>CM060400.1:49475187-50679354 GCA_030545235.1 Helianthus tuberosus
GGTTCGGTTCAGTTAATTTTGGTTAAATGAAGATGAAAAAAATCGATAACAATTTTGGTTAATTCAGGTTTCGGTTAATCAGTTTCAGTTAACTCAGTTTTTGGTTAATTTCGGTTCGGTATAGGTTAACAATTTTGTTATTATTCACCCTTAGACACTGTTAATCACGTAATATGTCATTTTTTAATTAAAAAAACTATAACAATACTATACTCAAAATAAAGAGAATAAAATACTCGTTTATATGGTGTAATTTGAAAAAAAAAAATATTAACGTATCAAAAGTTATGACCATTTAAAAATAAGGGGGTTAGTTTTTAATAAGGGGATAAAGTGTAACTACTAACTAATTATCTATCTATACTTTCTATAAAAGGAGAAATCTCAATGAAATAAGAAAAGCTGATGTGGTAGCCATAGAGGCTGTCCAACAATGCTTTTCTAATGTCATTATTGCATCATAAAGCCTAATATCTAAAATCACTTTAAGATTCAATCAAACCTCCGCCCTTCATTTAAAAGTCAAACTTCTTCACTTCATTCACAATTAAAACCTCTGCTCTTCACTTTACATTCAAACCTCTGTTCTTCTTAACCAAAGTAAACCTCTGGCCAGATTCAAAATTCTGGCCCCCAGATTCAAAATTCAAACCATATATTCGAACCCTATAAATAAGATATAAGAAGCTGGCTCCACATTCAAATTTCAATTCTATCTCTCTCACTCATATCTGCAAGCATATATCTCTCTCTCTCAAATTCACAGCTCTCATGATTCAGCCGGCTAATCTCCGATTACAGTTCTTTGTTCGAACATTTGTTGATTCTGTTTACACATTATCGTTCCAATATCATGTGTCCGAACATTTTTTTTATTCTGTTTACACATTATCGTTCCAGTATCATTGTTCCAACATCATCGTTCTAATGAAGCTTCCCTTCACACATCAACGTTTCAACATCGATGTTGCAGTATCATTGTTGGAACATCGTGAAAAGTTGCATGTGCTACCTTATTTGATGGGAGAGTTGCTTTGTTCCAACATCGTTAAATCAAAATTCAGCTTTTCTTATGTCAGTGAGATTTTCTTCTTTTATAGAAAGTATAGATTGGTGCAATATCGTGAAAAGTTATATGTGCTACTTCGTTGATGGGAAACTTGCATTTTAGGTTTGTGGCTTATTTTTATTAACTGAATATTAATTTGAATATGAAGAAACAAGTGTTGATAATGTTGATAGTTTTTATTGACAGTGACATTTTAGAATATGTTAATATGCATATTGAGAGTATTAAATTAAATAAACATACATAGAAAAACAAAAATTTAATGAAATATGCATAAACTATTACACACTGGAGTTAACACTTGCTAGGATTTCGTAGACTCTGGCCTTTCTCCATGTGATTTCATGCTCTCTTTTGTTTTTCAGATCAGTTAGCATGTTGTAGATTTTTTGATCCTGTTTTAGTAGTTGTGTCAGAAACTCTTCTGCATTCTTTTGGAAATCTGATGGAGGAGAGTGGAGGACTTCATTGAGCAATGCTATGTTGTTCCAGGTTTTGTTGTAATTAGTGTCATTGATTATGCCAACTTTTCTGTTTAGTTCTTCGTCTGTTATTTTTTCTTTGAGTGACCACATCGAGAATTGTGTTTTAACATCGCTGGTGTCTGACCAGTGGTAGAAGCATCTGTTTTCCATGTAGATTTTTGTTGGATTTACTGATTTTGATTTGTTTTTGACAGACAGTGATTTGTAAGACAAATTGTTGATGTTTTGAATCAAAACTAATCATCGGTCTTTTATAGTGTTTAAAACGCTTCTATATGGTAAATGAAGAGGTTAACATAGAATGCGGTGATAGAGACGTGGAGTTCATGGCGATGCTGAAGGACATACATCGAGAGGTTCAGCAATCGATGGAGTTGAAGCTAAAATTTCTTAATTCTTGTTGTTATTGTTGGATTTGAAAGTTTCGTTGTTCAGTATGTTATGTAATTATTGATCTTTTAATGTCATGAATAAATGAATAAATTTTAATCTTATGAATCTTTGTTGTTGCATTTTACTTTTACTTATTTAGTGTTTGAGTTTGATTTAGATTATGTTGATGTTGAATTGTGTGTGAACAGATGTTTGGTAAGTCAACAGAGGTTTAATAGGATTAAAGGTTGGTTTAAGGGTGAACAAATGAGTGCAAAGATAAAACAAGGTGTAAAATTTGATCATTAATAACAGTTTTTTGAAGAATTTGCTCCTCCAAATTACAAAGAGGTTTGAACCATTGGTTTTGTGACGAAATTCACAATTAAATGGTTGTGTAAAACTTGACATAGTAAGTTAAGATTAAAAACAACACGTGGGTATATATACACGACTAAACATGCAACTTCAATTAATATTTGGAGTTGTAAAAGGTTTGTTGTAGTTAAAGTCTGGTAAAAGAGAACATCTGCTGATAAGGAAAGATTGAAGAAGCAAAGGTCTGCTATGGGAGACCAGATGTTAAAGAACAACAGATGATATTCAAAATATGTTGATCAACAAAGGTTTTTATAGTAACAGTGGTTAGGTTAATAATAGATGTTGGGAGTTTGTTAGTCCATTAGATTAGATGTTGCACACTAGGTGAACATTGTAATTGTAATCTTTGTATAAGCATGCTGCTGTTATCATTCTTCACATTCTTATGAAACAACTGTTTATCCTAACGACTGTTGATTTACCACTGTTGAATAAATGAATAAATTTTAATACTATTAATCTTTGTTGTCGCATCTTCATTTTACTTATTTCAGTAAGCATAAGTATTATTATATAATTTTAAATAACATATAAGGATTGCAGACCGATATTGATGTTAATGTGTAATTGTCTCTGGGTTTGATTTAGATTATGTTGATGTTGAATTGTGTCTGAACAGATGTTTGTTAAGTCAACGGAGGTTTAAAAGGATTAAAGGTTGGTTTAAGGCTGAACAAATGATTGTAAAGACAAAATAAACTAGAATATTTGATCATCAATAACAGTTTTTTGGAAGAATTTGCGGTACCAAATTACAAAGAGTCAATATTTAATGTTGTAAAAGGTCGGTGTAGCTAAAGTCTAACAAAAGAGAGCATCTGCTGATGAAGAATGTCTGAAGATGCAAAGGTCTGCTATGGGCAATAGATGTTAACAAACTATAAATGATATTCAAATTATGTTGCTCAACAGAGGTTTCATAGTAACAGTGGTTACGCTAATAGCAGATGTTAGACTAACGACTGTTGAGTTACCACTGCTGAAAACAACTGTTTTTGAAACCTCTGCTTGCCTAAAAATACATCCACTGCTGAAAGGTACTGTCTATTGTCATAACTTCTGTTTATCCAAATGACTGTTGATTTACTACACTGTTGACTGTCATCCATTATCACAAGAGAGGTTCTGACGTGGACAGATGTTAGCTAAAAATTCAAACACTACTGAAAGTTATCATCTGTTCTTATAACTTCTGTTTATCTAATAACTGTTTGACTTACACTGATCCCCTACCTCTGTAGTCGGCCAACAGAGGTTTCCAAACAACTATCATCCATTATCACAAGAGAGGTTCTGACGTGGACAGATGTTAGCCATTAGGTATTTGTAACTACTGCCACGTCAGCATTCACTTTTTCTCTCTATATAAACGTTGTTTCATCCCTAAATCGAGCTTATACCACTGCTGTCTCGAATTCAAAAGTCTCAAAAGCAGTTTCCAACATATTAAAAACCCTCCAACTTAAACCTTCTTTCATCCCCAAATCAACTTCTTCTCCGATCATGTCTCTAAACATCAAAAACCCTCACAGCTACCTCCCCATCTTTGAGAAAACCAGCAAAAATACCAGCTTTCACTCAATAATTGACCTTTTAACGTTATCAAAATACAAACCAATCCTTACCGCTGATGCTCCGGTTTATACGGAAACACTCTGACAATTTTGGTTTAATGCTGAAATAGAGTTTGAAGATAATAATCTGGTTGCCATCACATCTAAGGTCGGGAAAATTATGGTACGAATTTCTCCATCTACAATTTCCACTACATTTGCATTGGACGACTTGGGAGGTAAGATCAACTTTGAAAAACGTGAACTTTATACAGAGTTCATTGAAAGACGGTATGATGCACAATTAAAGGAAGTTACTATGTACAAACCAAACTTCCCTATGCCAATGAAATTTTTTTTTCATACTCTTTTAACTTGTCTCTCAGCCAAGACCACCGCATTTAATGAGTTACCTTTAAATATTCAATATTTGGGTTATGCTATTTTAACAAAATCTGATTACAATTTATCACAAGTGTCACACCCCGACCACGTAGAACATACAAAACGTGGCGGAAACGTCGGGGAATGTTGTAACAGAATTAATTGTTTCATAACCATGGCATACAAAGTTGTATTTTATTTATCAACATAAGAGTTACATTGTTTTAAATAGGAATCAAAGAGTTTATAACATAATTAAACTAAGTCTATCTTCATTTTAAGTCTCTAAGGCACAGGTCCGCCCTAGTGTCACGATCATCGTCCTACGTAAAAGCTCCTGAAAACACATGAGAAAATAGGTACGTCAGCATAAAAATGCCTGTGAGATACATAGGATTTGTGAAAAGAGGATTCATGACTTATAAGTTTAGAAAAAGTTGTTTAACAAAAGTCAGTCATGAACCTTGTAAATTGTTTTGTTTTGTAAAACATTCAAAAAGCGATGATATGTATAAATAAGAGAATAATGTAAGGTTAAATGAATAACCAAGTAAAATGAGTTTGTATAAGATAAGTTGTTTTGTAAATCAATGTCTTGTGAAAATAAGTTGTTTATGTAAAACGTAATATGTCAAATATTGAAATGATTTAAGTAACGCTACGACATGTAATGTCATACAAACACTTATATATAGGAAGTACCAGCGGCGTATCCACCATGCTTGTATCATATTACACACGCCTCGTTACTCAAATCACTTACTCAAATCAACCACCAATGTAAATTGTTTATGTATAAATGAATTGTCATGTGTTAGTGTGTAAACCATATCGAAATGTCTATGTCCAATGTACACCACTAAATGTGTATATCAATGTCAAAATGTTTATGTTTAATGTAGATCATGTAATGTGTACCCAAAAATATCATGTATGGTAAGTGAAATATATCAACTAAACCATATGTAAAATGCACAAAAACAAGGTATTGAAGTAAAACATGGTTTAAATCAAAGTTATGTTTTGTGGAACAAATGCATGCTATACTGATACAAACATTTATGCGGTATTGTGAAAATGCATACATCCAAGCCTTGAGACTGTGGCGATAAACCCTTAAACAAATTAAAGGTTTATCTAAGTTATGTGTATCGAATTCGGTCATTCCTTTCATCCAAACCTACCCAGGATGTCCGGAACGGGAGTTGTCAATTCCTATGGTACCACTACCTACTAACGAACGGCGTAGCTAATGTTAATGAATGTATTGTTCCATTTTAAACAACCCAAATGTCATACCAAAATGTAAGCATGTGATGAAAACAACTGTACTAAGTATGTAACAAGTGGACATACATAGTACATGACGTGAAACAAATGTACTAAGTATGCACACAATGGGCATACATAGCATGAAATGTAATGTGAAACAATGTACTAAGTATGCACACAATGGACATACATAGCATGAAATGTAATGTGAAACAATGTACTAAGTATGCACACAATGGACATACATAGCATGAAATGTAATGTAAAACAATGTACTAAGTATGCACACAATGGACATACATAGCATGAACACAATGAAATCATGTACTATAAGTGTACTATTGAACATAACAAGCATATGATATGAAAGCATGAAAGTAACAAGTAGGCACATGTGTTTCACCCCAAAATAGTTTGAAAAACAGTAAAAGAGGGGTCTATGTACTCACTTGAGATTGCTTAGTAGTCCTTGAGTAACAACCAAACAATGCTAGAGATCACGGATATCAAACGGCACCTAATATAGGTAACCATGTTAATAAACCGGACCTAAATCAGAGGATTTAGATAGAATGAGGGTTCGTAAACCAAACGAGTATGGAGACTCGTGTAATATGGTTTAACAAAGCCCACATACTAAAATGAAACCTAACCTAAGTGCTTACGACCCGTTTAGGTAGCTTATGCTACTTTAACGCGTCGTTCGCGTAAAACGCGTTCGGAACGCCTAACTAGTCCTATGACAAGTAGAATATGCCTTAACATGCCTAATATTGTCGCCAAATCAGTTTAGATGTCAAAAGTTATGTCACATATGTTTATAATGAATTTTGGCATCAAAGGGGTATTTTGGTAATTTACCTAAGGCATATAAACTACCTATCATACAACTACTTAAACGTCGTGACCATAAGGTATAACCTCAGAAGGTTATTCCCTACCTACTATGGTCACCTAATGTATTTGGTCGGATCCTAATGATCGACCAAATGAGTCGGGTTCGAAGGTATAAGCGATTTATTAGATCGCTTACCCTTACGACCCTAGACAACGTGGTAATCAATAGGCATAGTCACAAGGGACTATAACCATCGTGATTACAATCACGTTGCGAAGTTCAAACGAACTTCGCATTGACCATAAACTGGTCAACGCAGAAATTCAAACAAAGTTTGACTTTCGGACTCGAAAAGCAATAAAAGAACGAAGGAACACTTACAAAGGGTCCCCGAAAGCTTTGATCTCTCAAATATTCTCAGGTATGAAGTGTTTTACACATCAACTTAGAGAAATTTCAAGAAATCAAGTGGGTTTTGAAGTTGGGGGATGTGGGTATTTATAGGATTTCCCGAACCGTTAGGATCGTTTCTTGGAAACCGTGCTTTGATCTTGGCCATACACCTCAAGATAGTGGTTTTACAATACCATGTGAGCCCCTAGTATTGCCCAATACCATGTGCAAGAGTGGATAGGACTAGATGCAATGTTTCTGAAGTTTCTGCTGATCTGGAGACTGCTTGCGCACCGTAAGCATGTCCGTGAGGTGCGCAAGGACCTTGCAGACCAGAAACTTTGATTTTTGGCAGTTTTGGTCCCTGTTGTGTAATAAGGCCATTTCCGACTCGTTTAAGGCCCGTTAACCCCATTTCAAAGCTCTAAAATGTAGTTAAAGTATAGGGAACTTAAAATGTGCTCAAAAATATCTCAGATGTCGGTTCGTTTGGCCGTACGATCGCGATGTTCGCTTAATTATGACGGAATGCGTATAAGCGCGAAAAACGATCCAAATGACGCGGCGGATGGATTTTTCTTATGCCAAACACTAAAATAAAATGTTTTAGTGCTTACATAAATTTTTGGATGTCCGGATGTATTCAGAACGTAAGTTATGCGCGAAAGTGCAAACTTGTGCACTTTTTGACGCTTTTAGTCCCTGAATGACCCAAAAAGTTTATTTTAGCACACCGAACCCCTTAAAGCCTATTTCTAAGCTATGTAAAGGATAGTTATGGTATGTTTAACTTATGGTCATGTTCCAGAATGTTCGTTACAGTTCAAATTGGCATACTTTCGCAGTTTGTCAAGTTTAGTCCCTGTAAGCAAATTAACTTGTTTTTGCCATACCAAAGCATTCAAAACTTATTTCTAAGTTATGTAAAGGTTAATTAAGGTATGTTAAGTATATGTTGATGTTCCGGAGTATTTTTCGCGTTAAACTAAGTACGTTTACGCACCAGTTTGCGTATAACTCTCCAGAAAGTGATATAGAGTTTGAAATTGAACAAAAGTCAAAACATGAAAAATGTCAAACATAAATAAACAAACATTGGGATTAAATAACATTGTTTTATTGATAATTGTACTGTTTACAATGATTACAAGCACAGATGTTACAGTCTCCCCTACTTGTGGAAATTTCGTCCCGAAATTTATTTAGAGGAAACTCATGGGAAAAGATGCGGATATTTCGCCTTCATTTGATCTTCGCGTTCCCAAGTATACTCGGGTCCACGTTTAGCTTTCCAGTGAACTTTGACCAAAGGAATGCGCTTGCGTTTAAGCCACTTGACTTCACGTTCCATGATTTCCACTGGCTTCTCAACAAATTTCAGTGTTTTATCAACACGAATTTCGTCAAGCGGTATGTGGAGGTTCTCATCAGCTAAACACCTCTTGAGATTGGACACGTGAAAGGTTGGATGAACATTTCCAAGTTCAGGAGGTAACTCAAGTCTGTAGGCTACCTTACCGATTCTTTCGACAATCTTGAATGGTCCAACGTATCTAGGTGCAAGTTTTCCTTTCTTTCCAAATCTGATCACACCTTTCCAAGGTGAGACCTTAAGTAATACTCGATCACCGACTTGAAATTCCAAGGGCTTGTGTTTTGGGTCCGCGTAACTCTTTTGACGGCTTCTAGCTGTCTGAAGGTTATCACGTACTTTCTTAACCTTATCTGTTGTCTCTAAAATGAGGGCAGGTCCAGTAAGTTGAGCCTCGCCGATCTCATTCCAGCAGACTGGTGAACGACATTTTCGACCATAGAGAGCCTCGAAAGGAGCCATGTTGATGCTAGAGTGATAACTGTTATTGTAGGAGAATTCAATCAATGGAAGATGTGAATCCCAACTACCACCAAAATCGATCACACAAGCTCTAAGCATATCCTCCAGAGTCTGGATTGTTCTTTCAGATTGACCATCCGTTTGCGGATGATAAGCTGTGCTCAGATTAAGTTGGGTCCCCATGGCAGATTGCATGGTTCTCCAAAAATGAGAAGTGAAACGAGCATCTCTGTCAGAAATGATGTTCAAAGGAACACCATGTCGAGCTACAATTTCATCCACATAGATTTTAGCAAGTTTGTCAGCAGAAAAATCCTCACGGATTGGCAAGAAATGTGCTGACTTAGTAAGACGATCAACAACTACCCAGATGGCATCATGACCTTTCTTTGCGCGCGGAAGTTTAGTAATGAGATCCATAGTAATGTTTTCCCATTTCCAAACTGGGATCTCTGGTTGCACCAATAAACCAGAAGGATGCTGATGTTTAGCCTTAACCTTAAGACAAGTAAGGCATTTTGATACATATAAGGCAATGTCTTTCTTCATACCAGGCCACCAATACTGAATACGAAGATCCTTATACATTTTATCTGATCCAGGATGAACAGAATAACGAGACTTATGGGCTTCATCCATAAGCAAGGTGCAAAGGTTATCTTGGCTTGGGACCCATAAACGGTCCATGAAGTAATACGATCCATTGTCCTTCAGTTCCAGATCAGGGGTTATGTGATAGGGAAATTCCTTATCCATCAAACCTTGTGAAACACAAGATTGTTGAGCCTGAGAAATGCGTGCTTGGATATCGGATCGAGCTTGAATAACAGATTGAACACGAACACAATGAAGCTTAGTACGTTCCTTACGACTCAATGCATCGGCTACGACATTCGCCTTACCAGGATGGTAGCTAATTTCGCAGTCATAGTCATTTAGGAGCTCAACCCAACGTCGTTGCCTCATGTTGAGTTCTTTCTGATTGAAGATATGCTGAAGACTTTTGTGGTCCGTGAAAACCACACATTTTGTACCGTACAAATAGTGTCTCCAGATCTTAAGAGCGAAGACAACTGCACCTAACTCAAGATCATGAGTGGTGTAGTTTTTCTCATGTATCTTCAACTGCCTCGATGCATATGCTATGACTTTGTTCCTTTGCATCAGAACACAGCCAAGACCCAATTTCGATGCATCACAATACACGACAAAATCATCATCACCCTCAGGTAATGATAGAACAGGCGCATCACAAAGCTTCTGCTTCAAGTTTTGAAAAGCTTCCTCTTGCTTGAATCCCCAATCAAAGGGTTTGTTCTTCTGAGTTAGAGCAGTTAGAGGAACTGCAATCTTCGAGAAGTTCTCAATGAAGTGGCGATAATAACCCGCCAGACCAAGAAAAGAATGAACTTCAGTAGGAGTAGTAGGCGTATCCCAATCCTTAATCGCACTGATCTTGGAGGGATCTACATGAATACCTCGTTCGTTGACAATATGCCCCAAAAATTGAACTTCTTTAAGCCAGAATTCGCACTTGGAGAATTTGGCGAAAAATTGCTCTTTCTTTAGGAGTTCCAGAGTAAGACGAAGATGTTGCTCATGATCAGCTCGCGTCTTAGAGTAAATCAAGATGTCATCAATAAAAACAATGACGAACTGATCCAAATAAGGCTTGCAGACCCTATTCATTAAGTCCATGAAAACAGCAAGAGCATTAGTCAAACCGAATGGCATGACTGTGAACTCATAATGCCCATAACGAGTGCGGAAAGCTGTCTTGGGAATATCTTCTTCATGCACATGAAGTTGATGATACCCTGAACGTAGATCAATCTTCGAAAAATATGAAGCACCCTGTAACTGATCAAAGAGATCATCGATGCGAGGTAAGGGATATCGATTCTTGATGGTAAGCTTGTTAAGCTCACAATAATCGATACACATCCTAAAAGATCCATCCTTCTTCTTGACAAAAAGAACGGGAGCACCCCAAGGTGAAAAGCTAGGACGTATAAAACCTTTGTCAGAGAGCTCCTGAAGCTGCTTAGACAACTCTTGCATCTCAGACGGTGCAAGACAATATGGAGCTCTGGCAACGGGGTTTGCACCAGGTACGAGGTCTATACGGAACTCGACTTGGCGTGCTGGGGGTAGACCAGGTAACTCTTCAGGGAAAACTTCAGAATAATCTCGAACGACAGGAATATCTGAAATAGACTTACCCTTGCCTTTATCTGCTGTAACATGTGCTAAGAAGGCCACATAGTTCTTCCGCAGATATTTCCGAGCTTTAAAACAAGACATGAGCTTGAGACCACCAGACGGTTTCTAACCATGAACTTGTAGGATCTCGCCTGTCGAAAGCGGCACACGAACGATCTTCTCGAAACAAACTACCTCTGCGTGATGCTTGGATAACCAATCCATACCCACAATGACGTTGAAGCTTCCAAGTTGCATAGGCGTGAGGTTGATAGGAAAAAGATGGTCGTTAAGGTTCAACTGGCAGTTGCGTAGAACAGAATCAAGAACAATGGGTTCACCACTAGCAACTTCTACTGTCAAGGGTTTTCCTAGTTTCGTTCTAGACACGCGAAGCATTGGCTCAAAAGACAATGACACAAAACTCTTATCGGCACCAGAATAAAAAAGAACAGATGCAGGCTGATTATTAATAAGGAACGTACCGTTCGCCACATTATCGTCCGCCTGCTCCTCTTGGGCATTCATGTTGAAGACTCGACCTCGAGCCGGAGCCTGAGCAGGATTCACATTCACCAATCTTGGACATTGATTACGGTAGTGGGTCAGATCCCCACAGTTATAACAAGCACCTGGTGGGTAGTGTGGTCGTGCAGCTTGACCCTGTTGCTGGGCAGGAGGCTGAGCAACTTGTTGAGCCGGGTTCTGAACTGCCCGATTCTGAGCAAACCGACAAACATTGGCAAGATAACCCGACTTCCCACAGTTATTACAGAAACGGCACGGATGTTGCGGCTGATGGTGACTGTTGCATCTATTGCACAAAGGTGCATTCCCTGAATAGGGCTTCTTCGCTGGAGGCTGTGCGGGTTGGTTGGGAGCTGCCTGGTTAGCTTGGGCAGTGACAACAAAATTTTGGGAAGCCTTACACTTCCTTGACCTTTTCGATGAACCAGAATCCATTCCATTCTTGTTTTAACCTTTCTTGCTATCTTCTTTATCAGACGCCTGCTTCTTACCCTTGTCACCCTTCCTGTGTAACTTATTCTTCCGAATCTGCGACTCAGTCAATGTCGCTGCTAACTCGATCGCCTGACGGAGTGTGGTAGGGTTACTACCAGTAATGATGTCTTGCATTGAGTCAGGTAGACCATCGATGTACCTTTCGATAGCCTTCTCGAGTGGGGTAACCATTGTTGGGCAAAGCAGACTCAACTCCTCAAACCTATCAGTATACGCCCTGTGCTCGCCACTATCTTGTTTCAAGTCATCAAACTCTCTCTCCAAAGCTCTCAGTTCATGATGAGGACAAAACTCCCTCATCATAAGAGCTCTAAGTTCAGCCCATGTCTGTGCTAGAGCAACTTCTGCACCACGATCTCTCATAACCCCGTTCCACCATGTGAGAGCCCTCTTCTGAAACACACTCGAAGAAAACTTGACCTTGCGATTGTCAGGACACTGAACGTGACGGAAAGTATTCTCAATGCTCTGGAACCATTGAAGAAGCCCAGTCGCTCCCTCAGAACCACTAAACTTGAGTGGTTTAGCCGAGTTAAAATTCTTGAAATTGCATGGAGCATTGTTGTTGTTGTTGGCTTGGTTCCATTGAGCAAAGAGGTTTGGGAATTGAGCAGCCATTTGCTGCGCAATGATTTCTGCGCAATGATTTCTGCCAGTTCGGCAGTCGCTATCTGGTTTTCACGTCGAGGAGGCATTCTAAAAGAGGAAAACATGAAAGGAAACGAGTGAGATGATTGGATGAAAAGAATGAGATGAAACAAAATCAACAAAAGCAAAGATGGTGGTCATTCGTCCGCATCACAAAGCAAACAAATGACACACAGTGACTAATCAAAGTAATTGGGTCAAAAATAATGTATCACGAAGACATGCTCGCCTATAAGTGAACACTCACCCCAAGAGTTCCTAGGTAAGAGTGACTGGTCCGATTATGTGGATTTATACGAACACTCTAGCCTTAGACAGAAAACCCAGGGTACATGCACTCACTCTTCCAGTTTGCACGTGTTCACACTATTTAGAACCCAAAACTTTGACGAGATTTTGAAAATTTGAAGGCACAAGGCCAAAAACCAAACTGGAAGGGTCCAAAACCATATAATAAGTCATTTAAAAACAGAAGATTGTTTTTCAAAAATCGTTTTGGAAAATTGGGTTCTTGTTTTGATAATCACCTAAGGATAGGTGATGTGCATGTTTTAAGATCTAAACACAAGATAACTTGTGTTAGGGTCCTAGAAAGGTTATAGTATAGGTCAAATCATTATTAATAACCTAATTCCCTATAACCATTGGCTCTGATGCCAACTCTTCTGTCACACCCCGACCACGTAGAACATACAAAACGTGGCGGAAACGTCGGGGAGTGTTGTAACAGAATTAATTGTTTCATAACCATGGCATACAAAGTTGTATTTTATTTATCAACATAAGAGTTACATTGTTTTAAACAGGAATCAAAGAGTTTATAACATAATTAAACTAAGTCTATCTTCATTTTAAGTCTCTAAGGCACAGGTCCGCCCTAGTGTCACGATCATCGTCCTACGCAAAAGCTCCTGAAAACACATGTGAAAATAGGTACGTCAGCATAAAAATGCCTGTGAGATACATAGGATTTGTGAAAAGAGGATTCATGACTTATAAGTTTAGAAAAAGTTGTTTAACAAAAGTCAGTCATGAACCTTGTAAATTGTTTTGTTTTGTAAAACATTCAAAAAGCAATGATATGTATAAATAAGAGAATAATGTAAGGTTAAATGAATAACCAAGTAAAATGAGTTTGTATAAGATAAGTTGTTTTGTAAATCAATGTCTTGTGAAAATAAGTTGTTTATGCAAAACGTAATATGTCAAATATTGAAATGATTTAAGTAACGCTACGACATGTAATGTCATACAAACACTTATATATAAGAAGTACCAGCGGCGTATCCACCATGCTTGTATCATATTACACACGCCTCGTTACTCAAATCACATACTCAAACCAACCACCAATGTAAATTGTTTATGTATAAATGAATTGTCATGTGTTAGTGTGTAAACCATATCGAAATGTCTATGTCCAATGTAAACCACTAAATGTGTATATCAATGTCAAAATGTTTATGTTTAATGTAGATCATGTAATGTGTACACAAAAATATCATGTATGGTAAGTGAAATATATCAACTAAACCATATGTAAAATGCACAAAAACAAGGTATTGAAGTAAAACATGGTTTAAATCAAAGTTATGTTTTGTGGAACAAATGCATGCTATACTGATACAAACATTTATGCGGTATTGTGAAAATGCATACATCCAAGCCTTGAGACTGTGGCGATAAACCCTTAAACAAATTAAAGGTTTATCTAAGTTATGTGTATCGAATTCGGTCATTCCTTTCATCCAAACCTACCCAGGATGTCCGGAACGGGAGTTGTCAATTCCTATGGTACCACTACCTACTAACGAACGGCGTAGCTAATGTTAATGAATGTATTGTTCCATTTTAAACAACCCAAATGTCATACCAAAATGTAAGCATGTGATGAAAACAACTGTACTAAGTATGTAACAAGTATGTAACAAGTGGACATACATAGTATATGACATGAAACAAATGTATTAAGTATGCACACAATGGGCATACATAGCATGAAATGTAATGTGAAACAATGTACTATGTATGCACACAATGGACATACATAGCATGAAATGTAATGTGAAACAATGTACTAAGTATGCACACAATGGACATACATAGCATGAAAGTAATGTAAAACAATGTACTAAGTATGCACACAATGGACATACATAGCATGAACACAATGAAATCATGTACTATAAGTGTACTATTGAACATAACAAGCATATGATATGAAAGCATGAAAGTAACAAGTAGGCACATGTGTTTCACCCCAAAATAGTTTGAAAAACAGTAAAAGAGGGGTCTATGTACTCACTTGAGATTGCTTAGTAGTCCTTGAGTAACAACCAAACAATGCTAGAGATCACGGATATCAAACGGCACCTAATATAGGTAACTATGTTAATAAACCGGACCTAAATCAGAGGATTTAGATAGAATGAGGGTTCGTAAACCAAACGAGTATGGAGACTCGTGTAATATGGTTTAACAAAGCCCACATACTAAAATGAAACCTAACCTAAGTGCTTACGACCCATTACGACCCGTTTAGGTAGCTTATGCTACTTTAACGCGTCGTTCGCGTAAAACGCGTTCGGAACGCCTAACTAGTCCTATGACAAGTAGAATATGCCTTAACATGCCTAATATTGTCGCCAAATCAGTTTAGATGTCAAAAGTTATGTCACATATGTTTATAATGAATTTTGGCATCAAAGGGGTATTTTGGTAATTTACCTAAGGCATATAAACTACCTATCATACAACTACTTAAACGTCGTGACCATAAGGTATAACCTCGGAAGGTTATTCCCTACCTACTATGGTCACCTAATGTATTTGGTCGGATCCTAATGATCGACCAAATGAGTCGGGTTCGAAGGTATAAGCGATTTATTAGATCGCTTACCCTTACGACCCTAGACAACGTGGTAATCAATAGGCATAGTCACAAGGGACTATAACCATCGTGATTACAATCACGTTGCGAAGTTCAAATGAACTTCGCATTGACCATAAACTGGTCAACGCAGAAATTCAAACAAAGTTTGACTTTCGGACTCGAAAAGCAATAAAAGAACGAAGGAACACTTACAAAGGGTCCCCGAAAGCTTTGATCTCTCAAATATTCTCAGGTATGAAGTGTTTTACACATCAACTTAGAGAAATTTCAAGAAATCAAGTGGGTTTTGAAGTTGGGGGATGTGGGTATTTATAGGATTTCCCGAACCGTTAGGATCGTTTCTTGGAAACCGTGCTTTGATCTTGGCCATACACCTCAAGATAGTGGTTTTACAATACCATGTGAGCCCCTAGTATTGCCCAATACCATGTGCAAGAGTGGATAGGACTAGATGCAATGTTTCTGAAGTTTCTGCTGATCTGGAGACTGCTTGCGCACCGTAAGCATGTCCGTGAGGTGCGCAAGGACCTTGCAGACCAGAAACTTTGATTTTTGGCAGTTTTGGTCCCTGTTGTGTAATAAGGCCATTTCCGACTCGTTTAAGGCCCGTTAACCCCATTTCAAAGCTCTAAAATAAAGTTAAAGTATAGGGAACTTAAAATGTGCTCAAAAATATCTCAGATGTCTGTTCGTTTGGCCGTACGATCGCGATGTTCGCTTAATTACGACGGAATGCGCATAAGCGCGAAAAACGATCCAAATGACGCGACGGATGGATTTTTCTTATGCCAAACACTAAAATAAAATGTTTTAGTGCTTACATAAATTTTTGGATGTCCGGATGTATTCAGAACGTAAGTTATGCGCGAAAGTGCAAACTTGTGCACTTTTTGACGCTTTTAGTCCCTGAATGACCCAAAAGTTTATTTTAGCACACCAAACCCCTTAAAGCTTATTTCTAAGCTATGTAAAGGATATTTATGGTATGTTTAACTTATGGTCATGTTCCGGAATGTTCGTTACAGTTCAAATTGGCATACTTTCGCAGTTTGTCAAGTTTAGTCCCTGTAAGCGAATTAACTTGTTTTTGCCATACCAAAGCTTTCAAAACTTATTTCTAAGTTATGTAAAGGTTAATTAAGGTATGTTAAGTATATGTTGATGTTCCGGAGATTTTTCGCGTTAAACTAAGTACGTTTACGCACCAGTTTGCGTATAACTCTCTAGAAAGTGATATAGAGATTGAAATTGAACAAAAGTCAAAACATGAAAAATGTCAAACATAAATAAACAAACATTGGGATTAAATAACATTGTTTTATTGATAATTGTACTGTTTACAATGACTACAAGCACATATGTTACAACAAGCACTGTTTTCTGATTTGTTGACTAATGTGAAAAATGTGAAAATTTTGAATAAAGGTGCTCGTAATAATGCTTTTCTGTTGTATCCAAGACATCTAAGCTACTACCTACGAAAAATAGTGTCACAAACAAATTTTGAACAAGGTGTAGCATTTCAAATAAATAGTCTTACAAGTAAAACTTTTACCAGATGTAACAACCCGTACTTCAGTTGTTCCTACTTTTGTCGTATTTATTTCGTAAATGCATGTACTCTTGGGATTCGATTAACGCAATGGGTTAAACTATATTCTCAAACTCATTTTAAACGCATGTTAAAACGCTACTTATAACGTTTACTGCTTAAAACACATTTTATCGCTTGATTACATCGATTATATAATCGCTTGATTACTTAAACGCTAACGCAACGCAAACTCAACGCAGACTCGAAATGCGGATTTAATTGTATTATGTGTGTTATTTGTGTGATTATTTGTTGAAAGTTATGTGGTTATCAACGCAACGCTTATATGCTCAAACGCTCACTCGCAACTCGATTAAACGCAATGCAACGCTTAACAAACGAACCAAAGTTGGAAAACAAACAAACACGCACCCGACCGTCCCGATGACCTTCCACTCGGATGACCATCCATCCGGATGGAGCCATCCAGATACTGCTAGTCGTGCACCGCCTTAAATCTTGCTCTCCCCCTATAAATACTAGCCGTACACCCCCATTTCAACACTTTGACACTCTCATCCGCTCCCCAAGTCTCAGACGTGATTCAAGGCCATTTTGTAAGCTTTTTTCCCAAATCTTCGTTAATATTCATCTCTAATCACTTATACTCCATCTTCTTCATCAAAATCACACACACACACAAACACACTAACTTTTCCTCGAAATCACTGATTTTGGACCTCTTGAAGGTGGATTTCACTCGTTTTGCTTAGGCAAACTATTGTGGAGCATCATTCAATCGAGATTGGTTCAAGATCTAAAGGATTTTCACACTTTTCAACCTAGTTATGAAAGATTTCAACACTTTTTCATCTATTTTCAACTTTTTACACAAACTTCGATGGAATCTAGACTCAATCAGACTCTCGACTCGTTCCTTAGTCGAAAGCCGGCTTGAAAACGGATTTCCACCGGAGAGATGGACCGATTAACGGGTCAAACATGAATCTTCATAAAAAACAGCTCGTCTGTCCGAATGGGCGGACCCATCCGAGCGAATGAACTGGATTTGGTGTATTTCGTTGTTTGACACGTCATCACGCCGTCTCCGTAACTTAAAACTTTTACTTAGAAAATTTTACAAAACTTCAACCCAGATCATTCGACCGAATGGCCATCCGTCCGGATGAACTGATCCTGACAATCTTCATTGTTTAAAACGTTTTTAACTAAACTTCAAGAAATTTAACGGTTCACAAACACCCTCAGACGGTCCGAATGGCCATCCGCTCGGATGACCATCCGTCCGGATAGGACCCATCCATTCGGATGGACTGATTGAACACTTATCCAGACCGACATTCTGTTTACGACCATTCAGCCCTGAGAAGGACGGATGGACCCATCCATTCGGATGGACTGATTGAACACTTATCCAGACCGACATTCTGTTTACGACCATTCAGCCCTGAGAAAGAATTATGCTTCTGTTTTCGTGCACAGGCTGACCTTAGGCGCTCCCTTCAATACAATCCAGATTGTATTCACTTGTTAAACACGCACTATGAGTATACTCTAACCCATTTTCGTTTAACGTACTTTTGGGTGTTACATATGTTCTATATCAAAACACAACACACAACGCAAACACTTTATAAACGCTAACCGCTCCCACATGCTATACGTGATTTGTTGAATGCTTGTTACTATGTTATACAGTGTTACACTAGACCGCCTCTAGCAACGATAGTACTATAGTTTGGTGTCACAACCCCCGATCCCTGTTTCCCGGGAATGGGCGGACGTGAGCTCAGAGTTTGGTGGTATCAGTTTTTATTTAGTCTTGCAGCGGAATTTACATCAGGACCGTAGTTAGGAAATGTTTATCAGAGTAAAACCACCTTTTTTCATATTAATAATAACATGGGCAAAACCCAAGTTTCTTATTACAATACATTATAGGGACAAACCCTATTTTATTTAAAACATCGTTTATTAGGTAACTTTTATAGCCACATTTTCCCAAGCCTTCAGTGCTCTCCAGCTGGCTTTTTACTAATTGGCTTTCACATTGGGTTACCTGAAACATGTTTTAAAAATATTTGTCAGTGGAAAATACTGGTGAGTGAATCCCAATTTAATCAAGTTTAAAGTCACAGTGAACAGTATTGAGAGTGATCACTTTGTTTATGTCTACCCAATTACTCCATTTAGTACTGTCAATCCTGACTTGTGGGTCATATTACCCATTGGCTAACTCATTGTCCAATGGTAACGTATTGTCATCCCGACTTACTACTCGCAAGTAGTACAAATTTTGTATACAAAACCCCAACATACCGGCAATAATTGAAGAACTACAAAGACTCAATCACCGCTTAATCGCATTGTAAAATAATTAAGATTTTGTAAAATATTCTAAAAAGGTTAACAAAAAGAGGATAAACTCACATTGCTGTCTTAGGCTTTTCGTAAGGGTTTCCTGGCTATAATCTATAATTTATACAAATGTACCTTGATTAGTACCATAACCCTTTGAAATTTATTAATAATACCCTCCCCGAGACGGCATTCCAACAACTACGTCGGGCAGAACCACGACAGTTGTTACGGAACCCTAAATCAATCGGGCAGCGTAACTATTACGAAACTGGGGTTATAATACTTACAACGGAGCAGAACCTCGCTAATTTAGGGTATAATACCCAAAATATTATGTCTATGCTTTCAGATTTCGAGATTGAGAATAAGAAATGAGCGACGGAAACTGAAAACTGATGCCTACTATTTATACTTGTGAAATTGAGTTTCCACGCGGCCCGCTTTAGATACAGGGAACATGTACGCGGCCCGCGTCAACATGAGTCAACGCAGTAGCTTAGTCCGGTCATCACTAGGCTTGACACGATTACGACACGTGTCAGCACCGGATGCATCCGCGTATCACGAGCCCGCGCGGCCCGCTTTAATGTAAGCTTAAGTTGAAGCGGTCCGCCTCAACTTAACTTTTCAGATTTTTAAATTTTATTTTATATATAACATAAATAGGGTTCGGTTTTCACATACGGGGTATAATATAAAACATATTGAGACATTTTATAGTATATTTAGAGAGTCGGAATACTATGAGGGTGTTGATTTTACCAAGGGTTGTTACATTTGGACTCAGCACCTGTGGGAGAGGGGTTGCTAGGGATCACATTACTTTACTTCACGTGTTCGCTTCGGTGAACATGTGTCGCGTATACTCTACAACGCAGTCTCGTGGTTAGGTTGTAATCATTGTTGATAGTTACATGCTTCGCCCGTTACGTGTTACATGCTGGTTATGAGTAAAAGCTTTTCATACTATTATCTATGCAAACTTGTGTACTCGCCTTTACTTTATGTATTGATTTTTATTTTAACGTATGTGACAGGTTGATTGGATGTTACCCACTAAATAAAATCTGAGTTGTCAGAATGGAACTTGTTTTTGAGACTGAATATTTGTAATGACTGTTATGCTTTATTTGTTTAATAGTATGGGATATTGAACCTTAAGAATAGTGTCATTAATAGTTATTATGGATTCTCATGAATAATCTGTTTCGCTCAGTGCCACGCCCCGATGATTCCGCCATCGGTTGGGGTGTGACACTAGACTTATGGATAAAGAGTCAAAAGTTTCAAAAACAGAAACAAAGGGGGATGAGCCTGTTTTAGATGCGTCCACATCTGTTGCTCAAACCTCTGTTGTTGAGCCAACTGCTCCTGGTGATCATCACACCACAACCGGTGTTGTGAAACTCACACTGGCAAAACGCAAAAAGAAACCTGCCACATCCAAAAAGCCCACCAAAACCAAACAAAATAAAAAGGTTCCTCTGGAAGATGAGATCCCAGAGGTTAACCCAGTGACAACACAAATGTCACTTGAAACCACTGCTGCTACTTCCTCACAGTTGTTGGAAAGATCTCAACCCATCCAAACTCCTCATGTATCCTCACAAAAGGATCATGTTGTAAGCACAGGGACACCACAACATAAAGTAGACCTTTCATATGAAAGTATGTTTAAAAGCCCCTCTCCTAGGGCAATCTCGCTTTCTACACCGCAACCCTCTTCTCAAGTTCCATCAACAATATTACCTCTGTTTGAAGCAATTGAAATTCAGAATCAAAACAATTCCTCTCATCCACACATTACTGAGAGTAGAGCCCAACAAAGGACTGTGTCTGAACCAATTCAATCTGCTATCCTACAAACAGTTGAGGAAGTTATGCCCGTTGAGTTTTACGAAACTCTTGGTGGTAGTTCAAGTGGAGCAGCCACTACAATTGTTGAACCCATTGGTGATCAGTTGGATAGTGGTTACATCATTAAGACTCCCTTGAAGGCAACCACTAATGAGGTTACAACTGTAATCTCTGCTTCAGTGGGAAGTCCTAGAACCAAGAAAAAGAGGCATTTGTTTCTGATGATATGGAGTTTTCTACTATTAGCAAAACAAATACAACCACTACAGGTGGGAATTCAGATGATCCTATTAAAGTAGGTGATGAATTAAGTTATAAGGATTTGATGGTTAGAGTGTCTACCATTAAAACAGATGTTGCTGAAATGAAAGAATTGATATAACAACCCTCCTAAAATAATTATAACACCCCTATACATCCTAAAATACATCTCGTATATGAAAAGTGGACCCAAAATACCTTAATTTAATAAAATTTAAATAAAACAAATTCTAATGTCGCTCGCGGGGCATGACAGCCACCCTTGAGTTCATCACGGGCCGCGACAGCCTGGCCACCAGACAGAACCCTGAGCTGCCACGTGGAAGCATCGTGTCAAACCTTCACTTGGGACCAGACAAGGCTAGAGCCTAGTCTAGGTCTCTTGCGGGGAGCGAAGACTTTGTCTTCGGCTTTCACGGGGTGCGACAAAGGGTCGATCAGACCCTATAAATGGATGCCATTGGCATTCAGTTGCAAACCGTTCAAAATCTCAAACTCTCTCTTAATTTCTTTATAGTAGAAGTAATTCTCGGGTATAATACCCCCTAATTAGCGAAGCTTTGCCTCGTTGTAAGTATTATAACCCCCGGTTACGTATTAGATAAGCTGCCCGATTGATCTAGTGCTCCGTAACGCCTGTCGAGGCTCTGGCCCGACGTAGTCATTGGAGTTCTGTCTCGGGAGGGTATAACTAATGTAAATATTGTTTATTATACTAACGCGTGTGCATTGTTTAATTTATTAGATTATAACCAGGAAGTCACAGGGAAAAATCTAAAATAACAATGTGAGTAATCCTATCTTTTTGTAAACTGTTTTTACGAAACCTCAATTATTTTACATGATAATTAACAGTGAATGAGTATTTGTAATTCTACAATTATCGTCGGTATGTTAGGGTTTTGTATACAAAATTTGTTACTACACTGTGAGTAGTAACATGACCACAAGTCGTGTTGACAGTGTCGTGGGTGGTAATTAAAGTAGAAATATAAACAAATGTAATTGCGAGATCGCTCTCAATACTGTACAATGAAAAAACTATTTTGATTAAATTGGGATTTACTCACCAGTATTTCCCCCTCACAAATGTTTTTAAAACGCGTTTCAGGTAACAAATTGTGAAAGCCAACTTAGAAGCCAGCTGGAGAGCACTGAAGACTTGGAAAAGAGGCTATAAAAGTTGTCTAAATAAAGAAGATGTTTTAATTCAATAAATTAGGGTTTATCCCTATAAACATGTTTGTAATGGAAACTTGGGAATTTCCCATGTATTTACTATTATAAAAATGTGGTCTTTTACTCTGATAAAATATTTCCTAACTACGGTCGTGATGTAAATTTCGCTGCCAAACTGATAAACACCAATACCACTGATACTGGTTTGCGGCCGCCCGTTCCCAAGTAACTACAGGCCGTGGGTTGCGACAGAGAGTGGTATCAGAGCTACAGCCACTGATTTCAGCCACATAAGTGTTCTGTTGACATTGAAATTATCAATTATGTTAGGAAATAACCTATGAGACTATGTGCATACGTGTATATTATTATTTTGTGTTATTTGACAATGTTTTAGTTTACAGTGTGAGTTATTGAAGGGGTAAGGTCCCAAAAACCTTGTAACAAGTACTTAGGACCATACCACAACCGGGTCGAATCAGCCCTTCTGACCTTGCGCGACCGCGCACCGGTCCTACAAAGAAGACTTAAGAGACAGATAGCAGACACACTTGCGCGCCAAAAGGAAATCATAAATCCTTGCACTTTCCTCCATAAACAAAGGATGAAAATCCTAAGTTAAACACTTCCGCCTAACAGTATCTAGACTTGGATATTATTTACCCAATTGGTGCCACACGATAAGGAGTCACACAGGATTATGGCAATAACCTTCTAGAAGGACCCAATCGTGCACCACTAAACGGTTACAACCGTCTGAACACGTGTCATCACCTCAGGCATCCCTGAAATCACGATGATGGCATGAAGTTGGAGATAAGACTCCTCTTGATCACTTTCCACGTGGCAAACCCCCATCCATAGATCTAAACAGCGATCTGTGTGCACTCACATCGGATCGAGAAGCTTAAAGGAAGGAAATGTAACAGCTTACGGGGTTAGCATCTTCCGTCAACATTTCACCAACGAATTTTCCCGCCCAAAACTCTCGGCTATAAATATGAGAACAATTCAGGTATGAAAGCAAGTTACACACACTTCGTCAATACCTCTTCTTCTTCATAAACACATACTTATTCTCACGCCGGAGTCGGGTCAAGGAGAGAACTCCTTTCTCCCCTTGACGAGGCTAACGGTGCTTTGTTTTGCAGAGTTTACCGGAGAAGAAGGTCAATTACATCGAATCAAATGAGAGAGAACGATCCCCCTTTTATGCAGATCCAAACCCCCTAGATAATTTGATTCCAGTCAATTATCTAGTGTTTCTTCAGTTATCAAGGTCCGTCAGACGCTTATCGTCAACTATCTAGTTCTCCTAAGGATGAAGGAACTTCTTCCCAGCCTACCCCCTGGGGGTATTCAGCTGACACGGAAGAGGGGATTTTCATATTCAAAGCACAATCCAAAGAGCCATTCCCTACCAAAAAGAGAGGATGGTTCAGTCGGGGAGCTCACGAGCGTAGGAAAAAATGAGAATGTTACAGCAACAACGAGCTTTAGTAGCTGAAAATAGGGTGATGAACGCCCAAACTCAAGATATACTCAATAGGAGACTAGCCAACTTCCACATCTTAGCTACCACTGCTGCAGACCCAAACTTAGAACAAATCATTGCACCACAGCCACTACCCTTGTTCCCAACTCAACCCATGGAAATAGAACTGAACCCAGAAGACCAGATTCCCCTACCTGCCTTCGACCCAACGGAAATCCCTAGAGTTTCAGCACCCCATCCTCCAAATTATGACCCATGGGAGGATGATCATAGAGATTATCAAGAACTCTACCAACTAGAGGAACCTATACCCAACCCTATAGCTCCTTACCCTAACCTTGACCCTCTAGATCCCTATTGGGATAATGACCAATATATTCGAGAAATCCTAGAGAACCCATATCCACATGAGGAACCGATGCCCCAGTACCCTAACCCGATACCAGCACCCGCACCACCGATGAGTACTTATAATATACAGGAACTCCGCACTTTCGGTGAGGAGTTGTTAGATGAAAGTGAAAGGATAAGGCAAATAGGGGAGATGCTCGTTTGGAAGTACGACGAGCGTAATATGCAATATTGGATGGACCCTGAAGGGGTAAGGTCCCAAAAACCTTGTAACAAGTACTTAGGACCATACCACAATCGAGTCGAACCAGCCCTTCTGACCTTGCGCGGCCGCGCACCGGTCCCACAAAGAAGACTTAAGGGACAGATAGCAGACAACACTTGCGCGCCAAAAGGAAATCATAAATCCTTGCACTTTCCTCCATAAACAAAGGATGAAAATCCTAAGTTAAACACTTCCGCCTAACAGTATCTAGACTTGGATATTATTTACCCAATTGGTGCCACACGATAAGGACTCACACATGATTATGGCAATAACCTTCTAGAAGGACCCAATCATGCACCACTAAATAGTTACAACCGTTTGAACACGTGTCATCACCTCAGGCACCCCTGAAATCACGATGATGGCATGAAGTTGGAGAGAAGACTCCTCTTGATCACTTTCCACGTGGCAAACCCCCAGCCATAGATCTAAACAGTGATCCGTGTGCACTCACGTCGGATCGAGAAGCTTAACGGAAGGAAATGTAACCGCTTACGGGGTTAGCATCTTCCGTCAACATTTCACCAACGAATTTTCCCGCCCAAAAATCTCGGCTATAAATATGAGAATAATTCAGGTATGAAAGCAAGTTACACACACTTCGTCAATACCTCTTCTTCTTCATAAACACATACTTATTCTCACGTCGGAGTCGAGTCAAGGAGAGAACTCCTTTCTCCCCTTGACGAGGCTAACGGTGCTTTGTTTTGTAGAGTTTACCGGAGAAGAAGGTCAATTACATCGAATCAAACGGGAGAGAACGACCCCCCTTTATGCAGATCCAAACCCCCTAGATAATTTGATTCCGGTCAATTATCTAGTATTTCTTCATTGGCGCCCACCGATTTCTCTATTTCATCCAATTTTCTCTCGTTTATGATCTACCATGTTGATTCCATTTGCATATGGAAGAAACGTCGTCTCATCGGCAAACCGGCCATCGGCCGAATGTCGGAAACAACTTTCAGGTTGAAGGAATTCCAGAGGATGCCTCGGATGGCAACGAGGTTCAATCCAATCGAGTGAACGAACTTGTCAGTCTAGGAGTGCTACCAGAGAACCCTGTGCACTCAATTCTACCCCCAGGAGAAACTCCAATCTCCTGGTACGTCAGGTCTCAAGGGGCACTAAATGCAGTATACACACAACTGTGTGCACAGACTGCTCCCTTAACTCAATCACGGAGACCAGGATCTCGTGCTAATGCTTCTCAACGCGAGGATCCATCTTACGAAAATAATGAGGTTTACTCTAAATCTACATCAAGATATGAGTACACCCAATCAGGAAGTCATCAGAGAGAATATCAAGATGAATCACACCCTCACCGAAGACAATCAGTTCACACTAGGTTGGGTCCTCAACGGAACACTCACACCGATGAATTTGATCCAACTTACCGTGTGGGTGAAAGTACCAGCGTGTTTAACTGATTGTAGCCCAATTACAACAAGTGCAGACCTCGTGCGGTTTACAACCCTGAGGCTGAGCACAATTACAATTTGATTTACCGCCCTGCGGAAGCAGCGGAAAATTCGAAGTTCATCATGGAGATAGCTCTAGCCCCGCTGGAGAAAGAAAAATTGCCGTCTAATGTGGGAAAGTTCAACGGGCTAACAGATCCGGATGATCATTTAAGAGTGTTTACAAGCGCAGGGTTGGTTGGGGGCTGGACCCTACCATTATGGTGCCATTTATTCGTACAGACCCTAACTGGCGTTGCGAGAATCTGGTTCGATAACTTGCCAATCGAGAGAATCACATCGTGGAAAGATCTGCGCGAAAAAATTCTGACTCATTTAAGCCAACAACGACGATCTATCCGCGATACATCTGATGTGATGAACATTTGGCGTCATGACGACGAAAATCTGGAAGACTTTATCACCAGATATAATAAGGAGGTACTTGAGATTGGCAGCGTCCATGAGCAACTAATTCGCGCTCAATTTAAGTACGCAGTTCGGTGCGATGATATGATTAAAGTCCTATCTGGGACAGAAGGTCTCCCAAAGAGCTAGAGATAGGGATGGTAGCGGCTAAGGTTTACGCTCAAACAGAAAAGAACCTTACCACAAATAGGCCACCGCCACCACATAATCGACCGACGGATTTAAGCTTAACTGGCGGGAGGAAGTTCAAGAAAACATGGCGTGATTCTGGCTCAGGCAACCATTCATCTGAAGATGCTCGAGCAACAATCAACAAGCTTACCGCGTAAAGGGAAACCAAACAGGAGAATAGGGAGAGACAATGGACACCCTTAACTAAGACCCCGGCGGAAGTTTTGAGCACCGAAGATTATCAGTTCAAGCCTCCAATCCTCATGAAAAACAAGCGTGGACAAGACCCTGCCCAGTATTGTGAGTACCACAAGGACAGTGGTCATACCACTAACAATTGCATTTCCTTGCGCACAGAAATAGAAAAGGCCCTCAAAAGCGGCGAGCTCACACATTTGCTTCAAAATGTGCGTAAGGAAATAAAGCAGATAACTCGGGGAGAGGAGGGCCCGAGCAAGAGGGCGAAAACTTGAGAGGCAACTCTATGACTTCCCCACGGGAAAAACACAGTTTATCAAGATACAGCGGGATAATAGAGCGTAAGTTAAGTTTCATATATTTATTAGCAAACTTTGTAATGGCCACTGCGCCCTATCCCCAAATAAACAGTAAAGTTTCTATTATTCTTGTGTTTTTCTTACAAAGTGCATGCAATTTCTTTTAGTAAGCGCAAAAACATTATGGTGATTACAAAACAAAGCATCATGAACGGTCAGTGATTACATCACAAACGACCATAAGTTCACACATGAGCTTTATACCAACTTCATTCGCCTTACTCAAGCAAAGTAATTGTATTCATGCAAAATATTGTAAATGAAAAACACGACATACTATTCTCGGCGTACAAATACGCCTTAAAAACTATCAAACACGTCAGTGTTTTAGTTACTTGCGCAACAGCGCACCAACAGAGAAAGGGATATACATCCCAAATATTACAGAAAATTGTTCAATACAATTTCAAAAGAGCCTACACTAAATCTTCACCCTCATCCGGAAAGATTTCCTTTAGTTGTGCCACATGATCATCAGATTGCAGCGCAACATTTATAAGATCCATAACGGGAAGCTGCAAGTTGTTAAATTCTGCCTTCAAAGCAGTAAGCGCAGCACCAGTGTTAACGCCATAAGTTGTGGATTTGCTGATATCCCAATCAACCTTTAAAGCGCTATTCACATGATAAGAACACTCAGCATATCCTTGGGCATACCCATCTTTTCGCGCAGCAACAACTAAACGCGCAACGGTTTTATCCAACTCCTCGGAATTCAACACTGATTCAGCAACCTATGAAAACAAGAGGGTAAATAACAAGAAGGCACACAAACATTTCCGCAACAAAAAATAAGAAGCAACTTACATAGGCAATTCCATGATCTTTCAGCCACGCCATATCACTCTTTAAAGGTTCAAGCTCGCTTTCCGCTGTGGCCCGCGCCGTTTCAGAATTCTCCATTTTTTCTTCAGTTTTAGTCAAATGGTGAGAGGTTTCAGCCCTTTCGGAATGCGCAAGTTCCAGATCCTTTTTAAGTTGTTCCTGGTCAGAAAGCAAAGCAGTAAGTTCTTCTAACTCTTTATCTCTAAGAGCAAGGGTGGCGCAAGCGTGTACCTCTCGTTGCTCACTGCGCTCCCTATGAGAACGCGCTTCTTCTAGCGCAGCTTCTGCATCAGCCTTCTCCTTCTTCAACTTTTCTACCACTGCATCCTGTTTCTTCAGTTTTTCAATCTCAGCCTTCAGATTATTAATGACGTTGCGGAGATTTAGCTTCTCAGCATTATCTTTTTCGCAAATTTTCTTCCAGTTTTTGCGTTCCTCGGAAAGGAGGGCAGCTTCGGCTTCCGCTTTCCTCTTCCAACCCGCAACAGACCATTCCTCAGTTTTACGATCAGCCTCAAACTTGGCTTGATCAACTTCTAATTTAGCTTTTAACTGAGCCAAGCGCCTTTCATAATTAGCAAACTTCTTCTGTGACACCCTGAAAGCCTCCCAATATTTATGCATACTATGCCACTCACGCACTATGCGATGAGTGGTAGAAACATGAGAAGCATTCTCCTCAAGGTAAGCATGATAAGTTTGTTCATGAGGCCGGCTTTCTTGAAACTTGATCTCCCCAGGCGGAAATATCTCCTGTAACCAATCTCGGCACACGCACCAATCCGAGAAAGTATCACCTTTCTTCAAATTCCAAACAGGAGCATGAAGCTCGGAAGCATCCTTCTCCGAATAATTTCTATAATAATAATCCCCCAAGGTTTCCTCTAGGCGGATTGGAGAATTTGTGCCAGCACCAGAAAATGAGCCTGGTTCCTCGACAGTAACTTTCTCAACACGCTCAGGCAAAACATCAGAAGGTTTGGGAGAAAAAGTTGAAGTGGGAGTTTTCTCAGCAGTTTTTTCTTGTTCTAAGTCTTGAACAACAGTTTCAGGAGTTCGTTGATTACCAGCGCTATCCACAACCCGTGGACTAACAACCCTTTCAACTTCTGCAGTAACATCAACAGGCTTGTCAGCCTCAATAGTCCTCTCTGCACCATCCACAGGAACCTCATAAGTTTTTAACTGATCAGCAGTGGAAGCACGCGGAGGAGAGGGTGGGAGTTCTTCATTAACCACAGGCGGCGGCTCTGTGGGAACAGGAGAAAAAAGAACTTCTGAAAAAACAAAATTCGTAAATACCTATTGCACCTAAGAAAAAAGAGCCAAGGAAACACGTAGTAGGAGCAGATTCCGAAATAAAAGCATCCAGATTGCCTTTCCTGGTAATTTTCTTCCTCTGAATCTTCTTTGAGGGCTGACCCTCAGCTTCAGCATCAGTCTGTTTCCTTTTACCCACCTTTTTTCGCACCAAGTGTTTGGGGCTGGACTCCAAGTCAATGGGCTCATCTGGGTTAGATGGAGGGATATCAGCAGTATCTCTCGGTTCAGGTTTCGGCCTCCTAACAGTAACTGCAGGCGCAAGACCCTCCAAAGAGTTAGAAACCACCACATAATCACACCAGGAGTCAGAAGAACGGCGCATACCTTTCTTCTATCCTCCAACATTTTTAACTTTGGAGGATTGTGTTTTTTCAGCATCACTCTTTTTAGGCGCAACATTACTAATCGCCGCGCGTTTCTTCTTCTCAGGGCCTATGCCCAAATTTGACAACTCACCTACGGAAGCGCAAAGAACAATTTACTCAGAAGCGCAACAGAAAAAAGCAAACAGTGAACCAATATGCACATAGCTTACCAGCACCAGCAGCAGCAGCAGGCTGAACAGACAGATCCGCATCCTGCGGAAGAACAAATTTTTTTACGATTCTATGGTACCAAAGCTCTTCGTCGGGTCTCTTCTTAATGGTACCCATCTGTCTGCCTTCCCTCTTGAATGCAACAACATACAGCGAAACAACTACAAGGGAAGAAGGGCAAGTTCAAAAAAAAAAAAAGAGAGAAGAAGGAAAAACCCCAATCTTACCATGACCATCCTCCGTGTACACCGACTTGTCATCCCGGTCCATTTTCCAATTCAAGCTCATACTGGCACCAAAAAGGGCTTTCTCCGGTAGGGTGATGTTGGGAACATCCTTCAGATCTTGATACCAGTTCTCGTCAACAGGGGTCTGAATGGTTTCAGTAGGAACATATTCCTTCCCCCTTAAAACCATCCTCACCGGAATCACCCCAGCCTTGATGAAGAAAATTTTTTGCTTCCAATCATGGAAAGATTTTGGAGGATGCTGCAAAATCTTCTTTGCAGACTCCCTCTGAACAAACGAGTAGAACCCTTGGGTACAGTGCATTTGGTGAAAAACCCTAAATCGAAGAACAGTCGGCTCAATGTGCATGGTCCGACACACAAACTCAAAGTGTCGAACCCTAACCGTGCTAATATGGTGAAGCTAAGAAATATGAAACTTGTAGTAACCGAGAATTTTGAGGAAAAATTTTGTTACAGGCAAACGAAAGTTGCCTTCACAAAAGAAATCCCAAAATAAAGTAATATACCCAGCCAGAGCATCCGCCGCTGTCTGACCCTCCTCAGGGTACAAGGCACCCCAGGTCTCTGAATATCTGAGATTTTGAATCAAGCCATCAAAAGTTTCCCTAGGCCACTTTAACGGTGGAAGTTCAGCATACATTTCTTCGGATAAGTCTTCTTGGTGTTCTCCGGTTGACATAAGAGGAAGAAATGACAAATCTTTTCTTAACAGATAACGAAGGAAGGAAAGGGAAAAGTTTTCAACAAAGCAATGATTAACAGAAAGGGGCAACTCTAACAAACTTATATACTCACTGCAATAAATAGCATCGGTAACTGCCATAGCACCTTTTCCGGATATCACAGTTATCCAAACGACAGAGCGAGTGAGAATCAACACAAACGCGAGTTCACGCGCGCGTGCAAAACACGGACAGTGACAGCCTGTCCCTCAGTGTTTACTGTATCAGCCCCATCTAAAGTCAAAGATTTTCAAAAATCTTCATAATAAGCAAAGTAAATCTTCTCATAGAAGATTCCCTACTTTCGCGCCAAAAAGCATTTCCCTCTCATAAGTCCAGTGCTCCACTTACTTGCATAAGAGCAACACTAGACTGGGGGGACTTGAAGGGGTAAGGTCCCAAAAACCTTGTAACAAGTACTTAGGACCATACCACAACCGGGTCGAATCAGTCCTTCTGACCTTGCGCGACCGCGCAACGGTCCTAGAAAGAAGACTTAAGAGACAGATAGCAGACAACACTTGCGTGCCAAAAGGAAATCATAAATCCTTGCACTTTCCTCCATAAACAAAGGATGATAATCCTAAGTTAAACACTTCCGCCTAACAGTATCTAGACTTGGATATTATTTACCCAATTGGTGCCACACGATAAGGAGTCACATAGGATTATAGCAATAACCTTCTAGAAGGACCCAATCGTGCACCACTAAACGGTTACAACCGTCTGAACACGTGTCATCACCTCAGGCATCCCTGAAATCACGATGATGGCATGAAGTTGGAGAGAAGACTCCTCTTGATCACTTTCCATGTGGAAAACCCCCAGCCATAGATCTAAACAGCGATCCATGTGCACTCACGTCGGATCGAGAAGCTTAACGGAAGGAAATGTAACCACTTACGGGGTTAGCATCTTCCGTCAACATTTCACCAACGAATTTTCCCGCCCAAAACTCTCGGCTATATATATGAGAACAATTCAGGTATGAAAGCAAGTTACACACACTTCGTCAATACCTCTTCTTCTTCTTCATAAACACATACTTATTCTCACGCCGGAGTCGGCTCAAGGAGAGAACTCCTTTCTCCCCTTAACGAGGCTAACGGTGCTTTGTTTTGCAGAGTTTACCGGAGAAGAAGGTCAATTACATCGAATCAAACGAGAGAGAATGACCCCCTTTTATGCAGATCCAAACCCCCTAGATAATTTGATTCCGGTCAATTATCTAGTGTTTCTTCAGACCCCCACTAGTAGTAGTAGTAATAATAATAATAAAATAAATATATATGTGTGTAGGTTGAAAATATATATCCACTAAAATAGATAATCCAATAGCTACTGATGCATGCAAGTATTGTATTTTAAATTCCAGTTGCGGTTTGTAATAGATATAGATATCTATAAAATAGAGTAAATGTCGCAATGCACGGCGATTTTGATCAATATGTTGTTGTGTGATTGGTTGCATTAAGTATTGTTTTATGATATTAATACCTGATAATTGTTTGTAAATCCAGATGGACAACGAAGCAAATCAGGAAAACTAGAATAATGATAATCAAATAAATAACAGCGCCATTCGACACATAGTAACCCAAGGAATTAGAGATGCTATGCCATATATCATCCAAAATGTTAAAGAAGCAGAAAATAATAACAGTAATAGTGGAAGTAAGCAACCACCTACTGAACCTAGTCACATCATAAACAATGGACCATTACTTCAATTGCCTATTACAAAAAGAAGAAGAACCATTTCTTATGGTTGTTCTTACAAAGAATTCTGGTCTTGCAAACCGATAGAACTCTCAGGTAGTGAAGGAGCCATTGCAGCTCTACACTGGATAGAAAAGACTGAGGCAGTCTTAAAAATAAGCAAGTGTGCTGAGGAAGACAAAATTATGTTTTCTTCCAATCTTTTTAAGAATGCCGCTCTAGAATGGTGGAACACTATTCTCCAGTCTAGGGGAAGTGACAAAGTCTATAATATGGAATGGACTGAGTTTCAGAATATGGTTGAAAGGAAATTTTGTCCTTCTAATGAAAAAGAACAGATAGATAATAAGTTCTTAAACCTTAGAATGACTGGAATAGACTGTAAGGGTTACACTACTGTATTCTTCGAATATGCTAGAATAGTGCTAACCCTAGCTTCACCAGAACCAGTATTAATCTACCGTTACATTTGGGGATTAATCAGTGAGATTAGACATGTAGTCAAGGCAGCTAGATCACCAACCATAGAAGAAGCTATAGAACTAGCAAATACCTTGACCGATGAATTGGTACGTACACAAGAAGAAAAACAGAGGAAGAACTTAGTCCAAAAGCTTACCCAGGAATTTCGCTACGGTAGTTCTAACCGTGGAAGAAACGTAGGTTCTACTTCTTCACCTTATTGTAAGGCCTGCAAGAAGAATCATTCAGGAAGATGCTCTACATACTACAACTTCTGCTAGATACCAGGACATAAAGAAGAAGATTGTAGGAAGAAACCCAGTAATGGAGTGTGCTTCAACTGTGGAGAAAAAGGGTATATCAAACCGAATTGTCCGAAACTAGCTCTAGCCATGAACAACAAGACTACTAAGAAAGCTAGGGCATTTGTTCTGACAGCCGAATAAGCAAAGATGATTCCGGACGTGATTGCCGGTACGTTTTTAGTTAATGATGTTTTTGCTAAAGTATTATTTGACTCTGGTGCGAACAAAAGTTTTATTAATACTTCATTTTGCAAACTTCTCAATCAACCATTAACTAAAATTCAACAAGAATGTCTAGTAGAGACAGCAAACGGAGAATCCATTAAGATTGCTAAAATCTTGCAGGGAGCAAGAATAGGAATTTCAAAACATAAGTTTATTGCTAATCTTTACCCAATGAATCTGGCTGGATTTGATAGTGTATTAGGAATGGATTGGTTAGTAGCAAATAAAGCCAGTATTATATGTGATCAAAAGTCAATCCAAGTAAATTCACCAAAGGGTGAAAAGATCACAATTAAAGGAAATAAGCCATCTCGATCCACGAAATTCATCTCTGTGATGTAAACAACGAGTGTGCAAGAAAAGGGTCACTAGTGTATATGATTTCCATAATCATTAACACTAAAGGAAAAGAATTCAAAGATATCCCCGTAGTATCTCAATTCTCAGATGTCTTTCCAGAAGAATTACCCGGACTTCCGCCAGACAGAGAAGTTGAATTCAGAATTCATCTGCTACCAGGGACAGCACCCATTGCCAAGGCACCTAACCGTTTGGCACCAGCAGAGATGCAAGAACTAAAGAAGCAGTTAGATGAACTTTTGGAAAAAGGATTTAACAGCCAAGTTCATCGCCATGGGGAGCACCGATCTTGTTTGTCAAAAAGAAAGACGGATCAATGCGTATGTGCATTGATTACCGAGAGTTGAACAAGGTCACGATTAAAAATCGGTACCCATTACCGAGAATCGATGATCTGTTCAATCAATTGCAAGGAGCTCGATTCTTTTCTAAGATCAACTTACGCTCAGGATATCATCAATTGAAAGTACATGAAGATGACATTCCTAAAACTGCCTTCAGAACAATGTATGGCCATTACGAATTTACCAACATGCCATTTGGTTTAACCAATGCCCCAGCCATATTTATGGACATGATGAACATAATATGTAAGCCATATCTGGACAAATTCATAATTGTCTTTATAGACGATATTCTCATTTACTCTAAGAGTAAAGAGGAACATGCAGCGCATCTGCATGCACTCCTAAATTTGCTGAGAAAAGAAAAGCTTTACGCTAAATTTCAAAATGTGAATTTTGGTTAGAAGAAGTGCAATTTCTTGGACATTTAGTTAATCATGAAGGAGTTCATGTGGATCCCATGAAGATTGAGGCGATTACTAAATGGAAAGTCCCTGAATCACCAACGGAGGTTAGAAGTTTTCTAGGACTGGCAGGTTATTATAGATGGTTTATCCGAGATTTTTCTAGAACAGCCATTCCTTTAACAAAACTAACCTGTAATTCTGTTAAGTTTGAATGGGGACCAAAGGAGGAAGAAGCTTTTAGAATTATTAAGCAAAGATTAACCAACGCACCCATACTAGCGTTACCAGAAAGAACTGAAGACTTTGTAGTCTACTGTGACGCTTCTAAGTTAGGTTATGGATGTGTGTTGATGCAACGTCAAAAGGTTATAGCCTATACCTCTAAACAACTTGAGAATCATGAAGAAAATTATTCAACCCATGATTTAGAATTAGGAGCCATAATTTTTGCCCTTAAAATTTGGAGACATTACCTTTACGGTAGTAAGTTTTCCATTTACACCAATCATAAGAGTTTAAGATATGTTTTCGGGCAAAAGGAGTTAAATATGAGACAGAGACGTTGGATGGAGATTCTTAGTGATTATGATTGTAGTATCCAGTACCGTGCAGGAAAGGCTAATGTAGTAGCTGATGCTTTAATTCGAAAGTATCACGAAAAGCCCAAAAGAGTACGTTCTCTTAAATTAAACATGTGATAGATTTAAACGAGCAAACTAGAGAAATGCAAGAATCAGTAATCAAGGATGATACTGAAAAATTGAAAGATATGATTAAGGAATTAGAACAAGGAGCAGATGGAATTTGGAGATTCCATAAGAAAAGAATTTGGATACCCAAACGAGGAAATCTACGTCACAAAATATTAGAAGAAGCCCATAATTCTAAGTATACGGTACATCCTGGTAGTGATAAAATGTATCAAGACTTAAGAAAGAATTTCTGGTGGATAGGGATGAAAAAGGATATAGCAGCTTATGTTACCAAGTGGTTAACCTGTTCACAAGTTAAAGCTGAACATTAGAAACCCTCAGGTTTATTGCAGCAATTAGAAATGCCTGTATGGAAATGGAAACTGATAACAATGGATTTTGTTACCAAATTACCCAAAACACGAAAAGGTAATGATACAATCTGGGTGATTGTAGATAGGTTAACTAAGTCTACTCATTTCTTACCGATGAAGGAAACTTTCAGCATGGAACAGTTAGCCAAGTTGTATGTAAATGAAATAGTTTCATTATTGTGTCTGATAGAGATTGCCGTTTTACTTCTCATTTTTGGCCTAGTTTCCAAAAAGCAATGGAAACCAAGCTAAATCTAAGCACAACTTATCATCCCCAAACGAATGGACAAAGCGAAAGGACAATTCAGACAATGGAAGATATGCTTAGAGCTTGTGTAATTGATTTCGGAGGAAATTGGGATGATCATTTACCATTGATAGAATTTTCTTACAATAACAGCTATCATACCAGTATCAATGATGCACCATTCGAAGCACTTTATGGACGAAAGTGCCGAACTCTAGTCTGTTGGGCAGAAATTGGAGAAAAGAAATTATCTAGACCAGAGATAGCGCAAGAAATAACAGACAAGATTATTCAAGTCAAGGATAGACTAAAAGCAGCAGGCGATCGACAAAAGAGTTATGATGATAACAGGCGAAAGCCATTGGAATTTCAAGTAGGAGACAAGGTATTATTAAATGTTTCTCCTTGGAAAGGAGTGGTAAGATTCATTAAAAGAGGAAAGTAAAACCCCAGGTATGTTGGACCTTTTGAGATTATTAGAAGAATAGGACCAGTAGCTTATCAGCTACAACTGCCAGAGGAAATGGCAGGAATACATGATGTATTTCATGTATGTAATCTCAAAAAGTGCTTAGCTGATGAATCATTAGTGGTACTTCTTAAGGATATAGAGGTAAATGAGAAGCTTAAGTTCGTAGAGAAACCACTACAGATTGAAGACAGGAAAGTCAAGAATCTCAAACACAAGAGATTAGTTCTAGTTAAAGTAAGATGGGATTCCAAGAGAGGACCAGAATACACTTAGGAGCTTGAATCAGAGATGCAGAAGAAATATCCACACCTGTTCCAGTAGACCTCGAGGACGAGTTCTAAAACAAGGTGGGGAGGATATAACAACCCTCCTAAAATAATTATAACACCCCTATACGTCCTAAAATACATCCCGTATACGAAAGGTGGACCCGAAATACCTTAATTTTATAAAATTTAAATAAAACCAAAATTCTAATGTCACTGCGGGACGCGACAGCCACCCCTGAGTTCATCGCGGGTCGCGACAGCCTGGCCACCAGACGAAACCCTGAGCTGCCACTTGTGACCAGACAAGGCTAGAGCCTAGTCTAGGTCTCTCGCGGGGAGCGAAGACTTTGTCTTCGGCTTTCGCGGGGTGCGACAAAGGGTCGATCAGACCCTATAAATGGATGCCATCGGCATTCAATTGCAAACCGTTCAAAATCTCAAACCCTCTCTCAATTTCTTTATAGTAGAAGTAATTCTCGGGTATAATACCCCCTAATTAGCGAAGCTTTGCCTAGTTGTAAGTATTAGAACCCCCGGTTACGTATTAGATATGCTGCCCGATTGATCTAGTGCTCCGTAGCGCCTTTCGAGGCTCTGCCTGACGTAGTCGTTGGAGTTCTGTCTAGGGGAGGGTATAGCTAATGTAAATATTGGGTTATTATACTAATGCGTGTGCATTGTTTAATTTATTAGATTATAACCAGGAAGTCACATGGAAAAACCTAAAATAACAATGTGAGTAATCCTTTCTTTTTGTAAACTGTTTTTACAAAACCTCAATTATTTTACATGATAATTAACAGTGATTGAGTATTTGTAATTCTACAATTATCGTCGGTATGTTGGGGTTTTGTATACAAAATTTGTTACTACACTGTGAGTAGTAACATGACCACAAGTCGGGTTGACATTGCCATGGGTGGTAATTAAAGTAGAAATATAAACAAATGTAATTGCGAGATCGCCCTCAATACTGTACAATGATAAAACTGTTTTGATTAAATTGGGATTCACTCACCAGTATTTCCCACTGACAAATGTTTTTAAAATGCGTTTCAGGTAACAAATTGTGAAAGCCAAATTAGAAGCCAGCTGGAGAGCACTGAAGGCTTGGAAAAGTGGCTATAAAAGTTACCTAAATAAAGAAGATGTTTTAATTCAATAAATTAGGGTTTATCCCTATAAACATATTTATAATAGAAACTTGGGAATTTCCCATGTATTTACTATTATAAAAATGTGGTATTTTACTCTTATAAAATGTTTCCTAACTATGGTCCTGATGTAAATTCCGCAGCCAAATTGATAAACACCAATACCACTGATACTAGTTCGCGGCCGCCCGTTCCCAAGTAACTAGGGGCCGGGGGTCGCGACAATTGATGAAGCAGATGATAGAGCTTTTTAAAATTCAACCTACCACACAACAAATTGCCAATGAGCTCTGGAATTCTATGCAACCCATCCTTCCAGATCAGAGGAATTTGGCTGAAAGTAACCACAATTCCCATTTGGAATTTATCAGAAATATGGTTGATGCTAGGTATAAAGACACATAAGCAGACGTTATGAAGATTAAGGAACATCTGTTCAAACTTACTGGCTACACTCCTACATCAGTCTTTGAGAAAGATGATGATGATGACAAAAAGGGGGAGAAAGTTCAATGAAAAAGTTGCCACCCGATTCAAAAGCTAAACCAAAACCAAAGGTGCAACAACAACCAGAGTCAGCTGAACAAAAATCTTTTGCAAAGCTTCAGAAGCTGGAAAGGAAATAGGGATTGATGAGATCCTAAACCAGAAAGGTGAAGAGATAGCTTTGGAAAAGTAGAAGAAGCAAGATACAAAGGAAAGCACTGCTAATCCTACAGAAATTGTATCCTCTGCTGAACCTAAATCCAAACCTTCTCCAGAAAAACACCACAAAAGAAGGAGAAAATAGTTTCAACACCATCATCACCCATTCTGCCAATAGATGTTGATATAACAAAAGTATCAGTAGATGTTAGCCAAACAACTGCTGAAACACCAGTTATTTCAGTAGAAGTTTGTCAAACATCTGCCATGCAAATTTTCACCACACCAACAACATTACAACCACATCCAACATCTGAAGACTTCCCACACATTCACCTTCACAACTAAAATGTGCTCCTTTACCAAAAAAACCTAAATCCAAATCTTCTCCAGAAAAATCACCACAAAAAAGGAGAAAATAGCTTCAACAGCATCATCACCAATTCACCTAATAGATGCTGATACAACAAAAGTATTAGCAGATGTTAACTAAATAGCTATTGAGAGACCAGTTCTTTCAGCAGAAGTTTGTCAAACATCTACCATGATCATTTTCACTACACCAACAACAATCCACCACCTCCAACATCACAAAGATTTCCCATACATTCATCTTCACTACCAAAACATTCTCCTTCACTAGAAATCATGTCCACACGTAAGAGAAAAACTCATATTGTGTTACAAGATGATAAGGAGATTAAATCAGCAATCCTCGTATCATCTGCCTCCATTCAAAATAGTTTGTCCTCATCATTTCCACCTAGAGAACCTACTTCATCTCTTCCAATTGCTACACTACCATCAGTCATTCCTCTGGAAGCTCAATATCCTCTAGAGTTAGTCATTATTAAAGGTGAAATTGAATCATTCTTCACAATAGAGGATCCATCTAAAAGATCCTTCCCATCTCTTTATGGCTATAAGAAGCCTCAAAACTTCGATGAGTATTTGAAATTAAAAGTAACACAGGCTGAGGTTATAGCAAGAGAGAATAGAATAGGGATGGATGACAGGGAATACCAGAGGTTCTTATCATTTCAGCTTAGCAAAGTCAGAAAACTTGAAGACTTTGCTAGGGACCTGAGTAAATCCATGTCTGAGAGGCTAGTAATTCCTGAGCTTCAGATGCAACTGAGGGATGATTATGTTGGACGCATTATGAAGTACAAACCATATAATGCAACCAAAGATCAATTCAAAGACTGGTCAACAGATGCTCTTAGAGAAGAAATCGATAGAATCACAAAAATGCGCAATGATCCTCTGGTAAAGCCAACTCCACCTAATTGGAAGAAAGTCAAAATAAAGGATTCAGATGAGGAATTGAAGTTTAAAAGAATGAGAGTAGAGCTTATGGCTGCTGGTTATGGTTCAGCTAGATCTATTACCAGATGGTATAAACTGAAGATAGTTGAGACCTACAAAAAGCTGGAAGAACTTAGAGCTGAAGATCAAAATGTTCCTCAAAACCCAGTCTATCCTACAGCTGTTGCTCTATCTCAAAATATCCATACTCCAAAAAACCTTCTCTCATCATCTGCTTTATCTGAATCCATTGCAAATTTAGTTAGCAGACCACAATCACCAAACTCATCTTCAATAATTATTTTCCCAAGAAAACCAACTGATCCAAAAATGGTAAAGTGGAAGTCATGCTCAAAACCCCAAGTATTCACTTTGATCAGATCAGATGGTAGTGTTGAAGAGATTAAAATGGATAGTGCATATAATCTGATTGCATTCAATCTCCAAGATTTGTTGGACCTTCAACTTGAAAGGGATGATAAAAAGACATGTTCTCCTTGGACTTTGAACTACAATTCAAAGGACAAATCAGGGAGATGTTGATGAGAAGTAAAAATCAGAAATAAAGAAGGGTTTTGGTATCATCTGTTGTATAGGGAGATTGTTGGATCAGCAGTTGTGACATTGTCTCCAGTAGCATATTTAACCAGGACACAAGATGTAGCAAAGGACATGTTGGTGCGTAACAAACTCTTGATTAAGCTTTGATGAAAGTTGTTTAGGCAGGTGATCATGTGTTCTTAGTTAATGTTTGTTGAAACTTAAGTTTTATTCGAATTTTATTAAGTTTGTTAGACATCTTTTATATGTACTTATGTCTATAAACAGTTTGTCAATGGGTGGATACTCTCTTTTTTGGATAGGAGAATGGAAATAATTGTATATAACTGATATGTTAACCGATGATCTATGTTTGTAGTTGTCTTTTAGCTATAATAGATAACATGTTTTGGTACAATATCTATATACCTATCTATACTTTCTATTAAAATGTGTTATACATGGTTTTCTAAAAGCTACCCGTGTTTGCACACGGGTCTTACCGCTAGTTTAAAGATAACAGATTAAAGAGTAATCTAGATGAGATGATTAAATTGATGTTATTTAATTACTTGACATTCTATAGCTATTAAACATTCATGGATAATGACTAAGAACGTTTGGATTTAATCACTTGTACACTAAGGCATTATATACTTGTACATTTTAATCCACACGTTAATACTGATCAAGACAACTATCGAAACGTCGACAAAAATGAGTAGGTTGTCACGGTACTTTTGGATTTTTTAAAACATTATAGTTTATAAGATATGACAAGAATAAGCAAAGGAATTCTAAGTTTGTTGTGGAGGGGAAAATGTAACTAATCACCTATCATTATGTTAAAACTCAGGGATTTAAGTGTAATAAGATAAGTGACTAAAATATAATTATTATTTAAAAGACCAATTTACCCTCATTTTAGGGGTGAATTTATAAATTAAGAGAAGAAAAGTTCTTATTTTTTGGGTATCATAAAATGCCTCTGACTCATACATTATATTATAACTAGTAGGATGCCCGCACGACGCGACGGGAACGACACATTGCATTGCGATACTCTTTTTTGTTAGTTTTCTTATTCATATAACATTTATTGTAACATCATTATGATAGATTTACATCAAAAACGAAGTAATCGGGTAATACATTTCATTTTATTGTGCATGGTTCAGTCAGTTAAGTTATTATCACTTCGGTTTATTCGGTTAGATTGACGGTTTTCGGTTTGGTTCATTTAATTTAAGTTAATAGCAAACAAAACTTGGGCTAAAAATTTTACTTCGAAATATATGAATTTGAGTTTTAAATACATGTAATCAAAGTATAAATGTATGAAATGGAGATATATAATATGAAATATATGAACCAGAGGTATAAAAGCTAGAAATTTATGAAAATATGAATAATTCTATTCGGTTTAGCTAATTTTAGTTAAACAAGAGTACTAAAAAATGATAACCAGTTTTTGGTTAATTCGGTTTTCAGTTAATTCAGTTTTTGGTTGATTTCAGTTCGGTTTCGTCTATTTTTTGTTTGGTTTAGGTTGACGATTTAGTTATTGCTCACTGATAATCGGTTTTGGTTAATAACCAATAATAGTGTGCGATGCTGTGGGAAACACAGACATTGCCACGGTGTACATTGTTCGGTTGGTTAGATTATTATCCTCAATCGAGGTCATCGATTAGTCTATTTTATTAAACAATCCGTTTTCAGTTAATCGATTTGGTTTATTCAGTTAGATTGATGGTTGTTGGTTTAATTCATTTACTTTCGGTTAATGACCAAAATCAAACTTGTACTAAAACTTTTGATTTAGAAATACATGGAATTTAGGTATAAATACAAGAAATGGATGTATAGGTAGGTACATGAAATAGAGTTATAAATACATAAAATGGGCTTATAAATATGAAATACATGAACTGAAGGTATAAAAGCTAGAAATATATGAAAATGTGAATGGTTTCGTTCAGTTAATTTTTGTTAAATGAGGGTACAAAAAAACAATAACCGATTTTAGTTAATTCGGGTTTCGGTAAATCAATTTTTGGTTGATTTCGGTTAACGGTTTAGTTATTACTCACCCTTAGATATTGTTGATCACATAACATATCATTTTTTTAATTAAAAAACTATAGTAATATTATACAAAAAAATAAAGTGAATAAAATACTTGTTTATATGGTGTAATTTAAAAAAAATATTAACATACCAAAAGTAATGACCGTTTAAAATCAGGGGGGGAGTTAGTTTTTTATAAGGGGGTAAAGTATAACTACTAACGAATTATCTATAATTTTATTAAAGATGAGTAATTAAAATGTAATCTAGATGAGAGGATTAAATTGACAATGTTTAACCACTTGACATTCTGTAGCTAATAAACATTCTGGGACTATGAGTAATTACATTGGACTTTATCACTTGTACACTAAAACATCATCTACTTGTACCTTTCAATACACACGTCAATATTGACCAAGACAACTATCGAAACGTCGACAAAAATGAGTAGGTCGTCACAGTACTTTTGGATTTTTTTAAAACATTATAGTTTATAAGATATGACAAAAATGCGTAAAGAATTTTAAGTTTGTTGTGGAGGGGGAAAAGCGTAACTAACTACCTATAATTATGTTAAAACTCAGGGATTTAAGTGTAATAACATGGGGGACTAAAATATAATTATTGTTTAAAATACCAATTTACTCTCATTTTAGTGGTGTATTTATAAATTAAGAGGGAAAAAATTCTTATTTTTTGGGTATCTTGAAATGACAATACTTCATGCATTATAATATAGTATACAACAACAACAACAACAACAACAACAACAACAACAACAATACCCAGTAAGTCACATAAATAGCAAAACTATTGGTGGGGTCTGGGGAGGGTGTGATGTAGACAAACCTTACATCTATCCATATGGATAAAGAGACTACTTCCAAAAAGACCCCCTGGCTCGAAGCCAAACATCAAGCAACAATGCGAACTACAGATATATCAATAGGAACCCACCAATCACAAAATAAGTGGTAACCGACTAACATAGTAGAATAGACACAGCTATAGCCCCTAAAGTAATATATATATAGGGGAAGGTTCATTGGGGAACACTAAAAAAGTGGGGAACAGCGGGGAACCGACTCAAACGAACTCTGATTGGACTCATTCCAGCGGTGTTGGAACCGGCTCGTCGAACCCTAACTAGGATCTTTTAACCCTAAACCCTAAATCCTAACTCCTAAACTTTAAACCCTAAAGCTAAAAAATAAGGCTAAAACCTAAGCTAAACCGTAAAATTTAAACTATAAACCCTAAAAGCTAAAACCTAAAGGCTAAACCTAAAGCTAAACCCTAAAGTTAAACCCTAAAGCTAAAACCTAAACCCTAAAGCTAAACCCTAAAAGCCAAACCCTAATATATTTAGGGTTTAGGGGTTATGATTTAGGCTTTAGGGTTAAGAGATCCTAGTTAGAGTTCGATGAGCCGGTTCCAACACCGCTGGAATGAGTCCAATCGGAGTTCGTTTGAGTTGGTTCCCCACTGTTCCCCACTTTTTTAGTGTTCCCCAATGAACCCCACACTATATATATATATACACACACAAGATGATAAACACATGCAAAAGTAGGAAATATTAACCCCTAACCCAAAAATCTCAGACACCTCATTACTCTCTCCTAAAATTCCTTAACCTTAATCCCACGTCTCCACGAACTCATATCCTGGACCATGTCCCCAGAAAGTCACAACTCTAGCAAATCTTGCCTAATCCGCTTCTCTCAAGTCAGTTTGGGCCTTCCTCTACTCCTCCTACCCTCCACATAAAGGGCGTCCACTATTCTAACCGGTGCTGTCACCGGCCTCTTCTTCACGTGCCTAAACCATCTGAATCTCCCCCTCCTTAATCTTACTCGATATACTAGCTACCCCTAGCCTTTCCCTAAAAACCTCATTTCTCATACGCTCTAGTCTTGTGTGCCCACACATCCACCGTAACATCCTTATTTCTGCCACCTTCATCTTGCGTGTCTTCGTTTTTTTTAGGCAAATTGGAAAATAATAATCCCACCATTGTGAAATTGGCCAATAATAATCCCAAGTCAGGAATTAGCCAATAATAATCCCACCTCGTCCATTTTTGGAAAATAATAATCCACAGTCACTAAACGACAAAAGTGCCACGTCAACATTTGGAGTATTATTTTCCAAAAATGGACGAGGTGGGATTATTGGTGGCTAATTCCTGACTTGGGATTATTATTGGCCAATTTTACTATGATGGGATTATTATTTTACAATTTGCCTTTTTTTTATTGCCCAACAATTTATTCGATAACTTTATAGTATAGAAAACATCCTCAATCCATTATAATATAGTATAGATAACTTTATATTTTTATTAGCTTGCATCGGGTACTAAATAACAGACCAGGACCCATTTCATGGATTCCTTCCTACTTGCAGCACAACTTCCATTACCCCATCTCTTTCTTCACACTCCTCCTTCATAATCTCTTTTCCACTCACCTTTGTTTGTCTAATTACTCAATTGATGATGAACCAAACTTCACATAACTGCAAGACTTATTTACTAATGTGTTGCTGTTCTTGATGAACATCACTTCCACCCATCATGGATTCTCTCTCTTTCCAAGGTAACCAATCAATCAATCTGTCTTTAGTACTTGATTTGATGCTTTTGTTGATTCGGTCTTTGATTCTTCTGGGTTGTTATTTTACTTGAATATGTTGTATGTTATGATGATAAAGATTTGATTTTTTTATTATTATCTAAACTTAAAACAGATTTGTGTTTTGTTCAAGATTTTGTGCAGAAATTTCACCTGTTTAATCGGATCTGTCTTTGATATAGTTATTCTGCTTGTTTGTTTTGTATATGCCTCGTGATTCACATCACCTACCAGCTAATAATTCACAGATATAATATACACACACGCATATGTATATATTTGTATGTATATATATGACAGACACACTATACAAGCCATACGAGCCGTATAATGTCATATGGGTCGTATCTCACAGGTGAAAAAATAGTCATATGGGTCGGATAAGGCTCGAATGTGATGGTGTTCGCTACATCATCTAGGCCGCATGATATGTTTAACCGACATAAATGACTGATGCGACCATTAACAAAATCCGTATGACTATTTTTGCCATGTCATACAGCCCGTATTATTATGTTGTCACCTAGTGATGTCAGTATAGCATCAATGATGTACATATAGCAGGGCATATATATTATATATATGTTTATTGTATGGCTGTAATGCAGTTGGTTTCATAAATTATTAAAAAATATACAACTTGTGTTGTTGATCTTGGTTTATTAGTTTATCCGTTTTGGCCAATTGGGTTGATGAGAATATGACTGACCTTTATTAAATTATTATTATTATAATCAGATTTAAAGAAACAGATAAGAATAAGCGGTATGGAGGCCCGTCGCCGCCCCAAACTCCCCACCCCCCATGCCCATCGCCGCCCCAAGCCCGGCAACTTCGGCTCCCACCAGCCGAACTCGACGCCCCCACCTCCTCTCTCCTTCTCTCACATATACCTAAACATACATATATATATATATATATATATATATATAAAGAGGTTCATCCCCCACCCCCCTAGGTCCATCACCCTCAAGCCCTTCCTACGTGGCGGTGACGTGGCGGCCCATCCTCTTGAGGATGGGGCTCTCCATACCCTCTAGTCTAAAAAGTGGTTTAAAATTTTGATTATGATATAAATGTACATGTACTAGTGTATCCCTTAGTATAATCAACTTGTTATCTGATTTTGATTATTTAAATTGCAATGATTGAGTTTTTAAACTACATCCAAACACTCCCTATGTTAGTTGAAGTTTGTTTGGTTTCAGAGATGTTAGGGCTCATAAGCTTATTGACTTCTTATTTGTCTTTTATATAAATTAAAAACTTTTATTATGGTAGTTTACAACAACCTTTCTTTATATTATCCTTTTTCAATAGATAAATATATAAACTTGTGCAATGAATTGATATAAAAAAGATTCATACTTTAATAAAAAAGATCCATTTTTGTTCAACAATATAATGTTCTTGAAGTAAACTCCATCTGTATAACATGTTCTTATTTGTGTTAAGGTTTTGTACTTGATCCCTCAAAGTGTAGCAAATTGAGTATGGAAGAAAAGAGAGAACTCGTATACGAAGTATCCGCATGTTCTCACGGTTCACCCGAGCTCCTACAATCGTGGAGCCGTCAAGAAATTCTTCAAATCCTCTGTGCTGAAATGGGAAAAGAAAGAAAGTATACCGGATTAACAAAACTGAAAATCATCGAACAACTTCTAAAAATAGTTTCCAAAAAAAGATCACAAGATGATATTATCACAAATGTTGAATCATCAGGAAGTGATCATCAAAACTCTGTCAAAAGACACAGGAAATCTGATCATCCTAACCGTCTAAACGTTGCATCGGATCAAAACTACATCGATTTAGTTGATAGTGACGTTGAGTTTTGCAAGAACTCGGCTTGTAAAGCCAAGTTAGTTCAAGATGGGGCGTTTTGTAAACGGTGTTCTTGTTGTATTTGCCATCAATATGATGACAATAAGGATCCGAGTTTATGGTTGACTTGCAGTTCAGATTTTTGTGGGATGTCGTGTCATCTTGAATGTGCGATAAAACATGAAAAATCTGGAATTCCGAAAGATGGGAAGAATAGAGGACTTGATGGGAGCTTCTATTGTGTATCATGTGGTGAAGTGAATGATATACTTGAGTAAGTCTCTTTTTATAGCTTCGTTTATAGATCGGTAGGTTTAGAACGGGTTTGAGTTGAAACGGTCTGCCTTGGGTTGATTGACCCGCAAACAATTTTTTGAATAAATGATTAATGCATTAATTATGATTACTAAAACAACGATTTTGGAGGTTTAATTCATTAAGTGTTGAGTTCAGGTGATTTTCAACCTCTTGATCTTTTCCCTTTTAGCTAAATTTTATGAGTTGACTAAATTGAGATTATTGACAACCCAAATTGACCCAATCATTAGTAAATGAGTAGCAACATTGATGACATTAATTTGTATATTTTTAGTTATCAAGAACTATTTAATACATTAGATTTGGTGCCGGGTCATGCGGTTGGGTTAACCGGGCCATGTGGGACCACAAAGTTTTACTTTGGGCTAAGCCCATACCCGAGCCTAAGCCCAATACCAGTATTTCTTCTTTTCTCCTTGTGGGTCGCTACGAGAGTTTAGTTTATGGCCCGATTATGATTCGGGTATTTTTTGTTACTTTTTGTTTCATGTATGCTAAGTACTTTTTAGTGGACTTAAAAGTACAGATGTTGGAGAAAACAAATGACAATAGCAAGGGACACAAGGCGGGTTGATATCTTATGTTATCGCGTATCTTTAAGCCAAAAGTTGTTGGCCGGGACCCTACAATACCAAAAGCTTCATGGAATTGTAAATGAAGCAATGGAGAAACTCGAAGCAGATGTGGGCCCGTTGACTGGCTTGCCAGTCAAACGGGCCAGAGGTATAGTCAACAGGCTCTCTTCAGGACAAGAGGTTCAAAAACTATGTGCTTTTGCAGTTGAATCTGTCGATTCAGTTCTATCTGACCCAAAGTTTAGTGGTATAGTTTTCTCTTTATGTCTTCTCTTTTAGATATTTTTGTTCATTTGATCTTATGATTTTACCTCCAGTTTACAAGAAACAGAGTTTGACTTTTGAGGTCAAACCAACTTTTTCATCTTCAAAACTGATATGGAACTAGTTTGTTTAATCTTAGAGTTCCAAAATTTTACATTTATGCTCATAAAAACAAAGCTTGACTTTTTAGTCAAACCGGAAAACTTCATCCCCAAAACCGATAGGGATTTTATTCAAACTAGGGTGTTGCACCCGCGCTTCGCGGCGGGGCGACCCGATTTTTGATCCGAAACAAAATATGTCGACATGTGTCTTACATTGACTGGAAAAATTAGAAAAGTATTTAGAAAACGTAAACATGTATATAAGCAAAGTAAACTAATGGGGAATCAAATTTATTAAGTTGAGGGACTAAATATGTATATTAGGAAAGCTAGAGTAGAAGGACATCAAAGTTAAAGTAGAGGGAGTAAACATGTATATTAGCAAAGTTAACTAATGAGGAATAAAGTTTATTAAGTAGAGGGACTAAACATGTATATTATGATAGTTATAATAGAAGGACTAAACACGTAAATTAGGTAGAGGACTAAACATGTATATTAGCAAAGTTAACTAATGAGGAATAAAGTTTATTAAGTAGAGGGACTAAACATGTATATTATGATAGTTATAATAGAAGGACTAAACACGTAAATTAGAAAAGTTAAGGGTTAGAAGCGAAAAAATATTTTGACCACTCATAAGAGGACAAATGGCTATGTCGGAGTGGTAAGGCGACATAGCCTTTTAAGTGTATATAGAATTTGACTCTTATGTAGCGTATTTCTTGTTATTCTCGTATCTTCACTTCTAAAGGGATCATATTTCAGCTTTATCGATTTCAGTTTTGATTTTAGAAATTTGTTCATTTGACCTTAATGTTAAAATATTTTACACTTTAGTTAGAGCTGACAATTTCGACCTATTTACTTCTGGATGTGGTGATTAGGGTACTTTGTTTTTAACCTATAGCATGTCACACGGTGAGATTAAAAAAAAGTTATTTAAACGAAAAATGGTCGAATGGGATGAACGTATCATAACGTGCATTTTTCATTTTATTTTATTATTATTATTTTTTTTTTTGCAAAAAAACAGCATAAATCATTTTTATAAAAAGAATCATATGATTATTGATATATTTTTTCACTTATGTTAGACAAACTAACTATTATTTAGAAGTTACCTTTTATTTTTTAACAAAAAGTCTTTATAAGTTCCAACCTTGCTGATCTAAAACTATGCAGGTCCCAGCATCTTGACCCGAATCATCAAATTCGAAAACGTCTCTCCCACATCAATGTCGGTGATTCTGGATTCCCAACATCAACCTTTTACCGATAACATAAGGACACATAGATACATAATGTGGCATCGCAAAGCTGAAGATACAGATTACCCTACAAAACCGACATGTTCATTGTTTGCACAAACCGGTACCAAGTTCTTACTCTCGGGTCTAACTCCATCAACACATTACATTCTAAAAGTCGTTCACTTTGAGAGCACTAGTGAACTCGAAAGCAAAGAAATCACGTTTCACACAAGCAACGATAACGAGAAAAGCCCGCCAACCGATTCTAGTACCCTTTCAAACCCATCTTCAGTTGATGATGAACACAACAATATTGTTAACAAGCAAAAGGACAAAGAGCAGGCTGCAAAAACTTCAAAAGATGATGAAAACAATGATAAAGATTTTAACCCTTTTACCCCCTCTACTTTTGCTAAATTACCCATGACCCCCTGCAAGTCGGAAAGCGTAAAAGATTCAGTCTTGGCAAGAAAAACTCGAACAAAAGCTTCAAAACCGAATCTCGATAACGGGCCTGATGATGAACAAGATGGATCGGATGGTCAGGATTTCGGGTACTATGTGAAAGTGATCCGACGGTTAGAATGCGAAGGACATATAGATACCGGTTTTCGGAAGAAGTTTCTCACTTGGTACAGTTTGAGGGCAAGTCAACAAGAGGTTAGAATAGTCAAAGTATTTGTAGATACTTTAGTGGAGGATCCAGCTTCACTTGCAGGGCAGCTTGTGGATACTTTCTCTCAAGTGATCACAAGCAATACATGTTCTTCAACAGGACTTTGCCTCAAGCTTTTCCATTGAAGTGAAATTTGAAATGAAACAAGGTTTGAAGAGTCTAATTTGGATTATTTAATAAGTTATATTATTGTTTATGTTCTTAATTTAGAATGTAATTATTCAACATTGATAATAGTATTGTTGGCCAATCTTTATTGATATTGATTGATGAACAAAAACTACTACAATTATAAGCCAAATTTAAAAAGGTGTTTTGTGTGAAAGTCGTTTACGCTTACTAACCAATAAGATCAGGTAAAATGCAGTTTACACTGCATGCATTTTTTTCTTGTAAACATCAAATTAATTTCTTAGTTTCTTTTATCATTTCTTAGTTTCTTTTTTCGATATAAATTTGTCTAATATTTTGTTTTTATAAGCACATATTTACATATACATAAAAAATACTTTTTAGTTTGAGTAGTTCTAAAAAGTCCGTTATAATTATAAAAATATTCAGAATATTACAAAAACTTTATTTTAGGAGAATTTGTGTTTTATTTAGTAATTTATCTTGTCATTATTCTTTACTTTATAAAAATATTAAAATCAGAATTTTTATAAATAAATTTAAAACTACTTTTTATATATGTGTGTGTGTGTTTATAATATTTATATATATATATAAATAATAATGTTTTTGCAAAAAAGATATTTTAATATATATATATATATATATATATATATGTGTGTGTGTGTGTGTTTATAATATATATATATATATATATATATATATATATATATATATATATAGGGTTTGGTTCATTTCAGAACTCTAAATAATTCCAGAACTTTCAGAACTCTTAATAAACAACAATTTTATTTAGTTTTTTTAAATTTTAGAGCACTTCTATCATTTTTTCCATATATTTTTATGATTACATACATGTTAAAATTAGTTTATCGTTTTTGGTATGAAATTTTATGATTACATATATGTAAACTGGTTTTTTTACATATATGTAATTAGTTGTTACACATATATACAATTTGATTATTATACATATGTAAAATACTCTTAACATGCATGTAATCATAAAAATACATATGATAAATGATAAAAGTACCCTAAATACAGAAATTTATATATAAAATAATTGTTTATTAGGAGTTCTGAAAGTTCTGTAATTATTTAGAGTTCTGAAATGATCCTCAGCCTATATATATATATTGCAAAAAAAAAATATTGGATTTTAATAATCTCAACTATTAGCTGTTTGTCGGCAATGATCCCAACTTAAAAAATAACCAGTGGTGGTCCCACTTTTTCATATATTGTAAACCAGTGGACCTTTACTAACAGAAAAATGAAAAAGTGGGACCACCACTGATTATTTTTAAAGTTGGGACCGTTGCCGGCCAACGGCTAATAGTTGGGATTATTAAAATTCATTATTCATATATATAATAATATTTTTGCACAAATCAACATTTATGTTATAAATAATATTTTTTCACAAATCAACCTTTATGTTTTAAAAGACCATAGTACCCTCATATCACATGCAAAGCATGTGAGGTAATTTAACTGAGTTTTTAGACGACGTTAGTTGTAAACGTTATAGAATGTAACAAAACATGAACATAAAGGTTGTGTTTAGCCGATTTCATAGTGAAATTTATAAAGTGCAATTTAGGTACAACATAAAAGTTGATTTGTGCAATTTTGTCAAAAATAAATCCAAATGTGTAAATTTGCAATTTTATTAGTCAAGAAAGGGGATATATGCAATTTTAGTTTTAAGTTGGATAAATATGCAACTAAAACGTTTCTTAAGGGAAATATGCAATTGTCCCTTTCTATATTTGCGTCATTGTGTCTTTTTCACGATTCGTTGTGTCATTTTTCCTCGACATTGTGTTATATTTCTCAGCATTGTGTTATATTTTGCTTGACATTGTATTATATTTTGCAATCAATTGTGTCTTTGTTCACTTCTTAGATTTATGAGACTTTGTAGGATAACTTTACCTACAAACACAATGAACAAGGGACTAAAACAAAATGGACGGTAGATTAAACACAATGGACAACAGAACAAAAAACACAATGGACAAACAGACTAAAACAAAACGGATAATAGACTAAACACATTAACCAGAACCTATAATACAATGTATAGAAAACTCACCCAGTTGAAAAACGCAATAACAAAAAACAATAACACAACGTATAGAAAACCCAAATATAAAACCATCTTCATTGTGTTATAGTTTCTCATAATAAATACAGAATGAACGGAACCCAAAATAACATTGTGTTATAGGTTTTGATAATAACACGATGTGTATAAACCCTAGTAAAAAATGTAATGACCAAAACTCAGTTGAGAAATACAATGACCAGGAACTTTAACAGAATATATAGAAAAACCAGTAAAAATGTAATTATTTTATTTTTTATATAATAATTTTATACTCGTATTAAAGATAATTTTTTTGTTATTATGGTATTTTTTTTAAATGCCATATGAAAAAGTTAAGGACGTTTTAGAATGATGGGCGAATTTACATGTGCCTTGTTTGTATAGAGAGAAATTCAACAAATGTAGGATATTTTCTTTATGCCCTTCTAATTTTTTTACTCAAAACAAATTTCAACTATTCAAATTTAAGATCAATGGACTTAAATCCTTCTCACTCTTCTCATTTATTTTGCACTTTATATTTGATCATAACCCTATTATATAATATTAAAAAACATTATTATATAACATTAAACGAATCAACTTCTAAAAAAAAAAATCTACATTATTTAACATCTCACATAAGAGACCCCAAAAGTAAGAAATTACCAAAAGGCTCCTTCTTTTTCGTTCTGCTCCGATCAGAAGATGAATCAACAACAATTGATCTATTATCAGATAATATAAAACTTAAATTAAACAAAATAAACCACCAGAAATCAAAACTTTCATATCTCTTAGATAATTTATAAAAGGGTAAATTACACTTTTCTCGTTCTTTATGTTTGAATTGAATTGCAAAGAATGTCCTTTAACTTAAACAATTACAATCACAGTCCTTTCTTTATTAATACACCCTAGGTTCTTTGACACTAACACAATTAAAATTTCCAGTTAAGTCATATCACATAAGGGTAACTTAGTCTTTTTATCAATTTTATCCTATATATTAAAAAACCAACCTTATGAATAGTAATATGTGCCACATGTTGACTCTTTATTTGTTCCTTCTTTTGTTTTACCCCATTTTTTATTGTGTATAAAAGGATTAGTATTCTAGATTCTTCACATTACGATAGCTGGTAAAGTGGTTGTGTGCCTGACTGAACTCTTCTTTCACACAGGTTCGATACATGCCCTTGATATTTTTTTAAAGCTATTCCCTGACAAGGTTGGTCATTACAGCGCTTGAAAACCCACCGCCCTTTTTTTCCTTTCTTCTCGTCTGTGCCGGCAAAACATGAACATACTAGACCAACAGTGCCGATTTCTCTGGTGAGAGATCCGGAAGTTTTAGGGTTCCAACGAGGTCCGGTTAACTCCGGTGATAACCAGGTACGCATGTATCCTTTTTAGTCAAATCGGGTCTTCCATGTTTTTACATCTATTTTGGGTGTAGTTTAGGACTTCAAACTAAGATTAGGGTTTATGGAAACCTACATGGCAGCGTAAGTGGAACACCGAATTGAGGCATAAGTTCTGTATATTTTGTTACAGCGAGGTTACGTGTTCTTAAAAAATAACTGACTATTTTCATTGTAGCTTGATTTTGGGGTTTTATAACCTACATTGCACCATTTGAACCTTTGATGTGTTTTTGCAGATTTAGATACGGGCTCAGCAAAATGGTTTGTTGAATTGGTGCATGTGTGAAGAATTGGTGTTACTCTGCCCAGTTTGCAAGGTAAGTTATTACATAAACAACAAACCTCTGGGACATACGCATCTTTGTTTTTAAACCAAAAACTTTTTTGTAATATAATACATGTTACAAATTGTAAACATGTGCATAGTTATGTATCTCTACTAGACACTTAGAAAAACAATATGATGATTAAAAAATATTAAAGTGAAAGTAACAACAAGTCCCATTCAGGCTCAAGCTCAATACATTATGTGTTGGTGGTTTTTTGCAGGGTTTTTTTTGGGCAATGGGCTAAATTAGGCACTTTTGTACATTAAGGTGAAAGTAACAACAGGTCCCATTCAGGCTCAATACATTATGTGTTCGTGGTTTTTTGCAGGGTTTTTTTTTGGGGCAATGGGCTAAATTAGGCACTTTTGTACAGGTTTTAAAGGAATGGAACGCGTTTGCTTGGTGGGATGACCTTAATTATTATAGCTCGGCATAAATTTGAGTTAAGGTAACCTCTTAAACGAAGACTTTGTTTGGAGAGTTTTACATTGATGTTAAAAGTTTACATGTTATGATAGAAAAGATGTTATTAGGGATGGTAGCAATGTAGCATGCGTGGGTGTGTGTGCCTTCTAATAGCCCACACATCTCCCGGCTCCACCAACCATCCACTTGATTCGTCGGAACTGTATGGTACTCAATTTTGGTAGGGGTTTGATATTTGGGGTTTCATTTCAACAAATTGTAGTGTTTTGATGGTAGGTATACTGAATTTATTGTTGTGTCTAGGTCATAAACCTGAATGTGATTGACTAACTATTAGATTTCATTGCTGATATGCTATTCAGTGTATGATATAGTAATTTACAGCTTATAGTATTAAATGGTACAATAAAATGGTACAACAATTAGTGTAATTTAACGTCTTTTTTTCCCTACAATTTGAGTAATATAATTATTTGTTATTAATTAATAATTTAAACTCATTTTAGTTTGATGCTTTCTTTGTGAAAAGTTCAAATTCAAAACGGTTAATCCAGTGGACCAGGCCAATTGGGAGCTAGGGGAGTGGAATTATTTTAGGGATTACCTCTGAACAATCAAAAGCGTAAAACTGTGAATACATGCTGGTTCAAACGATGTTCCTGTTATGATCTAATGGAAAACTATCCTTTCCGTCTTAAGGGGTACTAGCTTTGACTTTTAAAGTCAAAAGTATGTTCCTGCTATGATCTAATACATTTATGGTTATTAGAACTGGCCTAAAGATGAGAAGAACAATTTTTTATTTAACAAACTGACAAATTGTTCAAGTTCAATGGTTTGAACAATAAATAATTTAGGGTTTAGTTTCATTTCATCTAGCATTTGACTATTAAAAGTTTAAAGGCAGGTGGCGTTGATAGATAGGTGAAGCAAAAATGATAAAGATGATTTGGTAAAGCAGTTCAGTTTGATTGAATTAGGGAAGAGGGAAGTTTTGACTCATTTACTTTTGAGTTAGATTCAGGTTTACTAACATGATCTAGAAAATATAAAAACTGGTCTTGAAACAACTTATCAGAAGATGAGAAGAACTATTTTTATTTAACAAACTTGACAAATTGTTCAAATTCAATGTTTTAGCTGGACAAAAGGGACGTCTTCATCAACTCTTGCTTGAAACTGGAACACATCTTGGACTGCCTGTCAACTACTTTTTCGTGTATGTAAACAGCGTAATGAACTAGCATAGACAAACTTGTAGCTAAAGGTAAATTATATGCTACTGAACATAGGCTTGCCTAAATGTCCCAAGTTTTGTTCACTGCGTTTATAAACAACGCCGTAACGGATTAATGATAGCATATTATTAACCAGTTGAATGCTTGCAGTCGTACCTAAATGAAACTAGCTTGCAATGTCGCGCGACGGCTAATACCCCTAGTTTGATTAAAAATAACACAATAAAAAACAAAAAAACTAATATATGTATATATATATATATATATATATATATATATATATATAGAAAAAGTATATCGAACATTACGGCTTAACGTACTTCACGTACGACAACGTGCGTGATTTGTTCTATAACATGCGTGATTAATGTTTTCAATATGCGTAATTATTGTGTTTCAACATGCGTGATTTTGGATTTTTGAGTTATAACGTGCGTGATTTTAAAATGAACGTGCGTAATTACCTATCATACGTGACGTACGTTAAGCCGTAATGTACGTTAACCTTCCTTTCTCTCTCTTTATATATATATAGTGTGAGGTTCATTGGGGAACACTAAAAAAGTGGGGAACCGACCCAAACGAACTCCGATTGGACTCATTCTAGCGGCGTTGGAACTGGCTCGTCGAACCCTAACTAGGATCTCTTAACCCTAAACCCTAAATCATAACCCCTAAACCCTAAATATATTAATTAGGGTTTGGCTTTTAGGGTTTAGCTTTAGGGTTTAGCTTTAGTGTTTAGCTTTAGGGTTTAGCTTTAGGGTTTAGCTTTAGGTTTAGCCTTTAGGGTTTAGCTTTTAGGGTTTATTGTTTAGATTTTACGGTTTAGCTTAGGTTTTAGCTTTATTTTTTAGCTTTAGGGTTTAGAGTTTACGAGTTAGGATTTAGGGTTTAAAGTTAAGAGATCTTAGTTAGGGTTCGACGAGCCGGTTCCGACGCCGATGGAATGAGTCCAATCAGAGTTCGTTTGAGTCGGTTCCCCGCTGTTCCCCACTTTTTAGTGTTCCCCAATGAACCTTTGTTGGTGCACTTGTGTCTGTACTTTGTCTGTATTTCATCATGATAAAAAAACGATGTCTTTAATGTAAGGTTGATGTAAGTTTGACCAAGTCAACCATCCTCCTGGTTTGACTTGAACAAACAGTTAGAAAAATGTTTGTAAGGTGTTTGGGTCGAAAGATGTATGATCGAAGGATTGTTTATATCCTTCGATCATAATCTCGAAACATAAACCCTCGAAAGATGGACCTCGAAGGACATCATCCTTCGAGGTATATGCAGATCTTTCGATGTGTTTCTGGTCGACAGATGATCTGTCGATCAATCTGTCTGATCCTTCGACCAGACCTGCTGTGTCGGGTATAAATACCCATGTGTTGTGTTGTGTTCTAGTGAGTTAGACATTCAGACAGTTGGACACCAGAGAGAGACAGGAACACACACACACACACTTTGAGAGTTTATAGAATACTTCTGTAAACATTGAGTTTGTAACCGGACCCTTCATTCGTATTAATACATGTGGTGTTAATCGGTGAATCTTGTGTGTTGTGTTTGTGCTTGTTCTCGTATACATTCTCGGTTGCATGCTAGCTTGGATTCCGCACTCGCTAGTGTGTTTGTTATAACAAGGATAAGGTTTCGATCTCATCCTCGGATAGGGACCTACAAGTGGTATCAGAGCATTGGCTCTTCTCCTTGTTAAAACCGAGAGTTTTCGGACTGTTTTTCGGGTTTAAAAGGTTTATTTTTGTTCTGAAAAACTTGTTAAAATCGGGTTTCGGTTTGTTGTCGGTTTGCAGAAATATTCATATTTCTGGGTTTTGTTCTTCTCATCTTCAACCGATATTCATAGTGTTCTTGGTATTTTACACTTTTGATCTTAAAAGGTTTAAATTTCAAAGTGTTTGTGTGTGGGGAGTTGTAAACTGATTAAAATATTCGGACCTTACCTGTTTTGGTGAAAAAAAAAAAAAAAAAAAAAAAAAAAAAACCTGCATGTTCAGACCTGAAAGATATGGTCTGAACATACTTTCTGCCGAAAGTTCTCACCAACCCGTCAACTTTTTCACCAACTTGTCACCGATTGTCAACTGTGTCAGAACCATTCGAAAGATATCCTTCGAACTCGAAAGACCATCTTTCGATCAGTGGAGGTTCGATAGATCATCATCCTTCGAACCAAGGAATCTTTACGAAACATTCATCTTTCGGTCTACTCTTCATTTTCGAAAGACAAGGATCCTTCGACTGGGGAGTCTTTCGAAGTCATCTTTCGAAATCATCTTTCGGTGCACAGTACTTTTTCGAAAGATAAGGATCCTTCGGTTGGAGAATCTTTCGAAAAACATTTTTCGAAATTCAACAGAGATCCTTCGAACCCTGTTGATCCTTCGAACAGGTATTGATCTTTCGATCATTAATCTGTTTGTGTTTAACAGTTTGTGTTTTTCAGGTCTTTCGATCAAGGATCTTTCGGCTGTTTGTTATCTCTCGATAATTTAACATAGTTTGTGAAAATTAAATTTTTAAAGAGAAAACTTGTTTTCATTTTTAAATCAATTTTCACTTAATATATTAATTTTCATAAAATGGGAACAAACGGTCAGTGGGATCCAAGCGCGTGGACTCTAACTCCACAATCAGCAGCTTCGCAATCATCAGCTACGCAATCTGCGTCAGATTTCAACAAAGCATGGATGCAGGCTATTGCCCCACCTCAAGCAGCAATGATAACTGCAAATCAATGGGCATTGGTCACAAATCAAAGCAACAGCATTCAATCTATGATGCAGAACGACAGTGAAACTGGTACAAGCACGAAACCGCCAAAGCTAAATCATATCAATGATTGGGGATGGTGGAAAGAAAGGCTGAGAACTTACGTTCAGGGGCAAGGTCAAGATCTATGGATGTGCTTCTTCACCGCATTTGATAGTGATTTGGAAGTTGCAGGATCTAATCCAGAAACTTACAGCACTATGTCTGATGATGATAAGAAGAAATTTGAGTTAGAAAAGAAGGCATTCATGATTCTCACACAAGCTCTTCACAAAGACATTTACCACCAGTTTGTTTACTGCACGACTACTAAAAGCTTGTGGGATATGCTTACGTTACGATGTGAAGGAAATGCTCAATCTAGAAAGATCAAGCAAGAATTACTGAAGAAAGAATTTGAAGGTTTCACGTGTATGGAGAATGAGACCTTGGCAGAGTTATCTACAAGGTTCCATCACTTGTTGAGCGAGATGTTTGGTTTTAGAGTCACTGCCACTCCACAAGAAATGGTGAAGAGATTCGCTGATAGCTTACCAGCAAAATGGAGCAGTTATCTAGAGATTCTTAAAGAAAATGGTGTTCTAGACACAATCAACGTGTATGAGTTGATTCAAAAACTGGAGAACAAGGATGTAGAAGAAAAGCTTAAGGCAAAAAGAACACTAACTCCTCAAAATCCAGAGATGTACTTTGGGATTGCAGGAGGTATCAGTGGAGAAAGACCAGCTTCTCAACACGCGAAGCTTCAAACAGCTTTCGTCTCTAACACCGGACCTTCAACAACAGATCAGTTTGATCCTTCAGCTTACACGATGTTTTCAAGACCGAATGTGCAACCGAAAGCTCAGCAGCCACAACCGCAACAGCAGGGGTTTTATGGAAGCTCCTCAAATTTTCAAGCCTCCTCCAATCCAAACACAGTCAGATTAGACACTTCCAACTTTTCCAAAGTCAGTGTCGAAGTAGCCAAGGAGCATATGGAAATGTTGAACACCTTGGTTAGTGCTTATTGTGGATTAGTTGCAGGTCAGATTGGAAATATCAATCTAACCAATGAAGATTATCAGCAAGTGGATAAAGAAGAGTTTGAAATGATGGATATCAAATGGGCTCTTGCTAGTGCAATTCGAAGAGCAAAGGAGTTTATGGAAAGGACGGGAAGAACCAACTTGGAAAGCAAGAAAGACACCAAGTATGGGTTCGACAAGCAAGCTGTAACATGTTTTAACTGTGGTGAACGGGGTCATTTCAAAAGGGAATGCACAAGACCAGCTCAGCATGGAAACCAAAATCCTTTCAGAAATCAAGGCAACCAGCAGAACCAGAACAGGAACAATGTTCGTACGATGATTCCTGTCAACAACCAAAGCCAAGCAGGGCCATCGAATGCCAACCGGGGGCTGGTGGTTCAAATAGATGAGGGTTGTGATTGGTCGCTTCAGCTTGGAGAAGGAGGAAATGGTGGAACAGCATGTTTTGCTGAAGTCGTAAGGGATTTAAAGCACGCCAGTGGTGGAGAATCTTCCACCAATGGTGGTGACTCGTCTGAGGATGAAGATTCTTCTGGTTATAATGGAAGCTCAGATGAAGAATCCTCCACTTCAGGGAATGATCATGTGGATCAAGCTGCTTACTCTTCGTCTTCTCTCCATTCAGCCTTTATGGCTAATGTCGACAGTTCACCAGGTCAGGTATGTGTCGATGAACCCACTGTAGCTAGTTGTGATAACTGTGATAGTTTGCGTGTTAAAAATGCTGATTTAGAAGCAAACATGTCTGAGTTGCAAGGCAAACATGATGCTTTACAAGCTAGTTTGTTTGACTTGCAAGACAAACATGTTTCATTGAATGATGAGTGTTGTGAATTGCAAAGCAAACACGAGGCTTTGCAAGAGAAAGTTGAAATCACATCCAAACACAATCAAGAATTGATTGTAGATTCTGCTAAAGCAACTGAAGCTAACGTGTTTTTAACCAGAAATGAAAAGGAATTTAAAGCAACTATTGCGTCATTAAGACATGATGTTTCAGAATTACAAAAGGCTGTTTTGCGAAAACAACATGCTAACAACAATCTTATTGACACAATTGAAAAGCAAATGGTAGAATTGGCAACAGCTCGATGTGAATGTGAAACAATCAAGCAGAAATTGGAAAGTTATTCCAATTCCCGCTATGTATTGGATCACATTATTGATGTTCAAAGGAAAAAGGGGGACAAGAAGTGTATGGGATTCAAATCATGTCCTCCCCCAATGAATCACAATTACTCCAAATTGCCTGATGATGAGGATATGCCCCGTTTTGAACCTACTGTGCCACTCAATCTAGATGATTTTGCAGCAGGCCTCGGGTTCACAACGGGTACATCATCCTCGGGTCAATCAGAATCTGAGAATGTGACAGATTCATCATGTGTTAAGGAACAGAGTCCTCCCATTGTTGAGGATGCTGATTCTTCGGATGATGAATCTGAAGTGATTGTGAACCAACAGTCTAACTCGGTTACACCAGATATTCCAATTGAGAATCACATCCTGTGTGATCCACCAGTGAAACCGAGTAAGACTGAAATGTCAAAAGCAATGGAGTCCCTTGTTTCTACAAGTGAGGAGAATAACTTGTTGTACACGCTCAAAGGAGATGACAAAATTTACTCTAACAAAGATTTTCCAATTAAAAATGTAAATCCAGATTTAATTGAGCAAATTTTTGAAGGATGTACTGATAAGTTTTTGGGGAACAAAAGTGGCAAAGTTACTGTCACTCAATGTGATCCAATCCCGTGTGAACAAATTAGAAAACAGTACGGAAACCAAAAACTACAAGCTGAGCGAAAACAACAAGTCAACTCTGGAAAGGGTAAGGGACAGGGAAAGAAGGCTCAGAACAAGAATGTTCAAGCACCTAAGGCTCAACAACAATGGGTGCAAAACAAAAGAGCTCCTGTTAAGAAAAGAGAACCGAAAGTGAACTTTGTTGGATCCACGGGTTCAGACAAACTTGAAACATTTCAGGATAAATCTAACCTTGATTTTATAAAACAAGTTAGAATTTTGAAACGAAATGAACAGAATAATTACACCCAACACACCAACGGATGTGATTTAGGTCCAAGCACGTCTAGATCACAAAGTTCATGGTCTGGTTCTTCGTCTGGTCATCAACATGTTTCTCCGAGGTTTGTAGAGCGGAGAATGTGTTTTGAGTGTGGCACCATTGGGCATATTGTAAGATACTGTCCATACCTGCAAAAGTTAAAGCCAAAAACGAGTGCTCCCCAAGAAACCAATTACCAAAAACGATCATTTTCTCCGAAACAAGACCCACGTGTCTTGAAAGAAAGGGAAAAGAGTTTAAAACAAAAGAATCAAAAGGTAATTGAAAAGGCCTTAAAATCAGAGGTCAAAGAAGAAAAACCTGTTCAAGCAAAACCTAAAACTGTAAAACCAGTAAATGCTAAAACAATTAATGCAAATACTGGTAAAGAACAAACAGCTTGGAAGCAAAAGCAGGTAATTCAGTCAGGGGGAGCACCACAGGTTCTTTTTCCTAATCATCAAGTGATTGAGATCACTTTTCTTGATGATCAAGGACGACCCAAGTCCACAAAGGCTTGGGTCCCTCTCTCCAACTAATTTTTGAGTGAGTGTGTAGGATATTCCAGGAGGAACTTTCAATAGTCGTAAGATTGTTGATAGTGGAGCATCCTTGCACAAAATAGGCAACAGAAGAAATTGCTGCCTTTGATGGAGAGAAAAAGGAAAGGAAAACAGAAATGTGGTTGAAAGAGATTGAAAAGCTTCGACAACATGAAAATCTTTTCAAAATGTGAATGTTCAAGGCTTTGATCGGGTCCCCGGGATAGATTCAAATCAAAATGTACGCACCTGCAGCACGTCTGAAGTTCAACAATCTACAAGATGAATGTGCAGTGTACATTTCTTCGTGGTGTGATTGAAGAAAATGTGTTTGTTGAACAAACCAACCAGGTGTGCGGACACCTTGGCATGGGTTGAACAACCGCACACTACTTTTGAAAGAGAAAGACAAGACCTTCGCTGGTGCAATGTGGAATACCAGCCGGACCCAAAGGTTTCTGATCTTGTTGCTGTCAAGAGATTTTTAAGTAGCTACAAAGAATCGACTTTGAAATCCACACCGGGTGGATATCCAGTTTGGGAGAGCTCTCAGATTCCTTGCAATGCATGATGCAGTTGCAGGATACGGTTTTACATTTCTAATCTCTCCTATACTTGTCGATATTTAAGCTGCTTTGTGAATTATTATCTCGTTCAGCACTCTTTGGCCAGACAATGTTGTCATGGTCCGCACCGCTTACCGACATGCCAACTGATTTTTCCAAAAATTCGCTAAATCATTTCTGATTAAAACTTAAGTTTGGTAAACGGCATTGAGGTAAAACATGAGTTAACCAACATCGGAAAATCATTTTTGTAAATACCTTTGTGTTTTAAATTTTATCTTAGTTTGTTGATTTTAGGGGGAGTAGAGATCCAACTTTGAAAAATCCAAAAACATTGAAAAATTTCAAAAACACAAAAACAATAGAAAAGCAGAAATGAGTTTCCTGGCGAGAAAAAGAGAAAATGATAGTACATCAGTGGTCTGTCCAAACCTCTTTAAACCTAAACTGAAAAACGATAAGCAGCTCTATATAAGATGTATCGGTAGGCTCACAATCATCTTAAAGTGTGCAGGGTGATATAAACTTAAATCGACTGAAGACTGGGTGGGAACCATTCATTGGCATATGGTCTTAGTACCGAAATTTCGTTTGAGAGATTGCCGAGGTTCTGAGATATTCGGTCTTTATGCTGCTTATCATCTGGGTATCATGGTTGTATCTTTTACCGAAAAAATAACGGGGACGCAAGTCTAGATCTTCCATGATACTATACATACGTGTACATATTGCATTCGACCTCAATAAGTGATCAACAATCACATGTCCAAACAAAATAAGTGATAAATTATCACAAATTCTTTCCGGGTGTCAAGTTCGTCTCTCTGCTGTACGAAAGTACTGACCTGTTCACGGACTTGCTCCTGTGCCCTCATGCATCGAAAATCAAGTTCCTCATCAATAAGTGATTCTATCACATAGGGCTTGTTTTCAATCAAAATAAGTGAGAATCTCACATCATATACGGTCAAACAGATGATAATCGGTATACTCACCGGTAAGATGAATCCTCGTGCATACCTTGATACGGGAATGTGTCGTGATGTGGATGAACACCGGTCGGTAAGTATAAATTATACCTTAACGTATCCCCTCGCCATGATTACAAATGATAAGCTGAGCTTATGTGGACAACAATACCGATAATTGTTATAGGATGCTTATCTTAATGTTATCTAATTGAACAACAAGAGTGTTTTGGCATGACCGTACACTGATATGATTCTCTTACCCTCGAAACTCGCAAAAAGAATGTCTGTAAATATTTATTTAATGTTTCCTGCTTATGTATCTTTGTATATATTTGTTTTATTGTTTTCCATCTTTTCATTTGAAAAATGAAAATTTCAAAAAGATTTTAGGTGTGTTTTAATATAAACTTTATAAAATCCAAAAAGATTTTTCTTCAAGTTTATTTTTGATTGACTGATGTTGGAACTCGAGTCTATTCTACCCAAAATCCTGATCGTAAGCTGGAAAACAATTGCATCTTCATAAACAGTCGAAGTTAACGAGTTTTGAAAGTTAAAGGATTAAAATGAATACTTTTCTAAACTTTCAAACTGCTGTCGGTTGGTGTTCGATTGAGATTTGATCTCATATGTGTCGTTAGTTTAAATGTTAACTATATTCCAAGCGGTTGTTCTCATTATGCGTTTAGCTTTCTTGCATGTGCAGATGCTAAAGGCGAGGAGAACATGTTCGATGAAAAGCTTTGGAATGAAGACACGAAGTGGAGGCACTCAAAGGATAAAATGATCGAGTTGCCGCTGTCCCTTCATCAACACCACAAGGATCTGAAGAATTGACAAGTCAAAAGATTCACGAGCATGACTCAATGGAGAGTTCAATCTAAGGGGGAGTTTACTGACACACTACCTAAGTTAAATGGGGAGTTTGTTGATACACTTTCTACTTCTGACGCGTGAAGACTTTGAAGATCCTCCGACTTGAATGTGACAGAAGACGAACCATCACGAGTAGCGTCCAAGGGGGAGTTTGTTGATGCACTTTGTGTGGACGCGACTCGGTTCGGTTCGACTCGGCCTTGAAGACTTGAAGACACGAAGATCGAGACAAAGCTACAGCCAAGGGGGAGTTTGTTGGTGCACTTGTGTCTGTACTTTGTCTGTATTTCATCATGATAAAAAACGATGTCTTTAATGTAAGGTTGATGTAAGTTTGACCAAGTCAACCATCCTCCTGGTTTGACTTGAACAAACAGTTAGAAAAATGTTTGTAAGGTGTTTGGGTCGAAAGATGTATGATCGAAGGATTGTTTATATCCTTCGATCATAATCTCGAAACATAAACCCTCGAAAGATGGACCTCGAAGGACATCATCCTTCGAGGTATATGCAGATCTTTCGATGTGTTTCTGGTCGACAGATGATCTGTCGATCAATCTGTCTGATCCTTCGACCAGACCTGCTGTGTCGGGTATAAATACCCATGTGTTGTGTTGTGTTCTAGTGAGTTAGACATTCAGACAGTTGGACACCAGAGAGAGACAGGAACACACACACACACTTTGAGAGTTTATAGAATACTTCTGTAAACATTGAGTTTGTAACCGGACCCTTCATTCGTATTAATACATGTGGTGTTAATCGGTGAATCTTGTGTGTTGTGTTTGTGCTTGTTCTCGTATACATTCTCGGTTGCATGCTAGCTTGGATTCCGCACTCGCTAGTGTGTTTGTTATAACAAGGATAAGGTTTCGATCTCATCCTCGGATAGGGACCTACAACCTTCCCCTATATATATATATATATATATATATATATATATATATATATATATATATATATATATATATATAGGAGAATGATCTGTTAGGAACCACCCTTTATTGCGAGAACCGCAAGAACCGATGTGAACACAAACAAAAATACCTAAAAAACACATAAATCTTTTTTTAATAAAAATCGTTACTTTTCGTCAATTACTTTTTTTTTAATTTTTTTTTGGAGACTAAAACTAGCAATTTTTATTAAAAAAATTTGTGTGTTTTTTAGATTTTTTAGGTTTTTTGGAGGTTTAGCTTTATGGTTTAGTTTTTAGCATTTAGCTTGGGAGGGGAGGGGGTTTAGGTTTTTGGGGGTGGGGGATAGGTTTTTTTAGGTTTTGGGTGGTGTAGTGGGTTTATTTTGTTGTGTTCACATTGTTTCTCGCGGTTCTCACAATAAAGGTGGTTTTCACATGAACCCTACCATATATATATATATATATATATATATATATATATATATATATATATATATATATATATATATATATATATATGACTAAGCACAGATCTCTCTTTAACACACACACACACTCTTTAAACCCTTTCTTCCCCAACCAAACCCACCACCACCTGTCACCACACCATCACTATTACGTTGCCACTACTCATCTGAACCTAAACCCTAAACAAATCGCATCAAAGTACCGTTGGAACCCCATAACCCACCCTTACCACATCTGAACCTAAACCCCAAACAAATCTGAAAACGACTTTTAATGGGTCGGATTTGATAACTAGAGTGTCTTTTCGCTAGTAAACAATGTCGTTTTGGATGAAACATATCGTAAGTTTCCCCACACCATTTCCCATCGAAATTTTATAAAATTTGCAGAGAGTTGATAAAATTTTTTTAAATTCAAGCTTTTTGGAACTAAATCATCAAACCCTTTTACTGAACTGGAAGCGATCTTTAAGGTTTAATTTCTCCCATTTTGTTTTTGTTCTACAATATAGAATAATGGGAAGTGCTATAACTCACCTTTATATCTCTCGGTATATTATATGATGTAGTTCCAATCAATAATCTATTGGCCAAAGCAAATAGGGAGAAAACCAGAGAGAATTTAAGATTGGAATTTAGATCAATTTTCTGCCTATTTCATAAATGAAAAACTTTTCTCCGTATAAGGAAGAAGATACAACAACCAACTTAAAACTACTTTCCTAAGAAATTGGAAATGGACGTAGTGGAAGGAATATGCATCCCCATATCCCTCAATATTCCAAGTACCACTTAATTAAACTAATAATAAAAATAGCTGTTAGGATCTGAGTTTCTCTGATTGTGTTGTTTAACAAGAAATGAAAGATGAAACAAGTATTGTGCAGCGGAATATGGACATAAACTTTAATCACACAATCAATGGAAGAAAAGTTTATGCAGTCATAATTTCATTAATCGAATGATTGTGTTTGTTACAAGACACAATTATGCATGCATGCACAAGACTCCCCCTCAGCCTTAGCTCAGTGATTGTTCGTACAGAAAGACTTAGGTGAAAAAGAGCTAACAGAACAGTACAGAGTACTGTTCTATTTATAGTACAACCCAACCACTGAGCATCTTCGGCTGACGTCACCATGAAAGTGACATCTAACAACCTAACAACCTCTAACCACTGATATACAAAAAACTGATGCAATGAATAAACTATTACATAAACACTGATTATATAAACACTGCTTGCAGCTTCCCACTGTTGTTGCCTAAGCACTGATGTTGTGAGTCAGTGCTTTCTTCATAGGTTGATCAGGCCTTGAGTCAGCAGTGCTTTGTCTTCATCAGTGCTTGAGTAGCAGCAGTAGTTAGGGCTTCAGTCCTTTATATCAAACAACAGTTCTTTGACACAACAGTTGTTAGGTAGATCAGTACTTTAGAGAGTATCAGTTGTTGGAGCCACTGTCAAGGGGAAAGTCTTTGTACAAGCACTGCTTATGATGATCCACTGTTTTGAACCAGTTTTGGCTTTTCATATCATCTGTTCCTTTGTAGGGTTCAATCTCAACAATCTCCCCTTGGAACAGATGATGCCAAAACACTTCATTATTCAAGTCTTTATTGTCTCATCAACATTTCCCTGACTTGCCCCTTGAATTGTAATTCAAAGTTCAGGGAATCTTCATCATCCTCATCCCTGCAAAGTTGAAGCTCTAAAAGATCTTGGAGGTCAGCTACACTCAGGCCTAGTGCATCCTCCCTTGATATGTGCTTAACTTCTCCACTGGACTTGAGCAAAGTCAATACGTGGGTCTTTTGATCAGACTTCCACTTTATTAAATTATTATTATTATAATCAGATTTAAAGAAACAGATAAGAATAAGCGGTATGGAGGCCCGTCGCCGCCCCAAACTCCCCACCCCCCATGCCCGTCGCCGCCCCAAGCCCGGCAACTTCGGCTCCCACCAGCCGAACTCGACGCCCCCACCTCCTCTCTCCTTCTCTCACATATACCTAAACATACATATATATATAAAGAGGTTCATCCCCCACCCCCCTAGGTCCATCACCCTCAAGCCCTTCCTACGTGGCGGTGATGTGGCGGCCCATCCTCTTGAGGATGGGGCTCTCCATACCCTCTAGTCTAAAAAGTGGTTTAAAATTTTGATTATGATATAAATGTACATGTACTAGTGTATCCCTTAGTATAATCAACTTGTTATCTGATTTTGATTATTTAAATTGCAATGATTGAGTTTTTAAACTACATCCAAACACTCCCTATGTTAGTTGAAGTTTGTTTGGTTTCAGAGATGTTAGGGCTCATAAGCTTATTGACTTCTTATTTGTCTTTTATATAAATTAAAAACTTTTATTATGGTAGTTTACAACAACCTTTCTTTATATTATCCTTTTTCAATAGATAAATATATAAACTTGTGCAATGAATTGATATAAAAAAGATTCATACTTTAATAAAAAAGATCCATTTTTGTTCAACAATATAATGTTCTTGAAGTAAACTCCATCTGTATAACATGTTCTTATTTGTGTTAAGGTTTTGTACTTGATCCCTCAAAGTGTAGCAAATTGAGTATGGAAGAAAAGAGAGAACTCGTATACGAAGTATCCGCATGTTCTCACGGTTCACCCGAGCTCCTACAATCGTGGAGCCGTCAAGAAATTCTTCAAATCCTCTGTGCTGAAATGGGAAAAGAAAGAAAGTATACCGGATTAACAAAACTGAAAATCATCGAACAACTTCTAAAAATAGTTTCCAAAAAAAGATCACAAGATGATATTATCACAAATGTTGAATCATCAGGAAGTGATCATCAAAACTCTGTCAAAAGACACAGGAAATCTGATCATCCTAACCGTCTAAACGTTGCATCGGATCAAAACTACATCGATTTAGTTGATAGTGACGTTGAGTTTTGCAAGAACTCGGCTTGTAAAGCCAAGTTAGTTCAAGATGGGGCGTTTTGTAAACGGTGTTCTTGTTGTATTTGCCATCAATATGATGACAATAAGGATCCGAGTTTATGGTTGACTTGCAGTTCAGATTTTTGTGGGATGTCGTGTCATCTTGAATGTGCGATAAAACATGAAAAATCTGGAATTCCGAAAGATGGGAAGAATAGAGGACTTGATGGGAGCTTCTATTGTGTATCATGTGGTGAAGTGAATGATATACTTGAGTAAGTCTCTTTTTATAGCTTCGTTTATAGATCGGTAGGTTTAGAACGGGTTTGAGTTGAAACGGTCTGCCTTGGGTTGATTGACCCGCAAACAATTTTTTGAATAAATGATTAATGCATTAATTATGATTACTAAAACAACGATTTTGGAGGTTTAATTCATTAAGTGTTGAGTTCAGGTGATTTTCAACCTCTTGATCTTTTCCCTTTTAGCTAAATTTTATGAGTTGACTAAATTGAGATTATTGACAACCCAAATTGACCCAATCATTAGTAAATGAGTAGCAACATTGATGACATTAATTTGTATATTTTTAGTTATCAAGAACTATTTAATACATTAGATTTGGTGCCGGGTCATGCGGTTGGGTTAACCGGGCCATGTGGGACCACAAAGTTTTACTTTGGGCTAAGCCCATACCCGAGCCTAAGCCCAATACCAGTATTTCTTCTTTTCTCCTTGTGGGTCGCTACGAGAGTTTAGTTTATGGCCCGATTATGATTCGGGTATTTTTTGTTACTTTTTGTTTCATGTATGCTAAGTACTTTTTAGTGGACTTAAAAGTACAGATGTTGGAGAAAACAAATGACAATAGCAAGGGACACAAGGCGGGTTGATATCTTATGTTATCGCGTATCTTTAAGCCAAAAGTTGTTGGCCGGGACCCTACAATACCAAAAGCTTCATGGAATTGTAAATGAAGCAATGGAGAAACTCGAAGCAGATGTGGGCCCGTTGACTGGCTTGCCAGTCAAACGGGCCAGAGGTATAGTCAACAGGCTCTCTTCAGGACAAGAGGTTCAAAAACTATGTGCTTTTGCAGTTGAATCTGTCGATTCAGTTCTATCTGACCCAAAGTTTAGTGGTATAGTTTTCTCTTTATGTCTTCTCTTTTAGATATTTTTGTTCATTTGATCTTATGATTTTACCTCCAGTTTACAAGAAACAGAGTTTGACTTTTGAGGTCAAACCAACTTTTTCATCTTCAAAACTGATATGGAACTAGTTTGTTTAATCTTAGAGTTCCAAAATTTTACATTTATGCTCATAAAAACAAAGCTTGACTTTTTAGTCAAACCGGAAAACTTCATCCCCAAAACCGATAGGGATTTTATTCAAACTAGGGTGTTGCACCCGCGCTTCGCGGCGGGGCGACCCGATTTTTGATCCGAAACAAAATATGTCGACATGTGTCTTACATTGACTGGAAAAATTAGAAAAGTATTTAGAAAACGTAAACATGTATATAAGCAAAGTAAACTAATGGGGAATCAAATTTATTAAGTTGAGGGACTAAATATGTATATTAGGAAAGCTAGAGTAGAAGGACATCAAAGTTAAAGTAGAGGGAGTAAACATGTATATTAGCAAAGTTAACTAATGAGGAATAAAGTTTATTAAGTAGAGGGACTAAACATGTATATTATGATAGTTATAATAGAAGGACTAAACACGTAAATTAGGTAGAGGACTAAACATGTATATTAGCAAAGTTAACTAATGAGGAATAAAGTTTATTAAGTAGAGGGACTAAACATGTATATTATGATAGTTATAATAGAAGGACTAAACACGTAAATTAGAAAAGTTAAGGGTTAGAAGCGAAAAAATATTTTGACCACTCATAAGAGGACAAATGGCTATGTCGGAGTGGTAAGGCGACATAGCCTTTTAAGTGTATATAGAATTTGACTCTTATGTAGCGTATTTCTTGTTATTCTCGTATCTTCACTTCTAAAGGGATCATATTTCAGCTTTATCGATTTCAGTTTTGATTTTAGAAATTTGTTCATTTGACCTTAATGTTAAAATATTTTACACTTTAGTTAGAGCTGACAATTTCGACCTATTTACTTCTGGATGTGGTGATTAGGGTACTTTGTTTTTAACCTATAGCATGTCACACGGTGAGATTAAAAAAAAGTTATTTAAACGAAAAATGGTCGAATGGGATGAACGTATCATAACGTGCATTTTTCATTTTATTTTATTATTATTATTTTTTTTTTTTGCAAAAAAACAGCATAAATCATTTTTATAAAAAGAATCATATGATTATTGATATATTTTTTCACTTATGTTAGACAAACTAACTATTATTTAGAAGTTACCTTTTATTTTTTAACAAAAAGTCTTTATAAGTTCCAACCTTGCTGATCTAAAACTATGCAGGTCCCAGCATCTTGACCCGAATCATCAAATTCGAAAACGTCTCTCCCACATCAATGTCGGTGATTCTGGATTCCCAACATCAACCTTTTACCGATAACATAAGGACACATAGATACATAATGTGGCATCGCAAAGCTGAAGATACAGATTACCCTACAAAACCGACATGTTCATTGTTTGCACAAACCGGTACCAAGTTCTTACTCTCGGGTCTAACTCCATCAACACATTACATTCTAAAAGTCGTTCACTTTGAGAGCACTAGTGAACTCGAAAGCAAAGAAATCACGTTTCACACAAGCAACGATAACGAGAAAAGCCCGCCAACCGATTCTAGTACCCTTTCAAACCCATCTTCAGTTGATGATGAACACAACAATATTGTTAACAAGCAAAAGGACAAAGAGCAGGCTGCAAAAACTTCAAAAGATGATGAAAACAATGATAAAGATTTTAACCCTTTTACCCCCTCTACTTTTGCTAAATTACCCATGACCCCCTGCAAGTCGGAAAGCGTAAAAGATTCAGTCTTGGCAAGAAAAACTCGAACAAAAGCTTCAAAACCGAATCTCGATAACGGGCCTGATGATGAACAAGATGGATCGGATGGTCAGGATTTCGGGTACTATGTGAAAGTGATCCGACGGTTAGAATGCGAAGGACATATAGATACCGGTTTTCGGAAGAAGTTTCTCACTTGGTACAGTTTGAGGGCAAGTCAACAAGAGGTTAGAATAGTCAAAGTATTTGTAGATACTTTAGTGGAGGATCCAGCTTCACTTGCAGGGCAGCTTGTGGATACTTTCTCTCAAGTGATCACAAGCAATACATGTTCTTCAACAGGACTTTGCCTCAAGCTTTTCCATTGAAGTGAAATTTGAAATGAAACAAGGTTTGAAGAGTCTAATTTGGATTATTTAATAAGTTATATTATTGTTTATGTTCTTAATTTAGAATGTAATTATTCAACATTGATAATAGTATTGTTGGCCAATCTTTATTGATATTGATTGATGAACAAAAACTACTACAATTATAAGCCAAATTTAAAAAGGTGTTTTGTGTGAAAGTCGTTTACGCTTACTAACCAATAAGATCAGGTAAAATGCAGTTTACACTGCATGCAATTTTTTCTTGTAAACATCAAATTAATTTCTTAGTTTCTTTTATCATTTCTTAGTTTCTTTTTTCGATATAAATTTGTCTAATATTTTGTTTTTATAAGCACATATTTACATATACATAAAAAATACTTTTTAGTTTGAGTAGTTCTAAAAAGTCCGTTATAATTATAAAAATATTCAGAATATTACAAAAACTTTATTTTAGGAGAATTTGTGTTTTATTTAGTAATTTATCTTGTCATTATTCTTTACTTTATAAAAATATTAAAATCAGAATTTTTATAAATAAATTTAAAACTACTTTTTATATATGTGTGTGTGTGTTTATAATATATATATATATAAATAATAATGTTTTTGCAAAAAAGATATTTTAATATATATATATATATGTGTGTGTGTGTGTGTGTTTATAATATATATATATATATATATATATAAATAATGTTTTTGCAAAAAAGATATTTTAATATATATATATATATATATATATATATATATATATATATATATATATAGGGTTTGGTTCATTTCAGAACTCTAAATAATTCCAGAACTTTCAGAACTCTTAATAAACAACATTTTTATTTAGTTTTTTTAAATTTTAGAGCACTTCTATCATTTTTTCCATATATTTTTATGATTACATACATGTTAAAATTAGTTTATTGTTTTTGGTATGAAATTTTATGATTACATATATGTAAACTGGTTTTTTTACATATATGTAATTAGTTGTTACACATATATACAATTTGATTATTATACATATGTAAAATACTCTTAACATGCATGTAATCATAAAAATACATATGATAAATGATAAAAGTACCCTAAATACAGAAATTTATATATAAAATAATTGTTTATTAGGAGTTCTGAAAGTTCTGTAATTATTTAGAGTTCTGAAATGATCCTCAGCCTATATATATATTGCAAAAAAAAAAGAAATATTGGATTTTAATAATCTCAACTATTAGCTGTTGGTCGGCAATGATCCCAACTTAAAAAATAACCAGTGGTGGTCCCACTTTTTCATATATTGTAAACCAGTGGACCTTTACTAACAGAAAAAGGAAAAAGTGGGACCACCACTGATTATTTTTAAAGTTGAGACCGTTGCCGGCCAACGGCTAATAGTTGGGATTATTAAAATTCATTATTCATATATATAATAATATTTTTGCACAAATCAACATTTATGTTATAAATAATATTTTTTCACAAATCAACCTTTATGTTATAAAAGACCATAGTACCCTCATATCACATGCAAAGCATGTGAGGTAGTTTAACTGAGTTTTTAGACGACGTTAGTTGTAAACGTTATAGAATGTAACAAAACATGAACATAAAGGTTGTGTTTAGCCGATTTCATAGTGAAATTTATAAAGTGCAATTTAGGTACAACATAAAAGTTGATTTGTGCAATTTTGTCAAAAATAAATCCAAATGTGTAAATTTGCAATTTTATTAGTCAAGAAAGGGGATATATGCAATTTTAGTTTTAAGTTGGATAAATATGCAACTAAAACGTTTCTTAAGGGAAATATGCAATTGTCCCTTTCTATATTTGCGTCATTGTGTCTTTTTCACGATTCGTTGTGTCCTTTTTCCTCGACATTGTGTTATATTTCTCAGCATTGTGTTATATTTTGCTTGACATTGTATTATATTTTGCAATCAATTGTGTCTTTGTTCACTTCTTAGATTTATGAGACTTTGTAGGATAACTTTACCTACAAACACAATGAACAAGGGACTAAAACAAAATGGACGGTGGATTAAACACAATGGACAACAGAACAAAAAACACAGTGGACAAACAGACTAAAACAAAACGGATAATAGACTAAACACATTAACCAGAACCTATAATACAATGTATAGAAAACTCACCCAGTTGAAAAACGCAATAACAAAAAAACAATAACACAACGTATAGAAAACCCAAATATAAAACCATCTTCATTGTGTTATAGTTTCTCATAATAAATACAGAATGAACGGAACCCAAAATAACATTGTGTTATAGGTTTTGATAATAACACGATGTGTATAAACCCTAGTAAAAAATGTAATGACCAAAACTCAGTTGAGAAATACAATGACCAGGAACTTTAACAGAATATATAGAAAAACCAGTAAAAATGTAATTATTTTATTTTTTATATAATAATTTTATACTCGTATTAAAGATAATTTTTTTGTTATTATGGTATTTTTTTTAAATGCCATATGAAAAAGTTAAGGACGTTTTAGAATGATGGGCAAATTTACATGTGCCTTGTTTGTATAGAGAGAAATTCAACAAATGTAGGATATTTTCTTTATGCCCTTCTAATTTTTTTACTCAAAACAAATTTCAACTATTCAAATTTAAGATCAATGGACTTAAATCCTTCTCACTCTTCTCATTTATTTTGCACTTTATATTTGATTATAACCCTATTATATAATATTAAAAAACATTATTATATAACATTAAACGAATCAACTTCTAAAAAAAATAATCTACATTATTTAACATCTCACATAAGAGACCCCAAAAGTAAGAAATTACCAAAAGGCTCCTTCTTTTTCGTTCTGCTCCGATCAGAAGATGAATCAACAACAATTGATCTATTATCAGATAATATAAAACTTAAATTAAACAAAATAAACCACCAGAAATCAAAACTTTCATATCTCTTAGATAATTTATAAAAGGGTAAATTACACTTTTCTCGTTCTTTATGTTTGAATTGAATTGCAAAGAATGTCCTTTAACTTAAACAATTACAATCACAGTCCTTTCTTTATTAATACACCCTAGGTTCTTTGACACTAACACAATTAAAATTTCCAGTTAAGTCATATCACATAAGGGTAACTTAGTCTTTTTATCAATTTTATCCTATATATTAAAAAACCAACCTTATGAATAGTAATATGTGCCACATGTTGACTCTTTATTTGTTCCTTCTTTTGTTTTACCCCATTTTTGATTGTGTATAAAAGGATTAGTAATCTAGATTCTTCACATTACGATAGCTGGTAAAGTGGTTGTGTGCCTGACTGAACTCTTCTTTCACACAGGTTCGATACATGCCCTTGATATTTTCTTAAAGCTATTCCCTGACAAGGTTGGTCATTGCAGCGCTTGAAAACCCACCGCCCTTTTTTTCCTTTCTTCTCGTCTGTGCCGGCAAAACATGAACATACTAGACCAACAGTGTCGATTTCTCTGGTGAGAGATCCGGAAGTTTTAGGGTTCCAACGAGGTCCGGTTAACTCCGGTGATAACCAGGTACGCATGTATCCTTTTTAGTCAAATCGGGTCTTCCATGTTTTTACATCTATTTTGGGTGTAGTTTAGGACTTCAAACTAAGATTAGGGTTTATGGAAACCTACATGGCAGCGTAAGTGGAACACCGAATTGAGGCATAAGTTCTGTATATTTTGTTACAGCGAGGTTACGTGTTCTTAAAAAATAACTGACTATTTTCATTGTAGCTTGATTTTGGGGTTTTATAACCTACATTGCACCATTTGAACCTTTGATGTGTTTTTGCAGATTTAGATACGGGCTCAGCAAAATGGTTTGTTGAATTGGTGCATGTGTGAAGAATTGGTGTTACTCTGCCCAGTTTGCAAGGTAAGTTATTACATAAACAACAAACCTCTGGGACATACGCATCTTTGTTTTTAAACCAAAAACTTTTTTGTAATATAATACATGTTACAAATTGTAAACATGTGCATAGTTATGTATCTCTACTAGACACTTAGAAAAACAATATGATGATTAAAAAATATTAAAGTGAAAGTAACAACAAGTCCCATTCAGGCTCAAGCTCAATACATTATGTGTTGGTGGTTTTTTGCAGGGTTTTTTTTGGGCAATGGGCTAAATTAGGCACTTTTGTACATTAAGGTGAAAGTAACAACAGGTCCCATTCAGGCTCAATACATTATGTGTTCGTGGTTTTTTGCAGGGTTTTTTTTTGGGGCAATGGGCTAAATTAGGCACTTTTGTACAGGTTTTAAAGGAATGGAACGCGTTTGCTTGGTGGGATGACCTTAATTATTATAGCTCGGCATAAATTTGAGTTAAGGTAACCTCTTAAACGAAGACTTTGTTTGGAGAGTTTTACATTGATGTTAAAAGTTTACATGTTATGATAGAAAAGATGTTATTAGGGATGGTAGCAATGTAGCATGCGTGGGTGTGTGTGCCTTCTAATAGCCCACACATCTCCCGGCTCCACCAACCATCCACTTGATTCGTCGGAACTGTATGGTACTCAATTTTGGTAGGGGTTTGATATTTGGGGTTTCATTTCAACAAATTGTAGTGTTTTGATGGTAGGTATACTGAATTTATTGTTGTGTCTAGGTCATAAACCTGAATGTGATTGACTAACTATTAGATTTCATTGCTGATATGCTATTCAGTGTATGATATAGTAATTTACAGCTTATAGTATTAAATGGTACAATAAAATGGTACAACAATTAGTGTAATTTAACGTCTTTTTTTCCCTACAATTTGAGTAATATAATTATTTGTTATTAATTAATAATTTAAACTCATTTTAGTTTGATGCTTTCTTTGTGAAAAGTTCAAATTCAAAACGGTTAATCCAGTGGACCAGGCCAATTGGGAGCTAGGGGAGTGGAATTATTTTAGGGATTACCTCTGAACAATCAAAAGCGTAAAACTGTGAATACATGCTGGTTCAAACGATGTTCCTGTTATGATCTAATGGAAAACTATCCTTTCCGTCTTAAGGGGTACTAGCTTTGACTTTTAAAGTCAAAAGTATGTTCCTGCTATGATCTAATACATTTATGGTTATTAGAACTGGCCTAAAGATGAGAAGAACAATTTTTTATTTAACAAACTGACAAATTGTTCAAGTTCAATGGTTTGAACAATAAATAATTTAGGGTTTAGTTTCATTTCATCTAGCATTTGACTATTAAAAGTTTAAAGGCAGGTGGCGTTGATAGATAGGTGAAGCAAAAATGATAAAGATGATTTGGTAAAGCAGTTCAGTTTGATTGAATTAGGGAAGAGGGAAGTTTTGACTCATTTACTTTTGAGTTAGATTCAGGTTTACTAACATGATCTAGAAAATATAAAAACTGGTCTTGAAACAACTTATCAGAAGATGAGAAGAACTATTTTTATTTAACAAACTTGACAAATTGTTCAAATTCAATGTTTTAGCTGGACAAAAGGGACGTCTTCATCAACTCTTGCTTGAAACTGGAACACATCTTGGACTGCCTGTCAACTACTTTTTCGTGTATGTAAACAGCGTAATGAACTAGCATAGACAAACTTGTAGCTAAAGGTAAATTATATGCTACTGAACATAGGCTTGCCTAAATGTCCCAAGTTTTGTTCACTGCGTTTATAAACAACGCCGTAACGGATTAATGATAGCATATTATTAACCAGTTGAATGCTTGCAGTCGTACCTAAATGAAACTAGCTTGCAATGTCGCGCGACGGCTAATACCCCTAGTTTGATTAAAAATAACACAATAAAAAACAAAAAAACTAATATATGTATATATATATATATATATATATATAAAAAGTATATCGAACATTACGGCTTAACGTACTTCACGTACGACAACGTGCGTGATTTGTTCTATAACATGCGTGATTAATGTTTTCAATATGCGTAATTATTGTGTTTCAACATGCGTGATTTTGGATTTTTGAGTTATAACGTGCGTGATTTTAAAATGAACGTGCGTAATTACCTATCATACGTGATGTACGTTAAGCCGTAATGTACGTTAACCTTCCTTTCTCTCTCTTTATATATATATAGTGTGAGGTTCAATGGGGAACACTAAAAAAGTGGGGAACCGACCCAAACGAACTCCGATTGGACTCATTCTAGCGGCGTTGGAACTGGCTCGTCGAACCCTAACTAGGATCTCTTAACCCTAAACCCTAAATCATAACCCCTAAACCCTAAATATATTAATTAGGGTTTGGCTTTTAGGGTTTAGCTTTAGGGTTTAGCTTTAGTGTTTAGCTTTAGGGTTTAGCTTTAGGGTTTAGCTTTAGGTTTAGCCTTTAGGGTTTAGCTTTTAGGGTTTATTGTTTAGATTTTACGGTTTAGCTTAGGTTTTAGCTTTATTTTTTAGCTTTAGGGTTTAGAGTTTACGAGTTAGGATTTAGGGTTTACTTAGTTAGGGTTCGACGAGCCGGTTCCGACGCCGATGGAATGAGTCCAATCAGAGTTCGTTTGAGTCGGTTCCCCGCTGTTCCCCACTTTTTAGTGTTCCCCAATGAACCTTCCCCTATATATATATATATATATATATATATATATATATAGGAGAATGATCTGTTAGGAACCACCCTTTATTGCGAGAACCGCAAGAACCGATGTGAACACAAACAAAAATACCTAAAAAACACATAAATCTTTTTTTTAATAAAAATCGTTACTTTTCGTCAATTACTTTTTTTTTAAATTTTTTTTGGAGACTAAAACTAGCAATTTTTATTAAAAAAATTTGTGTGTTTTTTAGATTTTTTAGGTTTTTTGGAGGTTTAGCTTTATGGTTTAGTTTTTAGCATTTAGCTTGGGAGGGGAGGGGGGTTTAGGTTTTTGGGGGTGGGGGATAGGTTTTTTTAGGTTTTGGGTGGTGTAGTGGGTTTATTTTGTTGTGTTCACATTGTTTCTCGCGGTTCTCGCAATAAAGGTGGTTTTCACATGAACCCTACCATATATATATATATATATATATATATATATGTCTAAGCACAGATCTCTCTTTAACACACACACACACACACACACACTCTTTAAACCCTTTCTTCCCCAACCAAACCCACCACCACATGTCACCACACCATCACTATTACGTTGCCACTACTCATCTGAACCTAAACCCTAAACAAATCGCATCAAAGTACCGTTGGAACCCCATAACCCACCCTTACCACATCTGAACCTAAACCCCAAACAAATCTGAAAACGACTTTTAATGGGTCGGATTTGATAACTAGAGTGTCTTTTCGCTAGTAAACAATGTCGTTTTGGATGAAACATATCGTAAGTTTCCCCACACCATTTCCCATCGAAATTTTATAAAATTTGTAGAGAGTTGATAATTTTTTTTTTAAATTCAAGCTTTTTGGAACTAAATCATCAAACCCTTTTACTGAACTGGAAGCGATCTTTAAGGTTTAATTTCTCCCATTTTGTTTTTGTTCTACAATATAGAATAATGGGAAGTGCTATAACTCACCTTTATATCTCTCGGTATATTATATGATGTAGTTCCAATCAATAATCTATTGGCCAAAGCAAATAGGGAGAAAACCAGAGAGAATTTAAGATTGGAATTTAGATCAATTTTCTGCCTATTTCATAAATGAAAAACTTTTCTCCGTATAAGGAAGAAGATACAACAACCAACTTAAAACTACTTTCCTAAGAAATTGGAAATGGACGTAGTGGAAGGAATATGCATCCCCATATCCCTCAATATTCCAAGTACCACTTAATTAAACTAATAATAATAATAGCTGTTAGGATCTGAGTTTCTCTGATTGTGTTGTTTAACAAGAAATGAAAGATGAAACAAGTATTGTGTAGCGGAATATGGACATAAACTTTAATCACACAATCAATGGAAGAAAAGTTTATGCAGTCATAATTTCATTAATCGAATGATTGTGTTTGTTACAAGACACAATTATGCATGCATGCACAAGACTCCCCCTCAGCCTTAGCTCAGTGATTGTTCGTACAGAAAGACTTAGGAGAAAAAGAGCTAACAGAACAGTACAGAGTACTGTTCTATTTATAGTACAACCCAACCACTGAGCATCTTCGGCTGACGTCACCATGAAAGTGACATCTAACAACCTAACAACCTCTAACCACTGATATACAAAAAACTGATGCAATGAATAAACTATTACATAAACACTGATTATATAAACACTGCTTGCAGCTTCCCACTGTTGTTGCCTAAGCACTGATGTTGTGAGTCAGTGCTTTCTTCATAGGTTGATCAGGCCTTGAGTCAGCAGTGCTTTGTCTTCATCAGTGCTTGAGTAGCAGCAGTAGTTAGGGCTTCAGTCCTTTATATCAAACAGCAGTTCTTTGACACAACAGTTGTTAGGTAGATCAGTACTTTAGAGAGTATCAGTTGTTGGAGCCACTGTCAAGGGGAAAGTCTTTGTACAAGCACTGCTTATGATGATCCACTGTTTTGAACCAGTTTTGGCTTTTCATATCATATGTTCCTTTGTAGGGTTCAATCTCAACAATCTCCCCTTGGAACAGATGATGCCAAAACACTTCATTATTCAAGTCTTTATTGTCTCATCAACATTTCCCTGACTTGCCCCTTGAATTGTAATTCAAAGTTCAGGGAATCTTCATCATCCTCATCCCTGCAAAGTTGAAGCTCTAAAAGATCTTGGAGGTCAGCTACACTCAGGCCTAGTGCATCCTCCCTTGATATGTGCTTAACTTCTCCACTGGACTTGAGCAAGGTCAATACGTGGGTCTTTTGATCAGACTTCCACTTTAGTATCTTTGAGTTCAGTGGGTTTCTTGGGAGAGCTTTTATTTTTTATGAGTTTGGTGATGGAGGCCTGCTCATGACTCTTTTGGCAATTTCTTGAAGCTTTGCTGAGTCAGGATTCTCTGCAATCATTTGCTGAAGAACCACTTTCATAATGTCAGCTTCTCTTTCTATATCTTCTTCTTCATTAGTCTGTTTTTGCCTTTTTCTTTGATTTAAGGCAATGATGAAGGTATCAGATGATGTGAACAAAGTTTTCAAAGAGAGGGCCTGCTGCTGTGGCTTATCAGCTTTCTTGTCTCTGTATGTTGGTTTCTTTGGAACTGTGGGATCTGTTTCTCTTCTCTTTTCAAGCTTTGCATATACCATATCAGTGTACTGCCTTGACCATTTTGATATGGCTTTTGCTGTACCATATTTGGCTGCAACCAACTCTTGCTTCCTTCTTTTGTATTCCAAGGTAAGATCTGCAATTTTCTTTTTATACTTACTCCAGTCTGGTGCAGATCTTTTCATACCTGGATCATTTCTGATTCTTTCAATTCTGCTTGCTTCAGCTTTAAGTGCAATGAGTGGCCAGTCTTTGAATTGTTCAACCTTGGCAGGATAGAACTTGTCTCTCATGATCAGCTCAAAGAGGTCTTATCTCATCTCCTTTTGTAGGTTAGGATTAGGTGGTAAATTAAACATCTCTTTACTTAAGTATCTTGCATAATCTTCCAATTTCTTGACTTTGCTCAGTAAAAGTTGCATTCGACTTGAGATGCTATTATCACTTTCTCCCTGACCTTCATACTTGGCTTGTAATTCAGCTTTCTTTGCTTTGAGTTTTAAATACTCATCCAAGTTTTTAGGAAGTCTGAAACCACACAGAGATGGAAATTTTCTTTTGACAGGGTCATCCACTGTGTAGAATTGCCTCATTTCATTTTTTACAACAGGCAGTTCTAGTGGGTAGTTTGCTGCTAAAGGAACAACCCTTGCGGGATCATGTCCTTCAAGTATTGTTGGATCCTTGATTGGGTTAGCTAATTTTGGTGGAATAAATGGTTGAGGTTTGATTTGATTGTAGGGTGCAGATGAAATAGGATCAGGTGCTGGTATGTCATCATCATGCACCTGAAACTTTCTTTTTCTTGTATATACCTTTTTAGGAGAAGGTGTTTTTGTTTGAGGTTTTGGAACAGAAAGGATTATGGCTTGGGAAGGAGTGTTTGAAGTGATGGGTGACTGACTATCAGTAGTTGAAACAACTGGTGTCTCAACCACTGTTGTGATTACAATTGTTGACGTGTCAACTATTGTCTTCTGCTTTTTGGCAGGTGGTTTTTGTGATGGTAGTGTTGATTTGGATTTAGTGGTGGTTGGGAAAGTGATGAGAGCATTGGTTGAAACAACATCTGTTGAAACCATTGATGTATCAACAACTGTTGATATAACAGGTGTCTCAACATCTGTTGGCTTAGAGGTTTGAGGTGAGGAGCTTTTGGGGATTTCAGAGGTATGTTTAGTGGTTTTGGAAGGTGTGATTTTGGGTTGGCTGAACTTTCTGGTATTTTTTCTTCTATTTGAAGTACCCTGCTCTTCCTTTGCCATCAGAACTTTCTTTTTTTTTTCTGCAAATCTTACAGAGCCCTTTCGTTCCATTCTCTCTTTTCCCTTTGCTTTTTCTTCAGCAAACAGGTCGAGAGTCACATCAACCTTCTTTGAACCAACTGGCTTGGGAATCTCTACAACAGGTTTAGCTTTTGGATCAGGCTCTAAGTGTAAACCTTCCTTTCCTTTCTTTCCTTTCTCCCCCTTTTTGGCATCATCAGGGTTTTCTACATAGATAATTGTAGGAATAGAAGTACTAGTGGTTTGGAGTAAATGAGCTTTGATGGCTTTGATATCAGCTTGAGTATCCTTATACCTTGCATCCATCATATTTCTGAGCATTTGTAATTGTATTTCATGTTGTTGATCAGCATACTTTCTTTGTTGATGAAGCAGAGGTTGTAGGAGTTGCCATAGCTCACTTGTTGTGGTAGCAGATGATGAAGCAGTGGATTGAGACTTTGATGATTGTAACAACTGTTGCAGCATATTTCTGATATCTGCCACAGATGTTTCAAGATTGGTAACTCTCTCCATCAAGTCCTAATATTTTAAACCATCACCCAAGTAAATGGGATCATCTGATTTCCCACTTGCAGTGGTTGTATCAACAGTTGGACCAGGAGAAGTCTCCAATGGTTCATCCACTGATGCCCCTTTTTCTTGGTACTGGGGACTTCCCTCTGCATTAGATATCTTATTTAGCACACCAGTGGGTAATTTAAACACACTAGTGAAAACTTTGATAGCATCAACAATGGTTGCCTTCAAGGGAGGCTTACTTATGAAACTACTGTCCAAGTGTAAATCAGTGGATTCAACACCTATAGTAGCTGCTCCACTTGAACTACCACCAAGAGTTACATGTAACTCTAGGGGTGTAACCTCTTCAACTGTTGATGGGTTAGCAAGGGTAGAGGCATCAAACTCAGTCACTTGTTGGAGTATAGTCTCAGTGATGGGTTGTTGAGAAGAACTGATTAGTGTCTGATCCATATCCAATGCTTTCAACAGAGGTAACATGGTGGGTGGTAATGTGATTGTAGGGATAGGAGTGGAAAGAGAATTTGCCCCGGGAGCAGGGCTATTGAACATACTCTCAAGTGAGGGTAATGTATCATAGAGTGGTGTCCTTGTGTTTACAACTTGTTCCTTTTGTGAGGAAGCAGGAGGAGTTGAGGCTTTAGGTGGAGATCTAACCAACTGTTGTGAGGAAGTAGCAATGATGGAAGGTGTGAAACACGAGGGTTAAGTGCGTTATCTTAAGTGTTTTAATGCGTTTTATGTGAGTATATGCCTGGAATGTGTTAACTACGAAAGTTTATGTGTTTGCAGGTAAAACGCGTAAATTGGTGAAGATACGAGGTTTAGAGAGAAAACGGACCATTAGTGGACGGCATACTAGGAGGAGTAATTTGTATTTCATCAACACAACAATCACATGATCAACATTAATTGTGGGAGAATAATAATCTTTCTTTTTGGACAACTCACGTGAGGAGGGATTTCAAGAATAAACAAAAAAAGTCAGCCAACAACTTCATACATATACACGCATACATACACAATTGTGTTGGTAGATTTTGAGAAACAAACAAAAGTGGTGGCAACTTTCACGTGGAGACTAGAGAAAGTGGCAGCCACATAACATAATTTTGGGGACTTCCTTCATCACGAGTTATTAGTAGCCATTGACTAGAATTTGTTCAGCACTAAACTTATCATCATCATCAAATTGGCAGCAGACAACATTGTTTGGTGGGCTCCCATAATCCATCATTAAAATTAATATTTTATCTATCAACATCATCGAATTTTGGGCTTCAACTTCTTGATCCACGAACAACTTTGGGCCTGAAAAGATCACTTCCATATCATCGAAGTGGGGGGGAGCAACATTAATTATTTTGGTGGGCTTCTTGAACCACCAATGATTGGCAGCCACCATCTCGAAAATTAGGAAAAAAACTTCATTATTTTCGTGGGCTTCATGGATCACGAGTTATGGCAGCGGCATGAATTATTATTTGGGCTCCGAATTGGTGGGGGACATTATCATTATTATATCGAATTGGCAGCAAAAATATGTGATCGATATTTTTTGGCAGCCATATGATACAACTTTGGGCTCCCACCTCACGGCCCAACATCATCAATATACATCATCGAACTATCGAAGGGGCAGCCGTACTCGGGGTTTTTTTTTAAGCTCTAAAATCCTTCATCACACATCATGATCGATCTTCCGCAACATACCGAATCAATCATGCCTTCAACTTCATATCAAGCTTTTGATCGGACGGGTATCATGAGCGGCTAAATCTCTCGTGGACACTTCGGGTGAATGATTCTTGTGAGACACTTTTAATTCTAGTTTCTGTTTTGTATTGAGATTTGGATTTGTAGTCGGCTGACAGCCGACTATTTGCGTGATTATATAATTTGTGTGACAGACAAATCCTGAGTGACAGTCAGAGTTATATTTATGTTTTGAATCCAATTATGCTTTTGTTGATTGAATGATTCCTATGTATATGCTTATTTTAATATTTATCTGATCAATTAATATTAAGATTTTGAACTGCATAGGTAATTGGTAGATGTGACAGGTTTACTATTCAATCAATAGCATCCAATAAAATCAGAACTAGGTTATTAGTAATTACAGAATCTGAATCCCGGAGTGGTCACCTTTTCTCATCATTGTTTATTACAACTCAATCTTTTTCTTAATTGCAACTTGTTTCATGTGTTTTTAATTCCATATCAGTTTTATAATCATCAGTTAGTTTAGTAAAATTTACAAACAAAACGTGTAACACTAACCACATGCTCCTCGTGGATTCGACACCCGACTTACCCTGTCTATAGGTAAAGTTAGGTTATATTTTTTGAGTGGCCCACGACAGCCTCATCAAGCAACAGTGGTTGTTGGTGACTTTTGTGTTGTCACAGGAGTTACTTCTAGGATCTCATCTTTCAGAAGGTCTCTTTTAGATGGGTTGGTGGGCTTTTTGGATTTCTTTTTGGGCTTGTTGGTAATTTTTGGTGCGGGTTGCACAACAGTGGTTGTGCTGCTGTGGTCACCATGAGCAGTGGGCTCAACAGCAGAAACCTGAGGAGCAGATGTGGACTCATCCAAAGTTTGCTCAGGTTCCCCTGTTTGTGTTTTTAAATCTTTTGACTCTGACAGCCTTGTAAAAGTTTAAGAAGAAAGGCTTTTTAGTTGACAAGAAGCACCTTGGAGACCAAGAAAGCACTGTAGTTCACCAATTGCACTCATCTCAAACTCAGCTGTCATGAGTTTTCTGAACTCTTCACACATTTTGGTACATGTGCTTCCAAAAATGATGTCATCCACATAAATCTGGACAATCATCAGATCTTTCCCTCTCCATTTTAAAAACAGTGTTTTGTCAATTTTGCCTCTTGTGAAGCCAATAGAGAGAAGAAAGGTGGAAAGAGTTTCATACTGTTAGGCCCAGTTCAGGCTCAAAACAACTTCTTTTCACGTAATATGGCAAGTGATTTCAGTAGATGTGAAAAAGATGTGCGGAAATGGAAATCAGACTTTCAAGAAACAAGACCTACAGAATTATCAAGTTTATATCACTTTGAAACAAAATGGTTTACAAGGTGATTGTAAGATTATTATCTAATACAAACGAATCTTGAATTCTGTGGGGGAGAGAGCAATGGAGTTTAGATGTATGTGTGAATGCTAAGTTTCAAACTCACTTTGCTTCTCCTGGTTTAGCCTTCTATTTATAGACGGCTTGGTGTATGAATAAACAATAGTTTATTCATACAATAATTCTTGCAAAAAGTAGCCAATTGACATAGTCATTGATTCCAACGTTCAAGTTGCCTTTTTCATCATGATATCATTAAATGTCAACTTGCTTCGGTAAGAGTGGCAGGACAGAGCCAATTTCAGACAAGTGGGTTATTTCATCAGAAATTCTGATAAACCACTTCATCAGAAATTCTGATGAACAAATCATCAGAAAATCCTTGATGATCAGAATCGTCAGATACTGATTCATCAGAAATATCATCAGATCCATCAGAAATGACCTCTTCTGATAATCCAATTCAGCTCTTGATCAACTTGTGATTCTTTGAAGTAAATGCTATGTATTCCGGTTGTCCCATCTGATCTTCTTTTTCTAGTTCGTGATCTTCAGGACTGTGATCTCTTCATAGATCCAGTTGATTGTGTTTTTCTTCAATACTTACAAATAAAGTTTCCTAACAGTTTCCCCCTAAGTATTGTAAGAAAATGAACTACCTCTATATCAAACATAAACAACTTTCTTTGAAAGAGAAATTCAAAAACAACTAAGTTCAGAAACATTGAACATAGTCAAACCAACTATAAATCAGACATTGATAAAATATTGTTCATAAACAGGAAATTTAATCTTATTAAATCGTTAGTTGATCTTCACTCCACTTCTGTATTTGTCTCCAGGTTTCAGCATTTTCTTGTAGTCAATTGCCTTTTGAGTTTCTTTGTACATTTCTTTATACAATCCTCTTGCTTCCATCCAATTTTCAATGCACTCTTCAATTGTTTTTCTCAGCTTTTCATTGTTCTTTCCCTTCTTTTTGAGCTGCTCTTGTTTTTCATTCATGCAGTTTTTTATATATTTCAGAGTTTGATTTGAATACCTGCATATATCACTGATTCTGAACAGAGCTTTCTCTTTATTAGCATCTTTGAAGACTACACTCATTTCTGGTTGATCAAAGATTGCTCCAGTTCTTAATAGTTTAGAAGCAATTTCAGCTGGAATTGAAGTGTTCGGAGGTGGTATTAGCACTTTGTTGCTGTACTCAAAATTGATACATAGATCAAAGTCTGCCAGTGCAGCCCTTTTATATAACTTTGCTCCTGCACTTTTGAGACTTTCAAGGGCTCTTCTGATTATAACTGAATTACCTTTCATTTCATCAATGATATTCTTCATTTTGACTATTCCCAATGGGTGAAAATCATCAGCCAGATCTGCATCAGTAACCTTTTGTTGACTGTTGTCTTTTCTGATCAAGGTATACTTGTTTTGTGCTTCATTGCCTAGGATGCCTCCTCCAGTGGTCATTGTATCAATTCTTTCAATTGATACTATTGGATTGGTCATGTGCTTGTGTAAAATTACCCAACCTCCATTGTTTCTGTTTTCAACAATACCTTTGCTCATTGGAGAGAGTGGTCTCTTTGGGTTGTCTTCTGGACCTTTCCAATAGTAATTCTTTAGATGTTCTTCAGGGTACATAATAGTGTGTAAATCACCTTTTAGCACTTCCATTTCTCTGATGTTCCCTTCTGAATCTTCTATCATTTCTTTTCTTGGCCTTTTTGAGGAAGTCACTTCATGTTCCATTCTTCTCTTTTCTTTTGTATCCATTATTATGCTCAACTCTGTTTCTCCTGTGATGGTTGTAGAAACTGGTTGTACTGGAACATGATCTTTCGGTTGTACCCTTGATGTGTCTGGCTTTGAGACATTTGGTGGAGGACCCATTAGTATCTTCTGTTTATCTTGAGGTGGACCCATGGGTTGCTTCTGTTTTTGAGCTGTTGAGGTTTCCGTTGGTTTGGTTTGATCTTGTTGAACAATTTCTGGTTGTTGAGAAGTTTCTGATCTTCTTGCTTGTCTTTCTTGTGGAATTGGGGCTTTCAGTTCATGAAGATCAATATTTGCTAGTCTGGCAACATTATACTGCAATCTCTTAACTAACAGATGAACATTAGTAAGAGTTTGAGTATTTGTTTCCTCTTGTTTCTTCATTTTCTGGAACTCTTGATTTTCTTGATTTCTTTGTGCAGCTAATTCCATCAACAGTTTCTCAAAAGCCTCAGTCATGCTGCTGTTGTTGGCTCTGAGGAACTGTATTTCTTCAAGAAGCTTCCCTGAACTTGAGCTTTCTCCTGCAGTTGCACCCTCATCCATCTTTTTCTTGATATCATTCAGTTCCTTTATAGCTTTCTCAATTTCTGATGAGCTTTCTTTGTTTTCTGATGATTTTTGCAATTTGTTGAGAGTTACAGTATTGTCTTCAGTTTGCTTCTGCACAGCTTTGACAGTTTCTGACAAAAACTTGATCTCTGACTTTTGATTTCTGATTTCTTCTAGTATTAGATCAAGTTTTTCTTCTGTTGTTGTTTTCACAGTAGCAGCTTTATCTTCAGGTTCTTTTTGAAATTGTTTTGGTGACATAGATTGATGTTCTTGGAAAATTGGAAAAACAACAGATGTTTCTCTTCTAACACCAGCAGAAAACACATTCTCTGCTGTTTTAAGGTTAAAAGGATTGGACGAATCCAAATTCCCTATATCCTCACCAGAAAATTGAAACAAATTCAAGTTCTGGGTTTCCTCGTATCCTTGAACCTTTTTAGGTTCTCCATGAGTTGTTGAGAAACTTTTTGTTTTCTCATCCAGGTTTCCTTGATCAGCAGGTTGATCTCCACCTGTTGTTACTACATTTTCCTCCTCAGAATCTGATTCAGAAAATGAGTCTTTTGTTTTACTCACATCTTGTTTTGAAGAAATAGTATCTCTAAGTAAGATTTCATGTTTTCCTTGAATTGATTCATCAGAATCATTCTCAGAATCATAAAATATGTTTATATTAGACTGTTGTGCACCTGTTTCTCCAATGTGTGAGTCTTCAGCATGATGTCCTTCAGCCACAGGATTCATATTTATATCTTTATCAGCTAAAAAGTTTATTTTGCCTAAGTAGAATGAGAAGTAATCTTAACCATTCATTTTTCAAATCAATGGTTAAGATGAAAGTGCAAGAGAAATGAGGAGTGCAAGGGTATATTGGGAAAATCATATTTATGGACTTTCTCTCTCCACATGCATATTCCACCCCCATTTTTTAAACGTTCATAACTTTTTTATACGACATTATTTTTTCATAAAAATTTCACCGTAAAATCGAGCGTTTTTTTATCTTTAATTTGAGTACCATATTGCTATATAAAATATGAAGACTAAAAAAACCCACTAAAATGTATTGTATTTCTATGTTGTATAATATTTTTTGTGCTGGATTTTTGTACTATATTTTTGTGCTGATTTTTTTGTCTTAATTTTTTTTTTCTCAATTTTTTGTGCTGGATTTTTTGGTACTATATTTTTTTGCTGAATTTTTTCGTGCTATATTTTTTTATACTAGATTTTTTTGTGCTATATTTTTTTGTACTATATTTTTTGTGCTATATTTTTTTGTACTAGATTTTTGTGCTAGATTTTTTTGTACTTGATTTTTTTGTTTATTTTTAAAAAATAAAAGGGGTGCCACGTGTCATTTTCACTCCTATTTATAAAGACCAAAATGCCCTTCATTCCTATTTATTAGGAGTGACACATGTCATTATCACAATTCTTATTAGGCTACTTAGGCAAAATCAATTTTTTAGTGGATACTTACCTTTCTAAATATTTAATGGTTAATAATTGAACCAAATATATATATACACACATATAGACACATTCACCAAATTTATTTTTATAAAATAAAAAATCAAAGTGAATCTCTATCCAGATCCCTTTGTCTGGTAAAGCCATCCCAATAAAACCATTTTTATTGAGAGCACAAAAAGAACGTGAGAGTAAAACAGGTCCATCAATATTGTTTATTGTCACGAACTTTGGTCCACATGCAAGTTGACCGAACCAAAAGTTATTGTGGGCAAGTTCCATCAATATTTTTAGAGAGAAGAGTAAACTGTCATTTTGGTCCTTGTGTTTTGGGCACTTTTGCCAATTTAATCCAAATCTCAAACTTTTTAAATCTTGATCTATGTGGTTTTACTTTTATTGTCATTTTAGTCTAAAATTCAAAACCTCTTTTTTTGACTGTTGCAACCTGCCTATTTTGTATTTTTGTGCAGAGGCAAAATGGTCATTTAACAACAACAAAACCCTCATAATCTTCTCTTCATCCACATAACAATAAAAAGAAAACAGAGCAAGCAGAAACCCTAGTTTAGAGTCTCCGAACCCACACATTCCACCTCTACTCAACCTCCCTGTTTCATCCTATTCAATGGCGGAAGATAATAACAGATGAAACGAAGACGATCGGAGCGAGACGAGTGATTACACATCTGAAGACGAAGGAACAGAGGATTACACACTCCCCAAACCCAAACCCCAAACCCTCATACTCTCACTCCAACCCCCAAACCCTCTCCGGCGGGTATAACCAGATGTATAATTTGGGTTCGGTTTATCAGATGGGGTTGGGCTTAAGGGGGAGGAGGTGACGGTGGTGTTCATGGTGCCGGTAGTGAGAAGGGGGGGGGGGAGGTGGCGGTGGTGTTCATGGTGGCGGTGGTGTTATATACCGATAGCCGCCGGCAGCCGTCTTTGTTCATGAATGGAAACCCACCATTAGTGGTGTTCATCGGTGGCTATTGTAGGGTTTTGACCGATGAAAATCCGGTCAGACTGTTCTCTCATTGATCTTGGATTGTTTTGTAGGGAAATATATAAAAGGTTTGGGTTTGTAGGGCTCACCAGCACACGAAAGACTCGTCACCTCCTGCTGCCGGAGCGCCGCCGTCAAACCTTAACTCGAGTGTGACTCCATCGCTGCTTGGATTCCAGGTCGCCGCCTGCTCTGAAGAGGTGGTGCTTGTGGGGGTGGGGTGGGGGTGGGGGTGCGAGAGGGTGGTGGCAAGTGGTGCTGCTTGTGGCGGAAGAGAGGAGAGAGAGAGAAAGAGAGAGGGGAGGGAGGATTTTGGTGAATCAGGGGATCGATTATGCTGGTTTAGTTAATATGTTAAATGAAGATCAGTTGGACAAAAATGCTCATGTACAAAAAGACAAAATAGGCAGGTTGCAACAGTAAAAAAAATGGGTTTTTGAATTTTGGACTAATATGGCAATAAAAGTGAAACCATAGGACCCAGATTTAAAAAGTTTGAGATTTGGACTAAATTGGCAAAAATGTCCAAACCACAGGGACCTTGAAAACGAGAGAAAAAACAAGTTATACATCTTTGCTAATTCACACCGGTTATCAAATTACTTCTTTTAATTATTAAACGGGCGTAGGATCATTGTGTTTGAGTGTTCCACTATGTGAGGCTTACCGCTGATGCTCCACAATATGGACTTGAATTATTCAGCAGCAATAACTTTACCCAAAACCTAGCCGAACACCTTACCCAAACCATCCACCTACTATTTACTGTGAATATAACTACTATAACACCTTTACTTCCACATGCCAATCAATTATGTAAAACTATATCATATGGTTCCATCTATAATTTTTTTTAGAACGCTAACTCACACACCCACTAAACCTCCTGCTAATTTACACTGATATCCGCCAACGGACTAAAACCCTCCCACTTGAGGAAGAACACTTTATTATAGTCCATGGTAACACAAGGCTACAAGCCCTTTGGTGGTTCCATTTTAATAACCACAACCTTCATGAAACGTTCATTTTATTCTTTTACATATAGTTAGTAGTACATAAACTATTTTAATGATCGCATCTACATAAACGTTTTCACAAAAAATAAATGTTCGTACCCATACATAGAATTGAAGACCATATCCCATTCTACTAGCATGTAGAATCACAAAATGATTAATCCACATGCGTTCACACCACTACAATTATATATGTGTAGATTTACACCACTACCATTCCCCCTCCCAAACCACACCATTCACATCTTAACCATCAAATTATGTGAGGAAGGGTTTTTATATTATAAAGGGTATAAAAAGTGGTTGTGAGTAGAGGAGAGAGAAAATGTTACTGTTCATCTGTATATTTGGGGGGACACTGTTCACCCGTTATAATTTTTTAATATATTTTGAAAGTGGTTGTGAGAGAAAAATGTAATGATAATATTATTTAATTGAAAGGAGAGAGAAAAAATATTTGTTTTTAGTGGAAATATATTGATATATGAGTTGTTTTTTAGTGGAATGTATGTATAATTTGATAGATTGGATGTGAATGCTCAATCACACATAAAATACACATGGTTTACTCCTATTACATTCATGTACATTTAATAACAAGAATTAGTGAATAATGCACCAAAGATTCACATAAACTACTATAACATCGAATTAGTGAATCTACACTAAACACCCTGAAGGCTAAAAATTCCACTTTAGTGTTCAACCCGTTCAACACACGTTAAACATTTTCCACCAGTTTTCAAAACAATTTAACCACTTATGCGTGAATCAATTCAAAATAGTTTAAAACATGTAAAATAGGACAAGTAGAACTTACCTAGATTGATTAGATTCATCTAACGCTATCCACTAGTTTGTTTGGACTAGTATAAGCCCAAGAGCACTACTATTGTCACCGTCCGCTGTCAATCGCCACTGATCACCATTGTTGCCTTGGTGTTAGTAGCAAAGTCTTGAACCACCACCTATACTCACCGCATCAGCTCCTAATCACATCTTAGTTGTCACACCCTGACTTTTGCGGAAGCGTGATTATTGGTGTGACTTCATAATACCATTGCATACGATCATAACAACACTATATGATAAATCAGTAGATGTACATCCGTTAATTTAAGTTTAAAAGTAGTACAACATAATTGTCTGAAAAGTCAATACCAAATTCAAGTTACAAATCATAACATATTTTAAGGAGTTCAAAAGACTCAACAAAATATTTTAAAACAAACCCGAGTTTAGGACTACGTATCTCGTCCAGGATTAAGATACGTCCCCTAAGCCCTATTGACTTGGATGACATCTTTATTCAGAACGCACCTTAAAAACTCCAATGCCCGCCAGATCCATTTACTAATTCCCTGAAATACATGTAGTTTGAAAAATCAACATAAAGTTGAGCGAGTTCATGTGTAAGTGAGTATGTATAAACCTTTGTAATGTGTCTGTATATATGAAAATATCTGGTATGTAGCAATTAAGGAAAAAGAGATCACCATTGGGTTGCAAAGCCAATGATATGTGTGAAGTGATGCAGGAAGACTCAAACCTAGCACATTTTTGCGTCGTGCTCAAAGTCACCCCATGGTCCGCACAGTTGGACTCAGGAGTTGGGCTCGCTACACCCAAATAGATCTATCGCTCATGACCCTCGGTCCTACAATGAGGATTAATGGCCTCAGTTTCCGCCTACCCACTCACATGATCTAAGTAGTAAACCCTCCTTAAGCTAACCATACCATGTATAAAAGTGTCTGTAATTACTGTAACATGTATTCCACATCCGAAGTATAAAAATTGAAAACAGTTAAGAGAAAAGGGGGACATGAACTCACAGTATTGCGTCTTCAGTATGTGTAACCCAAGTCTCCTCGGAAAACACGACTACCTACAATGGTCTAACGTCTATTAGACGAACGGGTCGTGCCTTGTCTTAGTATTTATGTTTTTGAGCTACGCTTCTGACATTAATCCAAGTTATAATGATTATATTTGGCTTTGGAATAATTGTTTATACAATATTTTTGTATTAATACTTTTTAAGTATTCGTACTTGTATTTCCTTCCCAAGGATGGGGGTATCTTATACATGTATTTTCGTATTTGTATTTGTATATCTTGCCAAGTAACGGCGTCGAATCTCGGTGTATTGTTCTAAATAAAATATGTTAATATATTCCCAATATATTTTTCCCAAACCATGTATTTCAAGCCTCGCTTAGAAAAATATATTTAAAATATGTTAATATATTCCCAATATATTTTTCCCAAACCATATAACTAGTTGACAAGACAAGCAAATATTCACACAAGAGTTTTTGTAGAAAATGTATATTCTAAATGTATATTTATTAAGTTGTATTTACGAAAATCAACCTCCGGCACTTAGTATTTTTGTAATAAAAATCAAGGCGAAGTTTATTTTGAAAAGAAAGTTAAAAACATATTTGTAAACACTTGTAAGAAAATTATTTCTAAGTATTGGAATTCTAGAAAAATTTCGCCAAAGTTTCCTTTGTAAATGGAGGTGTCCACGCTTTCTAGCGTATCATTTTCTTTTCAAAATTTACTCGACAATCATCAATCAACAATATACAATCTTCAACCATCAAACTTGACCAAAAATAAACATGAACCATAAACTTGTGAACTTGAAAGTTTGTAAAAATATGTAGTAAGTTACCAACATATTTAGTAAGTCTTGTTATCTTTAAAAATAAGATTAGTTTCTTAAAAACTTTATTTTTAAAGAATTTGAAGTTTAACAACTTCTAGTCATGATTTACAAAAATATTTCATTGTTAAACTTTCTTTCTACACAAGTGTTCCTACACTTGTTTGCTTACTAAAAATGTATTTAGTTCACACAAGATCCGGGTTTTAACAAGACTAGTATTTTTTACTTGGTTCTTCCGAAAAACCACTTGTAGATCTTTAGATCTACAAGTTTATAACCTTACTTTATAAGAAAAATTATGTTTATTCAAGTTTCAAGTTCATGGTGGATGGTTTCGACATCTTTCACATTTCTAACACTAACATCTTACTAGTTCATGTTCTTGAACATGATCTAGCATGTCTAGTTGATGATCCATCCAACTTTTACTAACAAACAACATCAAATAATCATAACTACACAAGATTTACAAGATTTACCCAAATAACTTCTCTTTATCCACCCTTTAACACTTTATGTTTAAGACTTGTTCATGTTCTTTAGAGTTTCTTAATTTTTCACCATTAAATCATCTATTAACCACCAAAAACAAGATCAAGATGATGATTAGAAGCACTTACTACTAGCACAAGGCTAGGGAAGAAACAAGGCGTAAATGTTGTGGATAAAAGAAAACAAGAGTGGTCCTTGAGCTTCCGAGTGCACCAAGCTTAGTTGTAGGACTCCTTGCACCTTTGAGTGTATGTGGATTGCTTAGAATGAAGCTTGATGATGGTGGTAGGGTGGTTGGTGGTGGCGGCCGTGAGGTGGTGTAGGAGGGAAGGAGAGAGCAACTTGATTTATGTGTTGTGAAGAAATGAAAGTCTAAAACCCTTAGACTTATTTATAATCCAAATCCCTTATTAACCACCATGTATTATGTCCCTTAGATATCCAACATTGTGAATAAAATAATCAAAGAAAGGCAAGGGGTGGGTCACCCCTTGTGACCGTCAAAATGAGGGGGGGGGGTATGGTTGGGGTGTAATGTTATAGTTAGGATCTAGTTAGAGTTTAAAGGATATAATTTGTGTATTTATTGTGTGTGTAATAATATAAGGTGTGTTAAGGTGTTCGGGGACCCTAACTAGCTTAGAAAAGTGAAAACAATGTGTTTGGCAATATTTTTATGTTCCGGGTAAAGTCCGGTTGTTCGGTTGGATGTTGATCCGTTAAAGTGCTAAATAAAGCTTTAAAGTGTCTTTTATAATTCTTTTAGTGACACATTAAATTCCCAATACTTTGGAAAGTATCTAGGACTATTTTGCCAAGTTTTTGCACTTTACTAGCATTGTTAAATGCTGAATTTTGGTTAACTAGTGCAGAATTCTGCACTTTAAGTATGTTTTAGGCACTTCCGGGCACTATAACTTTCACCTAGTGACGCAGTCTTATGGTCCTCACTTTCCTACACTCCCTACCAGTGTAGCACTTTATTCCCGGCTCATACTGGGCCTCAATATAGTGTCTGTCTAGGTGCTGGCATTGTCAGCATGTTGTCTGGGTTATCCGTTCACTGTGCTAACTGTGTTTTGTGCATCATGGTTGTCACTAATGTTTGTATGTAATAAATGGAGTGACAGTATAAAAGTGATGCATGTGTATGTATGTAACAAAAATCAGTAAGCAGTTAAATCAACAGTCGTACTCAGCACAATCATTAAGCACAAATTAACTATAAATTAATTATACGGATACCTGTAATTTTTAGGGTTGTCACATTCTCCCCCCGTTAAGAAAATTTCGTCCTCGAAATTTGTACTACCTTAACCCCTTATGGTTTCATCATACGTGTATGTATATGAATAATATTGAGGTAGATAATCATCAAACCGAATAAAACCTTACTCACATTTGGCGAGTCCAAGAATATATAACAACCCGAATCCTAGGGTTAAAAGGTGTGTGCTTTTAGCATTGGATGTCATAGGTACAAGACGTATTTGACGTATAGTCTAGTGTAATCCAGCTAGCAGGGGTTCCACAAAAAGAGGAGATCTGACTAATAAGATTCTCAAATGATCGATCGCAATATGCAGACGAGTTTCTACAAACCATAGCATCCGCTATATGAATTTAAAATCATCAACTCAAACGTACTAGTAGAATGACATGTCAACCCTCGAATAATTGAATTGGGGGGGGGGGGGGGTTAGTGTGTTAACATTTTTGAATTGCGAAAGTACGGCGAATGAAATACAAGTGAATCTGGTGTATCATTGACTTGATTCGTAATTGCATTAGAAATGTTCAATGGACAAGTCTAACAAAGTACGTGTAGTTTTGTATGAAACGATTGACCTTGATTAACACATGTTACAAGTTTGTAATGACACCACAAGGTGTCGTACTGACGTAATTTAAGTATAGTGGTGACTGAACAAGTTCACCGTGTTGGAAACCAAATGAATATGTACCGAAACAATCCATAAGATTTGATTTACACAATGTCATATAGTTTTCAGTTGAATATAGAACATCAAAAAGCCATTGTTTTCGGTCGAAAGTGAGAAAGCAATAAGTACCGTAAGGCATTCGATAGATCATAAAAGAATCGTTAGGAGGTACACTGGGATATGAAATGAATCTATGTACCTTTGCCTCAACACCCAACTGTGTTGAGACCGATTTAATTGTGATAAACAAGACGGATTTAGGGCAAATTATTAAATAATCAATTAAATCCATGTATGGAGTGTGTAACCAAATAAGCGCAAGTTTCAATTTTGTGAAAGTATCCCTACAAGGTGTCGTAACCAACAAATGATTTAGTGAAGTTGTAGACCAAACAAGTCTACGACGACTCGAAACAAAAGAATCTTTGCCAAAGTATTAGAATATGATGCTCTCAATACATCATATGGCGTCTCAAATCAAACATGTGAACTGGATAAGTTCAAGCAATTGGACTTAGTTTCAGCGTAACCCGACAATAAACGTACGTATCAACAAGGGAATCTTGGCATGGTAGCAAAAATAAACCTTAAATGTAACTTGAAAGAAAGCGGTTTCAAGAAAGTGTGTTAACTTGGTAACAAAAGAGCCAACAATAACAATAATGTAGGTCATTCGAATCATGAATTCAGTAATTAGGTTTAGCAAAATAATATGTGAATTTCAATGAAGTGTTTGTTCGAGACGAAACCACATGCGTAGCAAATGATGCATGTATGTCAGATAAGTTTCCAAGAAAAGGAATAATGAATATCTGCTAACATGAAGAAATGACCAGATATCGAAGCAAATGTGTGTTCGCTCTCAGCGAAGAAAATTATTGTGATGCAACTATCATTAAGGGGAGTAGATATGCAAACATCTACTCGCTAGAAGTAAAAGAAGTTCAAGTGCTCTCTGTTTGGTCAACGGAACTGGCATATATGTCAGGTTAATGGTATCTGCTTGAGTTAACAGATGTGGTTCCTAGGTGACAACCTTTGTGAATTTGGACCTAGGTTCCTGATGGTCCTAAGTACATGTTTCCTAGATTCAGAGTTTCGTATTTGGTGTAGAGTCGTTCTATGCATTGTGTAGGAAACGCCATTCTTGTGTATGTTTAAAACAAGTTATTGTCCCACAATTTTCCCCCGGTATACTATCTTCCTGAATTTACAGTTACTTGATCATCGATCAATCGGGAAATACTGATTGGATCCTCGCAGTTAATTAAATAAGTGAGTCGTCAATCCTTAGCGGGAGTCACCAATCCTGGTTGGCTAGTTCGTTTGGCTCCTGGTCGTTGATGCTTATTTGAAAATCACGTCCCTCTTCTTGACGAGCAGAATTGGAGTTACCCCAAAACGGAAAATTTTGTCTGTTATCTTCCTTCTCCATCCACTACTGAAATTACACTGACAATCCTTGTGTTTCCGAAGGTGTAATCCTGTTAGGGTGCGTTGGTTGCAGGCGCGATGCCTGGAATCTAATTGATGCGAAATTCGACTTGTCGTCGAGGAGATAATCTTGGCAAGCCTTTGGGAAAGACTTCAGGATATTTCCCTATCACGGGAATATCTTCGGGTTTTGGTTCTTCGGCTCCTTTGTCCACGACACAAGCCAAGAAAACAACACATCCTTTACGCAACAATTTTGTGCCGACAAGTGATTAGTGATCTGTGGAGGCGTATCCTGCTTCATGAGTCACGATCATTCCTTCGTTCGCCATCGGGATGCGGATATCAATCTCCGCTCGATTGCTTGACAGCTGGTCCATTCCACTTACCTCGTCAAGACTTCTCCTTAACTAGTTCTTATCAAGTACTGGATATCTATCTCACTTACTACTAAGACAAGTATATCCTGAAGCTAAAATTTGACAACAATATCAAATAGCACAGACGCATGACATTGACTATTATGAGGCGTACCGATGACCATGTTTGGATCCTGGCGTGATTCCCTAGCTCCGGTGTTAGACATTCTCCCCACGATTTTGTTTAATCTTCCTTGGGCAATCTTTCCTAAAGTGCCCCATATCACCGCAGTTATAACATCCCTTACCTTTCTTTCCACGTTTCGTCTCATGCCAACACGTTTCCCAGCTGTGCCCCACTTTGCCACAGTTGTCACACTTCCTATTTTTACACCGCCCAGTATGATGTCGTCGACACTTGTCGCATTGAGGTAATTTACCCATGTACTCTTTTCCCTTTTTGGCCTTGTTGTTGCTATTCGCCCGATCACCTCCTTGAAACTCACTGAGCTTTCTTTTGTTCTTCTCAGATGTCTCTACTGGAGTTTCCTTCTTCTCGTCCGGGATTGAAAGTCTTTCCAATCTAAGTGCTTCCTTGGTGAGCTCCAAACTTACCATATATGCAATCATAGTTGTTGGTGGCGTTGATGCTATTATCAAGCTCAAGGCTTGAGGCGCCAGTTCCCAAATGGATTGCTCCATTCTCTTCAACTCGGGTTCAACTAGGTACATAATGATTCGCGAAAAATCATAAAGCCTTTGCACGTGCTCCACCACTTTTGGACCTTCCATCTTTAGTTTCCAGAATTCTAATTCCAGCTTTTGGATCTCCATCTGAGAACAATACTCCCTACGCATCATCTCCTTCAGTTCACTCCATGCTAACGCATATGCTACAGCCTCGCCCATTTCTCGAACCTTAAGGTCCCACCATAGCAGAGCCCCATCTTGTAGCAATCCGGAAACGTATGGGACTTGTTGCTCTAGCGTACAACCACTCGTTCGCACAACGGCATCCACATTCTCAACCCATCTTACAAAAGCTATGGCACCTCCAGTGCCACCGAAGTTCAGGGGTTTGCATTCTAGAAAATGTTTGTAGGTACAACCTGTACCCAAGCAATCATCATCATAGTAAGTATTAGCAAAGCACATTGGGGATTTCCCAAACGTGTTGTAATGTGTCTTGGATGACTTAACCATTACCGTTAGGTGGGTCACTCCTTGAGGTACCTTTGTTGTGTTTGTAGCGAAGAACCTCGTGCCGAGCTATGACTCGTGAGGCGTGCGCTTGCCATTCTGCCTCGGTCGGTCGAGTGATCTCTTGTTGAGACATCTTCTAGGAAGAAGTTTAGGTTAGTTAGATCTCGTCTATTCAGGGAATGTAGATAGTTGTTTGGAAATCATATGTATTTGCACGTATTTAAATCATCATATCACACCTCAAGCAACAACACAAGCAAGTAAATGGAATCATGTTTAATGAGAGTATAACAAACAAACACGTGTATCACAATCACAGCACATTCCTGTTATATTGGTAGCACGTATTACGATTAGGTTTTCATTAAACAGGTAAGCACATTGCATCATAATCATAGCATAAGCACGTAATTTGGGAATTATGTTTAATGAGAGCATAGCAAGTAAGCACGTAGCATTATAATTATAGCACACACATATAGATCAATAACGCGCTTAATGAAGACATAGTGACTGAACTTTCGTTGGTCATTGTCACAAAGTATTGTCGCATGCTTAATGATGATTGACTTCTCATTATTCCCTGGCCACAATTGTATCGTCTTCCAAAATGTATCTCATCAGCAGGGACATCGGGTCACCCTACCCTTGTCCGTTAAATATATTAGTGTATCGAAATTACGTAGTCAGATGTGGTCTTTAGAAGTCTCCACAATCTTGGCTTATCATAGATGTCCTACCCAAATGTAATGCGATCCGCATAATCCAGAAACCAACTATACTGGTGACTGAGGTGGAGGAGGGAAGAAAAGTAAATTGTCAACATGCGCGAATTCCTCCTCGAGCTGGTACATACGTCGGAGTAAATAACTGATTTGCCGCTTGGTAGTAAAGAAACGAGCATAAAAAACCTGGGAAAAGTTAAATAGCAACAGGCGAGAGTTCAACAGGATTCTTTGATAATTGTGGGGGATCAAGGTATGCTGGCAATAGACAGGGTGGAGGGCGTGGTGTCTTTCATAAACTTTTCAGACAATATGCTGTCTTGTGATGTAGGCACTTAAATCATGTTTTCGGTTATGTAATGTTTTGCATTTGAAGTTTCCAATTGTGGTGTCAGCTCAAGCTCCAACATTCTGCGACTCATATCCTCAAACTGTAGTTGATGTTACAGGAGCAACTCATCTCGTGTGCGGTCTCCATAATGTGAGGGATGGTAAGGGTCTAAAATTAGCATAACGTATTATAGGAACCATCAAATCAGCTCGTCCCGCGATGTAGTGGTGAAAGTAGTAAATGGTGCGACCTGCGAGGTCGTAGAAAATGCTGCTGTAGCAAAACGGATAGTCATGCGGTGTGCTGACCTGGAGTACCTTCCCGGGGTGTGGGTATGTCTTGAAGGAAAACGATAGTCATGCCGGTGTAATTGGACGGCGGTCTTCACTGGAGCAACATCAGCGGTTATGGGTGTAAAATCAAACGTTTCAATCAATAAGGAGATTATCAGGTGCTGGTACTGGGTCAGATAATAGGGGTGAAATGTCTAGTAAACCAAAAGAAATAGGGTCATGACCAAGTAAAGGTGCGGGTTCAGCAGGTGCAACCTCCAGCGGACCCAAAAGGTGTAGAAGCTGGCTCAGGAGCAGGCTCTGGGTCGTATAACGGTGTGGTGCCTCGAGCAGATGTTAGTGCAGCAGTCATAACGGCGTCGTCGTCTATGTCAGTAGTAGAAAGATGTAATCCGGCAGTCTATAAGGCTGTAAATGTCACAGACTCAAAGGAGTCTGAAATCAGGAGTATACTAGAATCAGAGGGTAGCTTGACAACAGGGGTCTCAAAAGTGAAATGTGTAATAATGTTCTCGTCTAACTTTCTATTATACTGGGCGTCAGCAGGAGGACCATCAATAAACATGTCAACGTCATCGTCAATTGTTCGTCGAGTAGCCAACCTTCGGTAGAAATGTCCACAGGAGACGCATTGTCGAGGATCGGAACCATGGTGTGTTCACCATAGGGATGACCAGTGATGAAGTGGTCATGGACCGAACAAGAGTGACAGAAGGATTCTTGTCGGAGAAGCCATCAGCAAGGGTAAAGTATCACCAGAATCTGGTAGCGCGGACTGTCGAAAGTCGTCCTCGTCCTTGGTCGGCATAACAGGGTTACTTTCAGTGTCTGACGTAAACATCTCTGGAGCAGGTACAGTCTCATCATCTGTGGCGGCGGCCGTAGGGTCATCATCATCTGACAATTCGTTCCCTGAGGAAGGTGACGTGTGTGCTGGTACATAATAGTCATAGCATGCATATAGTGATCTTTAACACTTTGTGTATTGCAAATAAAGACAATTCATAATGTAATCATGTATCCACATATTCGTCCTAGTCTTCCCAGACTATCCCACCCAGTCTCTCAGACTAAACTTTCTAGTCTCTCAGACTAAGCTCCCTGGTCTCTAAGACCAACTCCCTGGTCTCTAAGACCAATCTCCCAGTCTCTAAGACTAAATCCCTGGTCTCTAAGACCATCCTCCCAGTCTCTAAGACTAAATCCCTGGTCTCTAAAACCATCCTCCCAGTTTCTAAGACTAAATCCCTGGTCTCTAAGACCATCCTCCCAGTCTCTAAGACTAAATCCCTGGTCTCTATGACTAAATCCCTGGTCTCTAAGACCATCCTCCCAGTCTCTAAGACTAAATCCCTGGTCTCTAAAACCATCCTCCCAGTTTCTAAGACTAAATCCCTGGTCTCTAAGACCATCCTCCCAGTCTCTAAGACTAAATCCCTGGTCTCTATGACCATCCTCCCAGTCTCTAAGACTAAATCCCTGGTCTCTATGACCATCCTCCCAGTCTCTAAGACTAAATCCCTGGCCTCTAAGACCATCCTCCCAGTCTCTAAGACTAATCCTCCCTCAGCCTCTAAGACTGATCCTCCCTCAGCCTCTAAGACTGATCCTCCCTCAGCCTCAAAGACTGATCCTCCCTCAGCCTCTAAGGCTGATCCTCCCTCGGCCTCTAAGGCTGATCCTCCCTCAGTCTCTAAGGCTGATCCTCCCTCAGCCTCTAAGACTGAAATATAAATTTTGAAATGTGTATGTGTGCCTTTTGTTTGTAAAAATGTTTATTCCCTGGATCTGGACGCTTTGTGTATGCAATGTAAAAGTGTTTAAAAATGTTTTCGTGAGAGCCCTGATGATCGTAGTCTAGACTCGAGAAAGAATCCTAGTTCGCTACGACCGAAGCTCTGATACCAAGCTGTCACACCCTGACTTTTGCGGAAGCGTGATTATTGGTGTGACTTCTTAATACCATTGCATACGATCATAACAACACTATATGATAAATCAGTAGATGTACATCCGTTAATTTAAGTTTAAAAGTAGTACAACATAATTGTCTGAAAAGTCAATACCAAATTCAAGTTACAAATCATAACATATTTTAAGGAGTTCAAAAGACTCAACAAAATATTTTAAAACAAACCCGAGTTTAGGACTACGTATCTCGTCCAGGATTAAGATACGTCCCCTAAGCCCTATTGACTTGGATGACATCTTTATTCAGAACGCACCTTAAAAACTCCAATGCCCGCCAGATCCATTTACTAATTCCCTGAAATACATGTAGTTTGAAAAATCAACATAAAGTTGAGCGAGTTCATGTGTAAGTGAGTATGTATAAACCTTTGTAATGTGTCTGTATGTATGAAAATCTCTGGTATGTAGCAATTAAGGAAAAAGAGATCACCATTGGGTTGCAAAGCCAATGATATGTGTGAAGTGATGCAGGAAGACTCAAACCTAGCACATTTTTGCGTCGGGCTCAAAGTCACCCCATGGTCCGCACAGTTGGACTCAGGAGTTGGGCTCGCTACACCCAAATAGATCTATCGCTCATGACCCTCGGTCCTACAATAAGGATTAATGGCCTCTGTTTCCGCCTACCCACTCACATGATCTAAGTAGTAAACCCTCCTTAAGCTAACCATACCATGTATAAAAGTGTCTGTAATTACTGTAACATGTATTCCACACCCGAAGTATAAAAACTGAAAACAGTTAAGAGAAAAGGGGGACATGAACTCACAGTATTGCGTCTTCAGTATGTGTAACCCAAGTCTCCTCGGCAAACACGACTACCTACAATGGTCTAACGTCTATTAGACGAACGGGTCGTGCCTTGTCTTAGTATTTATGTTTTTGAGCTACGCTTCTGACATTATTCCAAGTTATAATGATTATATTTGGCTTTGGAATAATTGTTTATACAATATTTTTGTATTAATACTTTTCAAGTATTCGTACTTGTATTTCCTTCCCAAGAATGGGGGTATCTTATATATGTATTTTCGTATTTGTATTTGTATATCTTGCCAAGTAACGGCGTCGAATCTCGGTGTATTGTTCTAAATAAAATATGTTAATATATTCCCAATATATTTTTCCCAAACCATGTATTTCAAGCCTCGCTTAGAAAAATATATTTAAATTATTTGTCTAAAATATCTTAATTCCAAAATATACATATTTTTCCCAAAAATATTATATTTTACTTCATAACTTTTCCAAATAATATTCTACCAAAAATATACGTATAAGAGTATTCTTCCGAAATACTACGTAAGTTACGTTTTAGTGTTTCATATTATATCAATACTTGTGTAACTTAAATATTTTGCGAGAGCTTTGGTATTATTTTGGAGTCGTAATTTCATTATATCATAAGTTATATTATTTTTACCCTAAAAATAATATAACTAGTTGACAAGACAAGCAAATATTCACACAAGAGTTTTTGTAGAAAATGTATATTCTAAATGTATATTTATTAAGTTGTATTTACGAAAATCAACCTCCGGCACTTAGTATTTTTGTAATAAAAATCAAGGCGAAGTTTATTTTGAAAATAAAGTTAAAAACATATTTGTAAACACTTGTTAGAAAATTATTTCTAAGTATTGGAATTCTAGAAAAATTTCGCCAGAGTTTCCGTTGTAAATGGAGGTGTCCACGCTTTCTAGCGTATCATTTTCTTTTCAAAATTTACTCGACAATCATCAAAAACAATATACAATCTTCAACCATCAAACTTGACCAAAAATAAACATGAACCATAAACTTGTGAACTTGAAAGTTTGTAAAAATATGTAGTAAGTTACCAACATATTTAGTAGGTCTTGTTATCTTTAAAAATAAGATTAGTTTCTTAAAAACTTTATTTTTAAAGAATTTGAAGTTTAACAACTTCTAGTCATGATTTACAAAAATATTTCATTGTTAAACTTTCTTTCTACACAAGTGTTCCTACACTTGTTTGCTTACTAAAAATGTATTTAGTTCACACAAGATCCGGGTTTTAACAAGACTAGTATTTTTTACTTGGTTCTTCCAAAAAACCACTTGTAGATCTTTAGATCTACAAGTTTATAACCTTACTTTTCAAGAAAAATTATGTTTATTCAAGTTTCAAGTTCGTGGTGGATGGTTTCGACATCTTTCACATTTCTAACACTAACATCTTACTAGTTCATGTTCTTGAACATGATCTAGCATGTCTAGATGATGATCCATCCAACTTTTACTAACAAACAACATCAAATAATCATAACTACACAAGATTTACAAGATTTACCCAAATAACTTCTCTTTATCCACCCTTTAACACTTTATGTTTAAGACTTGTTCATGTTCTTTAGAGTTTCTTAATTTTTCACCATTAAATCATCTATTAACCACCAAAAACAAGATCAAGATGATGATTAGAAGCACTTACTACTAGCACAAGGCTAGGGAAGAAACAAGGCGTAAATGTGGTGGATAAAAGAAAACAAGAGTGGTCCTTGAGCTTCCGAGTGCACCAAGCTTAGTTGTAGGACTCCTTGCACCTTTGAGTGTATGTGGATTGCTTAGAATGAAGCTTGATGATGGTGGTAGGGTGGTTGGTGGTGGCGGCCGTGAGGTTGTGTAGGAGGGAATGAGAGAGCAACTTGATTTATGTGTTGTGAAGAAATGAAAGTCTAAAACCCTTAGACTTATTTATAATCCAAATCCCTTATTAACCACCATGTATTATGTCCCTTAGATATCCAACATTGTGAATAAAATAATCAAAGAAAGGCAAGGGGTGGGTCACCCCTTGTGACCGTCAAAATGAGGGGGGGGGGTATGGTTGGGGTGTAATGTTATAGTTAGGATCTAGTTAGAGTTTAAAGGATATAATTTGTGTATTTATTGTCTGTGTATTTATTGTCTGTGTAATAATATAAGGTGTGTTAGGGTGTTCGGGGACCCTAACTAGCTTAGAAAAGTGAAAACAATGTGTTTGGCAATATTTTTATGTTCCGGGTAAAGTCCGGTTGTTCGGTTGGATGTTGATCCGTTAAAGTGCTAAATAAAGCTTTAAAGTGTCTTTTATAATTCTTTTAGTGACACATTAAATTCCCAATACTTTGGAAAGTATCTAGGACTATTTTGCCAAGTTTTTGCACTTTACTAGCATTGTTAAATGCTGAATTTTGGTTAACTAGTGCAGAATTCTGCACTTTAAGTATGTTTTAGGCACTTCCGGGCACTATAACTTTCACCTAGTGACGCAGTCTTATGGTCCTCACTTTCCTACACTCCCTACCAGTGTAGCACTTTATTACCGGCTCATACTGGGCCTCAATATAGTGTCTGTCTAGGTGCTGGCATTGTCAGCATGTTGTCTGGGTTATCCGTTCACTGTGTTAACTGTGTTTTGTGCATCATGGTTGTCACTAATGTTTGTATGTAATAAATGGAGTGACAGTATAAAAGTGATGCATGTGTATGTATGTAACAAAAATCAGTAAGCAGTTAAAACAACAGTCGTACTCAGCACAGTCATTAAGCACAAATTAACTATAAATTAATTGTACGGATACCTGTAATTTTTAGGGTTGTCACATTAGTCACATGAGAAATGTGTTCGCCACCTTTAATCTCTCTACTCTCTTTCTAGCTCGAAGATTGCCATTACTGTTCTTAGCCATCGTGTATCGCCACCTTGGACTCGCACAGATCTTGTTCGATGACTTTAGTTCTTTACAATTACCCCGGGTTCATGTCCTATCAAATGTCCACCATGATTTCTCTATCACTTATCAGCATCTCTATCTTTAGCCGCTACACCACCACCACCACCATCACCACTTGGTTAGCCAGCACCGTAACCATCACTGGTTACCACCACTTTGCAATATACATGCATACACACATAAATGGAGTTCAAACGAGTTTTTACAAGTCACCCTAGTTCTTAAATTATCCATCCCTTCCCTTATGTATTTATATAGGGAGAAGTTCATGCGAACCTTTAGTTTTATATGTAAAAACCTCATCAAAATTCATTTTTACATGTATATTTTTGGAGCTTTTGCATATAAATATATGTAAAAGCCTTTTAAATAAAAAAATATTACTTTTTGAAATTTTTTTTTACTCTTTTTAACTGTTTTTAAACTTTTTTTTTTATTAAAACTGCTTCTACTCGTGTTTATATATAAAAACTCTGAAAAATAGGTAAAAATGAGTTTTTAAATAAAAAAAGACTAAATTGTAGAAATCAACCTTTATGTTATACCCAAACTACACTTCATACCTTTCACTATGAAATCGGCAAAAACCAACCTTTATGTTCATGTTTTGCTACAAAGTATAACCTTTAACACAAACGATGTTAGTTTTCTTGGTTAACTGTCCTCACATGCATTGTATGTGAGGGTAGTACTGTCATTTCCCATTTTCTTTGTGTATTTTATATTAATTATTAATGTTTATATCTTACCTACCTACCCCCACTCCACCTCACTCTCATCTCTCTCTCGAAAGTTACATGTCCTTGTTTCCAATCATCATTATCATACCTTCATCCTAGTCTTGCTTAGTCTAAAACTCAATTTGTTAAATTGAACTATGAAACTGGTTTAAAAAAAACAAATCTTACAGCTTGGAGCTGTGAGCTTGAGGGTCCTGAAGCAAATATCATAAAGGGCTTCATTGTTAAGAACCATACACTCATCAACATTTCCAACCAGTTGATGAACAGACAAGGTGGCATTGTAAGGCTCAACAACAGTATCAGACACTTTTGGTGAGGGAAAAACAGAGAAGGTCAACATGGTTCGATCTGGGTATTCCTCCCTGATCTTCGAAATCAAAAGGGTATCCATTCCAGACATTGTTCCCCTTCTTAAAGAATGGCAAATCTTAAACCCTGAAACACTTTGGTCCGCTGTCGGTCATGGTGAGTCGGTAACAACGGTGAAGCCCACTGTTATCGATCTCGTAAATGTCCGTGTTCAGTTTTGCAGTTTTGAGTTTGCAAAAACCCACCAAAAAGCTTCAAATTTTCTGACCAAATAGTTGCATAAATCTCCCAAACTATGATGAATTTCGAAATCCTGTTTAGTGGGTTTTGTTCGTCTTGAAAAGTTACACAATTTGCACCCAAGAACTGCTTGATTTCATTAAGATTTGAAGGAGACATGGTGTCTTGAAATTCTAGGGTTTATAAGACTTTTTATGAAGAAGATGATGTTCATGAAGATTTGGGTTTGAGATGATAATGTTCTTGATGATGATGTGTAAATGGTGAATATTGATTTAGGTTTTGTTTTTTTTTTAATTTAGTATAGTCAAATTACCAAAATACCCCTTAACTGATTTTTTTTAAATTAATACCCCAATGTTTTAATTTTAAAGTAAAAGACTTAAATACTCTCACGTGCAAGGCATGTGAGTTCATTTAACTGAATTTTTTGACGTGGTTAGTGCTAAAGGTTATAGGGTGTAATAAAACAAGAACATAAAGGTTGAATTTTGTCGATTTCATAGTGAAAGGTATAAAGTGCAGTTTGAGGCAAACATAAAGGTTGTTTTCTGCAATTTTGTCTAAAAAAACCCATATTTCTCTGGTTTCAGTTCTTTTAGTTTCATAATGAAATCACTCCTATATCTACATATAAAGGATTAAATGCAAAATGTCTTTAATCTATAGAATGTAAAAGTGTATGAAGATCCTTAGATTTTGAAATCAATGGACAAGATGATACATGAGCAAAATAAGGGACAATTGAAGTGTGAAAAGGGTTGAATAGGTAAAATTGGTATAGCCAAATTGTTGACTTTCTTCAAGTTCCTACATATTTTTTGAACATCAGTAATTTTTATACGATATCATTATTTAAAAAAAATTGTAAGATAAAAAACGAGTATTTTTTTTACTTTGAGTATAATCTTGCTATATTTTATTTTTAAATAATGTGCTTAATTATGTATATATGTGTACTTATAAAATAGGTTGCGTAATTAATTTTATAGATTTCGTAATTATATTTATAGGTTACATAATGTACGTACTTATTAAATAGGTTGTGTAATCGTGATATAAGTTGTGTGATTATGTATCATGTGTACTTACGGCGTGAACTAATATACCCTTTGGCTAGTGACACGTGTGACACATATGTCGACACACAAACATATATACATATTTTTCCAAGTTTATTCATCTATATAATTTAATTCTAATAAAAAAAAACTCTAACTAATGCCACATGTTATTTTCATATTCAAAATTTCAACTAATGCCGCATGAAATTTTTCTTCTTCAAATCACTTATAATATTAATATTAATTAAAATTCATGATTGATGCTTAAAAAAATACTTAAAGTTTTTATTAAAAGAGTACTTCAACGTTTTTTTAACGGCAATTATCTATAATTTTAAAACCTATGATTTTAATACTTTTTAAAATGAATAATTATGCTTAAGTTTTTCATATGATTTATAATCTTCATTTTCCACATATTAGTTGTGGTTTCCGATTTATTCTTGTATTTCACAATAATTTATGTTTAAGTTGAATATTATGGACTACTCGGGTCAATCATATATTTGTAATATGACTTTTGTTTCTTTTTTAAGGGGGCTGTTTGAATCTTATTTATCCTTCTTTTTAGGTTGTAACGGATTCATGTCAAAACTGATGATTTTTTCAAACAATATTGTTAGGATTATGCTTGTCTTAATCATTGCGTAACATAGCACTTTCACTAAAGAAGCCAAAATCTAAGGTTATCCCTTGAAAGACCCTGAAACCAGCCGTCAGTGATTTCCAAAAACGTTTTAAAGTAATGGTAAGGAACTCCTATATAAGAAGTAGCAGCTCTACAATCTTGGTATCCACAAAATACACAACTACTCTCCATAAATTCTCTTCAATGGCAAATGAAATGATAGCCACACAACCCATCCCAAGGTATCCTCTTTCCTCTAAATTTTTGTTTTAGATAGTGACCGCTATTAAACAAATCAAATAATGTTTATATATTTTTAGATCTGTTACATATATAGTGTATTAGGGGTTTAGTTATTTCTATCTCTTTAGATTGGCAGGGAAGGTAGCAATTATTACAGGTGGAGCTAGAGGTATAGGTGAGGCCATTGCAAGACTATTCGTTAAACATGGAGCCAAAGTGGTGATTGCGGACATCTTGGATGATTTGGGTCAAAAAGTTTGTGAGGATATCGGCCATGAAACGGCTTCTTTTGTGCACTGTGATGTGTGCATTGAATCAGATATGGAAAAGGTTGTGAACTTCACCATGGACAAACATGGTAAACTAGATATTATGATAAATAATGCTGCCATTGCAGGTGCCCTAAAGTTTAGTATCCTTGATAACCAAGTAGATGATTTTGAACGTGTGTTGAGTGTCAATGTAACCGGTGTGTTCTTGGGGACCAAACACGCTGCTCGTGTGATGATTCCGGCTCACGGTGGGAGCATAGTTACGATTGGAAGTATTGCTTCTAGTGTTGGAGGTAACACTTCTCATGCATATGCTAGTTCCAAACATGCTATTGTGGGACTCACTAAGAATGTTGCTGCTGAGCTTGGAGAGTTCGGGATTCGTGTCAACTGCGTGTCGCCGCACTTGGTCGTTACACCGGCGACAGTGCCTATTATCGAGAAATATCCGGATTTGTATACCGATGTGTACTCGAATTTAAAAGGAGCCGTGCTTCGTGAAGAAGATGTGGCCGAGGCGACCCTTTTTCTAGCTAGTGATGAATCTAAGTATATAAGTGGGCATAACCTGGCTTTGGATGGAGGGTTTAGTGTGATCAATCCATCGTTTGGTCTTTTTTCGTCACGATTTAGGGGTACTTAGGTCCGAGCTTGCTAGCTAATTAATCCATGTATTTGAAAATACCTTGGAAGTATGGTTGTTTTGAATAATGAGTGTGTTCTAGATCTATGTAATAAAGTCCAACGAATTGTTATGATATAGATATAGGGGCCAATTGCATAAATCTCCTTATAAAATTCATTTATTGCATACTAGGTTAGAACCTCGTGTATTACACGAGTTGAATAAATATAATTTTATATACTAAGTAATAAAATAGTTACATCTTTTAAAAACTCGTGTAATTGCACGATTTGAATGAACACATGTCTTACACGAATAATGTAATCCGTTAAAACATTTAGTCATCAAGATGTGTTTTCTAACAAAAGAAATTTTGAGGTATTATTTACTTATTGTAACATCTCACTTTATTTTTTATTAGGTTAGAGAGTTGTGTATTACATGGTTTATAACATTTTACTTTGTTTTTTTATTTATTATTAGGTTAGAAACTTACGTATTACCTGATGTTGGATAATCAGCAGACAAAAAAGAAAAGAAATATTTTAGTAAAAAATATTAAATATAGAAGAGATAAGCTAGATATTATGATTTAATATTATTATTTCATTGGAGTGTAAAACGGGATAATGAGATCCTTTATTAGAAATAGGATTCTAAATATACCATTATAAAAATATATATGTTCTACATGTATTGAATAAATCCTTTTAACTAAACAGTTGATTATAATAAATATTTTTATTTTAATATGTGATTATCAGTTATCCTTGGCCTTATCATCAAAATATAAAAACAATTAAACTAAAATTTTTTATCTTTATAAATATTTAAAACGCTAATATATTTTTTTAGATTTTAATAATTAATATATGATTATAATAATTAATATATTATTATCAGTTATCTTTGTCTTTATCATTAACATCTCTTCTACAAATTTTAAAATTAATATTAACTTTTCATAATAAATATTTAAAAAAATAATTAAGACTGCCCCATAGAACGCCATGTGTCCCAAATATGGTTTCTTTTATTATATGTATAGATTCACTCAACCCAAATATAAAATTGCATATCTCGATCCCCTTACTTTTTAAATAAAGTTGCAAATTTACCCATAATGGAATCGTTGACTACAAAATCAAACAGCCTAGAACCAGATTTTAAAGATCGAAACGCTAAGAGGAAGCTAAACCGTCGTCGATGTGTTTGAATCTGAAAGCAACCGATGAGATAACTGTTAATCGGGTTTTTAGTTTTAAAGGGGAAATTTTGTCTTTATCTAAAATGTTAATAAGGAAGAGGATATATGCAATTTTAGTTTTTGATTAGGTATTTATGCAATTAAGGGTGTTTTCTAATGAGAAATATGCAATTCTCCCTAGATATAGATTATAGAATATTAAAAAAGGGTAGATGCACGGTACCCCTGACCGCGGAAGGGATTTCCCTTCCCAAGCTAGCGACCCAGCAACGCTGCCTGACGGTTAATACCCTACCGGGTGGGCATTTTGGTTGAACCAGGGCTCGAACCTGCCCATACCAGTTTGTAATGGGTGCTAGTATATATATAACATGGATAATGATTTGCCATCCATGGGTATGGTCATGATCCTCATGACTACCATGACCCTATACGCCAGTGTCATATCATCCACCTCTAATCAATCATCCTAAACCACTGCCCTAAAGGTGTAGTCACAACCCATACCACTATCCCCTATATTATTTTAATTTAACTTGGTTGCCATGGTTTAATCCATACAAACTATGGTGGATTAGCCAAGGGGGCGGTGTAGCCTTTCATTAATGTTCCTACGTGCCGAATCATGTCTCAACCATTACCCCCACACACTAAAAGTTTACAACCCAAAGTAATTATTAACAAAAATAAAATATAAGAAAGATTAGTTTAGAAATCTATACAAAATCTCATAGGAAGAACTCGTGTGATGTGATCCTTCTATAATTAATATTAAGGGTAGAGTTAATTATTGTTTTCGTCCCCGTGGTTTGCCAAAAATCACTACTTCAGTCCATTAGTTTAAAAATTGCGATTTCAGTCCCTATGGTTTCACTTTCGTAACCATTTCAGTCCCTATGGTTTCACTTTCGTAACCATTTCAATCTATTTATTCTGTAAGTACAGGGACTGAAATGGTTACGAAAGTGAAACCACAAGGACTGAAATCGCAATTTTTAAACTAATGGACTGAAATAGTGATTTTTGAAAAACCACAGGGACGAAAACAGTAATTAACTCTTAAGGGTATTTTGATATATTATATATAGTCATAATGCAAAATTTTGTGAATAATAAAACAGCCATCATAAAATAACCATTTTGACAACTTTTTTCAATATAAATTGAATAAAATTTAGTATTTTTAAATTATCAAAGTCGATTTATATAAATCAGACAATTAAACACTATTTTAAATTATGAAAGTCGATTTATAAAACAATTAAACATTAAACACCATATTAAAGAAAAGAAGTTGAATACTGCTCTTTTTCATTGGTTTACATGCTTCTATTGGTCCCTTTTTATTTTATTTTTCATTTGCATAACATGGAAAATGGAGGGTTCACACCTCCATCGCTAACTTCAATAATCAGAACTTCAATAATCAGGTGGTGGTCTATTGGCAAATACAATACCTTTAAAACATCTTAGGAGGAGAGGTCTTGGGTTTAAGTCCCACAGATAACAGGAATAAGAAATTTGTCGTTAAAAAAACAGCCGACCGGTTCACAAAAAAAAGACACGTACAGAGATAATCTAACGATGAACACCGCCGGAGCTCCTCTTCCACTTTCGTCCTGCTGAAATGCAGAGTGGGCCCGAGGAGAAGAAGAGTGTTTCATTTGATAAAAAAATAGTAATAAGACCCGCGCGTGTTGCGGCGCGGGTACTTCGCAAATATCGAACGGATTAGTCCAAGTGTTATGTGATGTGTTAACCATATGAAAACGCACGTTTTGACGTATCCGATTGAACTCAATGTATCCTATAGTTGCATTGCGATTGGATCAAAACGTAACGTAAATCGAATTTATATCGTATAATCATAACGTATTATACGTGACCCGACTAACTCGAATTTATATCGTCAAGCCAAAAACTCTCGAGGGGGTCAAAGTGGTATTTACAAATTTCATAAAAAGTTAAGTGGTTAAAAGTTGTATTGCCTAAACTTAAGGGCTAAGAAAGGGTAAAGATAAAATTTGATAAAGTTTTAGGGTAAGAAGGAAACTATAATAAAGTTGGGACAGAAATGGAAACTACCAAAAAATTGGGGTTTTAAAAGCAAACTATGTGTAAAATAGAGTAGTAGTTTATGGACTAAATTTGACATTTTATAAAACTTTAAAGGTACCAAAGTCAAAGGGCTAATATTGCAATATCGTGAAAGTATGGGGGAGGGGAAGGCAAAGCCGGTGGGATTTCCACTGACTTTATCTTTTAAGTTATAGCTAGTAGTAAGGCATGCGCGCGTTGTGGCGCGAGTACATCGCAAACATCGAATGGATTTGTTCAAGTGTTAGGTGATGTGTTAATCATACGAAAACGCGAGTTTCGACATATCTGATTGAACTCTATGTAACCTATATAAGTATTGCGATTGGATCATAACGTAAAACAAATTGAAACCATCTTGTACAATCATAACTTATTCTATAGGATTAATTAAAGCTTTGAAAAAAAAAATGGAAAGCACAATTTGACTCCACTATGTTCGGAACAAAATTTATGAGAACGTACACAAAATAAGTAAGAAAACGTATTATATTAAAAAAAAGTATATCCAAATGTAGACCAACTCGAATTGATACAGATGCATACATAAAAATATGCACGTAAAAATGGTCTTTTAAAACGGAAACGTGTTATATTTGACTTAACTCGTTTCCGGAAAAAGTTTATGTCGAAACGTAGATACCTTTAAATTTATGCGGATATGTACATAAAAATATGCACGGAAAAATAGTTTTTTTAAGTAAAAAAATGATATGGGTAAACAAAAGAAATTAACGAACGAATGTTGTCGAAGGAAATTTAAATTAGTATAAAGATATGGGCTAAAAATGTCAAGTGTTAAAGTAGAAGAATAGTAAAGTTAGATAAGAGACTAAAATTTATTACTCCAAAAGTGGAGGAGCCGTAGCCAAGCTGAGGAGCTTAAAATGCAATATTGTAAAAGTTTAGAGGGAGACAAAACCTATGGAAAAATCCATCAACTTTGTCTTTTAAGATAGATTGAATACGTAAAAAAAAAAAAAAAAAAAGTAATTCAAATAAATGATTAGAAGAACTTGAATTCACACATCCATTTCATGTTAAACTAAAAAGTAAAATAAGTAGCTTACTTTGAAATTTGAATAAGGAAATGAATAAATGAGTCAATGGTGCAGACATTTTTTCACTTTGTTAGAAAAAAATATATTAAACCCAAAAAACGTTATGAATAATAAAAAAATGCAAAAAAAAAATAATAATAAAAAAAAAAAACGTTACTTATTTACCGTCATCTTTCTTTCTCTACTTCTTCTCTTTCTTAACCCTACTTCTTCTCTTCTAACCCAATTTACAAAACTCGCCCGTGGCGGGAAAATTTCAAATCTTATCATTTTTACTCTTTTTTTCTTCAATTTAACGGTTCTACATGATACATTTTGAAGGTTCCGACTATAATGAAGCTTTTCTCTAAGATGAATCTTGTTACCTAAAAGTCAGGTCGCCGGGGGGTTATCGAACCCCCCTTACCCTCCTGTGGTTCCGTACCTGAGAAACGGCGATAAAGGACTTTGCTACAATGATGGGCCACTTTAATACTTTTTGGAGACTCATGATTTACATTTTAGATTGAGTAAATTATTGTTTTGGCATAACCCTTTCAACCCAAAAAGGAATGTTTTGACATATCAGATACAGACACTGATGCTGAATTTTATAACGATTTTGCCCCCTAACACTAACTTTGTTACCTTTTTGCAGTTAAGTGTAAGGGTAATTAGATTATGAGTAAATTACAAGTTTTGTCCTTTATGTTTGTACCAAATTGCATGCGTTGTCCTTTCCCTTTAAAATTGACGATTTTTGTCCTTAACGTTTCAAAATCCTGCATGTTATGTCCTTTAGCCCTAACGCAGTCAGATTTTTTTGTTAAATATGGTTATGTGCCTTACACATGAGGTTATTCTTGTCATTTTACCTCTCCAGGGATTATTAAGTAAATAACTTATATTAAGGGATTAAATATGTGAAAAGATTAAAGAATAAGATATAAATAAAAACTTATATCATTTTCCCTCTGATGCGTGTGAAGTGTTATATATATTAGGTGTATATTTTAAGCCCTTTTAACACTTATTTTTAGCCAAGTTTTAAATTTATAAAACACGATATTTTACTAACACTAAACACACATATGGGCAAGTGCACCCATCGTGAGCGTAGTATAGTGTTGGCAAGATACCGAGGTCGTCCAAGGACACAAGAGCTTTTAGTACCGGTTTATCCTCAACGTCTAATCAAAATAAAAAGTTTAGAAAAATGTTTTAAACTAAGAAAAATAAAAACTAACTAAAATGCTGAAAATAAAAATAAAAACAGATAGACAAGATGAATCACTTGGTTCCGACTCGTATCTAGTGTAACCTTTGATTATTTCCGCACTTTTGCACATGATTAAGAGATTATCTTAGTTATTGTAGTAGGCCCCTCTTTTGAAGGTGACGTTACCCTCACCCCAGTAGTTTGAGTCAGCAAGGATACAATCCTAAAAGGGTGGATTATTGGAAGATAATGAATTAAGTTATTAATGCAATATTATGGTAGGCCCCTCTTTTGGAGGTGACGTTACCCTCGACTAAGTAGTCTGAGTCAGCAGGGATACAGTCCTAAATAGCCGGGTTATAGTATTAATAGTAGTTAACTTATGAGGGGATCAAAGAGTTTGGACCCCCGCCATCCAATACCGTGAAGTATTGAAGGAGGTCCTACTAAATTTGACCCAGGTCCATTGCAGGACCTCTAAACGCTGAACAATGGCAAGACCTTTACCAAACCGTTCCCTTAACCCCCGACCAGGTAGCCAACATACTTCCATATAGACCGTGGAGATATGAATGGTGAAAATCTTTTATTTTATATAGACAGTAAAATAATTTCAAGACACCACGGACAAACGATAAAGAAAGATCACCTTCAACATAAGCAACTAGTTATTAAAGTCATTAATACGAAACCAAATAAAAAGTGCAAAAGATTAGAAATAAAAAGTATTACACTAGACACTTTGTCTTCACCAAGTGATGTAAGAGATTTAGGCAAACATGGCCTTGATTGTCAAGAACTCTTACGATCAATCTTGGATCCCGAGACGACTCACACACTCTACGATGGACAATGGATGATGGTGGTTGATGATGGTGTTATGGTGGTGGTGGGTGGTGGGTGAAGTGTGAGAGAGGTGGTGTACCAAGGGATGGTTTGAGCTTGAGCCAAGCACTCCTATTTATAGCCTGTACAGAAGCCTGGACACGGCTCCGTGCCCGCTGGACACGGCCCCGTGTCCACCCTTTTCTCTTTCTTCATTAATACAGTTTGTCTTTATTAGCTCCACACGCCCCCGTGTCCGCTGGGCACGCCCCCGTGCTCAGAAGCATATCTGTACTATCAGATTTGGCAAGATTCTGCGTATCTTTGCGTTGACCACGACCCCGTGTCCGCTGGGCACGACCCCGTGGTGGGCAATAGAAGCTTCTACAGGTTTGTCTTTAGTGCCAGGGCTGTCCATCCTGAGCACTGCCCCGTGTTGAGCTGGGCACGGCCCGTGCTGAGCTGGGCACGCCCCGTGCTCAGCTGGGCACAACCCCATGCTCAGCTTTCTTCTTGTTTTTGCTTTGGGAGATGCTGTTGAAGGGGGTCGGGCATGCCACGTTTGTTCCTTTTCTTGTATTTATGCTAGATTTAGCTGCCTTTTTGCTTCTTTTGTTAATTTGAGCTCATTTAATCCTGAAAATACAAAAAGGAAGACAAAAGCACACTTTTTCCAACATTAGTACTAAAAAGGGTTAGTTTTATGCCTCATTTGATGAAATTTATATGTTACATTTTGAACACATCACCCTCTCTCTCTTCTCTTTCTCTCTCTATCACCTGCCAAAATCTTCCCAAATCCTTCAAACATTTCAAAATACGGTATCTTTGTTTTCGATTGAAATTCTTCAAGTTTTACTCAATTTGAAGCTAGTTTTTGATCAATTTATCTGTAATTTTCGAAGAAATGCATGATTTACGTTCAATTAATGACTGTGTTGGTGGCGGAGATAAGCGGTGGCGGAGATAGGCGGTTACTACAACAACTATAACCTCTCTCTCAGCCACGCCACTTCTACAAAAGCTGCTGGAGATACTGGACGATAGGGAGAGTCCTCCGTAACGTCCCCGTTGGCGGCGGTTGCCGGAAGAAAAAACGACCCAAACCTAAATCCAGTTTCTTCAAATTCCCCATCAATTCTCCCCAATCTGGTAAAATAAGTAGAATTTTCACATTTGTATCGCATTCTGAAGTTAACTGACGAAAAAGCCCCTTGATTTGAGGCTGTTTTGGGGATTTGATCTTATTGTTTCTTTGTTTTTTAACATAGTAATGCCTCTGTTTGATGAATATGTGTGAAATGTTGTTGTAACAAAACAAAAGATTTGACCTTTTGTGGGTGAAACTGAAAATTTAAACAATGTCAGTTGTTGATGTTGGTTTGAGTCCGGTTCACATCGAATCGGGGTTTATTTGTAGCGTAAATGACTCGATTGTCGTGTACCTAACTGTAGCAAGTTCAGCGATTCCCATGTGTATTTTGGAGTCCGATTCGATTGTGTTAGTGAAGCTAAGGATTCAGATATGTAAAAGGTTTTTAGTGAAGAAACAAAAGTTAAGTGTTTGAAGGATGGGGATGTTCTTAATGACTGCAGGCTTATTGGTGATATTTGTAAGAATCATGATGCCAATTGCCACTGTTCATTTAGTTGTTCAAAAGTCTTCATCACAGTCTGATAGAAGGTGGTGGTCGTGGTGGTTTGGAAGGAGGTTGTGGTGGTGGTGGTAAGAGAGATGGAGTAGAGAAAGAGAAAGAAAAGTTTTAGTAGTTTATTTAGAGAGAGAGATTAGAGAGAGAAAGAGATAAATCTATATAGTATTTTAGTTTTTTTAAGTGTTTTTTTAACTAATAGGTGAAAAGACAATTATACCCTCATGTGCCTAGCACATGATCTGATTTAACATAAAAAAACTAACCGGGTTAGGGACAAAGGACATAACGTGCAGGATTTTGAAACGTTAAGGACAAAACTCGTCAAATTTAAAGGCAAAGGACAACGCCTGCAATTTGGTATAAACATAAAGGACAAAACTTGTAATTTACTCTTAGATTATTATAGACCTTAGGCGTTGTTTTTGGTAATCACAATGTTCTTTTAATATTTAAGGGATTATTAATGCAATTATTCAAATTTTTTATTATTTCGTTATTTTCACTATTATTATGTAACAAAATGCGTTTTAAATATACAAATATATATATTTTTATTAACTGTTTATGTTTTTATAATCGTCGTTTTTAGAATCATTTGTTTTTTAACTTTTTTTAACCTGTCTATCATTTTTAACATTGTTTCTTTTTAAACCATTTGTTTATTAAATCGTTCTTTTTAAAGTCTTTTATCTTTTAAAGTTTTTTAAATAGTTCATTTTATATCATTCTTTTTTTTAAATCTTTTTTTAACCTTTTTAAACTAATCGTTTTTAAGTCGTTGATTTTTAAAAGCGTTTCTTTTTAAATCGTTAATTGTAGAACCGTTTTTAAAATCGTTCATTTTTTGAAATTTTTTATTCAATTTACTTATAGTCGTCAGAGAAAAACAACTTCAAAAAATGAATGATTTAAAAAATAGAATGAATATAAAAACGAATGAGTGGTTTGAAAATACAAAGATTTAAAAAAAACGGCATTTATAAAAAAAAAACAGAACCTTAAAAAATAAGTTAACAAGTGAAAGGTTTTAAAAAACACACGAATTTAATAAACGAAAGGTTTAAAAATAACGAATTTTGAATGAACAAATGGTCCAAATAAATGAAAGATTTGAAAAAGGATAAACCATTCTAAAAAAGTTTGAAAAGGAACGGGTTTTTGCAAACTTTTTATTAGAATGGTTTATCTTTTTCCAAATCTTCCGTATTTTTCGTTTTATATACGTCATTTTGTAAAATTAAAAAAATGAACTACTTCAAAAATGTGAATTGTCTAAAATGTATAAAAACAAATTATTCTAAAAAGAATGGAATAAAATGAAATGTTTAAAAAAACTTTAAAAGAAAAACGACTTTAAAAAGAACGACTTTAAGAAAAAAAATAGTTTAAAAAGAAACAATTTTAAAAATGCAAGACTGTTTAAAAAAAGGATAAAAGTTATTTTTACAACGAAGTTAATATAAACAAACGGTTAATGAAAATGTTAGTGCATCCGTCTGTCGACTTCGTCTTGTATCGAGTCTTATATTAGAATTGTTAGATCAGGGCGCGTTGTACGAGGAAAATAGGAGGTTTTGGATGTGTTTATGCTAATTTCGCTTGAAAGTGTCATGTGACGTTTTCAAACGAAATTAATTTCGTTTGAAGAGGAACATGGCACCTTCAAACGAAATTACACTCCCTATAAATACTCCTCATGCGAAATCATTTGTAACCATTCTTGTTTCCGACGCCGAGGTGCTGTCGAAGTGTCTACATGCTGTAAATCGTTTCAAGATCAATAAACAAGACAATTAATAGTGAATACAAGCTAAACAAAGACAGAATCAATGAATTCCGCCTCTGATTCTGTCTGAGCACTCTTCTGATCGACTCTTTAGGTCGTTTCACGATCCTACATGTGGTATCAGAGCTCAGGAGGAAGAGTTCTTACCGTTTAGCTCGTTTTCGCTGGAAAATTCTGATTTCTACACCTTCTTTTCAAAATTAATCAAGTTTTCACAGTTAAAATTGGCTAAAATTCTCATAATGTGTGCGCAATTGTGTTTTAACAAACCCTTGAAAGTTTCAGATCATAATTCGACCATTTGCTTGATCAATTGAACAAAGTTTGGACCGAAATGATGATGTCAGCAGCCCTTCAAACGAAATCAGAGGATTAATTCCGTTTGAAGTTGACCTATTCTGTTTGAGATTTGAGATTTCGTTTGAAAGTTCACTCATATTTCGTTTGAGTAGTGCAATTCCGTTTGAAGGTGTTCAAACGAAATCAGGTTGTGTGTTTCAAAGAGTTATTTCGTTTGAAGAAGTGTGGTGTTTCAAACGAGATTAGGTAATCTCGTTTCAGGAGCTATTTCGTTTGAGAGTTCCCAAACAAAATCAAGTGATTTCGTTTCAAGGACATTATTTCGTTTGAACTTGTGTTTCCTCAAACGAAATCAGGTGTTAGGTTGAAGGTTGTGATTTCATTTGAGAATTTCCAAGAGAGATAAGAGGATTTCGTTTGAACAGGTTGTTTTTGAGATATGGCAAAAATGTTTGATGAAACAGAAAATTATTATTTTGAAAGATTTAACGATTGCCATCGAGGGTTTTTAGATGATAGTTATAGAAATGTGAAGAAGGTTGGTTGGGAGAAAAGATTTAAATACTTTGTATGTTTGAAAAATGAAAATTTGGATGATCTAGCAAACCGATATACAATCTTAAATGAACATTTGAAAGAACATGAGATAAGAATGTCAGATACTGAAAAAGTATCAAAGTTTGCTGATGCATTACCTATCGAATGGGATGAATTTTTGAAAAATCTAAAGAAAGATTCTAGTTTTTCAAAGTTATATCTAAAAGAATTCATTAACAAACTTAAAAAGTATGAGGATGAAAGTAAAAACAAAAAGAAAGAATTGATAAATGAAATAGAAAAGAATTTGGTGAAAATAGATGTGGATGTGATTTTAGAAATAAAAAGAAGAGTTGATGAATGTCTTAGAGCAAAATATGTTTTTAAATACGATCACAAGAGGGGTTGTTATATTGATGAGAATACGAATCCTCTTGATTTCGTTCAAATATTTTGTGCAGGAACATTCAAGACAGAGAAAAAGGAAATTTCAAAGAATGAAGAATCAGAAAAGCTTGGATCTTCAAATTCTGAATCTGTGTGCTCAAAATGTGTTCAATTTGAATCTGACAATGACAAACTCTTGAAGGATTTGGAGAGTTTGACATTGGAGATCAAAAATTTGAAGGATGAAAAGAAATCTGATGATAAACAGATTCTTGAACTGCAGGAAAATTTGGAGAAATTGAAATCTGAAAATGTCAAACTGTTAAATGGTTTGAACAGTTTTACATTAGAAAACAACAATTTGAAAGAAAATGAAAAAGATTTTGAAAAGAAAATAATTTTTTTTGAAAATGAAAAAGTAAAAACTGAAAAAGAATTTCAAAGTCAAATAAAAATTCTTGAAGATCAGAGATCTGTTTTTAGCAAGAATAACATTGAAAAACAAAGTACAATAAACTCTCATCTTCAGACGATTATTCGACTTGAAAAAGAAGCTGAAAAAGCTCGGAATAAAATCAAAGAGCTTGAAGAGAATTTGAAAGGTTTTGCGAATACTTCTTCGATTCCTTGTCCAAAACCGATCAATTCTGTTCCAATAAGTGACAATGTCACAAATTTTGACAAAGTCAAAATTGAAGATTGTGATGAGAAAACTGATGATGAAGTTGAGAAAAGAAAAATATTTTTGAAATTAAATGAAATGTTTCAAGAAACTGTTTTACATTCTACTGAGAAAGGTGAATGCTCAACGCAAAAACCTGTAAAGAAGAATGTGGAACAAAAACAAAAGGATAAAAAGCCAAAAATTGTTCAAAAAGAAAATAAAAGCTCATCAGTTCAATCATCCAATCGTGATAAAAAATCACAAAAATTAGAAAATCAAAACTCAAAAATTGTTGGTAATAAGTGGTGCAGGTTTGACCACAGTGATCAAAAGCCAAATCCAGATTTCAAGAGGAGTGATGATTACCACAAAGCCAAGCAATGCTATAACTTAAATGTTTGGGGTGCAGGTGGTGAATGGTACGATAACAGAATGTGTTACAACTGTGGGTTTAGAGGACACATTGCTGTTAACTGCCAGAACTGGAGTTACGAGACGAGAAGATGCTTTGAATGCCATATCAAAGGACACATTGCCAGAGATTGTCCAATGAGATCAAAGAAAAGATTAAGGGCTGTATCTCAGAAAAAGGCAAAGAAACCAGTCAATGTCAAGCCCAAAGAACAGAAAGTTCAAGAACCTAAAGTTCAAGAACAGAAAGTTCAAGAACAGAAAGTTAAGCTTTCGCAGGGGCAGAAAGACAGACTGAGAAAGAAGAGAAAGAAGGCGAGAGAGTATCTCGAAAGGATTTTGTCCTCGGATACAATTGGTAAAACAGATAAAAGTTCTGATAAATCGTCTTGCTCGCCAAAGAATAACAAATCAAGCAAAACAAATTCATTAGATACAAATATGAGGACAGAGGAGAGAGTAAAGGAAAAGAAAGAGAAGACAGTTAATCAAGAGATTAACAAATCTGGCGATGAATTTGTTTCTTCGGAAACAAAAGAGCCACGTGTTGGCAATGAATCTGACTCAGCAAAGTCAGACAAGCCAAGTTCAGGCAATGAATCTGGTGTGGTAAAGCCAGAAGATCCATGTGTTGAGGTAAAAGTTGAGAATTCTGGTCTAACAATGGATGATGCAAATTTTCCACCATTGTTGAACAAGAATTCAAAATCACCCAAGGACCGTCAGGCTTGGGTGAAGCTGTTTAAATAGAAAAACCTGACTTGCCGGAGCTCCCAGGTTGGTAAGAGTGGAGCAGGAATCGGCATCTTTCTTGAAAAATTCACTTTGGTGATATTTCGACTTGCAAGTGATAAATCAAGGACATTAAGTTGTACTTGATTTTCTACAAGTGATTATGTTGAAAAATATGGAAATGTTAAATCATACAAGTAATTGAAGAAAACAAGGTGATGAAAGATCCCCATGTTTAAGAAATGTCACACAAAACTAATTTTCCGGAAAAACCATTTTGATTAAAACAAACTTAAGTGTTTTGAAATCACCATGGGAAAATGTTTTGTTGTCAGGGGGAGTTCTGATTGTTTAAGCCAAGTGAATGGAGAATTGAAGTAATTCTCATCATGTTGTCAGTTTATCTTGTACAGTTGGTTTTCAAATTTTCTCAGAAAATCAAAATTGAGACATATTTTGATTTTAGGGGGAGTAAAAATTAAAAAAAAAATAGAAAATTTGAAAATTCCAAAAACATTGAAAAATGAAAAAAAAAATGAGTTTTGTTGTGAAAAAGAGGAGATGATAGTAGATCAGTTGGACTGTCACAGCATGCTAAAGAAATGAAAAGTTAAAATGTGATAAACGGTCTCACTAAAGATGTGACGGTAGGCTCAGCTAGACTAGTAGATTTGCGATAATGATACAAACTTAAATGAAAAAGCCTAGTTCTAGTGGGAAACATGGTTGAAAGCATAGTACTTAGTTTTGTCCTTCTTGATTGTGTGCCTACTCGGTAATCGCTGATTGTCAAAAGACATAAAACTGGTTAAGTTTGTGAACTTTCACAACTTTGCTGAAAAATCACTGTGATTGTGCATTTTATTTTGCAAAGATTTAAACTTGTTTTATTTCTTTATTTTGTTTAAGAATTGGACATCCTCTGCGTATACGTGAGTATCGACCTGGATGTTATTGCCTAAACGTTCTGCTTTATTTTCTTTGTGTAACACCTCGAAAATTCACGTCCTATAATGTGTTGACACGTGTCATAAAGTTTGAACGTGTGAAAGAGTGTTATAAAAGGACTAAAGTTGACAAACATGGAAAGTATGTGTTTATACGGATTCTAAGTGTCAACTGTGAATAAATATAATGAACATTAACCCTACACAATGTTCATACCTTCAAACGAATGAATCATGGATCATACGAAGCTAAAAGTGAGAGATTACAAACTACAGGGGTTAAATGTGTCAACATGTTAAAGATATACCTCTGAGTGACCTTTTGACAAACCCGAAGCTTTGTAAATGTAAATTATGCTCACTAGAATGCACGATTAAAATTTCATAAAGTTTCGTTATCGTATGAGAAAGTTGTGATCAAATTCGTGTGCGAGGGGTTAAAGCGTAAACATTGGAAATTAAGACTTTTCGGGTAACCATAAAGTTACCCAAGGACTTAACAAAGTATGGTTATGTCTTAAGGCCCATAAAAGTCAAGTTAGAGGACTCGAAGTGCAAGAAAGCATGTTAAGATCAAGTGTAGAAGGATCAGGGACTAAAAGCGCCAAAAAGTGCATAAGTTTGCATTTTCGCGCATAACCTACGTTCTGAATACATCCGGACATCCAAAAATTTATGTAAGCATGACTACATTATATTTTAGTGTTCGCCTTAAGAAAAATCCATTCGTCGCGTCATTTGGATCGTTTTTCGCGCTTGTGCGCATTCCGTCGTAATTAAGCGAACATCGCGTTCGTACGACCAAACGAACCATCATCCGGCATATTTTTGAGCATGTTTTGATTTCCCTATACTTTAACTTCATTTTAGAGCCTTGAAATGAGGTTAACGGGGTTCAAACGCATCGAGAATCGCTTAAACAGGCTGCAGGGACCATTTCTGCCAATTTTGAAAGTTTGCTGAAACAAGGGGCAGTGGCGTAGCGCCACTGCATGTAGCCTTACCAGTCGCGCTACGCGACTGCCTATTCTGGGCAGAAACATGCAGAAACTCAGTTTTTCGCATTCGGGACCAGATTCGACGTATTAACAGCTGTTAACAGCTGTTATCCACTCCCTAATCCCTTGCCACATGTTGATACCCTATGGTTAGTGGCAATTTAGACACCATAACCTTCCGACAAGTGTACGGCCTTGATCGTGCCCTCTTCTCCAAGAAACGATCCTAACGGTGGACCGAAATCTATAAATACCCATCACATTTCACTCCATTTCTCACACTTGATCTGATTTTAAGCCTTCTAAGTTGAAGTTATACTTCATACCTGAAGGTAAATCAGATCGAGAGCTTTCGGGGACCCTTCGTAAGTATTCTTTCGTTCTTTTATTGCTTTACGGGTCCGAAAGTCAAACTTTGCTTGACTTTCTGCATTGACCAATTTAAGGTCGATGCGAAGTTCGTTTGAACTTCATAACGTGAGCGTGATCACGATGGTTATAGTCCCTAGTGACTATACCTACTGATTTCCACGTTATCTAGGCTCAGTGACGAGCCGTAGTTTCGGCCAGAATACGTATTCTTGCGTATTTTGTAACCAAACTACTTATGGGTATCAAAACCGTTTGTTTTGATACCAAACTTGTTTTCTAACTTAGTTAAGCATGTTTCAACATGCTTAGCTCGTCACTTTAGTTTAGTGCTTATATAGGGTCGTAAAGGTAAGCGATCTAAACAATCGCTTATACTTTCGAACCCAACCCGTTTGGTCGATCATTAGGATCCGACCAAACACATTAAGTGACCTTATGGTCACATCGTTCGAATAGTTGTATGACAGGTAGTATATATGCCTTAGGTAAATGACCAAAATACCCCTACGGGGCTTAAATTGAGATTAAACTCGTTTTGGGCATAATGGAAGGTATCCTACTGATACCACAACATATTTAAGGCATATTAACTTAGGAAACCTGTTCGTGATCCATTCGGTTACCCGTTACGCGCTATTCGCGTTCGGATCGGTTTATATAACTAGTTTATATAAAGTTAGCCGAAACGGGTCAAACCTTATCGATTTTATCTCAAAATTCAGAGTGTGTATGAAATACCCATATTAGACAAGTCTTCAAACTTGTCGGGTCTAAAACACGTTCTATTCCGGTCTTCGCTTAATCATGCGTGGGAACCGTTTATTTCCTTAAGACTAACCGGTCTAAGCTTAGGCTTACTTAAAGACCCGTTAGCATCCTAATTAATTATTTATACAATCATTCCAGACTAGAGCCTTCCGGTAAATGGTACCTACGCTTACTTAAAGTGAATACGGCTGAGTTATTAAATTCTTACTATTTAAGACAGGAGCTAGCTCAGGTAAATACTCTTAACTTATTTTCCCTATACGGGCTTGGGATACGGTACTATAAAAGTACCGCTTGGTCGGGTGTATGTAGTCATTAAATCGGATTGTGATTGATGTACTTACATAACCTGTTTAATATGTATTATTTTATTATTATTTGATGTATGGCCTTGGGGGTTAATGACCATGTCCCGGATATCCTTGGCATCATTTTACGAAATGGCCACGACCTAAGCACGGGGTGTAGGCATACACCTGGCAGCTGCATTATGTAAAAACTGGTAATCCACTCGAAGGTATCATCCCTGTGGGCATTATACCGGAACTGGTAATCCACTTAGGGGATGATAGCCTGTGGGCATTATACCTGTGGCGTGTCAGTTAATCTAGTCCGGCCCTACAAACCGGCCCTAACGGACGACAAATAAGTAAAACTGTATACAAGATTATATACAAATAATTTTCCCAAGTTATAAAAGATTAATTTTGCCTCTGTGCATTTTAATCAAAGTGTCAAAAGGTTTTGTGCCTGGTGCATCTAAATCAATTTTCTTAAACTCTTTTCAAATGAGTCGGTTGAGTGTATTTACCAGTGAAAACTGACGTATTTTCCAAAAAGGTTAAGTGACAGGTACTGAACGTAATTGGCTGGAAGCTCAGGGCGCTAATAAGGAATCTTGCAAGTCCTAGGCGCCTAAAGTCTGTTGAACAAATGATATGTTTTAAGATCCGCCTGTGGATCCTTTACTTCCGTTGTAATACTGAATATTACTTCATATTCGGAATGTAATAATAAATCTCTTTTGCTTCCGCTGTGCATTCATATATATTGTGTTGTTTGACTATTATGTTGCCAACCACGTCACGATACTCCCCCACCGGTGACACGTGGAAAGTCGGGGTGTGAAAGGTTGGTATCAGAGCCAACACTGAGTGAATTAAACACTAGTCTTTTGTGTTTAATCTCAGTTACACAATTGCACATTCTTGAGTCTAGACAAGAACATAGGAAAAATCCAAATTTGTTTCATATTACCTTATTTGGTTCCTTTGTTATTTTTCTGATTCGCCCTTGCATGGGCAAGTCAATTGCTATAGAAGTCCCGTTTAGGGCAACCATATACTTGTTAAATTTTAAAGGAACGATTATATTTAAAGTATCATTCCTATATTATAAGATCTACCATTATAATAAAATGGCAAATTTTAAAAAAGGACAAAACCTAGCCATGTGTCACATTAAGACAGGGCCAAGATGGTAGTTCCATAATTAGATTAAGATCCTTGTTAACAGTTCAATTTAGGATTGCTCTGCGTTAATTATTAAAAAGAATCTTAAAGGTAAAACCTAGCCTAAATGTCACGGCATACAAGGCCAAGATGGTAGAACCTATTCAAGAGATTCAAATCCTTATTAAACATATGAAAGCATATTAACATGCTCGACAAAATGTGATATGATAAAATCACATAAGTCATGTTGGGATATACTAAATTCCCTTATTTATATAATCATCCCTTAAGGATGAAGTGCCCACGGGCTATAACTAACGTCCTCTGGGACTAAAGACAGAGGTAGCCTACAACTCCCTGTCAAGAAAAGGTAATGAACTTTGATTCAAACCTTGAAGCCTCGATGCTATAAAATCAAGGCCTACAAATTAAACTTGTCTAAGTGACTAGGCCTTTTGTGCTATTATTAACTTATAATTTGGGAGTATAATAAATACCCTAAATAATTATATATTTATCAAATTAACCAATATGTGTATTAAAAACATGGTTAATAAATCGTTCAAAAAGATAGAACTGTTTAAACTTCCGTAAAAACCTTGTCCTTGTTTAATTTTTTATGTAGCAATTTAAACTACATGGCTGGGTCGGAGGAAGGGAACAGTCATCCTTTGGATAACCGCGATGATGAAAGGATTAATATAACCAGAGGAGAGCTTCGTACATTGATTAATTCAGCTGTATCTAAAGCTGTGAAGGAGCAATTCCAGGAGTATAGTGAGACAAATAGTAAAGCCTCATCTGTACCCCACCCTAAATCCATCCCTAAAACTCATTCAGAGCCTGATAACAAGCCGCCCTCAAAGAAGGATGAGTTAAAGAAGGATGACGATCGACATTCATCTAATGGACACAGTGCTCCCTCCAAGAGGATAGTGTTCGATAATGAACCACATACCAAATCCTGTAACTATAAGTACTTTGTTTCCTGCAAGCCCCGAGATTTTACTGGGGAAAAAGGGGCGGTTGATTGCATGATATGGTTGGATGAAATGGACACAGTTGTCGATATCAGCGGTTGCGCTGAAAGGGATGTCGTGAAGTACGTATCCCAATCGTTCAAAGGAGAGGCACTGGCATGGTGGAAGTCTCTCATTCAAGCTGCTGGGAAGATTCCGCTCTACAGCATGTCATGGGAACAGTTTGTTATTCTCATTAAGGAAAATTACTGCCCTCAACACGAGGTTGAGGGGATTGAGTCAGATTTCTTATCTTTGGTGATGACAAACTTAGATTGTCAAGCTTACCTCACCAGTTTTAATACCCTGTCCAGACTGGTCCCTTACCTTGTAACACCAGAGCCCAAGCGAATTGCACGCTTCATTGGGGGTTTACCCCCAGAAATCAAAGCCAGTGTTAAGGCTTCAAGACCTGCTACATTTAGGTCAGTAGCTGACCTCTCTCTGTCCCTTACTTTAGATGCGGTCAGGCTAAGGGCGCTAAAGAAATCTGAAGAAAGTAAGAAGAAGCGTGAGGGTGATAACTCACGAGGATCAGAGAAGAAACACAAGGGAAACACTGACTCTGAGAGGTCTGGGTCTGGAAAGAATGGTCAGCGGACAGAGGAAAAGCCAAGGTGCTCGACTTGCCAAAAACGCCACTTTGGAAAATGCAGAATGGAGTCCAATTCTAAATCAGGACCACCTGCATGTGGGATATGCAAGTCTAGGGAGCACAAGGCTGTTGATTGCGGGAAGATCAAAGATGCTACATGCTATAACTGCAACGAGAAAGGGCACATAAAGACCAACTGCCCTAAGTACGCGAGGAAGCCCGAGTAAGCCGAGAGAACAAACGCACGAGTTGTCAGGATGAACGCCCAAGAGATGGTGCAGAATAATAATAGTATAATATGTACCTTTCCTTATCAAGCAGTTTATGCAGAAACTTATTTGATATTGGCACATATAAATATATTATGAATGATAAAGGTTGAGAACTGTTGTCTCCACCTGATTAAGATTCCGGTCATTTAATGCCCGATAGAAAGTGACGATGTTACGTCGAAAATGCTCCAACAAATCCTATATCGATATTAATATCTATTAGAAATCACTCTTTTCTAATATCCTTGTAGCAAACTTTTGGTTGCATACTTAAGGACTCAATATAGTGATAAAAATCGATTGGTTGCCTTAAAAATAAAGCCCATATCGTGGGTGATAAGAAGCAATTAATTATCAAGGCTCCTTACGAGTCAACTCTCAAAATTTCACGTATCCGTGCGATTAATTAATATTAAACATAAAAAAATGGTGGAACTGGCCGTCCCCGGAATCGAACCTGGGTCTAGGCCGGCCGCACCCTTTCGCGCGCCTAACCAACTGAGCTAGGTGCCTAGTTTGTGAAACTTCCATTATTGTTTAAATATAAGCACTTGTACAATAAACTTCCTTATCATTTATCAATGATAATTCCTGCTAAGTGTCCTGTTTTTAATACAGGCAATAATAAATCTTCAGGGACCATAAACTTAGCAAATTTTTACATCCACGAGGTATAACTACCAAGGAAACCATAGTAACCGATTCTTATAGATCGGCAAGGAATCCTTCCAAAAATCTAAGAGCACTCTTTCTTTGCATAGAGTACGACAACATATGTTATTTTAGTTATTTTTCTCATTGTTTTCTATCGCCTGCGAATGCCAAACTATGTTTGATAAAAGTGTCATATGAAGATTGGCGCATCCTAGTGTGTCCCATAGATTACTTCCATGTCTGATCAGCATGGAGGTTTAATACATGGAACCACAAAGATATCCCAATGATTATATGGTACTAAAGTCAACTAATAGTATTCAAAGAAGGTATCCAGAATAGAATTGTCCAAATAAATATTCCCGATTAAGGAATTCGTGGACTAGTAACATAAATATGTCATTTTTTTTCTCACAAGCAATGATGGATGAACTGGAGTTTGAGATATGGAAAATCTATGTAACCTCCTTGTATGTTGGTCATCTTCTTCTAAGTTTTCCCTGTTTACCCTAGAGAGAGGTGGAGTTAAGATTAACATCCCACTTTGGGTTAGAATGTTGTAAGAACTCCATGTTGATTATGGAATAACCGAAAACCTGATTAAGTAAATTTTAAGATAGGAGATTCATAGCCTAACTCAATATCCTGAGAATTCGGTATAGGAAATTTTGAAAGACGGTTCATTTTGCTAAGGCATTGTTCACCGCAACCCTAATTAAGCGACGATTAAGAATCGCCATCAGCTGCCCAAAATCGTCGAATTGTTCGACTAACTGTAAAGATTAGCTATTCCGTAAGATTAATTTGGAGCAATGGTTGGAATAATCACCTCACCTTAAGATAAGCTTTCCTATAATAACTGCCATATAAGTATCAAGGTGGCTCCTTGGAGACCTTGTATAAATGGCATGTTAAACGTTTATTGTTAGGACAATAGATTGGTAAGTCCAATTATAAGGATCTGAACGTTTCCCAGGAAACAACAAATAAGATCATATAAATCCGTACTCGATTGTAAGTTGCCATTATTAGGCAGAGAATACTTCCTTTATTTCAGTAAATCTCGGGTCGAGATTTATTTTAAGGGGGTGAGGATGTAACACCTCGAAAATTCACGTCCTATAATGTGTTGACACGTGTCATAAAGTTTGAACGTGTGAAAGAGTGTTATAAAAGGACTAAAGTTGACAAACATGGAAAGTATGTGTTTATACGGATTCTAAGTGTCAACTGTGAATAAATATAATGAACATTAACCCTACACAATGTTCATACCTTCAAACGAATGAATCATGGATCATACGAAGCTAAAAGTGAGAGATTACAAACTACAGGGGTTAAATGTGTCAACATGTTAAAGATATACCTCTGAGTGACCTTTTGACAAACCCGAAGCTTTGTAAATGTAAATTATGCTCACTAGAATGCACGATTAAAATTTCATAAAGTTTCGTTATCGTATGAGAAAGTTGTGATCAAATTCGTGTGCGAGGGGTTAAAGCGTAAACATTGGAAATTAAGACTTTTCGGGTAACCATAAAGTTACCCAAGGACTTAACAAAGTATGGTTATGTCTTAAGGCCCATAAAAGTCAAGTTAGAGGACTCGAAGTGCAAGAAAGCATGTTAAGATCAAGTGTAGAAGGATCAGGGACTAAAAGCGTCAAAAAGTGCATAAGTTTGCATTTTCGCGCATAACCTACGTTCTGAATACATCCGGACATCCAAAAATTTATGTAAGCATGACTACATTATATTTTAGTGTTCGCCTTAAGAAAAATCCATTCGTCGAGTCATTTGGATCGTTTTTCGCGCTTGTGCGCATTCCGTCGTAATTAAGCGAACATCGCGTTCGTACGACCAAACGAACCATCATCCGGCATATTTTTGAGCATGTTTTGATTTCCCTATACTTTAACTTCATTTTAGAGCCTTGAAATGAGGTTAACGGGGTTCAAACGCATCGAGAATCGCTTAAACAGGCTGCAGGGACCATTTCTGCCAATTTTGAAAGTTTGCTGAAACAAGGGGCAGTGGCGTAGCGCCACTGCATGTAGCCTTACCAGTCGCGCTACGCGACTGCCTATTCTGGGCAGAAACATGCAGAAACTCAGTTTTTCGCATTCGGGACCAGATTCGACGTATTAACAGCTGTTAACAGCTGTTATCCACTCCCTAATCCCTTGCCACATGTTGATACCCTATGGTTAGTGGCAATTTAGACACCATAACCTTCCGACAAGTGTACGGCCTTGATCGTGCCCTCTTCTCCAAGAAACGATCCTAACGGTGGACCGAAATCTATAAATACCCATCACATTTCACTTCATTTCTCACACTTGATCTGATTTTAAGCCTTCTAAGTTGAAGTTATACTTCATACCTGAAGGTAAATCGGATCGAGAGCTTTCGGGGACCCTTCGTAAGTATTCTTTCGTTCTTTTATTGCTTTACGGGTCCGAAAGTCAAACTTTGCTTGACTTTCTGCATTGACCAATTTAAGGTCGATGCGAAGTTCGTTTGAACTTCATAACGTGAGCGTGATCACGATGGTTATAGTCCCTAGTGACTATACCTACTGATTTCCACGTTATCTAGGCTCAGTGACGAGCCGTAGTTTCGGCCAGAATACGTATTCTTGCGTATTTTGTAACCAAACTACTTATGGGTATCAAAACCGTTTGTTTTGATACCAAACTTGTTTTCTAACTTAGTTAAGCATGTTTCAACATGCTTAGCTCGTCACTTTAGTTTAGTGCTTATATAGGGTCGTAAAGGTAAGCGATCTAAACAATCGCTTATACTTTCGAACCCGACCCGTTTGGTCGATCATTAGGATCCGACCAAACACATTAAGTGACCTTATGGTCACATCGTTCGAATAGTTGTATGACAGGTAGTATATATGCCTTAGGTAAATGACCAAAATACCCCTACGGGGCTTAAATTGAGATTAAACTCGTTTTGGGCATAATGGAAGGTATCCTACTGATACCACAACATATTTAAGGCATATTAACTTAGGAAACCTGTTCGTGATCCATTCGGTTACCCGTTACGCGCTATTCGCGTTCGGATCGGTTTATATAACTAGTTTATATAAAGTTAGCCGAAACGGGTCAAACCTTATCGATTTTATCTCAAAATTCAGAGTGTGTATGAAATACCCATATTAGACAAGTCTTCAAACTTGTCGGGTCTAAAACACGTTCTATTCCGGTCTTCGCTTAATCATGCGTGGGAACCGTTTATTTCCTTAAGACTAACCGGTCTAAGCTTAGGCTTACTTAAAGACCCGTTAGCATCCTAATTAATTATTTATACAATCATTCCAGACTAGAGCCTTCCGGTAAATGGTACCTACGCTTACTTAAAGTGAATACGGCTGAGTTATTAAATTCTTACTATTTAAGACAGGAGCTAGCTCAGGTAAATACTCTTAACTTATTTTCCCTATACGGGCTTGGGATACGGTACTATAAAAGTACCGCTTGGTCGGGTGTATGTAGTCATTAAATCGGATTGTGATTGATGTACTTACATAACCTGTTTAATATGTATTATTTTATTATTATTTGATGTATGGCCTTGGGGGTTAATGACCATGTCCCGGATATCCTTGGCATCATTTTACGAAATGGCCACGACCTAAGCACGGGGTGTAGGCATACACCTGGCAGCTGCATTATGTAAAAACTGGTAATCCACTCGAAGGTATCATCCCTGTGGGCATTATACCGGAACTGGTAATCCACTTAGGGGATGATAGCCTGTGGGCATTATACCTGTGGCGTGTCAGTTAATCTAGTCCGGCCCTACAAACCGGCCCTAACGGACGACAAATAAGTAAAACTGTATACAAGATTATATACAAATAATTTTCCCAAGTTATAAAAGATTAATTTTGCCTCTGTGCATTTTAATCAAAGTGTCAAAAGGTTTTGTGCCTGGTGCATCTAAATCAATTTTCTTAAACTCTTTTCAAATGAGTCGGTTGAGTGTATTTACCAGTGAAAACTGACGTATTTTCCAAAAAGGTTAAGTGACAGGTACTGAACGTAATTGGCTGGAAGCTCAGGGCGCTAATAAGGAATCTTGCAAGTCCTAGGCGCCTAAAGTCTGTTGAACAAATGATATGTTTTAAGATCCGCCTGTGGATCCTTTACTTCCGTTGTAATACTGAATATTACTTCATATTCGGAATGTAATAATAAATATCTTTTGCTTCCGCTGTGCATTCATATATATTGTGTTGTTTGACTATTATGTTGCCAACCACGTCACGATACTCCCCCACCGGGCCCACCGGTGACACGTGGAAAGTCGGGGTGTGACACTTTGGTGTTTCGTTTAAGCTTTGGATCACCTCTGCGTATACGGAAGTATCGACCTGGTGGTTAAAGCCTAAACAACTTCAACTTGTTTTATTTTTCTTATTTTGTTTAAACATTGGACTTTCTCTGCGTATACGGAAGTATCGACCTGATTGTTAATGTTTAAACATTCTGCTTTGTTTTCGCACAAATCACAGTTGATAAAAGTTTAAAGGCATTACTTGAGATAGTGTATTGCATGATGAGGGGATATGCTGAGATCGTGGGGTCCATAAGAATTTAGTGCAAAATTAATATATCTTAACGTATCGGTAAGCATTTCGAAAGTTTTTAGATTGAGTTTAAGTGGACAACAATATCGTCAATCTATGTGAATCGTTTAGAACTGAAAATGTTTAAAGCTTAACGGTGCTAGTGATTGGTCACAAAAACTGATATGATCCTTTTACACAAACTCACAAAAATATTGTTTGTAAATATTTCTTTATTACATTCCTTTATTTCAAAAATCCAAAAAGATTTTCGGAGTGTTTTAGCATAAATTTTGAAAAATACAAAAAGATTTTCGACAACTGATGTTGGAGAGCTGATATTCAAAATTTCAAGTGCTGAACATGATGAACAGGGTTGGGAGTAAGTGCTTAAATGAAGGAATTTATTTTTAGAAAGAAAGTTTGATTAGTTAATCGAGATCATTAATTTGAACTTGATGTAACTAGCACTAGTAAGTTTTTCTTATTGATTTAAGTAAAAACTTATATTTTGTTGAGAATTATGTAGATGATGAGCTGAACAGAATTAAAGCCAGGATGTGATCTCAAGGTGATAGCTAATTCCAGACAACGATCCCAGCATGATGAAAGGGGGAGTCTGACGAGGTTAGAGCTAAAGAGAAGATCCTGGTACATGCTAAGAAAGAAAGGAGACCGATCAAGATTGAAGAGTCGTTATGTTGAAGACTCTCACTGAAGATTCTGTCAACATTCAAGGGGGAGTCTGTTGGTGCAGTTGTCTGTCGACTTCATCTTCGTTCGAGTCTCAGATTGTGAAAGAGCCCGAAGATCGGTAAAGATTGAAGAATGAGAAGACTCGATACTTCAGACTCGTCAACATCCGAGGGGGAGTCTGTTAGTGCATCCGTCTGTCGACTTCGTCTTGTATCAAGTCTTATATTAGAATTGTTAGATCAGGGCGCGTTGTACGAGGAAAATAGGAGGTTTTGGATGTGTTTATGCTAATTTCGCTTGAAAGTGTCATGTGACATTTTCAAATGAAATTAACATAGTTAATTTCGTTTGAAGAGGAACATGACACCTTCAAACGAAATTACACTCCCTATAAATACTCCTCATGCGAAATCATTTGTAACCATTCTTGTTTCCGACGCCGAGGTGCTGTCGAAGTGTCTACATGCTGTAAATCGTTTCAAGATCAATAAACAAGACAATTAATAGTGAATACAAGCTAAACAAAGACATAATCAATGAATTCCGCCTCTGATTCTGTCTGATCGACTCGTTAGGTCGTTTCACGATCCTACAGAAAATACATATTTATTTGTATATTTAAAATGTATTTTGTTAAATAATAATCGTGAAAATAAGAAAATAATAACAAAAAACTTGAGTAATTTCATTAATAATCTCTTAAAAATTAAAAGAACTTTGTAATTATCAAAAACAGCCATAGGGTATATAATGACCTAATTACTCTTACACTTAATAATATCATGGGCTAAAACCGTTATAAAATGAAACAGCAGGGTCTGATACGTTAAAAGATTTATTTTTAAGCTAAAAATGTTAAATTGGCTAAACAAGACCAAAACACTAATTTACTCTTTTAGATTTTGTATGGAAGTTTTGAAAAATGCGTCTTTATCTTAAAGATTTATATTAAAATATATATTAAAGAGTTAATTGTCATTTTAGTTTCTATGGTTTGGGTCATTTTGTGAGTTTAGTACAAAGGTTTTATTTTTTGTCTGTGGGTCCAAAAAGGTTTCACCGTTGCCATTTTAGTCCACTGAGTCAACCTCATCCATTATTTATGTTAACGAGAAGAGCAATTCGTTCATTTTATATGACCGAATTGCCCTTAAAATTAACAGAATTACATATAAAATGACTAAATTGCCCTTCTCATTAACAGAAATAATAGATGAAGTTAATCTAGTAGACTAAAATGACAACGGTGAAACATTTTTGGACGCACAGGCGAAAAATGAAACATTTGTACTAAACTGGAAAAATGGCCCAAGTCACAGAGAATAAAATGGCATTTAACTCTATAGAGTAAATTACAAGTTTTGTCCTTTATGTTTACACCAAATTGCAGGCGGTGTCCTTTGCCTTTAAAATTGACGGGTTTTGTACTTAATGTTTCAAAATCTTACACGGTATGTTCTTTGAGTCTAACCCATTTTATTTTTTGGTTAAATCTGGTCACCCAGGGGTATTTTAGTCTTTTTACCTTGTTTATTTAGTATTATTTAAAAAAAAAGAGTCGAATTTGGTGTAAATTTAAAGAATAAAACTTATAATTTACTCAACTATTACGAATGGCCTTAAGGGTGGTGTCGATTGACGAGGTATGGTACTGGACCCGACCCGAGTGGTCGGACTTTCCTACTATTTATCACTTTTATAGTAATTATATATTATTATTATTGCGTACTAACCCGCGAAGCCCAGCGCGTTGTAGTTTATACTACACTAGGCTGTGGGCTCGTAGAGACAACCCCTAACTGGGCCTGGCCCATTGAGGTTAGGGTTTTCCCATATCTCCTATATAAGAAGGTCTCCACCTCCTTATTAGGGCATAAGATATAGGGCAACACTTTTGTAGCTGGAAATAGGGGATTCTTCCTCTACCGGCAGTCTCTACATTGCCCACGTTTCTCTCTTCTTGTTTACAGGTCTAGGATGAGGCAGAGAACACGAGGTGTGGCCATATCCGTATGAGAAGTACCGACCCGCTCGGGCATATGTTTCTTCATTGGCGCCATCCGTGGGACCGGCAACGAACCACGCCTCGTTTTTCTCAATGAAATCTCTAGATTTGTGTTTCTATTCTTTGCCGGTTTGGGATCTTGAGGTTAATCGAGATGATTACTGCATCTAAACCTCTTCAAATCAGGTACGAAAACTTGTTAAGTTCTACTATATATTTCGTATCTGTTATCCGCGTTCGAGATTCACTCACGTCAACTGGCTCACAACCCTTTCCAAGGTAAAATACTCGCTGACACAGCATATTAATTCATGAAATAAAGAAACAACAAATAAGCATAAATATCTTTGTGCCATTGAAATTGTAACACACAACAGAAAGTTAACACATGTACCAATGAATATAAAATCAACAACCTCACTTGGTTTTAATAATCATAAATCACCAATTGGTGTTGCATGGTGTATGAACATATACAGTAACGTGATACCCCATATGTTGCTATTTTGTCACAAGGTACAACCCATGATGGTAATAGTACAGTATACAATGCATACAGTGCTTTTTCTCTATAGGAATGTACTAACTCTTGCAGGCAAGAGAACTATCGGCTTGTGAGGCTTGCCCCGCCGAATTGCGTGACTCACGGTGTATGATGTTTACGCTGAAGCCCTTCCCGCTCGCCGCATGAGTCGCTTGGGCGAACAAGCTCCGCTACTTCTGCGGCTGCATCATCCCGCACCGTACGGACTAGTACATGTGTGGGCATATGAGCTTAGCTTGGCGGGTGCTTCACCTTGACCATCCCGCCGCCCCGGGAATACTCGTTTCCTCGTGGCACTTTCGGCGAATGCTTTTACGCACCATGCCTCTTCCGGTGGACGATTTTACCCTTACGTCGTTTCCCAAAAAAGGGCTTATATCACCCCGCCAGACCAATACACTGAAACGCATGTCTGCACATGCTAAAAACAAACTCCACCACTCCGTGCACGTCTAACGTCCACCACCGGTGCTGTCGAAGACGCTCCGCCACCCACGCGAGCGCTCTACGCTTACATACAAACTCCGCTCCATTACCAGCAGACAATATTATTAAGAGTGGGCCATTGTCTCAAATTTAAAGGCACATCTTGCGTGCTTGACAAACTTACCCGCGCCTATGCGTGTTGGAAGGTCCTATCTGCATATCACATTTTCGGGCGTCGTCCCTACGTCAGATGACTTTTGGTCACACTCCGTTTTTAGTGGGCCACTATGTAAACTTCATCGGGAACAGTCGATTCGCCCGCATCGGTCCCGACAGACACCTTGTACCACCCGACCACATACGGTGGATGCTTTTCCTTTGCCATGCCACCTTGGCGGAAGCTTTCAAACGTATTCCGCTACACCGTGAGTCCGTGACATCGGATGCACGTCGCCGCATAATCCGGCGGGAGACTCATGCTCAAGAAACCTTGTGAAACGGTTTTGTCGACTGGCAAGGGCTTTTTACAAATGAAAGCAAATTGCAAATACTTCCTTACATCAGATTATATGCTCATAGTGGCTACAAATCTATTATTTTGTTCACATTCTGGTGCTCAAGAAAGGGAAATTAATTGAGGGCTTTAAATTTTGTCCTGATATAACAAAGGTCTCTCAATCTTGTTCTTTTTTCAAAGCAAAAAAACACAACCGCTGCGATACATCGAAGGCTGTGATATCCCAGTTGTTTTCATTACAAAGAAATAGGCCATTCTCAATTGGTGGCTAACCGTAACTCATATACGTGTAGTTAGGTAGTCTGGTGCTCGTAGGTCGACCACTCCGACATAGCGTGAAACCCAGTCGCCTGGACACGCTCCGCCGCCGTGCAAGTATGCTCCGCCGCCGCCCGAGTACACGCCGCTTGCCGGAAACACTCCGCCGCGCGCGCGAGTACACATCGCTTACCGGACACTCTCTGCTGTCGTGTTTTAAAGCATGGAATACCATATGCGAAGCCATAATTTGGTCAAACATTTATCTTATTCAAACGGAGAATGTGCATTACGCTTCCGTGGGAACCAGAGTATGCCAGATTTGCTCAGTCGCGTACGGAAAATTCCCAAGCATGACCTTTCTTTCAAACATCTTAGACGAACAACCTTCTTAGTCACACCGTCTCTGGCGGTGGACAATAGTTTTGGTAAGACGATCCCTGACGGACGGTTATCTTGGTCATACCTCTGGCGCGGATGACCATATCACTCCCCGCCCATCTCCAACGGTTTACCGTCATACGCCCGCTACCTACCATACCGTCATACCTCTGGCGCGGATGACCATACCACTCCTCCATCTCCGGCGGGCTACAATCGCGCCCGCTCATCTCTGGCGGACTACCATACTGTTCCGCCATCTATAGAGGACCGTCATCATAAAGCACTATTAGAGCTACCTTGCCTTGGCGCAACCTGGTTCACGCCGCCAACACCCGTGTCGAGCAGTTCACGCCACCAGCGTTCGATAAAAGTCGTACACACGCCATCTCATTACAAGGTAACACCCTTTCTTAATAGATGGTGGTTGCCATCATGCCGCGCCACCGGCGTTCACACCGCCTAGTCTGCGTTCACGACTCCCACGCCGCCCGCCTTCACGCCAAGACTATCCTCCCGCCAGCACTCCGGTCACCAGCCCTCACGCAGAAGTTGTAAATGGGCCTTGATATCTTCATCGCACCAGAGAAGATTTTGATCGCCTAGTTTCAAGTACAACTCCGATGCGATGATCCTTATTTCTTGTACTGAATATAAGCAGGTAACACATAGAAATACCATCTCATATTTATTTAGAGCATACGCCCCAGCGAGTGTACTCTTTTTTCGCTCGTGACTAGGGTGGACAGTTTTCCCTTGCCACCCACTCACTTAATCCGATGCTCTTCCTCCGCTGTGAACTTTGGGAACGAGCACCTTATAATATTGTTTCTATTGGACTATATCAAAGCAAATACGTTTCGGACATCCTGACTTACACACTAGATGGTTCTCGTTTAAGAATGCGGTTCAGTACGACTTATATGTATATACCCATTTTGTTCAATGGTTTAGCTATTTACTTTATTGGTTCAGTGCTACTAATGTTGTTTAACAACATTGAACTGGGAGCGCTTACATAACACGACATCACCAAAATCGGTAATAGGATCTGGTCATTCCGGTCAACACGGCGAACGATCCTTACTCAGTGACGAATTATGGCACTTTATTGCTAATATAGTACTCGAGGCAAAACATGCAGGCTCGTGCACCATCTAGTGCAGGTCACAAGGGTTGCGCCAACCGCGTTCATGCCATCAAGTTATTTTCTTAAAAACTAGAAAGCGATACACCATCCCGTAATTTAAACATGCTTATCATGCTTTCCTATTTTCGACCATGTATAATTTGAAGGGCAGTGAATTTTCATTTTAGCAAGAAATTTCCATAGTATGCCCTGCCTAATATTGCTTCATACTAGAACATGTTCATACATATGATCTGGCAAGGAGATGTACCCTGCTTTTCGTTATGGGGATAAAGGATTACACAAAAGTTTGTGCAACCTTGTGGACGAACAACCATCTAAGAACGTCTTTTCATTGAAATAGGGGATCGGCACGGGGTAAGGCTATTATTACCGACCCTCATTAAAGACGATCATAATCTTCACGAGGCCCAAAATATACGCCAAACGCCCCCATTCAAGAATGATGGAAGAACCTCTGGTTTACGAATGTTACTATCGCTAACACCGCATCAGCCGCGAGTCACACCAGCAACGACCCATCAGCCACAAGTTGTGCTGACAATGAATACATGTTGTCGTGCTATATCCGGGTCACCTCGCCTTCTTTAAAACACTGCCTCTCGTCAAAAAGTATGCATGTGTCACTGCCTACTCTCACTCCTATCAACTTGCCATGCCATTTGTAGGCCACCTCACCTGTTTTTCGCGCCAGCACTCAGCCATGCCACCTCTTTTCCAGGTGCGGGAGACATTTGAGTTCATATTTATCTCTGGGAATAATTAAACAAGAAAGCTCAAGATAAATTGAGTCTGGTTATGCAGACTCACACATATGACAAGAAGGCTATATTCTTTGCCATACGATATATTTAGATACGCATTTGTATTATAGTTTGCTAGCACTTTTCGCTAAAGTTCAAAGCTACTAACAACATTTAGCATGGTCAAACTGGGAGAACTTGCACGGTGTGATATCACTATTACCAGACCTGACCGTATGCTTTGAATGACATAATGGGTATACCAATCGAAACCACTTAAGGAAAAAGTTTTGGGACTTGAAGTGTATAACACCGCGGGCATTACCATGGTTGAACGTAGTCTAAAGATTCAGTCCGGACATTCCGGTTTACACGCCTAATGATCAGTATTCAAGAGCGTGGTTTGGATCGGATAACTTCTTCTTGGATTTTCCTATTTATCGCTTGATGTTCACCGGCGTCCTATATACTCGATAATGTTGCACCTTCACCAGGAAACGTTTTGGTAATGACGAATATAAGCCTAGTAACATTGTGCCGGACAACATATTAAGGCACGCAATTTCAGGTACAAATTTTGCATTTATTGCTTTATTTGTTTAACACTTTACAACAATTTCTCCACACACCCTCATATAACTTACATGCCCTGGTCATGTATAATTTGGTGATGATAAAAAGAAACGAAGGTCATTTGACAGAAAAGTCGCAGGCGTTCTAATGTTATATGCTTACACCTGTTTTCTTATCAACATTCACAATTTAAGTTCAATGCTACTAACATTATTTACCAGCACTGAACTGGGGGACTAGCAGGGCATAGCACCACTATTCCTTAAAAGTGATCATTTTCTCTTAGGCTGCCCATTAAGATGATATCCACTGCACATTACCCGAATAAGTATTCCACATGCTATGCGACAGGAAAAATACTTATTCGGGTGTGTATTCTCCACGCCAATACGCGACATGGATAACGGAAAACTCACACGACGTAGGCGACAAGGACTATTCGCACGAGGCAATTTAAACAAACGTGCTACCTACTATAAGCATTCCACACGCCAGTGCGCGTCCAGGAAAAGCACGTAGTAGCTTACATAAAGTGCTCATTCACGCCTAACGCGTATGAAGCATTTTATTATCTCAATGAGTGTTCACTCACGCCAAGCGCGTAGAAAGCACTTTGTTGTTCAAGTGTTCATTAACGCCGCGCGGGTTATAAAGCACTTTCTGATATCTACAAGTGTTCATATAAACATTTGTAAACACAACATACCACCGCATTTAAACTGCATATTACGGTACAAAATATTACCACCGCATTTGAACTGCATATCACGGTAAAAAACAACTCTGACACGAAATATTTTTTATAATAACAAAGTCAGATGATCAAATTATACAGCGCTAAGAGTGGGCATCTTGGTAATAGATGTATTCAACCACTGCTACTCCAGTGGGTATCTTGGTAATAGATGCACAACCACTGATGAAAAACAAAGTACTTGTCCCAAAATTATAAAAACATTGTGGGAAACACAAATAACGCTCTAAGCACCCTTCCGAGGTCACTGAGCTTAGCAAGCACTTCTGCAGAGTTGCCTTGTATATCATTCTTTTCGACTGCAACGATGATTGCTATAATCGGATCAGCAATAACAACGACTGGTACAACCACCAGCGGTTTCACATTCGCCTAGGTTGGCATAACATCCGCATACGCGTCTATGACCACCAATGGCTGCACATTACGACAACGGGGATCCCGGTGACACGGACGCGTGGTAGGGATCGTCGTCACATCAACATCAACTCTTTCAATGAGTTGAACGCCGTTAGCGCACCATATGTTAACCAACAAAAGTCACACCACGGGGTGAATATTCTACAGTAGCCCACACGACTGTGTGCGCACCGCTAAGGCAAAGCCACACCCGCAAAAGTCACCCAAGGGCGAGGCACTTAACCGCCAAAATCGGCCTGTTCCAAGACTCATGCATGAGACCTAACCACGTGCGCACAACCTGGACCCGCTCATGGTAATGCGCCAGTACGAATGGCAACTGCCTACAACCAATCAGTGTGCGCTATGTTTGCCCAACCAATTTCCACGATAAACAATCGTATACTATTCATTGCTCCTTTATCTCTACTCACAGCCGACGACAACCACACTAAACGTGGCCAGCGACTTTCTCGCACCCGGACAACATGTAAGCCTAAAATTAGTGATCTTCACTCCCGAGCTCCTAATAAGTCTAAGTGCTCCTCCCACGCTTGCACGCGGAAGCAACACTAGACTGGGGGGACATGACGAGGTATGGTACTGGACCCGACCCGAGTGGTCGGACTTTCCTGCTATTTATCACTTTTATAGTAATTATATATTATTATTATTGCGTACTAACCCGCGAAGCCCAGCGCGTTGTAGTTTATACTACACTAGGCTGTGGGCTCGTAGAGACAACCCCTAACTAGGCCTGGCCCATTGAGGTTAGGGTTTTCCCATATCTCCTATATAAGAAGGTCTCCACCTCCTTATTAGGGCATGAGATATAGGGCAACACTTTTGTAGCTGGAAATAGGGGATTCTTCCTCTACCGGCAGTCTCTACATTGCCCACGTTTCTCTCTTCTTGTTTACAGGTCTAGGATGAGGCAGAGAACACGAGGTGTGGCCATATCCGTATGAGAAGTACCGACCCGCTCGGGCATATGTTTCTTCATCGATCAAGTCACTTAACGCTCCAATAATGTCGATGAACACTTTAATCAATTTCTTTTCTTATTTTCCTTTTTAATACATGTAATTTATTTTTTTAATTTCATTTTCCCCTTTATAATCAAGTCTAACTTCTAACATTAAGACGTATTTACTAAACCTTATGGCCTGCTTAATTTTTTTTCATCTTTTCAATGTTAATTTTTTTACCGTGTGAATGCTAATGTATAAAACAACATTTTCCCTTTCTAATGTAGTAAAAATTTGTAACAACTTACACCTGTAACTATCAAACGTACTGCTAAACACTTATGCACAACAAACGTTCCTCGCTGCAAAGTGCGGGGTACCTACGAACCTAGTTACTATTAATGATAATTGATACCACATGTATCTTTTTTTAAAGAAAAAAAATGTATCTAGTAATTTAGTTCTGTATTTAAAGAAATCAAATTGATTTTAATTTAATAAGTTGTATGCATGTTAAATAAATATTTGAAATTATATAAGGTATAGTACGAAACTATTTGATAACCATTTATAAGTCATCAAATTTTATGTAAGATTTATGGTATAGTACGGAAACTATTTGATAACCATTGATAAGTCATTAAACTTTATGCAAGATTAACCAACAGCAAAAAACAACTTTGGGGAATTCTATTTATGAATTAAAGTAGGAATTATTTTCTTTTGTTAGACAAACATATTACTTACGACAAACCACAAAAGGTTTATAAATTGAATTTTATCAAGAATACGTACGACAAACCACAACCCTTCACGTGGGTTAATTATGATCTTGATCTTCTAACACGATATAAATCTAACATAAGACTCATGAATTTGGGTTTAGTCCAAATAGATTTAGAAAGACCTCATAGGTTCACGACTTAGCGTGGCCTGACCCATTAACGTGTTTATTTTAAAACGTTTTAAATATCTTTTATGGATTTGGGTGTGGTTTGATCTGTGGTTCACCGCTCATTCAATACTGCTATTGTGGTCCGTCCATAAATGCATGCCCATAAATTGACTAGACTACTACAGTCTATTATAACCTAATTCTGATGCAGACTAATCAAACTATGCAATCTCACAAAAATCTTATACCATAATTTAATATCCACTTCTCTTAAAAAAGTAACTTACAATTGATATCCACTTAGCTAGTTTGAAACCGATCCGAACCGGGTTTTACCATAATGAGTCTTTAGGCCGGGGGGGGGGGGGGTGTTCCCTGGAACTGGTGGCTCGGGTATGCATCTAACTCTGACCGTTATAGAGGAGAGGATGTATTTGCTCGATTGAGGGCATCCCAGAATGTTTATCCGGTGATTTAGTTGGTCGTTCAAAAGAAAAATATATATGTCAAACGTTAAGATTGTCACGCCTAAGACGTCAAAACCTTAAATGAAAAACTAATCCGATTTAAATGCGTAAAGCCTTGTTATCAAGTCTTTTCTCACGGCGTATGTTTCAACGGCGTTCTTCATGTATCCAATATTTGGCGTTTTCTTTAGTTAACAAATAGTAAGAACTGATAATTGGTGTTTTCATTATTAATGTTAATTGTCGTTTGGGATCTAATATATGCTTATTGTTTACAATCAATGGCGTTATAGACCTGGTTAGTTTTTAATGTTATTGAGTAATATTTGTAAACATCAATTCTTTCTATTTGTTAATTTGTAAACATCAGTTTTGTTAATTATGGTGTTTTCATCATCACGTTATAGTTTTTAGTTATTCATATTGTTAATTATTGAACTTATGGTTTTTGAATCTCCAAGAAACGACGTCTGCAATCAGTGGTTTTTTATTTTTTTTGGCGTTTATAAATTTAGTGGTATTTAGTAAAATATGGCGTTTGTTTTTTGTGTGTTCAATGGAAGGTGATGATAAACTCAATAAGATTTTGCTCAATGAGATGGACAAAATCCTCACTTAAGAATTTTGTCCATCACATTGAGTGAAACTTTATTCAGAACAAAACTGAATCTCTAAGAGACGACGTTTTAAATCTTTGGTTTTTGAATATTTTGGCGTTTATAAATTGAATGGAATTTAGTAAAATATGGCGTTTGTTTTTGGTGTGTTCAATGGAAGGTCTGAGACGTTGTCTATATAAGATGTTTTTGGCGCGTATTTTAGGCGGTAATTTATTATAATAAATGCTAGTAATGAAGCTTCCGCCCTTTCAGTCACTGTTTGTTCAACTTTATCGATTAAACACAAAGTTTGGCGTTTTATATTAATGGCATTTAGATGAAGATGATGTGTATGGATTTGTAGTTTAAGGCAGGAATTTTAATGGCGTTTTACTCATGAGTATGGCGTTTTGCGTAGAGAAGTATAAAGACCTTTTTTACCCTTAATGAAGTGCGTCCACGAAATAAAATTGATGGTATTTACGAAAACGCCACGACGCCAATCTAATCTATAGATTGTTTTGATCAAACGGATGAGGGGAGTTCTCACCATTTCATACTTTTAGGCGTTTTCCCTAAATCCTGCCCATATATATATATATAGGATAAGGATCGGTTAGGAACCACCCTTTATTGCAAGAACAGTGAGAACCAATGTGAACACAACTAAAAATACCTTAAAAACACACAATTTTTTATTATTTTTAAATAAAAATCGCTACTTTTCGTTTCTAAAAAAATTCGAGTAACAATTATCGATGCACATGTGCATATGTATCATTTCTTTGAAAAATTCCGTAATACATTACCAGTATTAGACAATTGCACTTTCATTTACACTACCATCCGTAATACAATACTTTTTACATTACCAATATTAGAAACGCACATGTGCATCTATATGTATGAACATGATATAACGTGTTTTTGGTACACTACTTTGAATACATTTTCCTTTTCATCTATCATACCGTCCATAATACACTACCATTACATCCTACTATCCATAATACACTACCATTACCTCCTACTATCCACAATACACTACCATTACCAATATGTAAAGTATTTTTCACTTTATGCACATGTGCATCAATACCCATCACACCATACCATACCAAACAACATATTACATCATAAAGTGAAATATAACCAAACCACTAGATATAACTATCCATAAACATGTACATTGGCCTACTTCATCATTCAAAATCACAAAATTTTTGTACCAAAACACGTTATATCATGTTTGTGACAACCTGTAATTTCCAGAATCCTTTCATTGTATTTGGCTTTTGTCTCGCGTTGTATGTTACTTGAATATTATATATTTGATTACAAGTAAATGGTTACGAGTCCATTTATGTAAAAAGTGAATGGTTAGTTTGTATGCATTATATTAATTTGATCGCACAAATGCTCCGGGTCGCACATTCATCCACAACCGCACACTTCTTTGTTCTTCGGTTGTTTGGGCTCGGCCCAAAACCCTTCAGACTGGTGCACCGATATACGACCTAAAGGAAGCCCAAATGCTCTAAATCTAAATCAAACCCAAACCCATTCCCCTTGGTTACGTGTATGCATGTAAGCATTCACACAATCCTCATCATTTGCAAACCCTAAACACTCTCTACCTGGACGGCGATCCCTCTCCTCCTTGTTTTGGTGTCGACGACTATGAACCCTCAACGGAGCATCATCTCTTCATCGTCCCTGTGCTCAATCCGAACTCCTTCGGTTAGTATGATTTCATCTTTAAATTGATTGCTTCTTGTTAAGTGATTATGTGTTTTCATGATTGAATGGTATTGTTAAACATAGGGCAGAGTATCAATTAGGGTTCTGTAAACTGAATTTAACATGATTAACCCATTCGGGTGTTATAAATAACTAGCATGAGTGATTAATTAGGATTCTTCAATCAATGTTTAAGAATCGGAAATCATGGAAGTATTTAGTTCATAATGATGATTCACGTAATGATTGAGTATGCGAAGGATTATGCGATGTTTAGATAGATTCAAATACTGTTGATCATGAGGAATATTAATGCTAAATGATTATGTTCATGATGGTGATTATGTGTTAATATGAAACTACCATGATTAGGGTTTATGTGAAATATGGAAAATTGTTGTTTTGATCGTGTGAAGGAAAGTTGTAACTGATACCGTAAATTATGGTCTAACCTCAACTAATCGCACAGTAGCCTAAGGATCGCACACTTGGAATCCAATCACACATTATATTTGGGCTAGCCATGTTGGGCTGCACAAACCTGGGTTGGTCGCACAATGGGGTTGTCGTCGCACACTCCAAAGTGCACGCACACTATCTGGGCCGTAGGATGGGCTTGGGCCGGGCGACATGCGGATCGCAGACTTGAAGTGTGGATCGCACATTCCTTAACAGGCCGAGTGTGTCATTGGGCCATGCACTAGTTATTGGGCCCTAATACTGAAGACAAACTTCCTATTACTAGCCCGGTCGCACAGTTAAGGGAGAACCACACACACTCCTAGGATGACTTTTATGAGCTGCTAAGTGTTTAAACGAAACTCAGACTTGTGGTATAATCTTGTATGAGGCATGAGAACTTGCTATGTGAATATATTTTGATAATGGCTTGATTAACTGATGCAACATATGCAATGAGGTGTATATTTCATGAACGCAACTTGTGTAACATGTGTAAGATATACGTGATTTATGTGCATACGAAACCGATTGTCTTTGGTAACCACATTAGGACTTGGTTGACAACTTGGAACAAATAACTTAATTTACCGAGCAAATCTAAGGTGAGTTCACTTCTCTTGAGCATGCGTCCCGGAGGGTGGGACAATCAAACGGGTATTCCTGAGAGGAATACATCTTTTCTGGGTTAAAAATGGGATGTTGGATAATACACTCACACCTATCACCTTAAGACCCATCTTATACCGAATTAGTTACCTGTGAGGTAATGGGGTATTAGTTAATAGCGCTATTAGGCTTGGCAACCTCACACCGTACCTGAGAGGACGGGCGTGAACTAATGACCTTAAATCACGACCAATGTTATGATAGGGACATTGGGGACGGGCAAACAAACTGACGCCATCTTGCGGTACTCGAGTTATTATCAACATTGTTATTAAACTAAACACTTGTCAACTAATGTTTTTACAAAACTGTGAACTCGCCAGCTTGTGCTGATACATTTGTTGCATGCTCGCAGGTCGTTAGATCCTTGGTTAAGGAACTTGCTGTTTGGAATTGCTAGAGTGGTCATGGGTAGAGAAACTTGGACACGCGTGACAAGACTATTGGTTTTTATACATTTAACTATTAAACATTGAACAATGATTTACTTTACGCTTCCGCTGAACATGTTAAGCTTTAAGTTATGTTTTGGGAACACTTTAGCGTAATAAATGGGAACTTTTATATAATATCTTGTTATTAGTTCAATGTGATTGGTGGCTGGATCCTGGTACGTCTCACGCCTCGCGGAGTGTCCGCATGTGGTAATTTGGGGGTGTTACAGTTTGGTATCAGAGCCACTGGTTATAGGGAACTAGGTTTTAAAATGTTTTTATAAAACCAGACTATAACCGAACAGTTCTGAAAGTCGACCATGACACTCAGCTCCAGATTGCAAGGTTCGTCTCTTATTTATTTATTGCACAGGATAAATAGTGTACATCCATGTATGACATTGCATATGATTGCACACCTAGCACTTCAGTATGAATTCATGCGTTGTTGGCCTACGCTATGTGATTGATAGTGTGACCTTTTCTCTAGATTTTCGTGATCCATATTTGTGATGTCTTTTGTCTTGTGGCTCGAACCTGAGGAACCTTTTAATGCGAGTTAAGAGGAGTTGAGATAAGCATGCAAATCGCATTATCATTATGGGTGCACACATAATAATAATGTGGGGTGCATGTGAGTCCCAGTGAGGCTTAACGAGAGTGAAAGGGGTTCTGTTCCATTATCTGATGAAATGCTAGGACTCAGTAATCTGTAGAAGTCATAGCGATGTTTGACTCTTACTCAATCACGACCCTTAACCTTTTCCACTCTTCTTATATAGAATCATGAGCGGACAAAACGGTGGACGTGGTGGAGGCCGCGGCGGTGGACGTGGCAACATTGTTGTGTCCCAGGCAGAATTAACCGACTTGATGAATACTCATGTGGCTGAAGCCCTAGCGGCTCAGCAAGTTGGTACGATATGTACCAAACACTCTTTATCCTTGGGTCGTATACTCGACTCTTACTCGTGTGTTGTATTTTCTTTCGTCCTTAGGTCAACATGCGAATCAGAATCAGAACAATCCACCTGTTTGTATGTTCAAGACGTTCATGGATTGTAAGCCACAGACGTTCAGTGGGACTGAAGGAGCAATGGGACTACTTCGGTGGTTTGAGAAGGCTGAGTCGGTCTTTGCTATGTGTAACTGTCCTGCTAGGGACAGAATGAAGTATGCTTCGGGCACACCTGAATATGGTGCCTTGACTTGGTGGAATGCCCAAGTCCAGATGCTGGGTATTGAAATGGCAAACGCGACTACTTGGGACGATTTCAAGGAACTGATGAGAGAAGAGTATTGCCCTCATGATGAGATCCAAAAGCTGGAAAATGAGTACTACAATTTGAAGATGGCAGGATCTGAGATCGAGGTGTACACGAAACGATCTCATGAACTTGCAAATATGTGTCCTAACCTATCATGACCACCGCATAGAAGAATCGAGCTGTACATCAATGGTTTAGCACCGCAAGTCAAGGGCTTGGTCACCACAGCGAATCTCGACAACTTGCCTCGAATTATCCGTTTAGCCCACAAGATCACTGATCAGGAGGTGGAGCGTGGCTCGCTACCACCACATGTTTCTACTACTGCCACTACTGTTACAACTACTGCTCCTGCCATGGATAACAAGCGTAAGTGGAACAATACAGATAAAGTGTCCAACTTGAACCAGTCTCAGAAGAAGCCAGACAACAGCAACAGTCGCAGTTTCAGCTAGTCGTCGTCTGTTAATCGGAACCAGAGCAACAACTCAAACCAGGGTTCCTACGCGGGGAAGCAACCAAAGTGCGTTAAGTGCAACTACCGTCATCGTGGACCACGTACCCGAATCTGTCACAGGTGCAATAAAGTGGGTCATATGGCAAGGGATTGCAGGGCCCCATTCCCAAAACAGCAGCAACAACAACCTCCACAGCAACAGTAGCCGCAACAACAAGAAAGGTAGCAACCATAGAAAAACCAAGGTAATAGAAAGGGATGTTTCCAGTGTGGAGACGAGGGTCACTTCAGGAGCGATTGCTCTCAACTGAACCAGAATGCCGGTAATAATAACAACAACACAGGGAACAATAACAACGACAATATTGGTGGGAACGGTGCACGTGGAAGGGTGTTTACTATCGGGGCTGGTGAAGCCAGGAATGATGGCAATGTCGTGACCGGTACGTTTTCTGTGAATAACCTATTTACTTCTGTTTTATTCGACTCCGATGCTGATTGAAGTTATGTATCTTTGGGGTTCAGCCGTCAGTTAAGGTTAACTGCAACACCTCTTGTAAACAAACACATAGTAGAATTGGCTGATGGCAAGTCAATTGAGGCTTCACACGTTTATTTTGGGTGTAAACTCCATCTTATGGGTCAAGTGTTCGACATCGACCTACTACCTATTACCCTTGGAAGTTTTGATGTAGTCGTTGGTATGGATTGGTTGTCTAAGCACCAAGCGGAAATTCTCTGCAAAGAGAAAATCGTACGTATTCCCCTCCCCGGTGGAGAATCCTTGTCGGTCCAAGGTCATCGAAGTGGTGCAATGGTTAATCTCATCTCAGCTATGAAAGCCCATAAGTGTCTATGGAAGGGCTATCCTACTATTTTAGCCCTCATCAATGATACTCGGCCTGAGGAAAAGAGAATCGAAGATCTACGTGTGTCCGCGAGTTTCCTGGTGTTTTTCCCGAAGAACTTCCTGGTTTACCTCCTCACCGTCAGGTGGAATTTCAGATCGAGCTTACGCCAGGAGCAGTCCCGATTGCTCGTGCTCCTTATCGTCTTGCACCAGGAGAGTTACAATAGCTATCTAATCAACTTCAGGAACTGTTTGATAGAGGCTTTATCCGACCTAGTTCTTCGCCCTGGGGAGCCCCAGTCCTATTCGTGAAGAAGAAAGATGGGTCCTTTTGTATGTGTATTGACTACCGTCAACTCAATAAGGTGACAGTTAAGAACTGTTATCCTTTATCACGCATCGACGATATGTTTGACCAGCTGCAAGGGTCAAGCTTCTACTCGAAAATCGATTTAAGATCAGGCTATCATCAGATGAGAGTCCGATAGGAGGATGTCTCTAAAACAACTTTTCAAACTCGGTATGGCCATTACGAGTTTCTGGTTATGCCATTCAGGTTGACAAACGCACCAGCGGTCTTCATGGACCTCATGAATCGTGTGTGCAAACCGTACCTCGACGATTTCATCATTGTGTTTATTGACGACATTCTGGTCTATTCTAAGAGCAAGAAAGACCACGAGCGGCATTTTCGTCTTATCTTGGAGCTCCTGAGGAAGGAGCAGCTCTACGCGAAATTTTCTAAGTGCGACTTCTGGATTCGAGAAGTACACTTCATTGTTAACGAATTGGGAATACACGTGGATCCCGCTAAGATCGACGCTATCAGAAATTGGGTGGCATCGAAGAATCCATCGGAGTTGCGACAATTTCTTAGCCTCGCTGGATACTACCGCAGGTTTATTAAAGATTTCTCGAGGATCGCTCAACCTCTTACTGCGTTGAAAGGGGTTGTATACTCCTAGGGAACGAAATAGGCAGATGCTTTTCAGCTCCTGAAACAGAAACTCTGCAGTGCACTAATCTTGTCCTTACCCGAGGGTACCGAAGATTTCGTGGTGTACTGTAATGCTTCCATTCAGGGTCTCGGTTGCGTGCTGATGCAACGCGAGAAAGTGATAGCTTACGCTTCCCGACAGTTGAAGGTTCATGAGAAGAATTACACGACTCATGACTTGGAGTTGGGGGCCGTGGTTTTTGCATTAAAAATCTGGAGACATTACTTCTACGATACTAAATGCACTATTTATACCGACCACAAGAGCCTTCAGCATATCTTTGACCAGAAAGAGATGAACATGCGTCAGCGTCGCTGGGTGGAACTCTTAAACGACTATGATTGTGCAATCAAGTACCATCCAGGCAAAGCTAACGTCGTAGCTGACGCCCTTAGTCGCAAGGAAACCAAGCCCAAACGAGTTCGAGCTTTGTAGCTCAGTATCCACTCTAATTTACCCGACCAGATTCGTTCTGCATAAGCTAAAGCGCTGAAGGACGAGAACCTTAAAGCCGAAGACATGCGAGGTTTGGAGAAACAACTTGTGGAAAGATCCGACGGTATTCCCTATTTCATGGAGCCAATATGGGTCCCTTTGTACGGAAACCTTAGAGAGCTTGTGATGGACGAAGCACACAAGTCTCAATGCTCTGTTCATCCGGGTTCTGATGAGATGTATCAGGATCTAAAAGTCTTATACTGGTGGCCGAAGATGAAAGCTCACATAGCGGCGTATGTGAGTAAGTGCTTGACTTGTGCGAAGGTAAAAGTGGAATACTAGAAACCGTCTGGATTGCTTCAGCAGCCAGAAATACCCATGTGGAAATGGGAACGAAATGCTATGGACTTTGTCACTGGACTGCCAAGAACTCAAAACAGGAACGATACCATCTGGGTGATCGTTGACCTTCCGACGAAATCTGCACACTTCCTCGCGATGAAGGAAACTGATAAGTTATCACAACTAGCTGGTGTTTATCTGAAAGAGGTGGTTTCTAGGCACGGGGTGCCAACCTCCATCATCTCCGATCATGATCCGCGTTTCGTATCTGATTTGTGGCAGGCGATGCACAAATCATTCGGCTCACGTCTCGACTTGAGTACTGCTTATCACCCTCAGACGGATGGTCAAAGCGAACGAACCATCAGACACTTGAAGACATGCTGCATGCATGTGTAATCGACTTTGGTAAAGGTTGGGAAATACACTTGCATCTGGTAGAATTTTCTTATAACAACAATTACCATTCCAGTATCCAGGCAGCTCCGTTTGAGGCATTGTACGGACGACAATGCCGATCTCCTCTTTGTTGGGCTGAGGTGGGTGACAGCCAGATCACGGGTCCAGAACTTGTGCTTGAAACCTCTGAGAAGATTGTTCAAATCAGAAATCGTATGGCGGCAGCGCGTGACCGTCAGAAAAGTAACGCGGATAAGCGTAGGAAACCCTTGGATTTCGCTGTAGGCGATCGCGTTATGTGGAAAGTTTCACCCTGGAAGGGTGTGGTGCGATTTGGGAAGCGCGACAAGCTTAATCCACATTATGTTGGGCCATTCAAAATTTTGGAACGAATCGGTAAGTGGCCTACAAGCTCGAGTTACCGGAGGAGTTGGGTAACGTCCATGATGTCTTCCATGTCTCAAACCTAAAGAAGTGTTTGTCCGATGAAACACTTATTGTACCGTTGCAAGAGTGAAGATCGATGATAAGTTACAGTTTGTCGAAGAACCTATCGAAATCATGGACCGGGATGTTAAGGTCCGTAAACACAATCGAATCCCAATCGTGAGAGTTCGTTGGAACTCAAGACGTGGACCGGAGTTCACGTGGGAATGCGAGGATAAGATGAAACTCAAGTACCCTCAACTGTTCAAAACTGCTCAATCTAATCCTGATGCAACTGGTGAATTTCGGGACGAAATTCCCTTTCAAGATGGGGATGATGTGGCACCTGAGGAAAATCTACAGTCATCTTGATTTATCACTTCACTCCTCTGAGATTTCTTATCAAATTTCGGGACAGAATTTCTTTCAAGTTGGGAATGATGTCACAACCTATAATTTCCAGAATCCTTTCATTGTATTTGTCTTTTGTCTCGTGTTGCATGTTACTTGAATATTATATATTTGATTACAAGTAAATGATTACAAGTCCATTTGTGTAAAAAGTGAATGGTTAGTTTGTATGCATTATATTAACTTGATCACACAAATGCTCCGGGTCGCACACAGCTGCACACTTCTTTGTTCTTCGGTTGTTTGGGCTCGGCCCAAAACCCTTCACACTGGTGCACCGATATACGACCCAAATGAAGCCCAAAGGCTCTAAACCCAAATCGAACTCAAACCCATTCCCCCTGGATGCGTGTATGCATGTAGGCATTCACACAATCCTCATCATTTGCAAACCCTAAACACTCTCTACCTGGACGGCGATCCCTCTCCTCCTTGTTTTGGTGTCGACGGCTTAGAACCCTCATCGGAGCATCATCTCTTCATCTTCCCTGTGCTCATGTCGAACTCCTTCGGTTAGTATGATTTCATCTTTAAATTTATTGCTTCTTGTTAAGTGATTATGTGTTTTCATGATTGAATAGTATTGTTAAACATAGGGCATAGTATCAATTAGGGTTCTGTAAAACTGAATTTAACACGATTAACCCATTCGGGTGTTGTAAACAACTAGCATGAGTGATTAATAAGGATTCTTCAATCAATGTTTTAGAATCAGAAATCATGGAAGTATTCAGTTCATAATGATGATACACATAATGATTGAGTATGCGAAGGATTATGTGATGTTTAGATTGATTCGAATACTGTTGATCATGAGGAATATTAATGCTAGATGATTATGTTCATGATGGTGATTATGTGTTAATATGAAACTGCCATGATTAGGGTTTATGTGAAATATGGAAAATTGTTGTTTTGATCGTGTGAAGGAAAGTTGTAACTGATACCGTGAATTATGGTCTAACCTCAACTAATCGCACACTAGCCTAAGGATCGCACACTTGGAATCCAATCGTACACTATATTTCGGCTAGCCATGTTGGGCTGCACGAACCTGGGCTGGTCGCACAATGGGGCTGTGGTCGCACACTCCAAGCTGCACGCACACTATTTGGGTCGTAGGATGGGCTTGGGCCGGGTGACATGCGGATCGCACACTTGAAGTGTGGATCACACATTCCTTAACAGGCTGAGTGTGTCATTGGGCCATGCACTAGTTATTGGGCCCTAATGCTAAAGACAGACTTCCTGTTACGAGCCCGGTCGCACAGTTAAGGGAGAACCGCACACACTCCTAGGATGACTGTTATGAGCTGCTAAGTGTTTAAATGAAACTTAGACTTGTGCTATAATCTTGTATGAGGCATGAGAACTTGCTATTTGAATATATTTTTATAATGGCATGATTAACTGATGTAGCATGTGCAACGAGGTGTATATTTCATGAACGCAACTTGTGTAACAATATGTGCATACGAAACTGATTGTCTTTGGTAACCACATTAGGACTTGGTTGACAACTTGCAACACATAACTTAATTTACCGAGCAAATCTAAGGTGAGTTCACTTCTCTTAAGCATGCGTCCTGGTCGGTGGGACAATCAAACGGGTATTCCTGAGAGGAATACGTCTTTTCTGGGTTAAAACTGGGATGTTGGATAATACGCTCACACCTATCACCTTAAGTCCCATCTTATACCGAATTAGTTACCTGAGAGGTAACGGGGTATTAGTTGATAGCGTTATTAGGCCTGGCAACCTCACACCGTACCTGAGAGGACGAGCGTGAACTAATGACCTTAAATCACGACCAATGTTATGATAGGGGCATTGGGGACGGGCAAATAAACTGACGCCATCTTGCGGTACTCGAGTTATTATCAACATTGTTATTAAACTAAACACTTGTCAACTAACGTTTTTACAAAACTATGAACTCGCCAGCTTGTGCTGATACATTTGTTGCATGCTCGCAGGTCGTTAGATCCTTGGTTAAGGAACTTGCTGTCTGGGATTGCTAGAGTGGTCATGGGTCGAGAAACTTGGACACGCGTGACAAGACTATTGGTTTTCATACATTTAACTATTGAACATTGAACAATGATTTACTTTACGCTTCCGCTGAACATGTTAAGCTTTAAGTTATGTTTTGGGAACACTTTAGCGTAATAAATGGGAACTTTTATATAATATCTTGTTATTAGCTCAATGTGGTTGGTGGCTGGATCCTGGTACGTCTCACGCCTCGCGGAGTGTCCGCATGTGGTAATTTGGGGGGTGACAATGTTCATATATATAGATGCACATGTGCATTTTATATATTGCTATTGTAGAAAGTAGTGTATTACGGATGGTAGTGTAAATGAAAGTGCAATTGTCTAATACTGGTAACGTATTACGGAATTTATCAAATAAATGATACATATGCACATGTGCATTGATAATTGTTACTCGAAATTTTTTTTGCTAACGAAGAATAGAATTTTTTTATTTAAAAATAATAATAAACTTTTGTGTGTTTTTTAGGTATTTTTAGGTTTTTTTTTGTGTTCACATTGGTTCTTGCAATAAGGGTGGCTCTCAAATGAACCATACCCTACACACACACACACACATATATATATATATATATATATATATATATATATATATGTAGATTATCCTGTAAAAAAGGGGTTTTTTTTGTGAGAAGGGTAAGAAAGAATCTACATAGGACCAAATTGTAAAATGTGTGTTATTATTTTGGACTGATTTGAAAATTGTTGGGATAATAGAGTCTTATATATCCACTTGAAAGTAGGAAACTGTAAATCAAAACCCCTACTAATTTCGAATCATCTTCTTTCTCTAGATCTGTAAATGTTTCGAATCATCTTCTTCTCCAGATCTATAACTACATCTCGAATCATCATTGTGAGTGCACTAATGTCTATTTCCTCCATCAATCGTACATCATAGTAGAAATGGAACAAGACACGTTTCAAGAATGAAGATTATAGGGAGAAGTCCATCCGGACGGATGGAGGTGAGCCCATCCGGACGGATGGAGTTAGAATGTTAAATGAGTCTTCATTAAACCATTCCCTATAAATAGCTTACTCTTGTATTCATTTTAGAACTTTTGGTCATTTGCTACATTTGGAGAGCTGTTGGATTCTAGAGAGAGAAAGTAGCAAAAGGTGGTGATTCAAGGTGTAAAACTTTGTCATATCTTAATAGAATCATCGGTTAATTGCTGAATTTTTCATAACAAAATTCAAAGTTTTAAGGGTTCAAATCGAAGATTTTCGGTCCAAAAAAATGACTTTTTGCTGCTGTGTTTTTTCATCTGGGTGTCCATTCGGACGGATGGGCATGAACTAGCCCATCTGGACCTTTATTCGGACCTGAAAAGTTCATCTGTACCTCTAAAAGTCTTCATCCGGATCTGATTTTTAGCCATCCGCTCGGAAGAGGTTCTTACTAGTTCATTCGCTCACTTTATAAGTCTTTCCGGACTGAAAAAGGCTTGATAAAAGTCCATCCGAACGAGATAAGTGTCCATCCATTTAGCATAATTATCCATCCGCTCGGATGGAGTGAAAAGTTAGCTCATTCGGACTTCGTTGTTCATCCGGACTTATACTCACGGCCCAATTATAAAAAGTCTTTCAGTAAGTGGTCCAATAAGCATGGTTGCAAAAGTCGCTAGGCGTTCCCTAGTCAGTCGACCGGGGAACTCGGCCTAGGCGGAGAGTGCACGGGGAGTACTCGGACATGCCAAATTATATAGAAATTAGTTTTCGAAAATTAAATATATGTCAAATAACATAAATCTACTAATATTTATAACAACATACGTGAAATTGATATTCATTCTTTAATATTATAGGCATAAAAATTACGGTTTATTTTATTTTAAGTCAAACTCGGATTGAGTTGACCTACTAAATCCGATTTTGGGCAATGTTGACCGCATTTGATCGATTCCGAGTAATTAGTCGGAGTTGAAGAAAGTCGTCTTGGTAGCCTACGGAAAGACTTTTTATAATTGGCAGCACAACTCTGACTAATTAGAATTATAGTCCATTCGCTGTATAAAAGTTCATTCGGAGATTATTTTACTTTTGGCCATCCGGAAGAGTTAATAAACAGGTCCATCCGAAGATCTATTTAGGCCCATCCGGGCCCAAGATCTTTTATCCATTCGTTCAGCCATCCGGGTGTATATTGGTTTGATAAAGTCCATTTATTCATAGGTTTGTCCATCCGTTGTTATTGGAGCAGTTCATTTGCTCTGGTGTAAAGTGTCCATCCGAATGTGTTAATTAAATAGATAATTCAGAATAAGTACTTGGTCCATCCGCTGGTGATTGGTTTATTTTGAGTCCATTCATTGAACGTTATCCAGAGTCGTTATCAAGTATTCGTTTTGTGCGCAAAGCTCATACACATTCTCGGGAATTCACCGTTGTCAATCGTTCGCACACTTCAAGTTGTTTAATTGATTTGTTTTAAAAAAAACTTTGCTTAAACGTTTGTTTTGTCTGATTGCAGGTGAAAAATACAAGGTGCGATAATCAAGAAATCATGGCTAAAGAGTTTTACAATACGTTCTATAATGCATTCACTTCCGAGACATTAGAAACCACAACTGTCACTCCAAAAAGCATTTCCAAAACCATAAATGATAACATTAATCATGATAGAGTTTATGGAAATCACCAAAGACCACCTAAACTAATGAATATCGAGGATTATCATTGGTGGAGCTCACGTTTTGAACACTGGGTGAAGGCTTATGCCTATGAAAGTTGGGTTTCGATGATTTACGGTTATGAAAAACCTATAAATGAACAAAATGTTTTACTTTCAGTTCCACAATATTAAAAAACTCAGAGACAAAAACATTCTGATGAGCTAAGAATGGTAACACTATTACAACAGTCGGTAAGAGAGGATATTTTTCTTTGCTTCAGCATGGTGAAACATCAAAGTCAATCTGGGAAGTGTTAAAGTTAAAAGCTGAAGGGGAAAAAGACATTAAGAAAAAAAAAATCTCATTACTGAAAAAAGAGTTTGATTTGTTTGATTGTATGAAAGGAGAGAGTGTGCGACAAATGATAGAGAGATTTTGTCATTTAAAAATTGAGTTAGAGCGTTTTGGAATTTATAAAGAGAGAGAAGAGATGGTTGATAAACTGGTCGAAGCATTGCCACATGAGGAAGATTGGAAAACCTATGTGATTGTGTTGAAAAATGATGCTAAATTCGATGAGATGACATTAGAGAGTTTGATTGAGAAACTAGAGGGATATGATCTCTTATTGCAAAAACAAAACAAAATGTCTAGCTCTAGTTATCAACAGAATGTTGATTTGTATTACCGAAGATATATGCCTCAAAACAACGAATCTGCAAAGATCAGAACAACATTCAGTGCAGATAAGACTGGTGATTCGTCAAACAACAAATCGTCAAGCTATGATCCAGGATATCATTCTTCGTCAACATCATCTAAATCTGGTTCAAATCAAAACTGGAAAGATTCTCCGCATTTGAACACTGAGTTTGCTCGATACCACATGAGTTTCTTAGCTTCTATTCTGGTATCTTATGAAGGTTTAATTGCAGGAAAGATCGGAAATCCTAACATGACAAAGGAGGATTACGATCAGGTTGATCTAGAAGTGATGGAGCTCATGGACATTCGCTGGTGCATGGCTAGTGTGATCAGGAGAGCTGAAAGGTTCATGGAAATCACCGGCAGGAAGTGTTTGGAAGGCCCTGACATGAAGATAGGTTTTGATAAAGCTAAAGTCACATGTTTTAAATGTAAACAAAAGGTCACTTCAAACGGGAATGCACAAACAACAAAGCTGATGATAGTGTGAATCCGTTTCACGAAGATTACTACAAAAAGGCTATCTATCATCGCAACAACGAGCAACCGTCAAGACAGCAGATGATGAAGGATCGTCTAAAGAAAAGAAACAAGTTGTATTGACAATTCTTGATCGTAGTGAATCTAGTATTATTCAAGATGACAACAAATGGAGGATTCAAGATGATGAAGGGTTCAGATGGAATGATCATTTTAATGAAGATGGAGCACTTAAAGCAATGGTTGCTAAGATCAAGAGACGCCGAGAGGAAATAGAGGCTCAAGGTTATTTGGATAGTATGTATGATGCCTACAAAGAAGCAAGATGGCCTAACAGATGGGATACTGATAGGGATTGTTATGTTGATCCGAAAGGTAATCCGGCAATTGATCCCGATGAAGTAGATTTTGATGCCGTATTTGCTGCTATACCAACTGAAAGTGTTTGGCTTTAAGGGATTAGAGAGATCTGAGGATACAAAGAAAAGGTTGAAGAAGAAATCTACAAGGTGATTTATGCGAGCTTGGAGAAAAAGAAGAATACGACAGTTGAGGAGATAGTGTTTGAGAGTAAGAAGTTAGTGAAGCAGGTGAAGAAAGCTGGTGATGAGATGGCAAAGGAAGCTGTTGCAGAAAAACAGCCAGAGAAAGAAGATCAGAAACAGAAAGCAGAAAAAACTACGGTGTCTAATGCTGAGGTAAGAACTCAATCTAAATCTTTTGAAATGTTAGATAAATCTGGTCATATAACTGATGAACGATGCAAGAAGTGCATGGAAACGTGCAAATCTTGTATTGAAAAGGATAACAATCTAAGATCCAGAGACATTGAATTTACTAAGATTGAAAAGATTTTCAAAGAAAAAAGTATTGAAATGTTAGAAACTGAAAAGTTTTTGAAACAAGAAAATGAAAAGCTGACACAAAAATGTAATGATCTTGAAAAAGAAAACAAAGATTTAAAACAAAAGAGTTTAGCTGATTGCAATGAATGTGTTCCAAAAAATAAAATTATTCAAGAGTTGCAAAAAGAATATGATGGAATGAAATTGTCATATCATACGGTAAAAGAAGCTTATGAGATTTTGAAAAGTAAAGTTACAAGTCTGGATAATATATTGTCAGCATGTCAAAAATCAAATGCATTTCTTGAAGCAAGATTTGCAGGAAAACAAAAGGTTTTAAATGACTATATTGATGGAGCTGCTAAACTTAAACAAGAACTGGCTAAAAAAGAAAAATTGATTAATAAACTTCAAAGTTATCATGCTTCTTCATATATTCTTGAACGAATTTTCAACATCACACCTGATGGGAAAGAATCTAAAAAGAACAAAAAGGGAACTGGGTCAGAATACCATCAGGTTCCACCACCGTTGGAGGATAATTAGACATTCTATGATGGCAAAAAGGTGGAAAAATCAATAAACATGGTTGACCAATTACCTGTCGATGTGACTTACACCAAATCTGATGATTTCAGTGATTCAGAGGTGGTAGGTAAGGTTGTTGAAAGCGTCTTATCAGAAGAGTCTACAAAACCAGATAAGTCTGAGTCACAGGATGAAAATGCGGGAAGTTTTCATGAAAGGTATCTTAAAAATTCAAAATCTGAGAAAGATGCGAATGATGATTCAAAAGGATTGGTCTATACCATGATTGGATTGGACAAGTTATTCTCAGATGCTGAATTCCCGATTCAGAACGTGATTTCAGGAAAAATTGACAAAGTGTTCAAACTGGTAGAAATTTAAAAATCTGAAATTTCAAAATTTGCTGGCAAGAGCAAGAAAAATTCTTATAACAAACCTAGTTACAATAAGAAAAACATGAAGGCTGGGTTGGGTTATAAGAAGAAACAAAATCAGAAAAGAATTGAAAAACCAAATTATCAGAAAAAGACAAACTTTGTCCATGGAACAAGTTCTGAGGAAGAGAAAAAACTCCAATTTAGTCGACAGACTAATGAAGAGTTCTATGCTCAAAAGAAAAAGCAACAATAACAGGTTAAAGATGTTTCCAAGAGAACATGCTTTAAGTGTGACCAAATTGGACATCTTAGTCGCAAGTGTCCAAATCTTAAACCTGTTGATGTTGAGAAAAGAAAGTTTGATGGTGTGAATCAGAATTCAACCAAGTTTGAATCAAAACAAACTTGGAAGCAGAAAAGTTCAAATGCTGAATCACAACAAACTGGGAAACTAGTGGCACCCATATTTAGAACAACACAAAGTTGGAAAACAACGATTGATGCAACAAAACCACACCAGTTTTGGAAACCAAAAGTTGTTGAACCAAATCAAAACATTCAAAATGATTCTAGATTTTATAAAAGGAATGTTTCAAATGGTCAAGTCTGGGTGGTCAAGCAACAAAAGGTTTCTGATAATGAGGAAATTAAAGAAAATGTTTTTGAAAAGAATGAACGAAACTATCCAGTTCTACCTGGAAAGATACATGTTCAACTACCTGAGTCTAAACAGGCTTGGGTTGCATTGTTCAAATGATCGAATTATTTGAATGTGCAGGTGCTCTTGAAGAATACTGAATGTCAATAAGAGGAGTATCAGAGCAACCTGGCACAAGAGGAGGAGGTTGCTGATCCCTGCAACTGAGACACAGGGAGTTTGTTCATTTCTATACATAAATAAACCATATTTCAAAAACCCTAAAAACAGATAAATTTAAAAACCAAAAATATGTTTTTATTTTATCAAAAAATTCAAAAATTCAAAAATTCAAAAATATGTTTGTTTTTAAATTTGTTAAAAAATCAAAAATTGAAAAAAAAAAATATGTTGATTGAATATGCCGAAACCCTCACGGCTGAACAAACATGATTATTTTACAATTGAAAATGGTTTAACATTGTTAAAAATCAATATGTTGTAAATCATAATGTAGAAAATGGATGGCGAGATGAAGCTATCTGCATCGGGTTGTCAAATTTTCTTAAATGTTTTGAAGTTTAGGGGGAGTAAGCATTTTTGAAAATACAAAAACATTTGAAAATTTTAAAAAGCAAAAAACATGAGAAAATTTAAAATGAGTTTTTGTGTAAAAAGAGGAAATGAAAGTAAATCAGTAGACAATCACAGTACGCTTAAGAAATGGAAAGTCAAATGTGATAAACGGTCTCACTGATGATATGCCAGTAGGTTTTTATATGCTTAGTAGATTGACTTTGAGATATAAACCTAAATATCAATATCTGACTTATCTCGTGGGGAACATCTCTCGGATATATGGGTAACCCCGAAATCTTGTTTGAGAGATTGCCTGATTCTGAGATACTAGGTTTTTATACTGTTTGATATCCGGGGTATTATACTTTGTTTTAATATCTTATGGTAATTATTATTTAGTTTAATATCTTATATTATAGTTAACCCTCCTACTAAATATTATTAGTTTAATATCTTATGGATAATTATTATTTAGTTTAATCTCCATCTCATTTATAATATTATTTATGTGAATACAAAATTACATTTACTCGACCCATGTAATACATGAGGTTTTTTAAAATATAACTTTTTATTATTTGATATGGGAAAGGATCAAATAGGAAGTTTATTTTGGCTAGGAAGTGTAGGAAGCAATATGATTAGGACATGTGGCAACATTTAAAATAAAGAAAAAGGGTATTTTAGTCAATCCAACCCTTTCTTCTTCCTTTTCAAAACCCAGTAACTTCAAAACCCACCATTTTCAAAACCCACCATCTTCAACCATTTCTTCACTTTCTATCTCAATAATCACTACATTATAGTGCAATTTTCATCACCATTCAATGATTCAAACACCCGATCAACGTGTTCTTCAGCTTTTTTGAAGAAAACCCAGTTTAATTTCATACAAAATCTTGTTTTTCCGGTGATTTTGAAGATAATCACTCGATCCGTTCGATTCGAGCGCTGATAAGTGTTTCAATCATTCAAAATTCGTCAATTGTTGAAGAAATCACTTCGATCCATGTAAGAAATTCTTTAATTTCATTTTTACGATCTGGGTTGTTGATTTAGTCATTGCGTTTTACGATCTTGGCAGGGGTTCGGGGGCAGTGCCCCTGGTAGCGGGGTCCCAGGGGCGGCAGCCCCTGGCGGGGTCCAAGGGGCAGAGCCCCTGGCTGGGGTTGAGCTGCCAGAAAAATTAATTTTCTGTAAATTGCCTCTGGAAACTGCATTCGTAAACAGCATTGGTTCAGACAGTTCACAGCATAGACAATTCACAGCACAGACAAAACTATTGTCATGGTTCAATGCGTTTTAGAGAGAACACTTTCTTTGGTGTTTTTAGGCAATTGCGTTTTAGAACTAAAACATTTTTATGTGTTTTCTGGCCATTGCGTTTTAGAAAAACACATTCTTGAAGTGTTTTTGGTGCATTGCGTTTTAGGTAAAACACTTTTTTAGGTGTTTTCAGTCCATTGCGTTTTACAGAGAACACTTTCTTTTGTTTTTTAGTCAATTGCGTTTTAGAATGAGTCATTTTTAAGTGTTTTCTGGCCATTGCGTTTTATAAATAAGACATTTCTTTGTGTTTTTGGTGCATTGCGTTTTAGGTAAAAACACCTTTTTATGTGTTTTCAGTCCATTGCGTTTTAGAAAACAGACATTTTAAGTGTTTTCTGGCCATTGCGTTTTAGAAATAAGACATTTGTTTGTGTTTTTGGTGCATTGTGTTTTAGGTAAAACACATTTTTATGTGTTTTTAGTCCATTGCGTTTTAGAAAGTACATTTTCTTTTGAGTTTTTAGGCTATTGCGTTTTAGAAATAAGACATTTCTTTGTGTTTTCTGGCCATTGCGTTTTACAAATAAGACATTTCTTTGTGTTTTTGGTGCATTGCGTTTTAGAAAAATGTCATTTTTTAGGGTTTTTTTTCATTGCGTTTTACGTAACTGGGGGTTTTTCTATTGCCTTTTACGCAACTGGGTTTTTAAATTTTTTTTTGAAAATATAGCAATAGTATACTCGTTTTAAAGATAAAAAAAACGCTCGTTTTTTTGTGCAATTTTTATAAAAAAATAATGTCGTATGAAAGAGTTATTAACGTTTAAAAAATGGGGGGGAATTGGAGGAGAGAGAAACTATTGTCTTGGATTGACTAGAATGCCCCTAAACAAACTCACGCGCCTCTTTTCTTCCCTTCAACTTCCATCATTTAATCTTAGCCCTTGATTAACTAAATGGATGGTCAAGATCACTTCTTAGCCTTCTTAGCCAAATAAACTTCCTATTGTATCTCCACCCGATTTGATATATATAAAATTAGATTTATTCAATTCGTACAATACACGGGGTTTTTTTAAGGATACATATTTTTTTATTATTTAGTATAGAAAATTACATTTATTCAAACCGTGTAATGTACATATTTTTAAAGATGTATTTTTTTATTATTTGTTATATATAATTACATTTATTCAACTCGTGTAATAAATGAGGGTTTTTAAAGATGTATTATTTTATTATTTGTATAAACAATATTACATTTATTCAACTCATGTAATATACGTGGTTTTAAAGATATAACTTTTTTTATTTGGTATATAAAATTACTTTTATTCAACTCGTACAATATGGTTCTTATAGATATAACTTTTTATTATTTAATATATAAAATTAAATTTATTCAACATATACAATAAATGAGGTTTTTAAAGATATATTGTTTTATTATTTAGTATATAAAATTTATTTATTCAACCTCGTGTAATACACTGGGTTATAACCTAGTAATAAGATATACTTTACGTACATTAGTGAATAATTGCAAGTTATCCTTTTTCTTGTCCAATGGAAGGAAGATATTCTAGACACAGAATCTACATCACAAAATCTTCAGATAGATTTTATTATTTAATAATGTCGACGCTTTTTCTATATACCAATACGTTGTCCGGATCGCACTTCCACTCCACCCGGTTAAAGCGACCTTTTTTTGACGCAACTTTTTAAACAAAATGGTTTATTAATATTTGTACCATTAAACAATTATTTCAATTGTACACACGTATAAAGTGTTTTATTGTATAAAATGTACGAAAGACATGAAAAAGCCAAAAAACACACTGTCATTTTCGTAATTATTTACATTGTAGAGTAATTATCAAAATTACTCTACAAATGTTCTTGTAGGGTAATTTTGATTTTGTAGAGTAATTTTGTAAAATGTTCTTGTAGCGTAATTTTGAACTTGTAGAGTAATTTTGATCTTGTAGAGTAATTTTATAGAGTATTTTGTATGGTAATTTTGATCATGTAAGATAATTTTGTAGAGTAATTTTGAAATTTGAATTGTATATTGTTTGATAAACTTGTAGAGTAATTTCATACTATTGTAGAGTAATTTTGATGCAAAGTAATTTTGATACACTTATAGAATAATTTTGATAATTATCATACAAGATCAAAATTACTTTCAAGATACACTGGTAGAGTAATTTTGAAAATTATGCTACAAGATCAAAATTACTCTACAAGAACATTTTACAAAATTACTCTATAAGATCAAAATTACCATGCAAGATCATTTGTAGAGTAATTTTGATAATCACTCTACAATGTAAATAATTACGAAAATGTCACCGCATTTTTTCAGCAAAACCTTCAGTTTATACGTTTTATACGTTAAAGTTATTTGTATTTGATCTTTTATCATAAACTAATAGGCCTTTTATATATTTTTTATTGTTTGTATCCTTTTTCAAGTTTTGATCCCCATGAAGTAGCAACGATTACTGAATTTTCTTATTCACATCAACTTTTACACTAAACACCTCCGAACATTGCATTTTTAAAATCTCAAACCCACAAATTTTTTATGGGTTAAAAATCATACAATTAGACCACTAGATAATGAATTGAATTAGTGAATATAATTGGCCAAAGTTATTTGTCATATTTCTTTGGAGCCTATTGAGTATACATTGCTTTTGTGTGTAGTGAACACGCTTAGAATATTTTTCTTTTTAGGATACGATAATGGTCGGTCTTAAATGCTCAAAGAGTGGTACGTATTGTTGACTATTTTCTTATTGCCTTTGGTTTAAAAATAAATTTGCACAAGTCGAATTTATATGGGTAGGTGTATAATATGGTGATACCGTAACTTGTGCTTCGATGGTTGGGTGTAAACCAGAGAATTTACTATATATTTACTTGGATCTGCCAGTCAATCTAACTATGGGTAACTCGAGAGGATGGAAGAATATTTAAGGGTTTTTGATGCCTTAGGGATTTACTATCTGTCTCTCTTTCTAGCTCTGGTGAGTGCTTGAAGAGCTTGGAACTTAGAACAGATTAAGTCGAAGTTTTTTTTTGAGGTGGCAGTCTGGTGGAAAAAAATGTATTGATCGTCTTGGAAATTGGTTTTGGGTTCAAAAAACAAAGGAAGATTAGGCAATGGGTCGTTATGAAGGTTTGATAATGCTCTTTGGGTAAAAAAATGTTATATGATGCGGAAACAAATTTATCTTCTCTTATTAAAGGCAATAGTGTTTGGGAGTGAATGTTAGAAGCTTTTAGAAAGCTAAATGAATCAGATATAGTTCCTTTTAAATCAATTCATAAAAAAGATTGGTGATGGAAATGAGTCTTTGTATTGAAAACATGCTTAGTGCCATAATTTTTGTAGCTAAGAAGTTTCTGAGTTTGTACGCATTAGAAATGCTTAAGAATTTTTTGGTGGTGCAAAAGGTGATGGGAGAGTCGTGGGAGTGGCATAGGGGTCTTCGATGAGGGGGGGGGGGGATGCAATGGCCTCGGAAAATAATTATTTGTTGGTGGAGGGACGTGAGAATTCGTCAGCCAACTTGGATGTATCTGGCTGCTATGGGGATTGATATTCCATCTACTATTTGCCTTTGTTCTAATGATGGCCTGGAATCCGTTTTTCATCTCTTTGATGAGTGTGCCTTAGTTAAGAAGATTTGGGATTTGGTTGAAGGGTGGTTAGAAGTGAAGTTGCATTCTTGCGTGTGACAACCCGCAACTTCAGGTTACTACTTTAACCTAATCACAATTAATTTAATCATACATTCATGGCACTGCATTTAACTAGGGTTAGTAAAATGAGTCTACATTGGTAATTCGGGGAATTACCGGAACACGTACATGATAACTCTCGAACATTGGCAACTAATGCGAATAATAATTATAAGCAGATGGTTTATACGAAACTTATGTGCTGCATGACAAATACGTGAACTGTATGCTGAAAATGTAATTACATGGTATTATGTGGCTTTTGTGTAAAAGTTATATTAATAGGGGGTGTTTAATGTATTGTTAAACTTTAATAACTGCTCGAAACCCTATAAGTTCCCCATAATCTCACTATACGACACAAACCATTCCCTGAGCATTCTCTAATCCTTCTTCAATCATTCTTGGCTTCACAAATTCACACACATCCGTCCTTGATCTTCAATCCATCTAGAGTTAATCAAGAGGTAAGTGTTTATGATTACATGTTACATTGTTAATCTTTTTCGTTTGATTTATACAAACCCTAGATGATCCAAACAATTGACTGTGTGTGATTGGTTATGCCACTGAATACGTGATTGCTTAGACAAATGATTGTGCAATGATTGTTTGTTGTTTATAGTATGATATCATTGTTAGATTGTTCGATTTGATGTCTGACATGATTGATTTCTATGCATTTGGGGTTTTCTGTTCATCAAAAACTTTGAAGAAAGGAGTTTTTTTGAATTGTCAGACTTTGTGAAGTCAAAAAGTTGCCCGTATTTGTGAAATAATTATACTGTCCGTACTTGTGTGTGTTTAAACCTTGTCCGCACTTGTTATTCAAATAAAGGGATCCGAACTTGTATTATTTCTACATGTCCGCACTTGTGCAAATTGTGAAGTATCAGAACTTATTGATTGAAACATGTTCGGACTTGTAGAAACAAAAAAAAGGGAGTCCTCACTTGGTTGTTGAGGGAACTCCGCACATAATCCAACTTACAAGGTCTGAGCATGTAATTATGATGAAGGTCCGCACTTAAAAACAAACACTATGTCCGAACTTAAGATATTATACACTATGGTCCGAACTTAGAGAGTGATAAGGAAAATCCGAACTTAATTTAAATGCATCCGAACTTGACTAGATTATGGTTGTCCGTATTTGTTGTTAAGGTGATCAAGACTTGTGGTTTCAAAGTCCGAATATAGTTAATAAATAATGGGTCCGAACTTATGGTTCCAAAGCTGTCCGCACATATGCTGAAATATGTTGTCCGCACTTGGGTTGTCTTATTACATCCGCACATAGCTATCTTAATAAGAGGCCCGAATTTAAGCTTGGTATATATAATTTAATTATACTTCAATTGTCGTCTGCACATAATATACTCACATGTCCACATTTGGTTGAAAATGACATGCACCTAAATTTAATTAAATGACACCTATAGTGTGAATCTGATGTGCGTGAGGATGAATGGACTGAAGTTTCTTTTTCTTTTAGGGGGCCGACTTCTTTGACTAATGAAATGGATCAACACTTTGTAATTATTAGTTGTGAATTAAAAGTTCTGAACACATGATACTCCCCCCCACCCCACATGTCCACGTTCATTGAAAAATTACATGCATATGAATTGTTGATGTTGGTGGGACCTGTTTTGTTCTACATGATTATATAGCACATTTCTTTCTTACAAGATAATATGCACTTCATTTGGATGGAAAAACCACGAGAAATAGATAAATATCCATTTATTGATATAATATACAGCAACCACACTATTTATTTGATTAGATCAAAAGTGTGTATGTGTATAGTCTTAGCGATACTAGTATAAACATTGTTTATGTGTCAAATATTGCATGTTCGGAATTAATTATAAAACTTACCAACCACCTTTGGAACAATATAAATGGGGTATCGAGTATGTTACAATTCTCTTTGGGGCTGGGTATGTTATGATTCACTAGGCTAAATTATATTTAATATTAGGAAGGACCAACGTTATAATTATGCGAATCATGATAACCAAATTATACTTGCTGCACGTTAAAATTGATCACACGGAACACTTGTTTGGACACTTAGGGTATTGCATAACCCAACTCGATACGTACCTACATTCATTATACATTAGGTCGCGTGTAACGGACCTAGCATTCATTAAACGCTAGAAGTACATTATTAAACCGAGCAAACTAAGGTGAGTTAACTACTATTTTTCACAAGCATGCGTCCTGGGGGGACAAACGAACAACTTACTATTCCGGGGAGGAATACTTTTCAAACTAATATTCCGGGGAGGAATACATTTAAATGCTTTGGTTTAATTTTGATGTTAGTTAATAAACTCAACTCTATCACGAAAGTCCCTACTTACTACCGAACTAGTTGCCGGGGAGGCAATGGGGTATTAGTTGATAGCGATATTAGGCTTAACAACCTCACACTGTACTGAGGACGACGGGCGTGAACTAATGACCTTAAACACATGGCCAATGTTGATAGGCATTGATGAGGGCAAACAAACATACCTCACTTCGGTATCGAGTTTATTATTGACATGTCTTTAAACTAAAACACTTAACATGATTTTCATTAAACAAAACTGCGAACTCGCCAGCTTTATGCTGATACACTTTTATGCATGATTGCAGGTCGTTAGAAGATTTAATGAAACGGAGCTTGCAATCGGAGGAGCTGTGGATGTCATGGGTCGTGCCATTGTTAACTTATCTGATGTTATGCTATGCTTTGCGAACAAGTTGTTTTCACATACTTAGAACAATTTCAAATGCTTCCGATGAACGTATTTGGTTTAAACATATGTTTTAAATTAAACTTTTCACGTTGAATGAGATTTCGAGTTTATTATATTACTATTAGTTCAATGTGATTAGTGGCTAGATGCTGGTTCGTCACACGCCTCGCGGTGGTTTCCGCATGTGTTATTTTGGGGGTGAGAAAGTTTGATATCAAAGCCACTGGTTATAGTGAACTAGGTTTTAAAACGTTTTCATAAAACCAGACTATAACCAAATTATTTTCGAAAGTGACCATGACACTCCGCTCCAGATTGCAAGATTTGTCTTTATTTACTTTATCCATTATGCATTAAGCATACACATACTCATTACATTGCATTGCTTATAGTTATATACACAGTATTATGGTATCTCTAGAAGTTCGTGATCATTATCATTCTGATAACATCTTAGCTTTTAACACTCAAATCTAAGGATCTTTTGATGCAAGTTAAGAGGAACTGAGATGAACATGCAAATCTCATTATCATTACGGGTGCACACGTAATAATAATTTGGGGTGCATGTGAGTCCCAGTGAGGCTTAGCAAGTGTAAAAGGATTCTGACCCACTATCCTACATAATTGGGGATTCAACAATCTAATAGGAGTCACAGCGATGATTGACTTCTATTCAATCGTGATCCTTACTCTTTCCACTTCTCTTGTGGATGCAGAATCATGAGTGGACGTCAAGGACGCAGTGGTGGCCGCGGCGGTGGACGTGGCAACATTGTTATGACTATGGCGGAGTTGACGGATCTTATCAATACGCGTGTGGCTGAGGCTTTAGCAGCTCACCAAGATGGTACGACAATCACAACGGAATGATTCTTATTCTTTATTCGCATACTCAAACTCTCATTCGTACGTTGTACATTCTTTCACCTCCAGGTCAACACCTGAACCAGAATCAAAACAATCCGCCTGTTTGCACTTTCAAGGCGTTAATGGATTGCAAGCCGCAAACATTCAATGGAACCGAAGGAGCGGTGGGACTTCTCCGTTGGTTTGAGAAGGCTGAATCGGCTTTTGCTATGTGTAACTGCCCGGCGGGGGACAAAGTGATTATGCTTCAGGCACACTGGAGGATGGTGCCTTAACTTGGTGGAACACCCAAGTTCAAATGCTGGGAATTGAAATGGCGAATGCTACAACATGGGATGATTTCAAGGAGTTGATGCGAGAGGAGTACTGTCCCCGTGACCAAATTCAAAAGCTGGAAAACGAGTACTATCATCTGAAGAGGGTGGGATCTAAGATCGAAGCTTATACGAAGCGATCTCATGAGCTAGCAGGCATGTGCCCAAACTTATCAAACCCACTTCACAGAAGGATCGAGCTGTACATCAATGGGTTGGCGCCACAGATCAAGGGTATGGTTACTGTGGCGAGTCTTGATAACTTACTACGGATCATCCGTCTAGCCCACAAAATTACTGATCAGGAAGTCGAACGTGGTTCACTACTAGAGTGTGGTGCAGAGACTACTCTAGCTGCCGACAACATGCGTAAGTGGAATGATTCAGACAAGTCTTCCAACTAAAACCAACAATAGAAGAAGACTGATAACAACAACAATCGCAACTTCAACCAGTCTTCCTCTGCAATTCAGAACCAGAACAACAACCAGAATCAAGGTTCATACGTAGGCAAGCAGCCAAAGTGCAGTAAGTGCAATTATCATCACTACGGCCAGTGCACTCGAGTTTGTCGGAGGAGTGACAAGGTAGGCCACATGGCGAAAGATTGCAGAGCTCCGTTCCCGAAACAGCAGTAACATCAACAGCAGCAATAGCAACAACAGCAACATCAACAGCAGCAACAGCAACAGTCGCAACAGCAATAGAGACAACAACCGCAGCAAAATCAGGGTAATCGACAGGGGTGCTTCCAGTGTGGGAGCAAGGGCCACTTCAAAAAGGATTGCCCACAGTTGAACCAGAACAACAATGGGAACTGTAATAACAACAACAACGGGAACAACAATAACAACAAAGCAGGGAACCACAACAACAACAATGGTAACAACGGCGGAAATGGTGCTCGTGGGAGGGCATTTACTATTGGCGCCAGTGACGCCAGGAACGATGGCAACGTTGTGATAAGTATGTTTTCTATGAACAATCTTTTCACTCTGTTTTATTCGATTCTAGTGCCGATTGGAGTTACGTGTCATTGAAGTTCAGTAGGCTGTTATCATCGACCCTGACACCTCTCACAACCAAACACATTGTAGAATTGAATGACGGCAAGCCAATTAAAGCGTCTCATGTCCATGTTGGGTCCAAACTCGATCTTCTAGGTCAACTGTTTGACATTGTCCTTCTTCCTATCACTCTTGGTAGCTTTGACGAAGTCTTCGTTATAGACTGGTTGCCCAAACACCGAGCCGAAATCCTTTGCAAGGAGAAGATTGCTTATATTCTTCTCCCTAGTGGAGACTCATTGTCTGTTCAGGGTCACTGAAGTGGTGCTACGGTCGGTATCATTTCATCTATGAAAGCCCAGAAGTGTATACGGAAGGGCTATCCTACTATTCTAGCTCTCGTTACTGATACTCAATCTGAAGAAAAGAAGATCGAAGACATTCCAGTCATTCATGACTTTACCGATGTGTTTCACGAGGAACTACCAGGACTGCCTCCACACCGACAGGTGGAATTTCTGATAGAACTTACACTAGGAGCAACTCTGATTGCTCGTGATCCTTATCGCCTCGCACCGGGATAGTTGCAAGAACTGTCTAATCAACTCCAGGAACTGTTGGATAGTGATTTTATCCAACCTAGTTCTTCACCATGGGGAGCCCCAGTCCTATTCGTGAAGAAGAAAGACGGGTCTTTCCGCATGTGTATGGACTATCACGAACTCAATATGGTAACGGTCAAGAACCGTTATCCTCTACCTCACATCGACGACCTGTTTAACCACCTGCAAGGGTCAAGCTTTTATTCAGAAATCGATCTAAGACTAGGCTATCATCAGATGAGAGATTTCGAAAGGAAGATGTTCCCAAAACAGCTTTCCGAACGCGGTATGGCCATTACGAGTTTTTGGCCATGCCATTCGGGTTGACTAACGCGCCTGTGGTCTTCATGGATCTCATGAACCGTGTGTGCAAACCGTATCTTCATGACTTTGTGATTGTGTTTATCGATGACATTTTAATCTATTCTAAGAGCAAGGAGGATCATGAGCGACACTTGCGTCTTATCTTGGAACTCCTGAGGAAGGAGCAGCTCTACGTGATATTCTCCAAGTGTGATTTCTAGATTCGAGAAGTACACTTTCTTAGTCACGTGGTCAACGAGTCGGGAATACATGTGGATCCACCAAAGATTGATTCTATCAAGAATTGGGCGGCACCTAAGACTCCTACGGAGGTGCGACAATTTCATGGTCTAGCAGGGTACTATCGCATATTTATTGAAGGATTCTCGAAAATCGCACAACCTCTTACCGCTTTAACTCAGAAGGGTGTCACATATTCATGGGGAGTGAAACAGGATAGCGTCTTTCATCTTTTAGAACAAAAACTCTGCAGTGCATCGATATTGTCCTTACCTGAAGGTACAGATGACTTCGTGGTATACTGTGATGCTTATATTCAAGGTATCGGTTGTGTTTTGATGCAGCGTGAGAAGGTGATTGGCTATGCGTCCCGACAGTTAGAGGTTCACGAGAAAAATTACACGAATCACGACTTGGAGTTGGGAGTCGTGGTGTTTGCACTTAAAATCTGGAGGCATTACTTCACGAGAAAAATTACACGACAAGTCACGGTAATCTGTTCATTCGGGTTCTGATAAGATGTATCAGGATCTGAAAATCTTGTATTGGTGGCCAAACATGAAAGCAAACATAGCGACGTATGTGATCAAATGCTTGACTTGTGCTAAAGTCAAAGTAGAATACCAAAAACCGTCTGGTTTGCTTCAGCAACCAGAACTTTCTATTTGGATATGGGAACAGATTTCCATGGATTTTATCACTGTCTTGCCAAGAACTCAAAGCGGAAATGATACCATTTGGGTGATCATTGACCGTCTGAAAAAATCTGCACACTTCCTTGCGATAAAAAAAACTGACAAGTTTTTGCAACTTACTAGTATTTACTTGAAGGAAGTGGTATCTAGACACGGGGTGCCGACCTCTATCATTTCTGATCGCGATCCGCATTTTGTGTCTGATTTGTGGCAAGCAATGCAAAAATTATTCGGCTCAAGTCTAGACATGAGCACCGCTTATCACCCTCAGACGGATGGTCAAAGTGAACGAACCATCCAAACACTCAAAGACATGCTGCGAGCAAGTGTGATCGATTTCGGTAAAGGTTGGGAAATACATTTACCTTTGGTAGAGTTTTCCTACAACAATAGTTACCAATCTAGCATTCAGGCAGCTCCGTTCGAGGCGTTATACGGACGGAAATGCCGATATCCTCTTTGTTGGGCTGAGGTGGGTGACAGCCAAATCACGGGTCAAGAACTCGTACTCGAAACTTCAGAGAAGACTGGTCAAATCAGAAATCGTATACGGCAGCACGTGATCGCCAGAAAAGCTACGCCGATAAGCGTAGGAAACCATTGGAATTCGCCGTGGGCGATCGTGTCTTTTTGAAGGTCTCACCCTGGAAGGGTGTGGTACGCTTCGAGAAGCGCAACAAGCTCAATCCGTGTTATGTTGGTCCGTTCAAGATTCTGGAAAGAATTAGTAAGGTTGCTTATTGGCAGGAGTTGCCTGACGAACTTGGTAATGTTCACGACGTTTTTCACGTTTCTAATCTAAAGAAGTGTTTGTCCGATGAAACACTTGTGGTTCCTTTACAAGAACTGAAGATTGATGAAAAGTTGCAGTTTATGGAGGATCCCCTAGAAATCATGGACCGGGAAGTTAAGGTTCGTAAACACAGTCGAATCCCAATTGTGAGAGTTCGTTGGAACTCAAGACATGGACCGGAGTTCACGTGGGAACGCGAGGATCAGATGATGCTCAAGTATCCTCACTTATTCAAAACTGCAGAACCTAACCCTGATGCAACTAGTGAATTTCGAGACGAAATTCCCTTTCAAGTTGGGGATAATGTGGTACCCGAGGAAAATTATGACAACCCTCGAAAACACCCTAAATTAACCAGTATGTCCAAAACTGAACCAATATAACCCTAATTTTATTAAAAATTAAATAAAATATTTATTTTTAGCTTCTCGCGGATCGCGACTGGGATAGGGGTGTCGGTCGCGGGGCGCAACGAAGGGTTGACTTGCCGGACACCTTTTGCGCCACGTGTCCGACACGTGGCAAGGCTAGGTTCATGACAAGGCAACCCTAGCCGTAGCTATGGTACCCTCACGGGGCATGAGAGAGACCCTTAGGCGGGTCGCGGGGCACGAGAGACCCCCGGAAAAATGTATAAATGGAGCTCTTCAGCAGCAGTTGCAATTCATTCATATCTTCTTTCTCTCTGTCCCTATTGTGCGAAAATTATAGCTCGATATTATACCCCTAAAACACAAAGCTCTGCCCCATTTTAAGTATCTGATCACTAATTCGTTACCCTACCCAATTGATTTAGAACCCACCAACGCACGTTGAGCCTCTGCCTGACTAAGTTCGTTGGGGTTCTGTCTCGTGTTGTATGGCTAAAAGTGTCACACCCCCAAAAATACCACAAGCGGAAACCCCCGCGAGGCGTGTGACGTACCAGGATTTAGCCACTAATCACATTGAACCATAAATAAAATAAGACTTTCCATTAAACAAAATAGTATAATTTCAACACCAGTTAAGAAAATTAGACATGTTCAGCGGAAGCATAAGTGTTTGTTCAATAAGATTAAATGAAAATGTTCAAAAACAGAGCAACAATGAGAAGCGTTTCCAAATGTCACGACTCATGACCGCTCCAGCTTCCCAGACAGCAAGTTCCATGTTAGTGTACCGAAGGACCTGCAAGCATGCAGAAAAGTGTATCAGACAACGCTGGTGAGTTCACAGTTTGTTTAACCGTTTGTTACCAAGTATTGACTTATGTTATGTTGATAATAACTCGATACCGCAGACGGCTCCTTTTTGCCCTTCTCCAATGTTCTATCAAACATTGGTCATGATTTTAAAGTTATTAGTTCACGCCCGTCCTATCCAGGTACGTCGTGAGGGTGCCAAACCTAATAGCGCTATCAACTAATAACCCCATTGCCCTACAAGCAACTAACCTGGTAGTATGATGGGACTTAAGTGATAGAAAGTGAGTGTATTATCCAACATCAACATTTACTGAAAACTGCTTCATATCCCCTGCAAGGATATGGGTTTGTGAAAACTGTCTCACATCCCCTACAAGGATGTGGGTTTATGAAAATCCGTTTATTTGTTTGTCTGTTTGTTTGTCCCCACCGGACACATGCTTGTTTTGAGAGAAGTGAACTCACCTTGGTTTGCTCGGTATGACTAGTTACTTGTTCACACTTAATCAGTCAAAGTTTATGATGTTCATGTACATGTAATCAGTTTACATTCACATTGTTAACTTATATTCATAGTGTGCGTTCATAGCAAAGATCATCGTATAACAGATAGCGAGTACTCAAATCACATAACAATACTTAACATATGAGTTTACTATTCACACGAGCCACAATAGGTTCCTCGGTCATGACTAACATTATTAACAGGAAGCAATTAGAATTTAAACAATCATAAGCATTCATCATCATACATATCCTAAACCTCAGTTCTGTTTGTGGGGTACCCTCCTGGCGAAGGACCTTTCGGCGAACAACCCTCACGACGAAGAATCATACTTCGCCATGAAGAGATCGCGACGAAGAATCAGAATGGTTCATCAAAGGACAGTCGACGAAGAATCAAGTCTTCGTCGACTTGGATTCTTCGTGGGGAGGGGTACCTTCGTCGCTGTTCATCAAAGACAGTTATGATTTCCTTCTTCCCCAACACATCGATTTACATTAACATCAAGCACTAATCAATGGAGATCCTAATTCATGTCACACCCTGACTTTTGTGGAAGCGTGATTTGGTGTGACTTTCTTAATATCATTGCATTCAACCATAAAAAAAACAATTATATGATAAAACCAAGATGTTCATCCATAGATAGTTTTCAAAATAATACAACCGTCATTGTTTAACGTCAAACTAAGATTTTAAGTTTAGATCACATGACAACCAAAGCTTAAAGTTCCATACTAGACTTCACAAAAGGCACTAATAAAAACAAGCCTTTGAACCATGTATTCTATCAAGGATAAAACACATGATTCAAACCTTTTAGTACTGGATGACATCTTTTATTAAAAACACAACTTGAAATCTTGAACGCTCGCCAGATCCATAATTGATTTCCTGAAATACATGTAGTTTGAAAACATCAACAAAAGTTGAGCGAGCTCATGTGTTTTGTATGTGTGCACGAACATCCTTGGAAACATTTGTAAGTATGTATGTATGTATGTACTTGTAAATCGGTATGAAAGCAACAAGGAAACAGATCAATTAATGTGTAGCTAATACAGTAATATTTGTGATGTGATGCAGGAAGGCTCAAACCTAGCAGATTTTGTCTTAGGCAATAAGACATAGTCACCACATGGTCCACTCGGCGGGCGCATGGGTGGGGCTCGCTACACCCAAATAGATCTATCACTCATGTCCCTCGGTCCTACAACGAGGATTAATGGTCTTAAGTGTTATACCCACCACTCACATGATCTAGCAGTACCTTTCCTAGCTAACCATACCATGTATAAGTGTTTGTAAACAGTATGTAACATGTACTTCACCCCCAAAGTTATAAAACTGAAAACAGTTAAAAGAAAAGGGGACATAAACTCACAGTTTTGTGTTCTTCGTATCCAATGTAACTCAAAGCTTCCTCTAGAACGCACGACTACCTACATGCGTACTACGGTTCATTAGACGGGTGGTTCGTGCCTTGACCTTGGTCTTATTTAGTATTTTTGAGTTACGTTTCTTTGTGTCGTCAATGTTATTCCAAATTATATAATTATTGGTTAAAATAATAAATATTTTAACTTAAATTATATTTGTTAAATTTTGGAATGATAGTTAAGAGTAATATATTTTAACTTCACACCTTTATGTATTTATACGTGAATATCCTTCCCAAGGATGGGTGTATTTGTATTCATATTCTCATACTTGTATATTTTTGTCATGTATTGGTGTCGTATTCCAGAGTGTATTTATACGTACGAAAATACGTATTTTTATTGTGTTTATTAAGTATCCTTATACTTAATTTTTGTATTAACTTTCCCCGAATAATATTTCTAGTAAGAATACATCAATATATATTTCCAAAATATATATTTTAAGAAATATTACTTAGAAAAATTATTTTTAATTTTTCTTTCGGCAAAAATAATTGTATTTTCATGTAATTTCCAAAAATATTATATCTTCAAGTCCAACTTAGAAAATATATATATAAATCCATCTTTCATCCAAAAATAATATATTTCAAGTTTATTTGATAGGATACCTTTTCTCCCGGAAATAATGTATTTCATGTTTGTTTGAGAAAATACATATTTTCTTCCAAAAATAATACATCTTCTAATATTTCCAAGAAAATACATATATTTCTACTTGCCAAAAATAATATATTTTCTTCTTATAAAAATATGATATATTTTTGTAGTAATTATGAAAATCACATTTTCATTCTCTTGGTATCCAAAATACCAATTACCAAAATATACCTGTAAATAATTTTCTGGAATATTTTGTGAGTTATATTCCTTTGTTCGGTTTGTCCAATATTTTGGGTATACTTTATATCATATAATGAATTGCAATTGCTTTCTGATTATTGCCATATACATACATGTGCATCATATATTTCAAATGACATACCATTATTGCATGCAAACTTTGTTGATTCGATTGATGCACGAAACACCGGCAGCACAGTTATCAGACAAATCAGAAGAATGCTGACGGAGTTCAGTAAATAGACAGACATTGTATTGAGACACAGAATGGGCCAGAAACCAAGTATTACACTAGTAAAGTGTGTGGGAAAGTAAGGATAATAAAACTGCCTTCCTAGTGATAGTTTAAGTGCCGGAAAGTGCCTAAAACTCACATAAACTGCAGAATTCTGAAGAATCCAGCAAAATTCAGCATTTAAACAATTTAACATCATGCAGAAATATGGTTAAATGGTCCTGAATACTTTCCTAAGTGTCGGGAATCAAAACTGTCATAAAAGGTAACATAAAGCACACTAAACTACATAGTTTAGCACCTTAACGAACCGGCAACCAATCGAATAACCGAACACTACCCGAAACACCAAATTTTCACTAGAAGCAATGTTTTAACATTACCAAGCTAGTTATGGTCCCCGAACATCATAACGCACTATATAACATCTAGTAACTAACTAACCTAACTATATACTTGAAATCTAACTATATAAGCTAACCAACACTTACAACCTAGCCTAGACCCCCCACCTACCTACGACCAACATGGTGGCCCCACTTCTTGATTTCATTTGAATATTTAATTAGATCTTGTCTCATATTTTATAACATATGAACCAATAGATTATAACATATTGGAAGTTTATAAATTAAACCATAAGACCATAACCTTCACATTTTCACAACACCAAACCAACATCATTCTCCTTCTTCCTTCCCCTACATTCGGCTGAGATCACATCCACACACAACCACCATCTTCATTCATTTTCCATCCAATCCACATATGCTCAAAGGTGTTAGAAGCATAGTAAAGAAGCTTGGAGCTTTCGAAAGTTGAAGGACCTTCACCATTTGCTTTTATTCACTTCATTTCTTCTATTGATCATCCCTAGCCTTGAGCTAGTAGTAAGAACATCATACTCTTCATTTTACATCTCATTTAAGTGGTTAAAAGATGATACATGATGTTAATCTTGAAGAACACTAAGAATCAAGAAGATGAAACATGAACATAAGCTTAAAATCATAAGAAATCTTGATGTTTATGTGTTGTTATGTTTGTTGATTGTTGTTTACTTATGTAAACGATGTTGATCATCATATGATCTTGCTAGATAATGATTAAAAACATAATCTAGCAAGATGAGAGGATGAAAGTGTTAAAGATCCATAAATCATTCTCACATAAATCATGAACTTGAAAGAATAAGTTGATTTCTTGTAAAGTGATGATCAAAGTAAGATGTAAGTCTTGTAAATCTAATATTTCAAGAATGATTTTTCAAGAAACCAAGTTGAAAATACAAAGTTTACTTAATCTTGGTACTTAAAGAAATCAACCATGTTTTTAGAGGTTAAACAAGTGTAGAAACATATATGTAACAAGAAAAATCCAAGAAGAAACATTTTAGAAAATGTGATCACAAGTTGTAAAGAACTAACTTCTTTCAAAATGATGTTTTTAAAGAATCAACCACACTTTAAAGGGTAACTAAGCTTACTAAACACACTAGTAAGTTACTACAAATTTTTGTAAATTTTCAAGTTCATGAAGTAGTAGATTATGCTTGTTTTTGGCAAAATTGGTAAGTATAGATTGATTGTGTTGATTTACAAAAGAAAATGATATGCCTTGAAGGCATGGAAACCTCCATTTTTAGGGGAAACTATGGAAAAAATTTTCTAAAAATTAAACACTTAGAAAGTATATTTCAAACCATGGATTTCACATAAAGTTTGCCATAATTTTTGCTACAAAAATTATAAATATTGGAGGTTGGTTTTTATAAATAAAAGTGACTAAATATGTATTTAGGAAATATATGTTTAGAAGTCACCATGTGTGTGATTATTTGTATATTATGTGTAATAGTTATATTATTTTAGGACTTGAAATAATATAACTGTAACACCCGTTCTTATAAATTAAGGTTTAACGTATCATTTACGAAAAACAGTCATGTAATTAAGATTACATATGCATTGGAAATTACGGGTTTATTAAAACTTTTTACAATTTAAAAAGTATACAACATATCATGTGTACGTTCGTCGTTTAACATAATAACGATACATAGTGCGGAAGCTTATTTCGTGATCGTGTTCGGTTCTTGCTCGTCGCTTGATCTTCATCCGTGCACTCTTGGCATTCACCTATGATCAAAACAAACTTAAAAGTTAGTTTTGATAGTCAAATATTAAGTTCAAACAAGTACAGGGGTTAAAAATGACAAAATTTAAAAATTTTCGGAGTTAGGGGGCTAGACGTGACGCCAAGGGCCTAGGTGTCACGCCTAGCCCTGTTTTTCACAGCCTGTTGCCTTAGCTGATGCTGTACAAACCCAGCACGATTGGATTTCACGGAAACGGCCATAACTTCTTCGTTATTGATCCGTTTTACCCGATTCTTTTTCCTACGCGTCCGTAATTTAATCCTCCATCTTATGGAGTTAAAATCCTACATCCAACATAAGAAATTTTGAGACTTCTAAGCCTTCGACTCGTTACCTTTTTACCGAATTTTAACCCGTTTATACATTTTATCAAACAAACGTATTTCTTTGATTCCTATATCTCATACACTTCTTCAAATTAATGTTACCTACTATATTAGGTTCTAATCATAGGTTTATTACACAAATTAAACCCGTTTTCGCTTGTATGCTTATTTTGACACGTTAAGGGTATTTAACACTTTCAAGCTTAATCACGCTTCTTTTTAGTTATTATCCTATCTCCATATATATGCGTATCGCAAAGACTCAAATTAACAAAACTCATACTTCTAAACAACTCTTAAAGGTTGTTTGCCCTATTTACCCCTCAAGGGCTCTTTGGTCAATTTTAGTCCTTCATTTTGCAACAAAGGACTTTCGCTAATATTTGACCAACATTTACTATTATCTATAACTCAAAATATGCGTACCTGGTTCGGATCAACATATTGACCCGTTTTAGTACCTTGTATCAAATATATGGCTAATTCATTGCATCGCTAATTCTCAAGTCGTTTTATCCTGTGAGCTTAAGACTTGACAAACATTTATTAGTCGTAAATTGTCAAATGGTATCAAACTTACCATTTGACCCGTTTGGTCTAACGACCAAACATTTTGTGCTTATATGTGAATGGTATTTATTTACCATTTCGTTAGGTAATTCGTTTCGGATTCTTCACCAATTAGATAGGTGTCTTAAATCCGTTTCGAACACATTTACCCAACATGGCTTATGCCACTTGGTGTCGTTTTTAAACTTCAACTTTGATCCATTTAAACTTGACTAATTCACCGTCTTACCCTTTTTATTCTTTTTAGGCTTACTTATAAAGTAGCCGTTCCCAAAAACACATTTTATCTAAGTCCTTTCATAACTACTTTACCATTTCACCCCTTTTAACCATTTTCTATGATTTTTATCGTTCGTATTCGTTCCGATTCTTTTCATTTTGGATCGGAACTCATATTTCAAATACAGTCCGTTATTGTATTTATCACTTATAAAATAAATACGTATACTACGATTGGGTGTAAGCTTTACTTACCTCGCATCCAAACTATGCTTTTCTTTCCGTACTTGCTCCGTTCGACCCGCTTCATTCCCAAGCCTCCATCTAGCTTGTCAAGAGTCAAACTATCATAATTCGTAAGACGGTTAGATTTGTCATTATCACATACGACCATTCCATCTTACAAATTCTATGTCGAAAATACCATTCGACTTTATCATTGGTTAGTTTTGACTTATAAAGGTCGTCTACCGTCAATCATACCAAACACAAATTTACGTTCAATAACGCTTTTAAGCAACCTAATCAATTATTAAAAATACATTATTCATTAAACAACATTTACGGGCTCTTCATCTATAAATGAAACCCCTTTTTATCATGTTATTAGTCATTCTTACGATGCCTAATCAAATCATATTCTAATTTCAACTGAGTGGGCGGCATGCGATTTCACTTAGGCATTTTAACAAACACCTGGTGGGCATAATTTCTCACAATTTATTATCAAGCTCAATACTCGTCATTTAGCCATGGTTAACATCAACTAAGCATGTTTACATCAATTTTTACATTAACAAAATCTGAATTTACTTCCTAGAATTCAGATTACACTAGAACAACAATTAAAATTCTAGTGTTTAACATGTTCCTACAACACCATCTTATCACCTTCAATGGTGATTGTGAATTCACAAGAAATAAGCATGATTTCAACAAGTAAATGACTAGGGTTTACTCCTAGACATAAAATCATTCCTAATTTCATCCTATAACGAACATGCAACCATCAAATTTCAGATTTCTAAGTTTACCTAGAAATCCAACTAGAGATTTTTCATAAAATTTACATACCTTGTGACTCCCCTTTCAATGGGGATCACTAATCCGGGTTTGGATTTCGTTTTAGGGCTGATCTTGACCTTCAATTTGTGGATTTTAACAAGAACTAGGTTTGGAGTTCTTCCCCTTGGTCGCCCCTGACATTCTGGTCGAACTCAGACACTCACAAATGTGAGTGTTTGAGTTTTTTTTTTTTTTTTATTGATATAAGTTTCAAGTTAAACACTTTTGGTCCCTCTAGTTTTCTTTTGATCAAATAAAGCTATGCCTCACCATTAGTCACTTAATCACAAGCCACTAACTAGGTTAATTACTCCTAGTTATTTTAACGGGTTTGGGAAATTATAACCCGTTATGTTTTTAAGTCCCGTTAATTTGGAATTTTTTTATATACTTTGTTTTCTCAAAGTATTTATCCCCCTTTTTAATTAATATTAGGTTTATTTATTTGAGTCCTAATATTTACCGGGTTAATTTTACCACTAACGGTATTTTACCCGTCTTTACTATTAACGTGGTTTGATTACCAAACCCGTTTTTGGGATGTTACAATAACTCACCAAAATACCAAGAAATTTCAATCCAAAATATTACCAAAATTCCAAGGGAATGAACATATCTTGGAATTTTGGTAATATTTTGGATTGAAATTTCTTGGTATTTTGGTGAGTTATATTATTTCAAGTCCTAAAATAATATAACTATTACACATAATATACAAATAATCACACACATGGTGACTTCTAAACGCATATTTCCTAAGTACATATTACATATTTAGTCACTTTTATTTATAAAAACCAACCTCCAATATTTATAATTTTTGTAGCAAAATTTATGTGAAAATCCATGGTTTGAAATATACTTGTAGATATTTGTTTAGAAGTATTTTTCTAAGTGTTTAATTTTTAGAAATTTTTTTCCATAGTTTCCCCTAAAAATGGAGGTTTCCATGCCTTCAAGGCATATCATTTTCTTTTGTAAATCAACACAATCAATCAACAATCAATCTATACTTACCATTTTGCCAAAAACAAGCATAATCTACTACTTCATGAACTTGAAAATTTACAAAAATTTGTAGTAACTTACTAGCGTGTTTAGTAACTTTAAAGTGTGGTTGATTCTTTAAAAACATCATTTTTAAAGAAGTTAGTTCTTTACAACTTGTGATCACATTTTTTAAAAATGTTTCTTCTTGGATTTTTCTTGTTACATATATGTTTCTACACTTGTTTAACCTCTAAAACATGGTTGATTTCTTTAAGTACCAAGATTAAGTAAACTTTGTATTTTTACCTTGGTTTTCTTGAAAAATCATTCTTGAAATATTAGATTTACAAGACTTACATCTTACTTTGATCATCACTTTACAAGAAATCAACTTATTCTTTCAAGTTCATGATTTATGTGAGAATGATTTATGGATCTTTAACACCTTCATCCTCTCATCTTGCTAGATTATGTTTTTAATCATTATCTAGCAAGATCATATGATGATCAACATCGTTTACATAAGTAAACAACAATCAACAAGCATAACAACATATAAACATCAAGATTTCTTATGATTTTAAGTTTATGTTCATGTTTCATCTTCTTCATTCTTAGTGTTCTTCAAGATTAACCTCATGTATCATCTTTTAACCACTTAAATGAGATGTAAAATGAAGAGTATGATGTTCTTACTACTAGCTTAAGGCTATGCATGATCAATAGAAGAAATGAAGTGGATAAAAGCAAATGGTGAAGGTCCTTCAACTTCCGAAAGCTCCAAGCTTCTTTACTATGCTTCTAACACCTTTGAGCATACGCGGATTGGATGGAAAATGAATGAAGATAGTGGTTGTGTGTGGATGTGATCTCGGCCGAATGTAGGGGAAGGAAGAAGGAGAATGATGTTGGTTTGGTGTTGTGAATTTTATGTGAAGGTTATGGTCTTATGGTTTAATTTATAAACTTCCAATATGTTATAATCTATTGGTTCATATGTTATAAAATATGAGACAAGAGGTGGGGGGGGGGGTCTAGGCTAGGTTGTAAGTGTTGGTTAGCTTATATAGTTAGATTTCAAGTATATAGTTAGGTTAGTTAGTTACTAGATGTTATATAGTGCGTTATGATGTTCGGGGACCATAACTAGCTTGGTAATGTTAAAACAATGCTTCTAGTGAAAATTTGGTGTTTCGGGTAGTATCCGGTTGTTCGGTTGGTTGCCGATTCGTTAAGGTGCTAAACTATGCAGTTTAGTGTGCTTTATGTTACCTTTTATGATAGTTTTGATTCCCGACACTTAGAAAAGCATTCAGGACCATTTAACCATATTTCTGCATGATGTTAAATTGTTTAAATGCTGAATTTTGCTGAATTCTGCAGTTTATGTGAGTTTTAGGCACTTTCCGGCACTTAAACTATCACTAGGAAAGAAGTTTTATGATCCTTACTTTCCCACACACTATACTAGTGTAATACTTGGTTTCTGGCTCATTCCGTGTCTCAATACAATGTCTGTCTATTTTTTAAACTCTGTCAGCATTCTTCTGATTTGTCTGATAACTGTGTTGCCGGTGTTTCGTGCATCATTCGAATCAACAAAGTTTGCATGCAATAATGGTATGTCATTTGAAATAGATTATGCACATGTATGTATATGGCAATAACCAGAAAGCAATTGCAATTCATTAATTGTAATTCTGCACAGTAATTAAGCACTAATCTTTGTTTAATAATTGTACGGATGCATGCGAATTTGACAGTTGTCACATTCTCCCCTTGTTAAGAAAATTTCGTCCTCGAAATTTAAACCACATTAACTCCTTAAGGTTACGTTATACGTGCATGGATATAAATAATACCAAAGTACTTAACCACGAAACTGAATCAAAACTTATTCGAATCAGGTGAATCCAAGGACATATTATAACAACAAGAACCCAATGGTTAACAGATATGTGTTCCAGAATTTGGTGTCAAAGGACACGAGACATATAGATGTATAATCTAGTGTAACTTAGTTAACAGGGGTTCAACAAAAGAGGAGTTCTGCCCGATAGAATTCCAAATGATTGTTTACAATATGCAAATGAGTTCTAGGAACAATAATATCTGGTGGATGAACTCAGAATCAGCAAGCTCAAATGTAATAGTGACATGAAAATGATTTGTCAACTTTCGAACAATAAATGAACAAAATTAGTGTGTTGACATTATTGAATTGCAGGAATACACCGAAATGAAATACAAACGAATCTGGTGTATCATTATCTTAATTCGTAGTTGCATTAAGAGTGTTTAAATGACGAGTCAAACAAAAGTATGTGTAGTTTCGTGTGAAACGGTTAACCATGATTAGCACAAGCTACAAGTTTGTACCGACACCACAAGGTGTTGTAATAACATACTTCAATAATAGCGGTGACCGAACAAGTTCACCGTGTTTGGATTCAAAAGAAAGTGTAAGGTTGTGTGGATGATGGTATGAATGGGTGAATAAGCTCACCCGTAGCGAGTGGTGGTGGTGGATCCATGTATCTAAGTGGTGTAATTGGTGTAGTTGGTGTTGTTGGTGAACCGCTGATTCTGTTTTCCCTTAGCAAAATTTTGCTTCCTCTTAAAGTCCGTTCAATCTCTGGATCAAATGCCAATGGTGATAGCTTGTGAGAGCTTCTAGTACGCATGTACCAGTAATTACCTACACACTAACACACCCAGCGTAAACCAGAAAAATAACAAACCTAAAAGGATCAAAAATAACACACGTTGCGCACTACTCCCTGGCAACGGCGCCAAAATTTGACGTGATGTCGTGGTCACAATCAAATTTAATCCAAATACTACTAATAGATAGCGGTAAGTGGGTATCGAACACAGGGAGTTTGTGGAATGTGTTTTATTTAGAAGTTTATCTAAGTTAACTAGAATTAAACTAATTGCAAAAAAATTAAATTCAAGAGTTGGATTGATTGATTGAGTTTTAAAAACTAAAATTACTATTATAATTGCAAAATGAAAATTTGGTTTGTAGACAATTTAGAGACAAATGACCATCTTTAGTTTCCGGTTTGCTTCGACGTTTATGCTATCATTCCACTAGAAAGAACTACATAGACATAGTTCATGTGTGATTACTTGTTGTGATAAAAGGGAACTAAGTACTCAGATTCCTAGAACGTGAGGTTGTTACCCGATGACCAATTAACCCTTACCCAATCCTAATTCTACCCAGGATATCTCGATTGCATACGGCACTAAGAACGTATGGTTTCAAATTAGATTAACATAAGAATCAACAATTTACAAACAATCAATCACACACCATAACAAACAATCATAAAGGCAAAGTTTGTTATTCTAGAAATTAGGAAATCAAGCATAAAGTCTAATACAAACCTTCAACCAAAGATAGTCATCAAGAGTTTAGCCACTCATGGCTTGAATCATCATCCTCACACAAGTTTCAATGTTCATAACAATTAAAAACACAAACCGAATTATTGGAAATTGTCTTCAAGCACCAAGAACACTAGAAATCGCCACTCGAACTGTGTGTAACCGAATGGGAATGATTAGAGCACCATAAGACCCCATAAACCAGTCATTAAATGCATGAGTTACAATTTGGAAACACTCGATGCCGTAAGCTACGGCAGCCACCGTAGCTTACGGCGGTCAACATAGTGCAGCCGGTCAACATAGCGCCGGCATGCCACTGATCATGCATGCGTCTCTGGCGGTCGTCTAGGTAGCTTTTATTCACCTCTTCTTGGCAGGCATACATATGAGCGCGATTCCATTGCTCATTTCTGTTATAGCTCTGTTTAAGAGCTCTCTCCATACTATCCCCCATAAAAGTTTGTTGATCGAAGAGCATTTGATTGGGTTCCGTCCATTCGCCAAAAGTGGGGGGTCGCCTCTGCTCGATAATCTGGCCCATATTCCCCGAATGAGCCCAATAGGGATCATAGGGCTGTTGTGCATAGTCGAATGCACTACCCACATATCCTGACTGTACTCCCGCTCCATGAACTCCACCTGGGCCAGCGCCCCCTATCTGAGCATCAACCATGAACGTGTCTTCACGGTAGTCGTCATCACCACTAACTTCTTCATCAGTCGTTTCGGGTTCATCAGCCTCGCCCGGTCGTAGTGGCCTCGCATCCACTTTCAAAACTCTCCACCTTCGCCCATCGGTCTTCAACTTATGATACCTTTCTGTTTCCTTGTACTACCATCCTTGTCCCAAATTCTTTATGTCAAATGGCTTAAACCTCTTATAAGAGCCTTTTTCATTGCCTTCAATCGCCCCATATTTTTTTAACAATGCCATGATCAATCGGCAATGGTGTACAATTTTTCTTTCTCCACTATTTCGACTCAGCCAAATGTTGTTCGACACTAGGAATCGGAAGGGAACCATGGGTGAACCACGCATTAACATGTATAAGATCGGCACCTCTTGAAACCTAACCTCTATCTTATCACCCCGCCGCGGGATGACATTGTGCGTGCACAAAACCAACAACAACTTCGCCTCCATTCTCAAGTTTCTTCTAAACAGTTTCCCATGTGTAGTGCCCGGAAGGAAAAGGTAATCCAACATTTGTTGCCATTGAGGATGCTTATCGGGCTCGAAGTAGAGATCTTTAAGGCTTGGGTAGATATATTGATTCGATGGTTGGTTATCAAACTTTGCTATTCGGCGCAATGAATCATAAGACATCTCGACTTTTACCCCGTTACATGTTCCAACTAATTTCATCTTTTGTGGGGCCTTAAACGGGGGACATTCAAGTGTGGCCATCCACTCTTGAATCTGAACATCATACATCTTTTTCACTTCGTTATCATAACACTTCAAAGCTACCTCCCAACCCAATGCCTTAAACTATGCCGTTATCCTGAATGGCCCAAAATCAGCTTCCCGGATTTCCTTCTCACAAATAAACGCCTCACTCCTTTGCTTCAACTTGTTCATTTGCTTGTGAAACAAGTCCTCTCTCCATTCTTCGGGTTGGTCTAATAGTGAACCGGTTGTCCAATCCGGTTTTGGACCCCTTGGAGGAGCATCTTCCTCCGAATCCGGGTCACTAACTCGTGTCAACCTCCTCCTCTTTGGTTGTTCTTCTTCCCCTTGAGGTTGTTTAGACGAACTTGCACCCGCTTTATCCTTTGTTCTCACCATACCTACACACATTCACAAACCAAACACAATAATCAAGTAAGTTCAACTTCATCAAACTTCCCCACACTTGCTTTATGTTATGGGTATAAATGTACAAAAACACCAAAGATTTATCCTTTCAAACAAAAATTTGGCATGATGTTCCTACAATTCAGAATTTTTCCAAAAAAATTCACTAAACATCAAATACATTTATACCCAAACATTCCATGGCTCAACAACATCGTATCATCTATCATATACAAGCAAGTGTGTAAGCAAAAACAATAATGGAAACTTACAAACCGCAATGTATTTCAAAGAATGAAAGGAAATCGCATACCTTGACCTTGTGAATGATGAAAATAGCAAGTACTTCACTTTTAAACAAGAACCCACAAAAAACCCCAAAATTTCGACCCCCTTATGCTCAAATCCGACCCCCAAACAAAAGAATCCTTTAAATATAAATGTAAATATGGATTCCTTGTGAAATTTCACCCAAGATGGACTCAAGAATCACTGGATTCGGACAAGATTTGAGGAAGATATGGAGTTTTGAAGGTGATGAGAAACTAGGGTTCTTTAGTAGAAGAATGGAGAAGAAGAAGAAGAAGAATTGTGTGGATAGGGACGGTTGGATGATTATGTGGTTAAGGAGAATTGAAAGTTTTATTAAAGTATTATTATTATTATTATTATTGATTTTATTTTCGGTTTTATTTTTTTATATATAACCGTCGACAAGTACCCAAAGGCCACCCCCTTGTTCCGCTCGGTGCCGTAGCCTACGGCACTCCCCATAGGTTACGGCGACATCTGGGACAAAAAGTTGCCGTAAGACAGTAGCAGTGGGCCGTAGGGTTCATTTTCATTCACAAGCCGCCGTAAGCTACGCCCCCCACCGCATAAGACCCCATAAACCAGCATTAAATGCATAAGTTACAATTTGGAAACACTCGATGACGTAAGCTACGAAAGCCGCCGTAGCTTACGGCGGTCAACATAGTGCAGCCGGTTAACATAGCGCCGTAAGCTACGACGCTCACCGTAGCTTACGGCGAGCAGCTTTCCCTTACGGCAATGATATACTGCCTTACGGTAGTGTATTTGGCAAACATATGGGGGGCCGTAACCTACGGCAGAAGCCGTAGGCTACGGCGCTGTGTGTAATGTATCTCCATGTTTCCTTCCTTGCAAGCTAAATCTTCCAATCTTGATTCCACCCACATCAAACTTTCATCCAAGCTTCATAATATCCATTCTTTAAGCACTTTAACACCTGAAAATACAAACGCACCGTAGTTACCAAATTCCCACAATTAACCGAATAAAGCATGAGATATGCACATATTTAACTCATTTAAGGGTTGTCCTACGGACCACTCGTCAAAGGAAGCAAACCTGAAAACTTGGTTCAAACGACATCGTAGGATTTTTCAATTGAATATAGATTACCAAAGAACTACTGTTTCCGATCGAAGATGAAAAAGCAATAAATACCGCAAGCCATTCGATTGATAATGAAAGAACCGTTTGGAGGTACACTGGAATATAAAATGAATTTATGTCCCATTGTGTTAACACACGAGTGTGTTAAGACTGCTTTAATCTTGATAAAACAGAACGGATTTAGAGCTAGTCAATAAATAAACAATTAAATCCGTGTATGAAATGCGTAACCGAGATTAGCGCAAGCTTCAATTTAGTGAAAACATCACTACAAGGTGTTGAAAGCAACAAACGATTTAATGGAGCCGTAGACCTAACAAGTCTACTGCGACTCGGAACAAATGAAATGCTTGCAAAAATGAATTTAAATCTGATGCTCTCAATATATCATATGGTGTCTTGAATTGAATATGCGAAATGGACAAGTTCAAGCAATTGAACTTGGTCTCAGTGCAATCTGACAATAAACGTATGTATCGACAAGGGGATTTCAGCATGGTTACACTGATAAACCATGTATGTAACTGAAAAGAAATGAAATTTCGAGAAGGTTTTGTTGTCTCAATATCAAGGAGTTGATACTTACAATAATGCAGAATATCCGAGTCATAAGGCAATAATCGGATATAACGAAATAATATTTGTAACTTTGATGAAAACGATCATTAGAAGGGAAGCTACGTGCGTTACAAACGATTGCATGTGTATCATATGAAATGATCAAGTGCTGAAGCAAATAAGTGTTCGCTCAAATGAAGAAAATTGTCATGATGCAACTACCATTAAGAGGAGTAGGAATGGGAAAATCTACTCATTAGATGCAAAAGTGAGAATTTCAATAAAAGAAGTTCGACTACTTTATCCGTTCGGTTAACTAAAATAGCTTGCATGACAAAATAATAGTGTTTGCCCGAGTTAGTAGAAGTGGTTCTTACGTGGTGACCTTTAAGGGATCTCGACGTAAGTTCCCAAAGGTCTTAAGTGCATGATTCCTAAACCCTCAAAGTTCTGTATTCTGTGTGTAACTATTTTGTGTATCATGTATAAAACACAGTATTAGCGCATGTTTAAAACAACTTGTTGACTCACTGTACCTTGGTATACTTTCTTCCTAAATTCACAGCTAATGATACTCGATCAACGATCAATCTTAGAATAGTAGTTGGATCCTTGCAGTTCGTTAAATAAATCGTTAATCCTCAGCATGGGATTCCGGTTCTTGATGGTTGACTTATTCAGCTCTTGGTAGTCGATACTCATTCGAAAGTTACCACCCTTCTTTTCGACATGCAACATTGGAGCTCCCCAAAGCGAGAAGCTTGGTCTTATAAATCCCATATCTAACAGTTCCTGAAGCTGCGTTGACAACTCTTACATCTCTGAAGGCGCAAGTCGATAAGGTGTCTTAGCTACAGGCGCGACGCCAGGGACCTAGTCAATGTGGAACTTGACTTGCGTTGAGGAGGAAATCCTGAAAAGTCTTTGGGGAAGGCTTCAGGATATTCCCTTACCACAGGGATATCTTCGAGCTTAGGTTCTTCGGCTTCTTTGTCCACGACATGAGCCAAGAAGGCAATACACCTTCTACGCAAAAACTTTCGTGCCTTCAAACAACTAATAATCCGTAGAGGCGTATCCTGCTTCTCTCCATGAATCACGATCGTCTCTTCACTTGCCATCGGGCTACAAAAAATCTTCTCATGGCAAACAATCTCCGCATGATTACTCGACAACCAATCCATCCCAACTACGACATTGAAGCTTCCCAACTCAACTGGCAGAAGATCTATCGAGAACTCACGCTCTCTAAGTTCTATCACACAGCCTCTAATTACTTCGTTGGCTTCCACTAGCTTCCCATTAGCTAGTTCTATCGAATACGGGATATCTAACTTACTTGCTACTAAATCAAGTATACTCTTAAACTCTAGAGATGCGAAGCGAAAATTGGCAACAGTATTAAGCAGCACAGATGCATAACGTTGACTAATATGGGACGTACCGATGACCACGTTTGGATCCTGGCGTGCTTCCCTAGTTCCGCTGTTGAGCTTTCATGCAAGTGCCTGATTGTTTTTAGGGCAATATTTTCTGAAATGCCTTTTGTCTCTATAGTTAAAACAACCTTGACCACGTCTTTGATTGTCACCATTTCTGCCTTGATAGTCGTTGTTGTCGTTGTTTCTTCCGTGATTCCCGCAACCATCTTGACCTCCACTTCCACCTTCAGTACCTTGCCTACACGTCTCCTTGACATGCCCCACCTTGCCACAGTTTTCACATTTTCCATATGTACATCGCCCGACATGATAACGTCGACAATTATCGCACTTAGGTAGGATACCCATGTACTCTTTTCCCTTTTTGGCCTTGTTCTTGTTATTCGCCTGAGTACCCTTCTTGAAGTTTGTAAACTTTCTCTTGTTATCTCCAGATGGCTCCACTGGAGTCTCCTTCTTCTCTTCAGAGATTGAAAATTTTCCCAGTCTAACCGCTTCTTCAGTGAGCGCCACACTTAAGTCAATAGCATCGGTAATTGTTGGAGGCTTCGATGCTGTCACCATGCTTAGAATCTGAGGTGCCAATCCCCAGATGAAGCGTTCGATCCTCTTAAACTCTGGTTCCACCAGATATGGAACAACTCGTGATAAATCATGAAATCTCTGCACATACTCAGCTATCTTTGGACCCTCCATTTTCAAGTTCCAGAATTCAGTTTCCAACCTCTGAATTTCTGCCCTCGAATAATACTTCTTACGCATCAGCTCTTTCAGTTCATCCCACGTCAAAGCATACGCAGCAGCCTCGCCCAACGTCTGAACCTGAAGGTTCCACCATGACAGAGCCCCTTCTAGAAACAGTCCCGATATGTACGTGACCTGATGCTCTGGGGCACATTTACTCAATCGTAAAACAGAATCTGTTTTCTCAACCCAACGCATAAAAGCTATGGCACCCCCAGTGCCGTCGAAATCTAGGGGCTTGCAGCTCAAGAACTGCTTGTAGGTGCAGCCTGCGACATAAGCAACATCATTCACATAAGGCATTAGCAAAGCACACTTGGAAACGTCCAAACATTTTGTAATGTGTCTTAAATGACTAAACATTACCGTTGGGTGGGTTATTTCCTGAGGTACCTCCGTTGCGTTCGGAGCGAAGGGCCTCGTGCTGTGCGATGGCCTGTGAGATGCGCTCTCGCAATTCCGCCTCTGTCGTCATCTTCTAAGAAGAAGATCGGGTAGGTCAAGTCTTATTAAGGACACAAGCACATAAGCATCTACTTAGCGAATAAGACCTAGGAGGTGTATTTACATATATATAAGCAATCGTCATAGCAAGCAATCATATAACATCACAATTATAGCACAAACTTGTAGATCAACAACGTGTTTAGTGAGAACATGACGACTGAGCTTTCATTATTTACCGACCACAATCACATTGTCTACAAAGTGTATCACATCAAAAGGGACACAGGGTCACACTACCCTTGTCCCATAAGTCTATCAATATACCAAAAATCACGTGGTCCAAAGTGGTCTTCAAAAGTCTTCACAATCTCAGCTCGATAGTGGTACTCTCACCAAAAGTAATGCAATCTGCATAAAACCAAAAACCAACCATGCTGATGGTGGAGAAGGAGGTGGAGAGAAGGAAGCAAGCTGCGCACATACGCATGCTCCTCCTTAAGCTCATAGACATGCTAAAGCAACTAACTAATCTGCTGCTTGATGGTAAGGAATCGGGCATCAAACTCTGGAAAAGGTGTAAGAGCAGCAGGTGAGAGTGCAAAAGGAGACAGTGATGAATGTGGGAGATCAAGAGTATACTGACATAGACAGTGTGGAGGACATGGTGTCAGCTCAAGCTCCAAAACTCTGCGACTCAAAACCTCAAATTGTAGCTGAAGTGACAGGAGCAACTCATCCCGTTTGTAGCCTCCATAATGTGAGGGATGGTAGGGGTGTGAAATTGGCATAGTGTATGGTAGGAACCATCAGAATGGCTCATCCAGCGGTGAAGAAGTGAAGGGAGCAAACGCTGAAGCCTGAAGGATCTGCGGAAAAAGCTGCTGAAGCAAAAAGGATCGTCACACGGGTGCTGACCTGAAGTACCTTCCCCTGGACAGGGTGTAGGGATGTCCTGTAAGAAAGCGATCGGTAAGTCAGTGCGATGGACATCGGACTCTACAGGAGGGAGAGGAGCAACATCAGCGGGTGCAGGTGGAAGAGTAAATGGCTCAACAAAAGGAGGATCAACAGGTGCAGGAACTGGGTCAGGTATAAGGGGTGCAATGTCTGGTAAACCAAAAGGAACATGGTCAGGATCAGGAATCGACTCAAAATCAATAGGTGCAACGTCAGGCTGACCCAAAAGGAACATGAGCTAGCTCAAGAGAAGGCTCTGGGTCGTGTGGAGGTGTGGGATCTCGAGCAGGTGATAGTGCGGTAGACATAGCGGTGTCGTGGTCTGAGTCAGTAGCAAAAAGCTGCAATCCGGCACTCTGTAAAGCTGAAGGTTTCACAGACTCAAAGGAGTCTGAAACCGAATGAAAACTGATGTCAGAAGATATCTCCACGACAGGAACAGCAGGAGGTGGAAACAGCTACAACATCCTTAACTATCTCCCCATCACCTTGGGCGTCAACAAGAGGACCGTCTACGAATCAAATCGACGTCGTCATCAAACATATCATTGAATGGCCAAGCCTCGGGAGGAAGGACCACAAGAGGTACGACATCGAGGATCAGAGCCACAATGTGCTCGCCATCGGGGTGACCAATGATAAGGTGATCATGGACTGGAACAGGAGTGACAAAAGGATCCTCGTCTGGAATACCATCAGTAAGCGGTAAGTCATCTTCCAAAGTCAGGCAACGCGAATGGCTGAAAGTCGCCCTCATCGTCAGTTATCATGTCTGGGTCGCTCTCAGTGTCGGATGTAAGTATCTCGGGCTCGGTGCACTCTCACTATTAGAGACGAGGGCCATAGGGTCACCAACATCTGGTAATCCACTCTCCGAAGAAGGCATCATGCTTGTAACATAACAATCATAACATATGCACATATTTAAACCACTACTACTTAGCATGCCATCAAAGACAATGTATCATTAAATCATGCATCCTTGTTATTCCTCATGAAATCTTTTCTATCCTTCCTAGTCTCCCAGACTAAACCACCTGGTCTCCCAGACTAAACCACAAAAGTGAACCTTGCAATCGTGTTTCTTGTCTTTCCTTTTGTAAAAATGTTTGTTTCTCTGGATCTGGGCGTTTCGTGTATGCAATGAAAACATGTTGTAAAAATATTTTTGTGAGAGCCCTAATGATTGTAGTCTAGACTCGAGAGGGAATCCTAGTTCGCTACAACCTGGCTCTGATACCAAACTGTCACACCCTGACTTTTGCGGAAGCGTGATTTGGTGTGACTTGCTTCATATCATTGCATTCAACCATAATAAAAAATTATATGATAAAACCAAGATGTTCATCCATAGATAGTTTTCAAAATAATACAACCGTCATTGTTTAACGTTAAACTAAGATTTTAAGTTTATATCACATGACAACCAAAGCTTAAAGTTCCATACTGGACTTCACAAAAGACACTAATAAAAACGAGCCTTTGAACAATGTATTCTATCAAGGATAAAACACATGATTCAAACCTTTCAGTACTGGATGACATCTTTTATTAAAAACACAACTTGAAATCTTGAACGCCCGCCAGATCCATAATTGATTTCTTGAAATACATGTAGTTTGAAAACACTAACAAAAGTTGAGCGAGCTCATGTGTTTTGTATGTGTGCACGAACATCCTTGGAAACATTTGTAAGTATGTATGTATGTATGTACTTGTAAATCGTTATGAAAGCAACAAGGAAACAGATCAATTAATGTGTAGCTAATACATTAATATTTATGACGTGATGCACGAAGGCTCAAACCTAGCAGATTTTGTCTTCGGCAATAAGACATAGCCACCACATGGTCCACTCGGCGGGCGCATGGGTGTGGCTCGCTACACCCAAATAGATCTATCACTCATGTCCCCCGGTCCTACAACGAGGATTAATGGTCTTAAGCGTTATACCCACCACTCACATGATCTAGCAATACCTTTCCTTAGCTAACCATACCATGTATAAGTGTTTGTAAACAGTATGTAAGATGTACTTCACCCCCGAAGTTATAAAACTGAAAACAGTTAAAAGAAAAGGGGGACATGAACTCACAGTTTTGTGTTCTTCGTATCCAATGTAACTCAAAGCTTCCTCTAGAACACACGACTACCTACATGCGTACTACGGTTCATTAGACGGGTGGTTCGTGCCTTGACCTTGGTCTTATTTAGTATTTTTGAGTTACGTTTCTTTGTGTCGTCAATGTTATTCCAAGTTATATAATTATTGGTTAAAATAATAAATATTTTAACTTAAATTATATTTGTTAAATTTTGGAATAATAGTTAAGAAGAATATATTTTAACTTCACACCTTTATGTATTTATACGTGAATATCCTTCCCAAGGATGGGTGTATTTGTATTCATATTCTCATACTTGTATATTTTTGGCATATATTGGTGTCGTATTTCGGAGTGTATTTATACGTATGAAAATACGTATTTTTATTGTGTTTATTAAGTATCCTTATACTTAATTTTTGTATTAACTTTCCCGGAATAATATTTCTAGTAAGAATACATCAATATATATTTCCAAAATATATATTTTAAGAAATATTACTTAGAAAAATTATTTATAATTTTTCCTTTGGCAAAAATAATTGTATTTTCATGTAATTTCCAAAAATATTATATCTTCAAGTCCAACTTAGAATATATATATATAAATCCATCTTTCATCCAAAAATAATATACTTCAAGTCTATTTGAGAGGATACTTTTTTCTCCCAGGGACCATAACTAGCTTGGTAATGTTAAAACATTGCTTCTAGTGAAAATTTGGTGTTTCGGGTAGTGTTCGGTTATTCTATTGGTTGCCGGTTCGTTAAGGTGCTAAACTATGTAGTTTACTGTGCTTTATGTTACCTTTTATGACAGTTTTGATTCCCGACACTTAGGAAAGCATTCAGGACCATTTAACCATATTTCTGCATGATGTTAAATTGTTTAAATGTTGAATTTTGCTGGATTCTGCATAATTCTGCAGTTTATGTGAGTTTTAGGCACTTTCCGGCACTCAAACTATCACTAGGAAGGCAGTTTTATTATCCTTACTTTCCCACACACTATACTAGTGTAATACTTGGTTTCTGGCCCATTCTGTGTCTCAATACAATGTCTGTCTATTTACTGAACTCCGTCAGCATTCTTCTGATTTGTCTGATAACTGTGCTGCCGGAGTTTCGTGCATCAATCGAATCAACAAAGTTTGCATGCAATAATGGTATGTCATTTGAAATATATGATGCACATGTATGTATATGGCAATAATCAGAAAGCAATTGCAATTCATTAATTGTAATTCAGCAAAGTAATTAAGCACTAATCTTTGTTTAATAATTGTACGGATGCATGCGAATTTGACAGTTGTGTTAGGATCGGAGGCTCTCAGATTGTGTTTGTTTGTATAATTTGAACAAATAAAATAGAGATGAATAGAGTTTAAGTGCAACGGAAATGATCACAAACTTTGTAAACACAATTAAGGAAGAAAATAGTTTAGATAAACAAATTCTTTTCATCTATCAAAAGATTACAAAGCAATTCAAAAGATTACAAGCATGCTTACAAACTAAACTCCCCCTCAGCCTGATACTTCAGCGGTTGGTTGCACAAGATGAAAGGATTGAATTGAGGAGAAGAACTCACTCAAAATGATCGAATGTAAGAGTACAGAGTACTGTTCCATTTATAGACAATCCAAACTACTGAGGCATCTCAGCTGACGTCACCATGAAAGCGACGTCTAACAGCCTAACAACCTGTATCTACTGTTCTTATACAAACACTGCTAAACCTAACCACTGACTATACATAAAACAGATGACATACTAAACTACTGCTTTCTCTTTACATAAGTGCTTTCATCAAGGTTGATCAGTCCTTGATTGGGCAGTGCTTTGTCATCAGTAGATTGTACCAGCAGTGTTTTCTTCTCAGCAATTTTCTGGCTTCATCAGTAGTTAGAAGAACAACAGCAGTTGTATCCGGGCAGTGGATGTAAGACCATTAGTTGTTATAATCACTTTCAAGGGAGAAGACTTAGTGTAAACCGCTGATTATTGTGAATCCACTGTCATGATCCGGTTTTGGCTTTCATTATCTGTTCCTCTGGTAGGGTTCAATCCCTACAATCTCCCCCTGGAACAGATAATGCCAAAACCCTTCATTATTCTGGATCTTTATTCCTCATCAGAAGTTCCTTAGCTTGTCTTTTAAATTCTGCTTCAAAGTCTTTGGAACTTGAGTAATCCTCATCCCTGCACAGTGAAAGTTCAAGGAGATCCTGCAAATCTTCAACACCAAGGCCTAGTGCTTCTTTCCTTGATATGTACTTCACTTCGCCATTGGATCTGACCAGAGTCAATACATGGGTCTTTTGATCAGACATCCACTTTAGTACTTATGAACCCAATGGGTTTCTTGGGAGAGATTTATTTTCTGATGAGCTTTGAGATTTTGGCCTAGAGAAAAATTGTACAGCAGTATCCTGAACTTCAGACATTCTTTTGAAAGCTTCTTCTATGACTTCGTTTGCTGCAGCTATATCTTCTGCAACTTCTTTGTCAACTTGCTCTTGTGTCTTTTGTTGATCAAGCTCACTGTCTGAGATATCTGCTGAAATGTTTGTTGATGCAGGTTTGGTTAGTACCTTTTTGAAAAGGTTTTGAAGGCTCACTGAACTATCTTCTTTTAGACCCATTTTCTTGATGGCTTCTGTGAAGTACTCAGCTTCCTTTTCTTTTTCTTCTTCACTGGTCATCAGTTTTCCTTTCTCTTGGTTTATCACAAGACTCGAGTCAACTGTTGATGTGATCAGTGTTTTAAGAGCATCCAGCTGTTGTTCTATCTTATTGTAGTCTGGCTTTTTAGAAGTGCCTGAGACTGTTATCTTTCTTTTCTTCATCCGTTCATAAGCCTCATCGGTATACTGCTTTGTCCATTTTGCTATGGCTTCAACAGTATCCACCTTAGCATCTATCAGTTCCTGCTTTTTCTTTTTGTATTCAGAAGTAAGATCAGCAATTAGCTTTTTGTACTTATTCCAATTTGGAGTTGTCTTCTTCTTACTTGGATCATTTTTAACCCTTTCAATCCGGTTTGCTTCATGCTTCAAGGCAACCAGTGGCCACTCTTCAAATTGGTTTTCTTCAGCTTGATAGAATTTTTCTTTCATTATATATGCAAGATACTCTTTTCTCATTGCTTTTCGTTGATCTGTCTTTTCTTTGATCAGATCTTGTGCATAGTCTTCCATTAGCTTGACCTTTGTGAGCAAGAGTACCATTCTTTCTGCAATGGCTTCATCACCTTCATCTTTGCATTCAAGTTTAGCTCTAATCCTTGCCTGCCTTGCTTTTAATTCGAGATATTCATCCATGTTTTCTGGGACTATGAAGCCAATGAGGGAAGGGAATCTTCTTTTTGAAGGATCGTCCTCGGTGTAAAATTGTCTCATCTCATTTTTCACAGCATCTAGTTCCAGTGGATATTTTGCGGCAACAGGATCATATTTTTCATCAGTGACTTGAGTTGTTTCTCTTTTTCTTTTGTGAAGCTTTATTGATGAAGAGGATTTTGGTTGTGATGTAGGAATGATAAGAGCAGTGGTGGATGGTTGACTAACAGCTGTTGAAACAACTAGTGTTTCAACCTCTGTTGTCATTACAACTACTGATGTGTCAGTAGATGTCTTCTGCTTTTGAGCAGGGGTTAAAGGTGGTGAGGTAGTTTTTGATGGTGGTGATGGTGGTGGTGAATCATCAGGTATGAAAATCCTTCTCTTTTTTATTGTAGGAGAGGCTGATGATGTCTTGGGTGGCTTAGTGGTTTGTGATTGACTAACAGATGTTGAAACAACTGGTGCTTCAACCACTGTTGTCATTACAACAGATGTTGTAACATCTGTTGTCTTCTGCTTTTTGGCAGGAGATGATGGTGGTGGTGTTATTTTTGATGGTGGTGGTATAGCAGTGGTGGTGGTGTGTGTTGAAGTGATGGCAGCTGTTTGGCTACTACTAGCAGTTTTTGTAACTCCTGTTGTATCAGCTGTTTGGATGGAAGTTTGAGATTTTGTGGTTTGAGATTTTGAACCTTTTGAGGATTTAGATGTCTGTTTTTCTTGTTCTGGTTCAACATACAGACCATCTTCAATTTCCTTATTCTTCAACTGCTTGATATTCTCCCCCTTTTTGGCATTATCTGCAAGGGGGTTATCCATGAAAAGGATGGTAGAGGGAACTTTTCCAGAAGTGCTTTGGAGATGAGCCTTGACAGCTTTGATGGCTGCTTGAGTATCTTTAAATCTCGACTCCACCATGTTTGTCAGCATTTTCACATGTATTTCATGCTGCTGATCAACCATCTGTTTTTGTTTTTCAAGTAAGGGCTGGAAAATATTCCACAGCTCATTTGCAGCAGGTTCAGGTTGTGCAGATGCTTGAGCTGGAGCAGCAGTGGATTGTGCTTTTTGAGCTTTTAGCAGCTGCTGCACCATATCCTTTATCTCAGCAACTGATGTTTCAAGTTTTTCAACTCTGCCCGTCAATTCCTGATACTTTGAATCATCACCCACTTTAATGGGATCATCTGAATCCCCACCAGCAGTGGTTGTACCGATGTGCGACTTAGGAACTGAGTCCCAAAAATCACCCATTGATGCCCCTTGTTCTTGGTACTGGGGACTTCCTTCTTCAGCACTTGATAATCTTTTGATGGTACCAGTGGTTAAAACAAACTCACTGGTGGTTATCGAAGGTGCTATAGAAGAAATTGCCTTCAAGGGAGACTTATTAATGAAACAACTGTCCATATGTAGATCTGTTGATCCAACATTTGTAGTTGCTGCTCCACTTGAGCTACTGACAGGAGTTACTTGTAACTCCTGCAGTGTAACCTCCTCAGTTGTTGCTGGGATAGCAGAGGTATAGGCATCAGATCCAGTCACTTGTTGGAGTGTACTCTCTTTGATGAGTGATTGAGAGGAACTGGTTTGTGTCTGAGCTATATCAAATGCATGCAACAAAGGTAGCATGGATTGTGGTAGTATGATTGGTGAGGGTATGGGAGTTGAAAGAGACATGTCCTTGGGATCAGGACTGAGGAAGATGGATCCGATTGGGTCCAGAGCTTCATATTGTGGGGTCCCTGTGCTTACAACCTGATCCTTTTTGTGAGGATACAGGAGGAGTTTGAGGCAATGGTGGAGATACCAACTGCTGTGAGGAAGTAGCAGCAGTGGTTTGTGGTGATATTTGTTTTGTCGCTGGCAGTTGCTCTGGGATCTCATCTTCCAGAGTTGCCTTTGTTTTGGGTTTGGTGGGTTTTCTGGATGTTTTCTTTTCGGTCTTTTTGGTAGTGGCAGGTGTGGGTTTCAAAGCAGTGGTAGTGCTGCTATGATCACCTGGAGCAGTGGGCTCAGCAGCAGATGTCTGAGGAGCAGTGGTAACTGCTAAATTCTGCTCAGACACCTCTGCTTTTGTTTTTATTGGTGCCAACATTCTAGTGAATGTTTCAGGTGTTAAACTTTTTATTTGAAAATAAACACCTTGTTTTAGCAAATTTTCATTTTCTTTTTCAAATTTTTGTTTAAAATAGTAGCTTAGAAATCTTGGAAAAAGTAAAAATGCTTTGCTATCAACGTTTTTTACCAAGTCATTAAAGATTTCCTGGGAATAATTGTAATTTTCATTATTTAAAATAGCATAGCCCAGACATTGAATCTTCAATGGTATTTCGTTAAACGCTGTTGTTTTATTTGAAACACACATCAAAAGTGTGTGAAATAAAAATCTGGGTGCAGACGGGAAGTAACCTTTTTGTAAGGTATCTACCTTTGATTGTTCTGCATACCCTCTTTTCAGAAAATCAGTTTTCAACTCGGCTTTATCAAAAGAAGTTTTACCTTTCTGATCATCGAGTTTAAAGACTTCTGAGATTGTTTGTGGAGTGATTTGAATCACTTTACCCTGTATTGAGGAGTTAATGGCTATGACTTTATCGTCTTGTTTTTCAAGCGTCGCCTTTTTCCAAAACTCTCTCTGGGTTTGCAGGTAAATGGGAGCGTCTGCTGTTATCAAAGTTTTGTACTTTGATTCAGATAAGGTGTCAATGATGGAATCGAAGGTGTGGTTGTTTGTGGGTTTTGTGAGTAAACCCACATAGTTATGAGGAGATTTGTATGGTATTTCAACGGATTCAACGGCCGTTTGAGCGACCTCTTTGGAAGATGATGGTGATTTTGATTTTGATTTTGATTTCGTCATTTTGATGCGGAAGAATAGAGAATGATTTGGGATGAAGGGTTAGAAACTGCTTTGAGAAGAGAATTTTAGAATTCAATTCGACAGTGTAAAACCCTGTTTGGGGGTTTTGATCAGGGTTTTATTAAGAAAAAAAATGATCGCTGATGTGGCAGCGGTTATTAAGATCTGATGGCTAAAAACTGACCACGTGTCAACCTCTGATGATATGGATGAAGAATGGAGGACAGTTGTTTTGAGAGCCACTGATGAAGAAAGCATCAGTGGTTACAACGGTAATGCTATGATAACAGTGGATGATTTTTACTGTCAGTGGATAGCATATCAGTGGATAAGACACTGATTTTGAGCATCAGTGCTTGTCAAGCAAAATGAAGGATCAGTGGCTGACTTTTAGCAGTGGACAATATTTAGAAGGCAGATGTTTGAACAAAACAGTGATTAGGGTAAATGGTAAAGACTTGAAAGATGAATATATCAGCAACCATTTTGAGAATTTTCCATTCAAGGTTTTACCACATGTCAATTACACATTTTGAAGCTTATACAAATTTCTGACAGTGGTTTAGTACCCCAAATGATGTAGACTTTTTACCAAGGCAACTCATTATTGTTATAATATTTAAATTAAAACCTGAGTACTCAAGTATTTTAAGATCTGTTGATAATCAATCTTTTGCATAGTGTAAGAACAAACTTGATTTTGACATGACCTTGACAAATATACCATTTCCTTTTGATCTATTTTGAGGATAGTATCACCAACAAAAATGAGGTCATATATCGTCACAGGAGATTGAAACTTTTACTATCAAAAACCAGTAAAAAGTTCAAAATATATCATTCCTAAAGAAAAAATAAGGAATAATATATCCTGCTTTATTTGAGAAAATCCTTTTTCAAGAAAAAATAGTTAAAGGATTTTCTAAAAACAGCACCAAAAGAATCTGGAATAATTTTCCACTGAAACTCCTAATCATATCAATCTCAAGCTTATGAAAATGGTCAGTGGTTTGACAATAGTGGTATGAAATTTTAAATACATTTTGACCACTGTTTGGTACCATTCTCTTGTTGAATGATTGACAACAGAAATGAGGACACATGTTCACATGGGTTTTTGAAAACCCAGTTGTAGTCTTTGTTACCATGTAAAGATTATGAAAATTTGTTTAGTCCTCTTTTAAATACATTTACTGGGAATACTATTGTTACCTGTATTTTCCTGAACAAATGGTTGCACATAGTTGCTTAATGACCACAGTTACCCCAACCTTTGACTCTTATGTGTTTTATGTTTATACTCTTTTCTTTTGACTTCAAAAGTTTTGAGATAAACACACTTCTGAGCTTTTGTGAATTTTCTTCTTCCCTTTTTACCCTTCCCATTTATTTAAGGAATACTTATTCCAAAATCATTTTATAGCAATGTTTTGAGAAATTTGGTCATTTATACACATGCTCATGCCAAATTTCACATTACTTATGATCTGGACATTTTTGACCCCTGATTTTCTTAACGAAATTTTAACTAGGTTGGTTTGTTCCTTTTGAGGATCTCAACCTGTTTTTCATCACACAAGATTAAGTGACTAAAGTTTTAATTTCCCTCTCTTTCGTTAGCAAAAACACTAATGTTTTTATGAACATAGGTTTTTGTCAATCCGAGGTTCATACTTTAGCATCTAATATAATGACATCACAAGTTTCATAACAATAGTTGAAATCAATTTTGAAAATAAGAACTAATCCCATAGTTTAACAGATATGTTTTTAGATCTGAAAACTATGAGTGACTTGTGTATGACATCACTTGTTGTGTGGAATTTGTGTGTCTTATGACATCTTGATTGTTTTACAGAGTTTTTGAATAACCACTTTGAGCATGGTTTACTCGGCACTCTGTTTTTCAACTAAATGCACCCAACCTTAGTATCAATGAATTTTGAGCCGAACTGTTACGTCAAATTGATTGTTAGATCGAATTTGACTGTCCATGCTCTGATACCAATTGTTAGGATCGGAGGCTCTCAGATTGTGTTTGTTTGTATAATTTGAACAAATCAAATAGAGATGAATAGAGTTTAAGTGCAGCAGAAATGATCACAAACTTTGTAAACACAATTAAGGAAGAAAATAGTTTAGATAAACAAATGCTTTTCATCAGTCAAAAGATTACAAAGCAACTCAAAAGATTACAAGCATGCTTACAAACTCCCCCTCAGCCTGATACTTCAGCGGTTGGTTGCACAAGATGAAAGGATTGAATTGAGGAGAAGAACTCACTCAAAACGATCGAATGTAACAGTACAGAGTACTGTTCCGTTTATAGACAATCCAAACTACTGAGGGATCTTAGCTGACGTCACCATGAAAGCGACGTCTAACAGCCTAACAACCTGTATCTACTGTTCTTATACAAACACTGCTAAACCTAACCACTGACTATACATAAAACAGATGACATACTAAACTACTGCTTTCTCTTTACATCAGTGCTTTCATCAAGGTTGATCAGTCCTTGATTGGGCAGTGCTTTGTCATCAGTAGATTGTACCAGCAGTGTTTTCTTCTCAGCAGTTTTCTGGCTTCATCAGTAGTTAGAAGAACAGCAGCAGTTGTATCCGGGCAGTGGATGTAAGACCATCAGATGTTATAATCACTTTCAAGGGAGAAGACTTAGTGTAAACTGCTGCTTATTGTGAATCCACTGTCATGATCTGGTTTTGGCTTTCATTATCTGTTCCTCTGGTAGGGTTCAATCCCAACAAGTTGTCACAATTCATTTGTGTAAACATAGCATCAACAACCCATATCTATCATCTAGATTAATTGCCACAGTTTCATCAAATAACACACTAAATTATCGATCCGATATTGATCTTATTTCTATGTCATATAAACAATGGACAACCATGATCAATTCGTTAAAAGTGTTATTATCATGTTACACCAATCAGTCAATACCGTTTATGCATTTAATCACGTTTACAAAACCCTCTAACGAAACCCTAACAACCATTCAATTGTTCACAAATCCTATCAAACAAGTTTGCACATAACAAAGATAGTTGACAGGGATCGAAACAGGAACGCATTTATGAACCGTGTGATGATGAGATTGTTCATTGAAAGCTTAGTCGAGAGGAGCAATGTTTCGAGAAGCCTCTGCCGTCGATCGCTTGGTGTTTAGGGTTTGAAATGTAGTGATTTTTGTGAGATAAAGAAACCCTGTGCGTGTATATGCTCGAGTAGGTCTCTTGGGCTTCGAAGAGATTTGGGCTGAGAGCCTGTTCAGCGAAGAACCGTCTTGACAAAGCATTGTACTTCGTCAAGGGTGAAGATGATGAAGAATCAATTCTTCATCCAGAATAGGTGTGACGAAGGTCATTCTTCGTCAGGAGGAGGAGTCGACGAAGAATCCTGGTTATTTGTCAAAAGTTCTGAAGAATGAACATGAAATATTAACAACTCTTAGGTTCACATCTAACAACCAAACATATCAATACCATAATCAAACATATCATTACTTTAATCATTCATAAATAATGCACACGTTACACATAAAACGAATTGTGAAAACAGAATTGTGAACAAGTGATGCGTAGAGGAAAGACCTTGAAATCTCGGGTTGTCACATCATCCCCAACTTGAAAGAAATTTGGTCCCGAAAATGATAAGTAATCCAAACAGCAAGCAGTAAGGTGTTAGATCAGGATGACTGTGGATTTCCCTGGGTGCCACATCATCCCCAACTTGAAAGGGAATTTCGTCCCGAAATTCACCAGTGGCATCAGGATTAGATTGGTCAGTTGGGAAGAGTTGAGGATACTTGAGCTTCATCTGATCTTCGCGTTCCCACGTGAAATCCGGTCCACGTCTTGAGTTCCAACGGACTCTCACGATCGGGATTCGGCTATGCTTACGGACCTTGACCTCCCGATCCATAATTTCAATAGGTTCTTCAGTAAACTGCAACTTGTCATCGATTGTCAGTTCTTACAACGGTACCATAAGTGTTTCATCTGACAAACACTTCTTTAGTTGCGAAACATGGAAGACATCATAAACGTTACCCAACTCAGCAGGTAACTCGAGCTTGTAGGCTACTTTACCAATCCGTTCCAGAATTTTGAATGGCCCGACATAACGCGGATTAAGCTTGCCGCGTTTCCCAAAGCATACCACACCCTTCCAGGGTGAGACCTTCAACATGACACGATCACCAACAGTGAACTCCAAAGGTTTCCTACGCTTATCAGCGTAACTTTTCTGGCTGTCACGCGCTGCCGCCATATGATTTCTGATCTGTACAATCTTCTCAGAGGTTTCGAGCACAAGTTCTGGACCTGTGATTTGACTGTCCCCCACTTGAGCCCAACAGAGGGGAGATCGACGTTTTCTTCCGTATAAAGCCTCGAACGGAGCTGCCTGGATGCTGGTATGGTAGCTGTTGTTATAAGAAAACTCCACCAAAGGCAAGTGTCTTTCCCAACCCTTACCAAAATCGATAACACATGCCCACAGCATGTCTTCTAAAGTCTGGATGGTTCGTTCACTCTGACCATCCGTTTGAGGGTGATAGGCAGTGCTCATGTCAAGACGTGAGCCAAACGATTTGTGCATCGCTTGCCACAAATCGGATATGAAACACAGATCATGATCAGAGATAATGGAGGTTGGCACTCCATGCCTGGAAACTACTTCCTTTAGATAGATACCAGCCAGCTGCGAGAAATTTTCAGTTTCTTTGATTGCGAGGAAGTGCGTAGATTTCGTGAGACGGTCAACGATCACCCAGATGGTATCATTTCCGTTTTGAGTTCTTGGCAATCCAGTGACGAAATCTATAGCAATTTGCTCCCATTTCCACATAGGTATCTCAGGTTGCTGAAGTAGACCAGAGGGTTTTTTATATTCCACCTTGACTTTCGCGCAAGTCAAGCACTTACTTACATAAGTCGCGATGTGGGCCTTCATCTTCGGCCACCAGTACAAGACTTTGAGGTCCTGATACATCTTATCCGAACCCAGATAAACAGAGTATCGAGACTTGTGCGCTTCGTCCATCACAAGCTCTCTAAGATTTCCAAACATGGGGATCCATATTTGTTCCATGAAGTAGTAAATGCCGTCAGATCTCTCTACGAGTCATTTCTCCATGCCCCGCAAATACTCAGCTTCAATGTTTTCCCCTTTCAACGCTTCAGTTTGAGCAGAACGGATCTGGTCAGGTAAATTAGAGTGAATAGTGAGCTGCAGAGCGCAGACACGCTTGGGTTTCGTTTCCTTTCGGCTAAGGGCATCAGCTATGACGTTAGCTTTACCTGGGTGATACTTGATTGCATAATCATAGTCGTTTAAGAGTTCTACCCAGCGACACTGTAGCATGTTCAATTCCTTCTGGTCAAAGATATGTTGAAGGCTCTAGTGGTCGGTATAAATAGTGCATTTAGTACCGTACAAGTAATGCCTCCAAATTTTAAGCGCAAACACCACGACCCCAACTCTAAATCGTGATTCGTGTAATTCTTTTTATGAACCTTCAACTGCCGAGAGGCGTAAGCTATCACTTTCTCGCGTTGCATCAACACGTAACCGAGACCTTTAATAGAGGCGTCACAGTACACCACAAAATCTTCGGTACCCTCAGGTAAGGACAGAATTGGTGCACTGCAGAGTTTTTGCTTCAGAAGTTGGAAGGCATCCTCCTTCTTCGTTCCCCAAGAATATACAACGCCTTTATGTGTCAGAGCAGTGAGAGGTTGAGCGATCTTTGAAAATCCCTCAATGAATCTACGATAGTACCCAGCGAGACCCAGGAATTGTCGCACCTCCGAAGGATTCTTTGGCGCTGCCCAATTCCTAATAGAGTCGATTTTAGCAGGATCCACGTGTATTCCCAGCTCATTGACTATGTGACCCAGGAAGTGTACTTCTCGAATCCAGAAGTCACACTTAGAAAATTTTGCGTAAAGCTGCTCCTTCCTCAGGAGCTCCAAGATAAGACGCAAGTGCCGCTCGTGGTCCTCCTTGTTCTTAGAATAGATCAGAATGTCATCGATAAACACGATGATGAAGTCATCCAGATACGGTTTGCACACGCGATTCATGAGGTCCATAAATACCGCAGGTGCGTTCGTCAACCCGAATGGCATAACCAGAAACTCATAATGGCCATACCGCGTGCGAAAAGCTATTTTTGGAACATCCTCCTCTCGGACTCTCATCTGATGATAGCCCGATCTTAGATCAATCTTCGAGTAGAAGCTCGACCCTTGCAACTGGTCGAACAGGTCGTCAATGCGAGGTAAAGGATAACGATTCTTGAACGTCACCTTGTTGAGTTCATGATAATCTATACAAATGCGAAAGGATCCGTCCTTCTTCTTTACAAACAAAACCGGGGCTCCCCAAGGCAAAGAACTGGGTCGGATGAAGCCTCTATCCAACAGTTCTTGAAGTTTATTAGATAATTCTTGCAACTCTCCAGGTGCAAGGCGATAAGGTGCGCGAGCAATCAGAGCTGCTCCTGGTGTAAGATCAATTTGAAATTCCACCTGACGGTGTGGAGGTAGATCCGAAAGTTCTTCAGGAAATACATCAAGAAATTCACGAACAACATGTAAATCTTCGATTTTCTTTTCTTTAGACAAAGTGTCAATAACAAGTGCTAAAATAGCAGGGTAGCCCTTATGTAAGCATTTCTGGGCTTTCATAGATGAAATGATGCTGATGGTCACACCACTTCGATGACCCTGGACAGATAACAATTCCCCACTGGGGAGAGGGATACGTACGATTTTCTCCTTACAAAGAATCTCCGCTTGATGCTTAGACTACCAGTCCATCCCTACGACTACATCGAAGCTTCCAAGAGTAACAGGGAGTAGGTCAATATTGAACACTTGACCCATAAGATCGAGTTTACACCCAAAAGGAACATGTGAAGCTTCAATCGATTTGCCATCAGCTTATTCTACTACGTGTTTGTTTACAAGAGGCGTAGGAGTCAACCCTAACTGACGACTGAACCCCAAAGACACATAATTCCAATCGGCACCAGTGTCAAATAATACAGTAGCGAAAATACCATTGATAGAGAACGTACAAGTCACAACATTGCCATTGTTTCTTGCATCACCTGCTCCAATAGTAAACGCTCTTCCGCGAGCGCCACTCCCACCGTTGTTCCTATTGTTGTTGTTTCCCGCGTTGTTGTTGTTGTTGTTCTGGCGATTACCCCCATTGTTATTGTTGGAATTCTGGTTCAATTGTGGGCAATCCTTCTTGAAGTGCCCTTCACTGCCACACTGACAACATCCCCTCTGATTACCCCGATTCTGCTGGGGTTGCTGCCTTTGTTGTTGTTGTTAGGGTTGTTGCTGTTGCTGCTTGGGGTGTGGAGCTCTATAATCTTTCTCCATGTGACCTACCTTATCACACGTTTGACATGCTCGGTTACACGAGCCATAGTGGTGAAAACCGCACTTGTTGCACTTCGGTTGTTTCCCCGCATAAGAGCCCTAAGTTTGACTGTTGTTCTGATTCTGGTTGACAGATGATGACTGGCTGAAGCTGCGGGTGTTGTTATTGTCAGGCTTCTTTTGCGACTGATTCGAGTTGGTCGCCTTATCTGCGTCATTCCACTTACGCTTATTGTCAGTGGTGGGGGTAGCAGTAGTAGCAGCAACACGCGGTGGCAGCGAGCCACGCTCCACCTCCTGATCAGTGATCTTATGAGCCAGCCTGATAATCCGTGGTAGGTTGTCAAGATTTGCTGCAGTGACTAATCCCTTAACTTGTGGTGCCAATCCCTTAATGTAGAGTTCGATCCTGCGGGGTGGTGGTCGGGATAGGTTAGGACACATGTTTTCCAGCTCGTTAGACAGTTTCGTATAAGCCTCGATCTCAGATCCCTCCATCTTCAAGTTATAGTACTCGTTTTCCAACTTTTGAATTTCATCCCGAGGGCAGTACTCTTCCCGAATCAGCTCTTTGAAATCATCCCAAGTGGTCGCGTTTTCCATTTCAATGCCCAGCATCTGCACCTGAGCATTCCACCAAGTTAAAGCACCATCCTCCAAGGTGCCAGAAGCAAACTTCACCCTGTCCCCAGCTGGACAGTTACACATCGTAAAGACGGATTCGGCTTTCTTGAACCAACGGAGCAGTCTCACGGGACCTTCAGCTCCACTGAAAGTTTGAGGCTTGCAATCCATTAACGTTTTGAATGTACACACAGGTGGATTGTTCTGGTTTTGGTTCACAGGTTGACCTAAAGCAAAAAGAAAGTACGCACAAATAAGAATCGAGTGAAATGGCCGATGACTATGCTTTGTCTGGTATATATCGTACCAACTTGCTGAGCTGCCAAAGCCTCAGCCACACGTGTGTTAATTAGGTCAGTCAACTCTGCTTGAGTGATGACGATGTTGCCACGTCCACCGCCGCGGCCGCCTCCACGTCCACCGTTACGTCCGCCACGTCCGCTCATGATTCTATACAAGAAGAGTGGAAAATATAAGGATCACAATTGTGTTGAAGTCAATCATCACCATGACTTCCATGGATTTGAGAAACTCTAACATTTTACGGATAGTGGAACAGAACCCCTTTCACACTTATTAAACCTCACCGGGATTCACACGCACCTCACATTAATATTATGTGTGCACCAATAATAATAAGGCAATTTGCATGCTTATCTCTTAACTCGCGCTAGAAGGTTCCCCACGCTGAAATAACTAAATGAAAGATATCACAAAACTAGGAATCACAAAAGTCGAAGGGTAGTGTCACACTATCAAGCATCACTAAAACATGCAGCGATCTGGAGCTGAGTGTCATGGTCGTTTTCGATACTGTTTGGTTATAGTTTGGTTTTATGAAAAAGTTTTAAAACCTAGTTCACTATAACCAGTGGCTCTGATACCAAACTGTCACACCCCCAAAAATACCACAAGCGGAAACCCCCGTGAGGCGTGTGACGTACCAGGATCTAGCCACTAATCACATTGAACCATAAATAAAATAAGACTTTCCATTAAACGAAATAGTATAATTTCAACACCAGTTTAGAAAATTAGACATGTTCAGCGGAAGCATAAGCATTTGTTCAATAAGATTAAATGAAAATGTTCAAAAACAAAGCAACAGCGAGAAGCATTTCCAAATGTCACGACCCATGACCACTCCAGATTCCCAGACAGCAAGTTCCATGTCAGTGTACCTAAGGACCTGCAAGCATGCAGAAAAGTGTATCAGACAACGCTGGTGAGTTCAAGGTTTGTTTAACCGTTTGTAACCAACTATTGACTTATGTTATGTTATGTTGATAATAACTCGATACCGCAGACGGCTCCTTTTTGCCCTTCTCCAATGCTCTATCAAACATTGGTCATGATTTTAAAGTTATTAGTTCACGCCTGTCCTATCCAGGTACGTTGTGAGGGTGCCAAACCTAATAGCGCTATCAACTAATAAACCCGTTGCCCTACAAGCAACTAACCCGGTAGTATGATGGGACTTAAGTGATAGAAAGTAAGTGTATTATCCAACATCAACATTTACTGAAAACTGCTTCATATCCCCTGCAAGGATATGGGTTTGTGAAAACTGCCTCACATCCCCTACAAGGATGTGGGTTTATGAAAATCCGTTTATTTGTTTGTCTGTTTGTTTGTCCCCACCGGATGCATGCTTGTTTTGAGAGAAGTGAACTCACCTTGGTTTGCTCGGTATGACTAGTTACTTGTTCACACTTAATCAGTCAAAGGTTATGATGTTCATGTACACGTAATCAGTTTACATTCACGTTGTTCACGTATATTCATAGTGTGCGTTCATAGCAAAGATCATCGCATAACAGATAGCGAGTACTCAAATCACATAACAACACTTAACAGATGAGTTTACTATTCACACGAGCCAAATCAGGTTCCTCGGTCATGACTAACATTATTAATAGGAAGCAATTAGAATTTAAACAATCATAAGCATTCATCATCATACATATCCTAAACCTCAGTTCTGTTTGTGGGGTACCCTCCTGGCGAAGGACCTTTCGGCTAACAACCCTCACGAAGAAGAATCATACTTCGCCATGAAGAGATCGTGACGAAGAATCAGAATGGTTCATCAAAGGACAGTCGACGAAGAATCAAGTCTTCGTCGGCTTGGATTCTTCGTGGGGAGGGGTACCTTCGTCGCTGTTCATCAAAGACAGTTATGATTTCCTTCTTCCCCAACACATCAATTTACATTAACATCAAGCACTAATCAATGGAGATCCTAATTCATTTGTGTAAACATAGCATCAACAACTCAGATCTGTCATCTAGATTAATTTCCACAGTTTCATCAAATAACACACTAAATTATCGATCCAATATTGCTCTTATTTCTATGTCATATAAACAATGGACAACCATGATCAATTCGTTAAAAGTGTTAGTATCATGTTACACCAATCAGTCAATACCGTTTATGCATTTAATCACGTTTACCCAATCCTCTAATGAAACCCTAACAACCATTCAATTGTTCACAAATCCTATCAAACAAGTTTGAACGTAACAAAGATAGTCGACAGGGATCAAAACATGAACGAATTTACGAACCGTGTGATGATGAGATCGTTTGTTGAAAGCTTAGTCGAGAGGAGCAATGTTTCGAGAAGCCTCTGCCGTCGATCGCTTGGTGTTTAGGGTTTGAAATGTAGTGATTTTTGTGAGATAAAGAAACCCTGTGCGTGTATATGCTCGAGTAGGTCTCTTGGGCTTCGAAGAGATTTGGGCCGAGAGCCCATTCAGTGAAGAACCGTCTTGACGAAGCATTGTACTTCGTCAAGGGTGAAGATGACGAAGAATCAATTCTTCGTCCAGAATAGTTGTGACGAAGGTCATTCTTCGTCGGGAGGAGGAGTCAACGAAGAATCTGGTTATTTGTCAAAAGTTTTGAAGCATGAACATGAAATATTAACAACTCTTAGGTTCACATCTAACAACCAAACATATCAATACCATAATCAAACATATCATTACTTTAATCTTTCATAAATCGTGCACACGTTACACATAAAACGAATTGTGAAAACAGAATTGTGAACAAGTGATGCGTAAAGGAAAGACCTTGAAATCTCGGGTTGTCACAAAAAGTGACTTGGGTTATTTTACTAACACGTGTGCATTGTATGTTTTTAATAGAAACTCCTATCCCTATTTTCGCGTTTGACATGATGTTTTATTTTTTGTGTGCAAGATAATTTTGGCGTTATTTAGAATCATTAATTACTTAGCGTTTTACTGTTTTTCTCAGATTTATTCTCGTTGAATTAATTCTTTTTGTGTCACGTAGTTAATTTTTTGACGTTATGGCTTTTTCCATGTCATTTTTTGGCGTTTTGGTTTTTTTTGTTAATAAATTATTACCCTAGATTAATATTTTATAAAATTACAATAATACGAAATCAAAATAAACTAATAGTCTTATGTGGGTGGGATTACATCAGAGATGTACCCATCGCTTTGTTCATCAGTTTCTTCAGAATCATCATCATCAAATTTTAGATTTGCGTATAACGCCATTAGCTCTTCTTTTCTTTGCTGCAGCCTATTCTTGAATATCACTGCATCCTTGGTTTTTGGATCATTTGAAGGTGCTAAATCACAGAGTTGTTCAATGATAGATAACAACCCCGTCTTCAACATTTCTTCCATTGGCAATGAATATTGCACCCCGTTTTTATAAGTCACTTCAAGCTTTCCTTCTTCCTCATGCATCACCCAACTGCTAAGTTTTGGCAGAGGAGTATCGTCAATATCATCATCATCTTCATCATCTTCTGCCGAAAATTTTCTCTTCAATATTTTTATTACAGTTCTGGTTCATTCACAATCGTTGGCCATTGGAACCCCAAGGGCCAGGATATCCCTCTGAACCCCTTCATTCATTCCAAGCATGGCTTTGATTGTCCTTACCTTTACCCTTCTCCTATCAGAGAACTTTATGATGAATTATTTCTGTCACACCCCGACCGCGTTAAAACAATGAAAACGCGGCGAAAACATCGGGGAGTGGAGTGGCAGAATTATTGTTTCACAACCATGGATTAAAAAGTTTCGTTTTATTGATTCATTAGGTAATTTACATTGTCTTATAACAAAATAAACAAGTTAAACATAGACTATCATCGTTATTAAATCACTAAGGCCTCGTCCAGTCCTAAGTGAGCATGCATCCTAGTCACAAACATCATCATCAATCACCACCTGAAACATATGTAAAAACAAAGTCAGCAAAGAAATGCTGGCGAGCACATAGGTTTTATGAGAGTGTCGGATTCATGGCTCGTTTACAGGTTGCAATACCTCATTAGACTACAAGAGTCAAAAGTTAAAAACCTTGTTTTGAAAAGTGTATAGTATTGCAACATAAATAACCAACTCAAATCAAGTTGGTTATAGTTTATAAAAATCTCGTAGCCATGATTCTTAATCCAAAACATTTGTTTAAGTAAATCAAGTTGTAAATCACCTCGTTAGTAAAACTCGTATGGTTTATATCATTTAGAAAAAAAACTCGTTGTGTGACATCGTTTTAAAATCGTTTGCCCAAGTGAACTAAATAATGCCACGGAATTTAATATGATAAAAACACTTATATATAAGAAGTACCAGTGGCGTATCTACCATGTTTTTATCATGTTACACCCGTCCCATTATCTAATCACAACCCAAAACCAATTGTTTGTTCAATTCGTTTAACTCGTTTAAATCGTTTCAAATCGTTTAAGTCGTTTAAATCGTTTAAATCATTCTCGTTTTAATTGTGAAAACTACTTTTGGTCGTCTCGCTAATAACATCTAAACCTTCGTAACTCGTCTATCGCTAATCTCGCATTAACAATTAACCACCAAAGGGTAAGTTAACAATCACAGATTCAGTCGTTACCCACATAACCCCCACACATAACCATGGGTGCAGTCTGATAACGGGATTTGTCAGATCCTATGGTACCATAACCTAATACTGGTCGGTTTGGCCAAAACTAATGAATATTATTCGTTATGTAACTACGTCCAACAAGTTTATTCACATTATCAAAATCGTTATTATTTAATATAAACCATATTAATCATTTTTAAAACCATCGTTAAAAACATCAAAATCGTTTAACACATATGAATCACCCAAAAACAATCGAAAACAGTAAAATAGGGGAACTATGTACTCACATGAGAATGCTTAGAAGTCTTGAATAACAACCAAGCAAAGCTAGAGGGATCACGGAAATCAATCGGCACCTAATATAGGTAACTATATTAATAAACTGGACCTAAATCGAAAGATCGGATAGGATGAGGTTTCGTAAACCAAATGAGCATTGGAACTCATATGATATGGTTTAACAAAGCCTACATACTAAATCGGAAGCTACCCTAAGTGCTTTCGACCCGTTACGACCCATTAAGGTAGCTTACGCTACTTTAACGCGTCGTTCGCGCAAATGCGCGTTCGAGACGCCTAACTAGTCCTATGACAAGTATTATATGCCTAAACATGTTTAAATATGTTGCATAATCAGTTTAAGTGACAAAAGTTAGGTTACATATGCTTAAAATTCAATTATGCATGAAAAGGGCATTTTGGTCATTTTCCTAAGGCATATAAACTACCTATCATACAGCTAATTAAACTAAGTGACCATAAGGTATAACCTCTGTTGATTCCAGGATTCGGTGAGTTTGACGGAGCTTTGGTCCCGAAACGACGTGTTCGGTGCGATTATTAACAACATAAACGAAAAGAAACGAGTAGAAGATAGATACGACACCGAGCAGTCACTTATAATCTGGTCTCTATTGATTATTCAACGTTTACAGCACCGCGAGGCCAGTTGGACAGCATGTCCCCTCTGGGAACCAAAAGCTTGTCCAAATGGAACCCCAAGGTCCCTATTGATAGATATCTCACACATGTGCTATCCGATCGGATTGCCACCCGATCGGATTGCCACCCGATCGGTTTGCCACCCGATCGTATTGCCACCCGATCGGATTGGCTTTGACAATTACAAAACCTGTCCAACTTCTCCTATTCTATACAATATTCAACACACGCTCTATCTAACTATTCGCACAGTGGCAGACGTACTAAAAATGCACCAACAGATTCCCCCTCGGATGTCACTATCGAATCGTCTTAAAAACTTTGAGAACCTTGAGGCGTGTTTGAATATTCTGCAATCTTCAATTTTTCTGCAACTTCAATCAGGTATCTTGAAATCTGATTGTCCAAATTCCCCCTCGATTGATGATTCGGGTTTGCTTTTGCCAAAGTAAAGCACAAATTCTCCCTGGAATGAATCTTCAGGTCTTTTGCACAGTTTACGACTCTCCTCTGATTTTCTAAACTGCAACCTTCACGAACAATCACCAACTTGAAACTAATCAATGCAGCATCCTCTGTTTCAATGTTAAGCATATCCGAATTCAGTTTTTGATTTCACAAGTAAGCACCACGATCTTCGCATTCCGCCTGCTCGATCTAAGAATGTAAAAAAACTCAACCGGCAATTGATAGAAACTTCAAATACCCCACTGGTAAACTTCAAATTCGTGATTCCCCCTGAAGATCTGATATCCCGTTTACCGTGATCTACATTAACGCACCATAAGAATGACAGATCTGTATAAACTGTATTCTCCACAATCAGCAAATCTTCATCGGAAAACAAATCATTTGGTAATGTAATCTGATCTCCGAAGCATTCGTCCACAATCAGATTCATCTCCTCGGATAATCTAGATCTCAGAAGCTATCATCCACGATCACTCTCAGATCTCCGATGCTCGATCAGATATCAACACCTCAGATCATCTTGATCTCAGAAGCTTTCACCCACAATCAGATTCACATTCCCCTGACAATCTGAAGCCGAAACTACCCAAAAACAGTTGCAGTGTCACGAATTTCAAAAATGCCGAAATTTCAACATACGACAGTGAAATTTTTAGATTCCCCCTCATTTTTGAAAATTCTGACGTCTCTATCACTGAATTCCCCCTTGAACTGAATTCAGTTTTCAATTCTTTTCTCCGAAAAACTTGACCAACCCAGAATATCACAATGTTCGACACAATTGTCAGGTTTTCTTCTTTGCGGATTTTATAATTTGGCCCATAAATAGTCAGATACTTCAGAATATAACAATTCTGCATCGGTATTCTGACTACCCCACTAATTTCCACAATCCATGATCGCATCATCAAATATGTTCACTAAAGCCCCCGACGGTGTCCCCGAACAACCCAGCTTGGTTGATAAAAACCCGAAAAAATTGATAATCACAAAATTTTTTCTGGAGACTCTCCTTGTCGTTGCGATCAAAAAATGCCTTTTTTAGGCATTTGATCATTTGGTCGAATATCAAGAATCGGATGGTCATCCGATCGGATTGCCACTCGATTGAAGGACAAAGTGATATGATAGAACGGATAGCAACCCGATCGGATTGCCACCCGATCGGGTTACCACCCGATCGGGTTGCCACCCGATCAGGTTAAAAAGGATGCTATCAAGTGTCTGTGGATCGGGTGGTCATCTGATCGGATTGCCACCCGATCGGGTTGTCATCCGATTGAAAACAACTTGATCTTCCCATCACCCCATAGTGACATGGATATGAGGGTCACCCGATCGGATTGCCAACCTATTGAAAAGCAGTTATCCTCCAATAAGCCTTTAAGATAGTGATATGGATCGGAGTGCCACCCGATCGGATTGCCACCCGATCGGGTTGCCACCCGATTGGAAATCACTTAACAGCTCAAGAACACTCCAAATCACTTTTTTTCGATCCAGAATCTTTATTTGTGTGAATTTCATGATGAAACTTCACAGGATTGTGCGCGATACAATTCCGAACAGATTGATGTCTTCAATTTCAAAATCCATCCGTGAATTGACCTTTATTTTGATGATTTTCTCTGTTTAACGTCAAAACTCCCGTTTAACCCAAAATTTATGAGCTTTGGGTGATTTAACCGACTGTTAGATCGATTAATTAACCGACTGTTAGATCGATTAATTCGGTACCGTAGCTCTGATACCACTGTTGATTCCAGGATCCGGTGAGTTTAACGGAGCTTCGGTTCCGAAACGACGTGTTCGGTGCGATTATTAACAACATAAATGAAAAGAAACGAGTAGAAGATAGATACGACACCGAGCAGTCACTTATAATCTGGTCTCTATTGATTATTCAACGTTTACAGCACCGCGAGACAAGTTGGACAGCATGTCCCCTCTGGGAACCAAAAGCTTGTCCAAATGGAACCCCAAGGTCCCTATTTATAGACATCTCACACATGTGCTATCCGATCGGATTGCCACCCTATCAGATTCTCACCCGATCAGATTGTCACCCGATCGGATTGCCACCCAATCGGATTGCCCCCCGATCGGATTGGCTTTGACAATTACAAAACCTGTCCAACTTCTCCTATTCTATACAATATTCAACACACGCTCTATCTAACTATTCGCACAGTGGCAGACGTACGAAATATGCACCAACAACCTCGGAAGGTTATTGATGTGTGTAAAATGCAACATATAAATTACATCAAATAAGGCATAAAACTAACCCTTTTTTAGTACTAATATTGGAAAAAGTGTGTTTTTGTCTTCCTTTTGAATTTACAGGGTCAAATGAGCTTAAACGAACAAAAGGAACAAAAATACAGCCAAAACCAACATAAATACAAAGAAAAGGAAGAAACGTGGCATGCCCGACCCCTCGACAACAACTCCCAAAGCAAAAACAAGAAGAAAGCTGAGCATGGGGCTGTGCCCAGCCCGACACGGGGCGTGCCCAGCCCGACACGGGGCGTGTCCAGCCCGACACGGGGCAGTGCTCAGGATGGACAGCTCTGGCACTAAAGACAAACCTGTAGAAGCTTCTATTGCCCACCACGGGGCCGTGCCCAGCGGACACGGGGGCGTGGCGAAAGTACAGCAGGCGCATTAATTGTAATTGCGAATTACAATTAATGAAGAGAGAGAGTGTCAGACGGACACGGGGGCGTGCCCAGCGGACACGGGGGCGTGTGGAGCTAATAAAGACAAACTGTATTAATGAAGAAAGAGAAAAGGGTGGACACGGGGCCGTGTCCAGCGGACACGGGGCCGTGTCCAGGCTTCTGTACAGGCTATAAATAGGAGTGCTTGGCTCAAGCTCAAACCATCCCTTGGCACACCACCTCTCTCACACTTCATCCACCACCCACCACCATCACAACACCATCATCCACCACCATCATCCATTGTCCATCATAGAGTGTGTGAGTCGTCTCGGGATCCAAGATTGATCGTAAGAGTTCTTGACAATCAAGGCCATGTTTGCCTAAGTCTCTTACATCACTTGGTGAAGACAAAGTGTCTAGTATAATACTTTTTATTTCTAATCTTTTGCACTTTTTATTTGGTTTTGTATTAATGACTTTAATAACTAGTTACTTATGTTGAAGGTGATCTTTCCTTATCGTTTGTCCGTGGTGTCTTGGCATTATTTTACTGTCTATATAAAATAAAGGATTTTCACCATTCATATCTCCACGGTCTATATGGAGGTATGTTGGCTACCTGGTAGGGGGTTAAGGGAACGATTTGGTAAAGGTCTTGCCATTGTTCAGCGTTTAGAGGTCCTGCAATGAACCTGGGTCAAATTTAGTAGGACCTCCTTCAATACTTCACGGTATTGGATGGCGGGGGTCCAAACTCTTTGATCACCTCATAAGTTAACTACTATTAATACTATAACCCGGCTATTTAGGACTGTATCCCTGCTGACTCAGACTACTTAGTCGAGGGTAACGTCACCGCCAAAAGCGGGGCCTACCACAATACTGCATTAATAACTTAATTCATTATCTTCCAATAATCCACCCCTTTAGGATTGTATCCCTGCTGACTCAAACTACTGGGGTGAGGGTAACGTCACCTTCAAAAGAGGGGCCTACTACAATAACTAAGATAATCTCTTAATTATGTGCAAAAGTGCGGAAATAATCAAAGGTTATACTAGATACGAGTCGGAACCAAGTGATTCATCTTGTCTATCTGTTTTTTTTTATTTTTATTTTCAGCATTTTAGTTAGTTTTTATTTTTCTTAGTTTAAAACATTTTTCTAAACTTTTATTTTGGTTAGATGTTGAGGATAAACCGGTATTAAAAGCTCTTGTGTCCTTGGACGACCTCGGTATCTTACCAACGCTATACTACACTCAACGATGGGTGCACTTGCCCATATGTGTGTTTAGTGTTAGTGAAATATCGTGTTTTATAAATTTAAAACTTGGCTAAAATAAGTGTTAAAAAGGGCTTAAAATATACACCTAAAATATACGACACTTCGCACGCATCAAGTTTTTGGCGCCGTTGCCGGGGACACAAGGATTTTAGGAAAGCTTAAAATCGACGGCCTAATCAGTTTTTCAAAACCTTTTCAAAACGGGCCCACATTTTTCTGCATTTTAGTTTAGTTTTGCATTTACAGTAGGTTGAACACGGGCCGTGCTCACTGAACACGCCCCGTGCTCAACTAGATCAGTAAATTTAATTAAAACGCCCAGATACAGATCCTGAACACGGGGCCGTGTCCACTGAACACGGGGCCGTGTCCAGCCTCTATTTCCGTTTTTATTTTTGTTTTCTGATCTCGAGACATGGTTGTGGTCTGCTGAGTGATTCTTATGGATCAATACTCAGGAGGTTACAACTACACCTATGAGGAGGATGATTATAGGGGTAATTATTGCACTAATTGTCGTAACGCACGATCGGTTCAAAATAATCGCTCATATCAACCATCCAATTCATACACCTACTATGAGGAGCCCAGGTACGAGCCATCAACTTCATACACATCCTATGAAGACCAAAGGTATGAACCTCCTCCCTCATACTCATATTTTGATGAACCAAGGTATGAGCCTTCATACTCATACTTTGAGGAACCAAGACATGAGCCACCACCTTCGTATGCTTATTATGAGGAACCATGGCGTGAACAACCCACCTCATATGAGTATTATGAAGAACAAAATTACGACCCTTATCCATCATATACTTACAATGAAGAACAATGGTGCGAACCATCTACTTCATATGTGTATTATGAGGAACAAAGGATCGAACAACCGGATTCAAGCTTAGAAAATACCGATTCTTTTTCTATAACCGAAGTGACCGATAGGATATTAGAACACATTAGAGTTATCGATCGATGTATAAAAGAAGCTCGCGCAAGGGAAGAGGAGTCCCGCGCAAGAGAAGAATTAAAAAGGGAAGAGATAACTGAAAGTGTTAAAATGGAAGAACAAATAAGTGAAAAACCGACACATGAGTTAAACAACGAAAACGGTGTGTCCGACAGTGTTAAAATTCAAGAAGAGTCTAATTTTGAAGAAATTAATCTCTTGTCACCTTCTTTTGAAAATCATTGTTTAGTACCCACTCATGCTAAGTTTTTAAAAGAGTTAAACACTAACACTAAAATTGACGAAACGGTAAGTGTTAAGTTAACTAATGATCAACCCTCGCTAATAAAAGAAGACCCATTTGAAATTAACATTACACTGGTTCCATGTTTCTTTCAAAATTCATTTATTAGTAATGTCACAATCGATAAAGATCTTTGTGTTAACATAATGCCTAACTACATTTTCGAAAAATTAAGTATTAGTGATTTTTCTCCACTTCAAATACCCATTTTTCTATCCAATCGGAAAGTAATAAAATCAATCGGTATAGTTGAGGATGTATTGGTTCAAACCAATCAAATGGTAATCCCGACCGATTTTGTCATCCTAGATGACGCTCCTCTAGTGTTGGGACGACCATTTGTAAAAACTCACGAAGCTTTGAAAAACCGGAAGTTCAACAATCTACCTCTTCAATTAGGGGCATTTAAAAAGAGTGTCGATCTTGAGCGATCAATGAAATATCCATTCGGCAATGACGACCCCCTAATTGAAGATGAGCCAGAACCACCTGATAAGGAGGGTCTAGCCAAGGACCCTTATAAACGTGGCGCACCACGGAGGCATTCCGCGGAACTATCCGTAGTTTAGTTTAGATTAACCTTTATGTTTTCTAGTTTAGTTTTTTTTTATTTTCAGGAATAAAACACACTCGGGATGGTGAAGGATGATAAGGGAAGCTTGAACCAACACCCCAAACACAAAAACAGGGCCTCCCTACGATTTTTCTTCATTACAGCAAGTTCAGCACGGGGCCGTGCTCACCCCAACACGCCCCGTGCCCAAGGTTCTATAGAAAATGCCCAGTTCAGGTACCTGGACACGGGGCCGTGCTCACTGGACACGCCCCCGTGCCCAGCCTTCTGTTTACTTTTGGTACTGGCAGTCTGGACACTGGGCCGTGCTCAGCCAACACCACCCCGTGTTCAGCTACCCACTACCATAAAATCTTGTTTTTAACCCATTTTTACACATTTAATCAGCCTAAAAACTTATTTTTGGGACACATTGAGGACAATGTGTAATTTAAGTGTGGGGGGGATGCTAAAACCTTGAATCTTGCAAGTCCTAATAACAAGCCTTACACAAAACTCTATTGGAACCGCTAATCACCCCAAATTTTTTCAAAAATTTTCAATTTTTTTTACTTGTCTAGGTTTAATTTGGGAATTTCAAAATTCTAAAAAGGTTATATTTTTACAAATTTACAACCGATAGCGTCGTGATAAAAAGAACCAACATAAGAAAATTATGAAAAGGCATGACAAGCTTAGTTAAAATTTAATTATATATACTTGATCACATAAAAACCCATTCCCACAAAAGTGAGTTTTGAGCCTTTATTGAGCATACAATTACACATCATTAAACTAAATGCTCATTTTTCGTTTCTTGTGTGAATAGCCGCTTGGTTCTTACGACTCTAGAACTTGCCATGACGATACATTCCCGGTCCTTATCAACTTAAACCCGAGTAAGTAAATGATGGAGGCATTAGGACTAACCCTTTTTATTTCTACACCATTATTTTCTTTTTCTTTTTACCACCTACCCAAAATCCCCCTAGTTAACCCCTTTGAGCCTAAACCTTTTCATTTCATAACCCAAAACAAAAACCCTTTCACCCACCAAAACCTTTTTATTTTTAACCCTTTGTTTTAGTAACAAGCTCGGTTTTTCTAATGACTTTAAAAAAAAATGATGATGATGATGAAGCAAAAGAGTAATAAACAAACAAGTTTATCAAAAATAACTTTGTTTGAATAGTGGCTTCATCAAAAAAAAAAAAAAAAAAAAAAAAAAAAAAAAAAGAGGTCTTACGAAAACCGATGCTTTTTACGCCTTTCGCCCTTTTACTAACCACTAACCCAACCACCTACCTTTAGCCCAAGCCAAACCCTTCACCCCAAAAGTCCTCTTGATATTTACAAAGGTGTATAGTTAAAAAGGAGGAGGATTGATTGCTTGGCAAGCCTATGGTAGGAGTAAGTTCCATGCCGCTCTCGAGTGATTCACTAAAAATACACCTTCGGCCAAGTGTGAGTGATTTCTCCCGTGAGGTATGTGAACTTGTATATAAATGGAATTTTAAAAAGGCATGTTATGCCCAAATAAGTAATTTATCTTATGAAAAGTTTTAAATAAATCATAACGAATAGGATTGTAAATAACATAAAAATAAAGCCTAATAAAGAATCTTGGATTCCCGGCACTCTATGACAAGCCCAAAAACCTTCTCTTCTACCAATTCCATTTGGGAGTGTAAAGCCACATTATAAAGAGTTTTGCTTGAGGACAAGCAAAGATTCAAGTGTGGGGGTATTTGATGTGTGTAAAATGCAACATATAAATTACATCAAATAAGGCATAAAACTAACCCTTTTTTAGTACTAATATTGGAAAAAGTGTGTTTTTGTCTTCCTTTTGAATTTACAGGGTCAAATGAGCTTAAACGAACAAAAGGAACAAAAATACAGCCAAAACCAACATAAATACAAAGAAAAGGAAGAAACGTGGCATGCCCGACCCCTCGACAACAACTCCCAAAGCAAAAACAAGAAGAAAGCTGAGCATGGGGCTGTGCCCAGCTGAGCATGGGGCTGTGCCCAGCCCGACACGGGGCGTGCCCAGCCCGACACGGGGCGTGTCCAGCCCGACACGGGGCAGTGCTCAGGATGGACAGCTCTGGCACTAAAGACAAACCTGTAGAAGCTTCTATTGCCCACCACGGGGTCGTGCCCAGCGGACACGGGGGCGTGGCGAAAGTACAGCAGGCGCATTAATTGTAATTGCGAATTACAATTAATGAAGAGAGAGAGTGTCAGACGGACACGGGGGCGTGCCCAGCGGACACGGGGGCGTGTGGAGCTAATAAAGACAAACTGTATTAATGAAGAAAGAGAAAAGGGTGGACACGGGGCCGTGTCCAGCGGACACGGGGCCGTGTCCAGGCTTCTGTACAGGCTATAAATAGGAGTGCTTGGCTCAAGCTCAAACCATCCCTTGGCACACCACCTCTCTCACACTTCATCCACCACCCACCACCATCACAACACCATCATCCACCACCATCATCCATTGTCCATCATAGAGTGTGTGAGTCGTCTCGGGATCCAAGATTGATCGTAAGAGTTCTTGACAATCAAGGCCATGTTTGCCTAAGTCTCTTACATCACTTGGTGAAGACAAAGTGTCTAGTATAATACTTTTTATTTCTAATCTTTTGCACTTTTTATTTGGTTTTGTATTAATGACTTTAATAACTAGTTACTTATGTTGAAGGTGATCTTTCCTTATCGTTTGTCCGTGGTGTCTTGGCATTATTTTACTGTCTATATAAAATAAAGGATTTTCACCATTCATATCTCCACGGTCTATATGGAGGTATGTTGGCTACCTGGTAGGGGGTTAAGGGAACGGTTTGGTAAAGGTCTTGCCATTGTTCAGCGTTTAGAGGTCCTGCAATGGACCTGGGTCAAATTTAGTAGGACCTCCTTCAATACTTCACGGTATTGGATGGCGGGGATCCAAACTCTTTGATCCCCTCATAAGTTAACTACTATTAATACTATAACCCGGCTATTTAGGACTGTATCCCTGCTGACTCAGACTACTTAGTCGAGGGTAACGTCACCGCCAAAAGCGGGGCCTACCACAATACTGCATTAATAACTTAATTCATTATCTTCCAATAATCCACCCCTTTAGGATTGTATCCCTGCTGACTCAAACTACTGGGGTGAGGGTAACGTCACCTTCAAAAGAGGGGCCTACTACAATAACTAAGATAATCTCTTAATTATGTGCAAAAGTGCGGAAATAATCAAAGGTTATACTAGATACGAGTCGGAACCAAGTGATTCATCTTGTCTATCTGTTTTTTTTTTATTTTTATTTTCAGCATTTTAGTTAGTTTTTATTTTTCTTAGTTTAAAACATTTTTCTAAACTTTTATTTTGGTTAGACGTTGAGGATAAACCGGTATTAAAAGCTCTTGTGTCCTTGGACGACCTCGGTATCTTACCAACGCTATACTACACTCAACGATGGGTGCACTTGCCCATATGTGTGTTTAGTGTTAGTGAAATATCGTGTTTTATAAATTTAAAACTTGGCTAAAATAAGTGTTAAAAAGGGCTTAAAATATACACCTAAAATATACGACACTTCGCACGCATCAGTTATTCCCTATACAACTGTGGTCACTAAACATGCTTGGTCGGACCCTAATGATCGGCCAAACGGGTCGAGTTTGAAATTCTAAGCGGTGGTTTAGACTGCTTATCTTACGACCCTATATAAGCACTAGACTAAAAGTGACGAGCTAAACATGTTGAAACATGTTTAACTCAGTTAGAAAACAGGTTTTGATATCAAAACAAAGGGTTTTGATACCCATTAATAGTTTGGTTGCAAAATACGCATAAATACGCATTTTGACCGAAACTATGACTCGTCACTCCGCCTAATCAACATGGTAATCAGTAGGTATAGTCACAAGGGACTATAACCATCGTGATTACGCTCATGTTGCAAAGTTCGAACGAACTTTGTGTTGACCAATTCGTGGTCAAAGCAGAAAGTCAAACACTGTTTGACTTTCATGCTTGAAAAACAATAAAAAGCACGAAAGAGACTTATAAAGGGTCCAAGCTAGGAAGATCTTGATCCAAAATACTTAGGAATGAAGTTTTGAACTTCAACTTAGAGTAATTCAGACCAAGGTGTGAGCAGAAATGAATGAAAGCTTGGGTTTATATAGATTTCGAAGAACCGTTAAGATCGTTTCTCGATAATTGAGCTTCAATCTAGGCCTTACATGTGGGCACAAGGTTTTACAATACAATGGGACACTAAAAACAATCAAACTCCATCAAATGGTATTGCAAAACTATGAACAAAACCATCAAAAACAGCTGGAAAGGCCAGGTTCAATGTTTCTGTTTTGGAGGTCTATCATGCCCCGCGTAATAGCCACACCTGGCTTACGCGCCCCGCGAGGGCAAGTTTGGCAGAATGTCAAAATTGGCCACTGCAAGTGCAGAACTTGATTTTCGATGCATTTTTGACACGTTTAAGCCCTGTTAACCCCATTTCAAGGCTCTAAAATGAAGTTAAAGTATAGAGAACTTAAAGTATGCTCAAAAACATCTCGGATGTCGGTTCGTTTGGTCGTACGGTTGCGTTATTCGGTTAATTAGGACGGAAGTCGTAACAGACGCAAAAACGATCCAAATTGCGCGATGAATGGTATTTTTGCATTCCAATCATTAAAATAAAATATTTTAATGATTACAAAAATTTTTGGATGTCCGGATTTATTCAGAACGATAGATATGCGTGAAAAAGCAAACTTATGCACTTTTTGACGCTTTTAGTCCCTATTGATCAATAAGTTTATTTTTACGCACCAAACCCCTCAAAGCCCATTTCTAAGCTATGTAAAGGATATTTAGGGCATGTTTAACTTATGATCAAGTTCCGGAAAGTTTTCGACACACCAAACCATTCAAAACTTATTTCTAAGTTATGTAAAGGTTATTTAAGGTATTTTTAGCCTATGTCACTATTCCGGAGTGTTTGTCGCGTTAAACTGATTACGTTTACGCACCAGTTTGTGTATAACTTTCCAGAAAGCGATTTAAAGCTTGAAATCGGACTCGAATCAAAACATAAAATCATCAAACACAAATACGCATATAATAACACCAAAACACATTGTTTTATTAATAATTGATTATTGTTTTACATTATACGTCGATTACAGAGCACAGTTGTCATAGTCTCCCCTACTTTAGGAAATTTCGTCCTGAAATTTTAACTAGAGGAAACTTGTGAAAACAAATGCGGATATTTCGCTTTCATTTGGTCCACATGTTCCCAAGTAAACTATGGGCCACGTTTGGACTCCCAGCGAACCTTGACCAATCGAATTCGCTTGTTCTTCAACTGCTTAATTTCATGGTCCACTATCTCCACAGGTTTCTCGACAAAGTGCATCGTTTCATCAACTTGAATTTCGTCGAGTGGAATGTGAAGATTAGTATCAGCTAAACACTTTCTCAAATTGGACACGTGAAATGTTGGGTGAATATTCCCAAGCTCTGGAGGTAGCTCTAATCGATAGGCAACCTTTCCGATTCTTTCAACAATCTTAAATGGTCCAACATATCGAGGTGCAAGTTTTCCTTTCTTTCCGAATCTCACCACTCCCTTCCAAGGTGACACCTTGAGTAGGACACGGTCTCCGATTTGAAATTCTAAGGGCTTGCGTCGCATATCCGCGTAACTCTTTTGACGGCTTCTAGCTGTCACAAGATTATCGCGAATTTTCTTGATTTTATCTGTTGTTTCTAGAATGAGCTCAGGTCCAGTAAGCTGAGCTTCACCGATCTCATTCTAATAGACAGGTGAACGACATTTTCGACCGTATAAAGCTTTGAACGGTGCCACATTATTGCTAGCATGATAACTATTGTTGTAAGAGAACTCGATCAACGGAAGATGAGAATCCCAATTACCACCAAAGTCTATCACGCATGCTCTAAGCATATCCTCCAAAGTTTGAATCGTCCTCTCAGATTGTCCATCTGTTTGGGGATGATAAGCAGTGCTTAGATTTAGTTGGGTTCCCATAGCAGATTGCATGGTCTTCCAAAAATGAGATGAAAATCGAGCATCACGATCAGAAATGATATCCAAAGGAACACCATGTCGAGATACAATCTCATCAACATAAATCTTTGCAAGTTTATCAGCAGATAGATCCTCGCGAATCAGAATAAAATGAGCTGACTTCGTTAATCGATCGATAACAACCCAAATAGCATCGTGACCTTTAGATGTACGCGGTAACTTAGTGATGAGATCCATAGCAATGTTCTCCTACTTCCAAACTGGTATCTCTGGTTGTACAAGCAAGCCAGAAGGTCGTTGATGTTCAACCTTGACTTTGAGACAAGTTAGGCATTTCGATACATACAAGGGAACATCCTTCTTCATACCAGGCCACCAGTACTGAGTACGAAGATCCTTGTACGTTTTATCAGCACCAGGATGGATAGAATATCGAGACTTTTGAGATTCATCCATCACTAAAGTGCGAAGATCGTCTTGTTTAAGAATCCACAAACGATCCTTGAAATAGAGTAAACCATTGTCCTTCGTTTCGAGTCTAAGCTCAAGTTGAAGTGGTAGCTCATATTTCAATAGACCTTCGATTACACAAGATCGTTGTGCTTGAAGGACACGAGATTGGATATCAGATAGAGTTCGAACAGAATGAAGCTTGACTCGCTTTTTTTCGACTAAGCGCATCGGCTACGACATTCGCCTTAACAGTATGGTAGTGAATCTCGCAATCGTAATCGTTCAAGAGCTTAACCCATCATCGTTGCCTCATGTTCAAATCCTTCTGATTGGGAATGTGTTGGAGACTTTTGTGGTCTGTCAAAACCACACACTTCGTGCCATAAAGATAGTGTCTCCAGATTTTGAGAGTAAATACCACAGCTCCTAACTCAAGATCATGAGTCCTATAGTTCTTCTCGTAAGCTTTCAACTGTCTTGATGCATAACCTATAACTTTGCCTCGTTGCATAAGAACACAACCAAGGCCTAGATTTGACGCGTCACAATAGACAACGAAATCATCGTTTCCCTCAGGCAAAGACAAAACAGGAGCATCACAGAGCTTCCGTTTCAGCATTTGGAACGCTTCTTCTTACTTGGGTCTCCACTCAAAAGGATTATTCTTCTGAGTTAAAGCAGTGAGTGGAACCGCAATCTTCGAAAAGTTCGAAATGAACCATCGATAATAACCAGCAAGGCTAAGAAAAGAACGAACTTCTGTGGGTGTCATTGGTGTATTCCAATCCTTAATAGCAGCTATTTTGGAAGGATCCACATGAATACCCTGCTTGTTAACTATATGACCCAGAAACTGAATTCTTTAAGCCAAAATCCACACTTGGAGAATTTAGCAAAAAGTTGTTCCTTCTTCAGGAGTTCCAGTGTCAAACGAAGGTGTTGCTCGTGATCGACTCGAGACTTCGAATAAATGAGAATATCGTCAATGAACATGATGATGAACTTGTCTAAATAAGGTTTACAAACCCTATTCATTAAGTCCATGAAGATAGCTGGAGCATTAGTCAAACCGAAAGGCATGACAGTGAACTCGTAATGCCCATATCTTGTGCGGAAAGTAGTTTTGGGAATGTCTTCTTTGAATACATGAAGCTGATGATACCCAGAACGCAGATCGATTTTAGAGAAACATGAAGAACCTTGCAGCTGATCAAAGAGATCATCAATTCGTGGTAGGGGATATCGATTCTTGATGGTAATCTTGTTAAGCTCACGATAATCGATACACATTCGAAAAGACCCATCTTTCTTCTTCACAAACAGGACTGGAGCGCCCCAAGGTGAATAACTCGGTCGGATGAATCCTTTGTCAGATAACTCTTGAAGTTGTTTTGATAACTCTTGCATTTCAGACGGTGCAAGACGATAAGGTGCTTTCGCAATCGGGTTGGCATTGGGTACGAGATCAATATGAAATTCGACTTGACGAACTGGAGGCAAACCAGGCAGTTCATCAGGAAACACCTCTGGATAATCGTGAACAATCAGAATATCTTGGATACACTTGCTCTTGCCCTTCTCCTCGGTGACATGTGCCAGAAAGGCGACATATCCTTTTCGTAAATAACCTTGGGCTTTCGTACACGACATGAGTTTCAAACCTCCAGATGGTTTCTCGCCACGAACCTCTAGGACATCACCAGACGATAAAGGAATACGAACAATCTTATCGAAACAAACCACCTCAGCATGAAACTTAGTTAGCTAATCCATCCCAACGATAATATCGAAACTTCCAAGTTGCATCGGCACGAGGTCAATAGGATAAAGATGGTTATCAAGGTTCAATTGACAATTGCGAATAATAGAATCGAGTACAAGAGGTTTACCAGTAGCAACTTCGACAGATAAGGGTTTCCTCAGTTTAGTTCTAGGTATCGCAAGCAAAGGCTCAAATGATAACGAAACAAAACTCCTATCGGCACTAGAATAAAAAAGAACAGATGCAGGTTGATGGTTAACAAGTAACGTACCATTAACAACGAGGTTGTCAGCTCGAGCCTCGTTTGCATTTAGATTGAACGCTTGTCCATGAGCGGGATTCACATTGGCATTCGCGTTTGCATTCGCGTTCACCAACCTCGGGCGATTGTTGCGGAAATGACCCATTTCACCGCAGTTGTAACACGAACCAGGTGGGAATCTAGCAGCATTCCCCTAAGCTTGTGCTGGATTCTGCGTAGCTTGATTCTGACCCAAACAACAGATGTCGGCCAAGTGCCCAAGTTTACCACAATTAGTGCATTGTTTACAAGCCCCTTGTGCCACATGATGACCGTTCCACCTTGTACAGTGAGGTGCGGTACCAGCATACTGTTTCTTTGCAGCAGGTTGTGCTGGTGGGTTCTGAGCATTCTGCGCAGTAACAACAAAATTTTGGGAAGCCTTGCGCTTCCTCGACTTCTTAGAAGACTCACCCTTCTTCTTTCCCTTCCCTTTACTCTTGTCTTGAACGGAATCAGCCGACTGCTTCTTGTCACCCTTGCGGGTCAATTTCCCTTTTCTGACCTGAGACTCGGTCAGAGTAGCAGCCAATTCAATAGCCTGACGAACAGTGGTAGGATTACTACCAGTGACAATATCTTGCATAGAATCAGGCAGACCATCGATATACCTCTCAATCGCTTTCTCCAATGGGGTAACCATAGTGGGACATAACAAACTCAGCTCTTCATAACGATCCGTATACGCACGGTGTTCTCCCCCATCTTGCTTCAAATCATCGAATTCTCGCTCCAACGCTCGAATCTCGTGACAAGGACAGAACTCTTTCATCATAAGAGCTCGAAGCTCTTCCCAAGTTTGTGCCATCGCCACATCAGCACCCCTATCACGCATCACACCGTTCCACCATGTAAGAGCACGCTTCTCAAAAACACTTGATGCAAACTCAACCTTATGCTCATTCGGACATTGAACATGTCTGAATGTGCTCTCTAAACTTTCGAACCACTGCAGGAGCGCAGTTGCTCCTTAAGACCCAGAAAACTTTAGCGGTTTAGCCGAATTGAAATTCTTGAAACTACACTGAGCATTATTGTTGTTATTGTTGTATAATTGATGAATTTGGGTTACTATGTTCGGAAGCACAGCAGCCATTTGCTTAGAAACAAGGGCTGCGATTTCTTAGTTAGTTGGAGGGTGTGCATCTCGTCGAGGAGGCATTTTCTAGAAAGAATAAGGAGACATGAGAAACGAGTGAGATCGACAATCGGATAAACAAAAGAGGTATTGAAAACATCGATGAAACACAAGGAATGTGATCATTTGATCATTACCTCGGACAAACAAATGATGCACAGTGACTAATCAAAGTAAATGGGTCAATATAATGTATCGCAAAGACATGCTTTAGCCTATAAATGAACACTCACCCCAAGAGTTCCCAGGTAAGAGTGACTGGTCTGATTATGTGGATTTGTACGAACACTCTAGCCTTAGACAGAAAACCCGAGGTACAGGCATCCACTCTTCCAGATTGCACGTGTTCACACTATAAGACCCAAACTTTGACGAGATTTTGAAAACTTAGAGGGTTCAAAACCTTATAACAAATCATCTACGGAGAGATGATTGGTTTTCAAAGCGAATTTGTTATTGTGTTCTTGTTGTGGTTATCACCTAAGGATAGGTGATGATATTGTTTTAAAATCTAAACGCAAGAAAACTTGCGTTAGGGTCCTAGAAAAGTTATAGTCTAGGTCAAAGCATTACTAATAACCTAATTCCCTATAACCATTGGCTCTGATACCAACTCTTCTGTCACACCCCGACCACGTTAAAACAACGAAACCGCGGTGGAAACGTCGCGGAGTGGAGTGGCAGAATTATTGTTTCACAACCATGGATTAAAAAGTTTTGTTTTATTGATTCATTAGGTAATTTAAATTGTCTTATAACAAAATAAACAAGTTAAACATAGACTATCATCGATATTAAATCACTAAGGCCTCATCCAGTCCTAAGTGAGCATGCATCCTAGTCACAAACATCATCATCATTCACCACCTGAAACATATGTAAAAACAAAGTCAGCAAAGAAATGCTGGCGAGCACATAGGTTTTATGAGAGTGTCGGATTCATGGCTCATTTACAAGTTGCAATACCTCATTAGACTACAAGAGTCAAAAGTTAAAAACCTTGTTTTGAAAAGTGTATAGTATTGCAACATAAATAACCAACTCAAATCAAGTTGGTTATAGTTTATAAAAATCTCGTAGCCATGATTCTTAACCCAAAACATTTGTTAAGTAAATCAAGTTGTAAATCACCTCGTTAGTAAAACTCGTATGTTTTATATCATTTAGAAAAAAAAAACTCATTGTGTGACATCGTTTTAAAATCGTTTGCCCAAGTGAACTAAATAATGCCACGGAATGTAATATGATAAAAACACTTATATATTAGAAGTACCAGCGGCGTATCTACCATGTTTTTATCATGTTACACCCGTCCCATTATCTAATCACAACCCAAAACCAATCATTTGTTCAATTCGTTTAAATCGTTTCAAATTGTTTAAGTCGTTTAAATCGTTTAAATCATTCTCGTTTTAATTGTGAAAACTACTTTTGGTCGTCTCGCTAATAACATCCAAACCTTCGTAACTCGTCTATCGCTAATCTCGCATTAACAAACCACCAAAGGGTAAGTTAACAATCACAGATTCAGTCGTTACCCACATAACCCCCACACAACCATGGGTGCAGTCTGATAACGAGATTTGTCAGATCCTATGGTACCATAACCTAATTCTGGTCGGTTTGGCCAAAACTAATGAATGTTATTCGTTATGTAACTACGTCCAACAAGTTTGTTCACATTATCGAAATCGTTATTATTTAATATAAAACATATTAATCGTTTTTAAAACCATCGTTAAAAACATCGAAATTGTTTAACACATATGAATCACCCCAAAACAATCGAAAACAGTAAAATAGGGGAACTATGTACTCACATGAGAATGTTTAGAAGTCTTGAATAACAACCAAGCAAAGCTAGAGGGATCACGGAAATCAATCGGCACCTAATATAGGTAACTATATTAATAAACCGGACCTAAATCGGAAGATCGGATAGGATGAGGTTTCGTAAACCAAATGAGCATTGGAACTCATATGATATGGTTTAACAAAGCCTACATACTAAATCGGAACCTATCCTAAGTGCTATCGACCCGTTACGACCCATTAAGGTAGCTTACGCTACTTTAACGTGTCATTCGCGCAAATGCGCGTTCGAGACGTCTAACTAGTCCTATGACAAGTATTATATGCCTAAACATGTTTAAATATGTTGCACAATCAGTTTAAGTGACAAAAGTTAGGTTACATATGCTTAAAATTCAATTATGCATGAAAAGGGCATTTTGGTCATTTTCCTAAGGCATATAAACTACCTATCATACAGCTAATTAAACTAAGTGACCATAAGGTATAACCTCGGAAGGTTATTCCCTATACAAATATGGTCACTAAACATGCTTGGTCGGATCCTAATGATCGACAAAACAGGTTGAGTTCGAAAGTCTAAGTGGTGGTTTAGACCGCTTATCTTACGACCCTATACAAGCACTAGACTAAAAGTGACGAGCTAAACATGTTGAAACATGTTTAACTAAGTTAGAAAACAGGTTTTGATATCAAAACAAAGGGTTTTGATATCCAAGAATAGTTTGGTTGCAAAATACGCATAAATACACATTTTTTCCGAAACTATGACTCGTCACTACTCCTAATCAACGTGGTAATCAGTAGGTATAGTCACAAGGGACTATAACCATCGTGATTACGCTCACGTTGCAAAGTTCGAACGAACTTTGTGTAGACCAATTCATGGTCAAAGCAGAAAGTCAAACACTGTTTGACATTCATGCTTGAAAAACAATAAAAAGCACGAAAGAGACTTACAAAGGGTCCAAGCTAGGAAGATCTTGATCCAAAATACTCAGGTATGAAGTTTTGAACTTCAACTTAGAGTAATTCAGACCAAGGTGTGAGCAGAAATGAATGAAAGCTTGGGTTTATATAGATTTCAAAGAACCGTTAAGATCATTTCTCGATAATTGAGCTTCAATCTAGGCCTTACATGTGGGCACAAGGTTTTACAATACAATGGGACACTAAAAACAATCAAAATCCATCATATGGTATTGCAAAACTATGAACAAAACCATCAAAAACAGCTGGAAAGGCCAGGTTCAATGTTTCTGTGCTGAAGGTCTGTCGCGCCCCGCATAATAGACACACCTGGCTTACGCGTCCCGCGAGGGCAAGTTTGGCAGAATGTCAAAATTGGCCCCTGCAAGTGCAGAACTTGATTTTTGATGCATTTTTGACACGTTTAAGCCCCGTTAACCCCATTTCAAGGCTCTAAAATGAAGTTAAATTATAGGGAACTTAAAGTATGCTCAAAAACATCTCAGATGTCAGTTCGTTTGGTCGTACGGTTACGTTATTCGGTTAATTACGACGGAAGTCGTAACGGACGCAAAAACGATCCAAATTGCGCGACGAATGGTATTTTTGCATTCCAATCATTTAAATAAATTATTTTAATGATTACAAAAATTTTTGGATGTCCGGATATATTCAGAACGTAAGATATGCGCGAAAACGCAAACTTATGCACTTTTTGACGCTTTTAGTCCCTATTGATCAATAAGTTTATTTTTGCGCACCAAACACCTCAAAGCCCATTTCTAAGCGATGTAAAGGATATTTAGGGCATGTTTAACTTATGATCAAGTTCCAGAATGTTCGTTACAGAACGGATCGACATACTTTCGCAGCTTGACACAAATAGTCCCTGCGATCGAATAGACTTGTTTTCGACACACCAAAACATTCAAAACTTATTTCTAAGTTATGTAAAGGTTATTTAAGGTATGTTAAGCCTATGTCACTATTCCAGAGTGTTTTTCGCGTTAAATTGATTACGTTTACGCACCAGTTTGCGTATAACTTTCCAGAAAGCGATTTAAAGCTTGAAATCGGACTCGAATCAAAACGTAAAATCATCAAACACAAATTCGCATATAATCAAACCAAAAAACATTGTTTTATTAATAACTAGTTATTGTTTTACATTATACGTCGATTAAAGAGCACAGTTGTAACAGTTTCTCTTTCCTTTCACACCTCCATGCAATAACCTTAGCCATTTTTAGTCAATTTTTTTTGGCGTGTTTGAGCTTGTGTTCTCGTGGTCTTCTTTTATATTGACTTTTTTCCCACGCATGACTGGTAATTATGGCGTTTTGAAAAAGATAAATAAATTTAGTTACCCAAGTATTTTGCTTTTAATATAATAAATGTTAGTAATTATGTTTTCCGTCGTTTCATTTACTGTTTTTGCAGTTACCATGTTTTTTTTTTCAGTCTCAACTGTTTTTATGGTGTAACACGTCTAATATTGACGGCTGTAATTATGGCGTTTTGTTTTCCAATTGCGGTTAGATAACAATTGGACTTTTTTTGTTTTATATTCTTTGCACATTGTTTCACGTTTTTTTTATAATAGTAGTTCAAAGTAATTTTATTATAGTTTGGTAGTTTTTTGGGGGCGCTTTTATGGCATCATGGCGTTTTACAAGCAATTGCTCATTTTGGCGTTTTATTATATATTTAATTATAGTATTAATGTTCTTTTGTTGTTTATTAACTGAAATTACAAAACAAACAACAGATAAAGAAAATTAAAAAAAAACAAAGTAGAAGCAATTTATGATTTAAATCTTCACTGTCACCAGTCTCTTTTTCCTTTTTAAACTACAAGAACTGTGACAAATAAATGGCGTTTTGGGTTTGGCATTTTTTATTTTCTTTGTTCATGTGTTGAAGTGTCTTTGTGGATGTTGGAGATATAGATCAACCCTTTGTGGGTGTATGTTATCTGCCCGTCATCTTCATTGTAATCATAGAGGCCAAAGTAGCATTTACACTGGTATTGGTCTCTTCTTATCATCCAAACCTTCTTCAAGAACAAAGATGACAGAATGACATATGGGTGTCATCAGTCCCTCTTTTTTGAATTTTGTCCATCTCATGCAGCAAAATCTTACTACACTCACGTAACAAATCATTCAGCGAAACTTCATGCAAAACATTACTGAGTATCAAAGAAAAGATGTTTGCAATCGTTGTATTTTTTGTCGTTTTACATTGAGTTGTATTTTTTTAGGAACCACTGTGTTTTTTGTGTGTTTTTTTGGTGTGATAAACGGAAGGTGGTGAGACGTTTCTATTTATAGAATTTTTTTGGTGCGTAGTTTAGGCCGGATATTATTTTTATAACAAAAAATGTAATTAAAATTTATCCGGATGTAAGGTTTGGCGTTATATATTATGGCGTTTCATATTTTGTGGCGTTTTTGTAACAAGAGAGCTTAAATAAAAACTCAGAAAAAAGTACGCAGTGATAAAATTGGCGTTTTGTATTTATTTAGCGTTTTATTTTTCAATGGTGTTTTATGTGAAAAATGAGGTTTTACCTTTTTTACCCTTAATGAAGCGCGTCCACGTAATAAAATTGGTGTTATTTACGAAAATGCCACCGCGCCAATCTAGTCCATAGATTTTTTTGATCGGACGATCAATAAGCCTTCTCACCGTTCTCACACTTTCTACCGTTTTCTCTAAATCCTGACCCTATATATATATATATATGTGAAGAGAGTAAAGTCGCAATGTTCGATTTTTTTGGTTAAATATGCTTGAGTATTTGTTTGTTTAAATTCTGTGATATTGATACCTGATAATGTCTGTAATTCAGATGTCGAACAAAGTAAATCAGGAAATCCAGAATAACAATAATAACGGGAACCAGGTGGATAAAAGTGCTATCAAACATTTAGTAGCTCAAGGAATCATAGATGTTATGCCTTATATTATCGATACTATTAAAAGGCAGAAAATAATAATTCCATAATTGGAAGTAAACATGCACCCACTGAGCCAGATCACAACGTGAATGGAAATCACGGACTGTTTATCCAAGCTCCGCTTCCAAAAAGAAGAAGGACCATCTCATATGGTTGTTCTTATAAAGAATTCTCATCATGCAAACCGATAGAATTCTCAGGCAATGAAGGAGCCATTTCAGCCTTGCGCTGGATAGAAAAGACAAAAGCAGTTTTAAAAATAAGTAAATGTGCAGATGAAGATAAAATCATGTATGCTTCTAACCTTTTTAAGAATGCAGCCTTAGAGTGGTAGAATACCATTCTTCAGTCCAGAGGAAGTGACAGGATTTACAACATGAAATGGAACAACTTTAAGGAAATAGTTAAAAGGAAATTCTATCCTCCTAATGAAAAAGAGCAGATTGCTAATAAGTTCCTAAATCATAGAATGATTGGAGTAGACTGCAGGGAATATACTACCACATTCTTTGAATATACTAGGATAGTACCAAATCTAGCATCACCAGAACCAGTATTAATCTCTCGTTACATCTGGGGATTAATCAGTGAAATCAGACATGTAGTCAAGACAACTAGACCACAAACAATAGAAGAAGCAGTGGAACTTGCTAACACTCTGACAGATGAATTGGTACGTACGCAAGAGAAATGCCAGAAAAGAACCTAGCTCAAAAGATTACCTAGGAACTACGTTATGGTAATTCCTACCGCGGTAAAGGACCAGGTTCTTCCTCTTCACCCTACTGCAAGTACTGTAAAAGGAAACGCTCAGGAAAATGCTCGATATACTACAACTTTTGCAAAATATCAGGGCATAAGGAAGAAGAGTGTAGGAAGAAAGCTAACGTTATAATATGCTATAATTGTAGAGAAGCTGGTCGTATTAAACCGAACTGTTCGAAACTAGCTCTAGCGGCAACCAACAAAGCAAACGCAACAGAAGGACCCAAGAAGAATGCAAGAGCATTCGTTCTGACAGCCGAAGAAGCCAAGATGATTCCGGATGTGATTGCCGGTACGTTTTTAGTTAATGATGTTTATGCTAAAGTATTATTTGACTCTAGTGCAAATCAAAGTTTTATCAATACTTCTTTCTGCAAACTTCTCAATCAACCATTAACTCAACTTCACCAAGACTGTCTGGTGGAGACGGCAAATGGAAATTCTATCAAAATAAGTGAAATCCTGTAGGGAGCAAGGATAGAAATTTTAAGTCATAACTTTACTTCTAACCTTTTTCCAATGGATCTAGCAGGATTCGAGGTCGTGTTAGGAATGGATTGGTTGGTAGCCAATCAGGCGCAAATTTTATGTGATCAAAAGTCTGTAGAAGTAAATGCGCCAAATGGATAAAGGATCACAATTAAAGTAGACAAACCAACAAGATCAACAAAAGTCATCTTTGTGATGAAAGCTGCAAATTATACACGAAAAGGAGGAATGGTGTATATGATTTCAGTAATCATTAACACTAAAGGAAAAAAATTAAAAGATATTCCTGTAGTATCTAAATTCTCAGATGTTTTTCCAGAAGAATTGCCTAAATTACCGCCAGATCGAGAAGTTGAATTTAGAATTCACCTGATACTAGGAACGACACCGATTGCCAAAGCACCCTATCGACTAGCGCCAACGGAGATGCAGGAATTGAAGAAATAGCTGGATGAACTACTAAAGAAAGGTTTCATACAACCTAGCTCATCGCAATGGGGAGCACCTGGTGTTGTTTGTCAAAAAGAAAGACGGATCGATGCGTATGTGCATTGATTACCGAGAATTGAATAAGGTTACGATTAAAAATCGGTACCCACTACCAAGAATCGATGACTTGTTCGATCAACTTCAAGGAGCCCGATTCTTTTCTAAGATCGACGCTCAGGATATCATCAATTGAAAGTACAGGAAAAGGACATTCCTAAAACTGCTTTCAGAACGAGGTACGGTCATTATGAATTTACAGTCATGCCCTTTGGTTTAACCAATGCCCCAGCCGCATTTATGGACATGATGAACAGGATATGTAAACCATACCTAGATAAATTCATAATTGTCTTTATAGATGATATTCTCATTTACTCTAATAGTAAGGAGGAACATGCGGAGCATTTGCATATACTCCTAACATTGTTGAGAAAAGAAAAGCTTTATGCTAAATTCTCAAAATGTGAATTTTGGTTACAAGAAGTGCAATTCCTTGGACATCTGGTTAATCATGAAGGAATTCATGTGGATCCCATAAAGATCGAGGCGATTACCAAATGGAAAGTCCCTGAGTGACCAGCAGAAGTAAGAAGTTTTCTTGGATTAGCCGAATATTATAGACGTTTTACTCAAGATTTCTCTAGAATAGCCATTCCATTAACCAAACTGACTTGCAAATCAGTTAAGTTTGAATGGGGACCAAAAAAGAGGAAGCATTTAAGATTTTAAAGCAAAGGTTAACCAATGCTCCAATACTCGCTTTGCTAGAAGGAACTAAAGACTTTATACACTACTGTGATGCATCCAAGTTAGGATTTGGATGTGTGTTGATGAAACGTCAAAAGGTAATTGCTTAGGCCTCTAGACAGCTTAAGAAGCATGAAGAGAATTATACAACCCATGATCTAGAATTAGGAGCAATATTTTTTGCCCTTAAGATTTGGAGACATTATCTCTATGGTAGTAAGTTTGTTGTCTTCACAGATCATAAGAGTTTAAGATATGTTTTTGGGCAAGAGTAATTAAACATGAGACAAAGACGTTGGATGAAAATCCTTAGTGATTATGACTGTGATATCCAGTATCATGCAGGAAAAGATAATGTAGTAGCTGATGCTTTAAGTAGAAAATAACATGAGAAGCCAAAAAGAGTACGTGCTCTCAGATTAAACCTGCAAGCAGATTTAAATGAGCAAATTAAAGAGATACAAGAAACAGCAATCAAGGGCGAGGTTGAAGCTTTGAACGGAATGATTAAAGAATTAGAAAAAGGAACAGATGGAATTTGGAAATTCCACAAGAAAAGGATCTGGATACCTATTCAAGGAAGCCTACGAAACCAAATTTTAGACAAAGCCCATAAGTGTAAGTATACAATACATCCCGGTAGTGACAAGATGTATCAAGACTTAAGAAAGAATTTCTGGTGGATAGGAATGAAAAAGGATATAGCAAACTATGTTGCAAAATGTTTAACCTGTTCCCAGGTTAAAGCTAAACATCAGAAACGTTTAGGATTACTGCAGCAATTAGAAATGCCAATTTGGAAATGAGAATTGATAACAATGGACTTTGTTACCAAACTACCCAAGACACGAAAAGGTAATGATATAATCTGGGTTATTGTAGACAGATTGACAAAATCTGCTTATTTCTTAACAATGAAAGAAACTTTTAGTATGAAACAGTTAGCCAAGTTGTATGTAAATGAAATAGTTTCATTACATGGAATTCCTTTATCTTTTGTATCTGACAGAGACAGTTATTTCACTTCTATTTTTGGACAAGTTTCCAAAGCCATGGGAACCAGATTAAATCTAAGTAGCGCATATCATCCTCAAACAGATGGTCAAAGTGAAAGGATAATTCAGACAATGGAAGATATGCTTAGAGCTTGTGTGATAGATTTCGGAGGAAATTAGGATGAACACTTACCTTTAGTAGAATTTTTTACAACAATAGCTATCATACAAGCATCAATGCTGCACCATTTGAAGCACTCTATGGACGAAAATGCCGAACCCAGTCTGTTGGGTAGAGATCGGAGAAAAGCAATTGTCAGGTCCTGAGATTGTGCAAGAAACAACTGACAAAATTATTCAAGTAAAGGATCACGAGATCGTCAAAAGAGTTATGCAAATAACAGAAGAAAGCCGTTGGAATTTCAAGTGGGAGACAAGGTATTGTTAAAAGTTTCTCCATGGAAAGGAGTTATTAGATTCGGTAAAAGAGGAAAGTTAAGCCCAAGGTATGTTGGACCTTTTGAACTTATCAAAAGAATGGGACCAGTAGCCTTTTAGCTACACTTTCCAGAAGGAATGTCAGGAATACATGAGGTATTTCATGTATGTAACCTCAAGAAATGCTTAGTAGATGAATCATTGGTGATACCTCTGCAAGACATAGAGGTAAACGAGAAACTTAAGTTTGTCGAGAAGCCCATTCAGATTGAAGATAGAAAGATCAAAAATCTCAAACACAAGAGATTAGTTCTTGTTAAGGTAAAAAGGGATTCGAAGAGAGGGTCAGAGTACACATGGGAGCTCGAATCAGAAATGCAAAGGAAATATCTACACCTATTCCCGTGAATCTCGAGGACGAGATTTAAAAAAAGGTGGGGAGGATATAACAACCCTCGAAAACACCCTAAATTAACCCCTATGTCCAAAACCGAACCAGTATAACCTAATTTTATTAAAAATTAAATAAAAAATGATTTTTGAATTCTCGCGGGTCGCGATAGGGATAGGGGTGTCGGTCGCGGGGCGTGACAAGGCTAGGTTCGTGACCAGGCAACCCTAACCGTAGCTAGGGTGCCCTCGCGGGGCGCGAGAGAGGCCCTTAGACGGGTCGCGGGGCGCGAGAGACCCCTAGAAAAGTGTATAAATGGAGCTCTTCAGCAGAAGTTGCAATTCGTTCATCTCTTCTTTCTCTCTGTCCCTATAGTGCGAAAATTATTGCTCGATATTATACCCCTAAAACACGAAGCTCTGCCTTGTTGTAAGTATTTTAACCCCCGATCACTAATTCGTTACCCTACTGGATTGATTTAAGACCCACCAACGCATGTCGAGGCTTTTCCTGACTAAGTTCGTTGGGGTTCTGTCTCGTGTTGTATGGCTAAAAGTGACTTGGTTTATTTTAGTAACACGCGTGCATTGTATGTTTTTAATAGAAACTCCAGAAAATAATCAAGAAATATTACCAGGAAGCCCGTAGAAATACCTAAGTTTACAATGTGAGTCATTCTGTTTTTCTACCAAACTGTATTACAAAATCTCAAATGTTTTCAGTTATACTTACAGTGATTGAGTCTTTGTATTCTACAATTACTGCCGGTATGTGGGGTTTTGTATATACTACTAATTAAGCGTTACTATTGGACAAAGAGTTAGCCAATAGTAATATGAACATGGTCATTGTAACTGCCAACGTGACAAATACTGAATGATTAATTAGGTAGATGTAAACATTTTAATCGCTCTCAATACTGTAAAGTTATAAAAGCTTATTTTTGTAAACTGGAATGTACTCGGCAGTATTTCTTGCAGATAAAATATTTTTAAAACGCGTTTCAGGTAACATGATGTGAAAGCTATTAGAAGCCAGGTATAGAGCACTGAAGGCTTAAAGAAAGTGGTTATAAAGTTATGTAAATAAAAAGTTTATGTTTTCAGCAACTATGGTTTATCCCTATAACGATATTATAAATGAAAAATGGGTTTTATCCCATTTTTGTAATATAAAAGTTTGGTGTTTTGAAACTTTTAAATTTATTTCCTAACTACGATCCTGTTGTCTCATTTCCGCTGCCGAACTAATAAACACCGATACCACCAGCTCGTGTTCGCGGCTCCCACTCCTGGGGTAGGGGGTTGCGACAAAAATCCACAATCATCTTGACTTACCATTTAATTTCTTTGAGACTGCTTATGAAATTTCTGGACGAAATTTCTTTCAACTTGGGGATAATGTGACAACCTGCAACTTCAGGTTACTACTTTAACCTAATCACAGTTAATTTAATCGTACATTCATGGTACTGCATTTAACTAGGGTTAGTTAAATGAGTCTACATTGGTAACTTGGGGAATTACCGGAACACGTACATGATAACTCTCGAACATTGGCAACTAATGCGAATAATAATATAAACGAATGGTTTATACGAAACTTATGTGTTGCATGACAAATACGTGAACTGTATGCTGAAAATGTAAATTACATGGTATTATGTGGCTTTTGTGTAAAAGTTATATTATTAGGGGGTGTTTAATGTATTGTGAAACTTTAATAACTACTCAAAACCCTAGAAGTTTCCCATAATCTCACTATACGACACACACCATTCCCTGAGCATTCTCTAATCCTTCTTCAATCATTCTTGGCTTCACAAATTCACACACATCGGTCCTTGATCTTCAATTCATCTACAGTTAATCAAGAGGTAAGTGTTTATGATTACATGTTACATTGTTAATCTTGTTCGTTTGATTTATATAAACCCTAGATGATCCAAACAATTGATTGTGTGTGATTGGTTTTGCCACTGAATACGTGTTTGCTTAGACAAATGATTGTGCAATGATTTTTTGTCGTTTATAGTATGATATCATTGTTAGATTGTTCGATTTAATGCCGGACATGATTGATTTATGTGCATTTGGGGTTTTCTATTCGTCAAAAACTTTGAAGAAAGGAATTTTTTTTAATTGTCAAACTTAGTGAAGTCACAAAGTTGCCCGTATTTGTGAAATAATTATACTGTCCGTACTTGTGTGTGTAAACCTTGTCCACACTTGTTATTCAAATAAAGGGATCTGAACTTGTATTATTTCTACATGTCCGCACTTGTGCAAAATGTGAAGGATCAAAACTTATTGATTGAAACATGTCCGGACTTGTAGAAACAAAAAAAAGGGAGTTCGTACTTGGTCGTTTAGTGGAGTCTGCACATAATCCAACTTACATGGTCCGAACATGTAATTATGATGAAGGTCCGCACTTAAAAACAAACACTATGTCCGAACTTAAGATATTAAGTGATAAGGAGATCCGAACTTAATTTAAATGCATCTGAACTTGACTGGATTATGGTTGTTCGTATTTGTTGTTTAAAAAAGGGTAGTTGCACGGTACCCCTGACCGCGGAAGGGATCTCCCTTCCCAGTTCACCACCCGACAAGGATCCCTGGCGGCAAATACCCATAGCCATCAAAGAGGGGTAAGAAACATGTTTCGAACCCGAGACCTCGAGTGTCCTCGGTCCGGCTTAAAGCGGGTGTCGGTGGCCACCAAAGTGGCACTAATGGGAATTGAACTTGGGTCTCCATTGGAGAACCCAAGTCACTCCACCACTAGGCCACTTGTGGTGGTTTAGATGATCAAGACTTGTGGTTTCAAAGTCTGAATACAGCTAACAAATCATGGGTCCGAACTTATGGTTGTTTAGGTGATCAAGACTTGTGGTTTCAAAGTCTAATACAGTTAACAAATCATGGGTCCGAACTTATGGTTCCAAAGCTGTCCGCACATATGCTGAAATATGTTGTCCGCACTTGGTTGTCTTGTTACGTACACACAGCTATTTTAATAAGAGGACCGAATTTAAGCTTGGTATGTATAATTTATTTAATTATACTTCAACTGTTATCCGCACATAATATACTCACATGTCCACATTTGGTTGAAAATGACATGCACCTAAATTTAATTAAATGACCTATAGTGTGAATCTGATGTGCGTGAGGATGAATGGACCGAAGTTTCTTTTTCTTTTAGGGGGCCGACTTCTTTGACTAATGAAATGGATCAACAGTTAGTAATTACTGGTTGTAAATTAAAAGTTCTGCAACATCGTGAAAGTACGGGGACAGGGAGGCAAAGCCGGTGAGAAACCCACCGACTTTCTCCTTTAAGATTGTAGTAGTATTTTGCCCGCCATGCGTTGCGGCCGCGCGCGACGGTGGAAACATATAATAAGACAAAACATGATTCGTAGAACGCAGTGCGTAAAAGACAATTAAAAAAGATGTAAAACATAAAGGTAGACACAAAATTTAAAACACAATGCCTAAGACATTTCGTAAAACACAATGAATTGGCATTTGCAAAAGTAGAAGTTGTAGTTTAGGGGGTTACAATTGCAATTTTTTAAATGTTGGGCATGTGTAAAAATAGAGTAATAGTCCAATGGGTAAAAAAACAAAGTCTAAAAAAAACAAAGTGTAAAAGTTTAGGGGTGGTGGCGGAAATGTGTAAAAGATGAGGGGGTGTTGGTAGAAATGTAAAAGAAGATGGTTGGTGGCGTAACTATGTAAGAGCTAAGGGGTTGATGGTGAAAAACCAAAGTAGAGGGTTGGTGCTCGTAAAGTTTGAAAGATGAGGTTGTGGTTTTAGAAATTCAAGTAGGAGGTTTAGAGGCTAAATTTGTTATTTTATAAAAGTTTAAAGACAAAGTAAAGGGCTAAAATAGCAAAATTATTAAAGTGAGGGGGCATGGAGCAAAGAAAAAGTAAAGGGCTAAAATTGCAAAATTATTAAAGTGAGGGGGGCATGGAGCAAAGCCGGTGGGACTGGGGTTTTGGTAGAAATGTAAAGAAGATGGTTGGTGGCGTAACTATGTAAGAGCTAAGGGGTTGATGGTGAAAAACCAAAGTAGAGGGTTGGTGCTCGTAAAGTTTGAAAGATGAGATTGTGGTTTTAGAAATTCAAGTAGGAGGTTTAGAGGCTAAATTTGTTATTTTATAAAAGTTTAAAGACAAAGTAAAGGGCTAAAATAGCAAAATTATTAAAGTGAGGGGGGCATGGAGCAAAGACAAAGTAAAGGGCTAAAATTGCAAAATTACTAAAGTGAGGGGGGCATGGAGCAAAGCCGGTGGGATTTCCCACCTACTTTGTCCTTTAAATCTTTAGGGTAATATTGCATGTTCGGAGTTAATTATAAAACTTACCAACCACCTTTGGAACAATATACATGGGGTATCGAGTATGTTATAATTCTTTGGGGCCGGGTATGCTATGATTCACTGGGCCAGATTATATTTATTATTAGGAAGGCCCAACGTTATAATTATGCACATCATGATAACCGAATTATACGTGCTGCACGTTAAAATTGATCACACGGAACACTTGTTTGGACACTTAGGGTATTGCATAACCCAACTCGATACGTACTTACATTCATTATACCTTAGGTCGCGTGTAACGGACCTAGTATTCATTAAATGCTAGAAGTACATTATCAAACTAAGCAAACTAAGGTGAGTTCACTACTCTTTTTTCACAAGCATGCGTCCCGGGGGGGACAAACAAACAAACAACTTACTATTCCGTGGAGGAATACTTTTCGAACTAATATTCCAAGGATGAATACTTTTAAATGCTTTGGTTTAATTTCGATGTTAGTTAATAAACTCAACTCTATCACGAAAGTTCCTACTTACTACCGAACTAGTTGCCGGGGAGGCAACGGGGTATTAGTTGATAGCGCTATTAGGCTTGACAACCTCAAACCGTACAGGGAGGACGGGCGTGAACTAATGACCTTAAACACATGGCCAATGTTGATAGGCATTGATGAGGGCAAACAAACATATGTCACATCGGTATCGAGTTTATTATTGACATGTCTTTAAACTAAAACACTTAACATGATTTTCGTTAAACAAAACTATGAACTCGCCAGCTTTATGCTGATACACTTTTCTATATGCTTGCAAGTCATTAGATGATTTCATGAAACAGAGCTTGCAATCGGAGGAGCTGTGGATGTCATGGGTCGTGCCATTGTTAACTTATATGATGTTATGCTACGCTTTGCAAACAAGTTGTTTTCACATGCTTAAAACAATTTCAAATGCTTCCGTTGAACGTATTTGGTTTTAAACAGAGTTTTGAATTACACATTTCACGTTGAATGAGATTTCGAGTTTATTATATTACCATTAATTCAATGTGATTAGTAAATCCCGGTTCGTCACACGTCTCGCGGTGGTTTCCGCATGTGGTATTTTAGGGGTTTGACATTGCGCTTCCTTTCTAATCTCTTAAAGTGGGTTGAGAATTCGCATTTAAGTGTGCCGAAGAAAAATAATTGTGGCTGTGGTTATATACATTGCTTGGTGGGCAAGTTGGAAACTTTAAAATGATACGGTTTTCTTGATGAGACGCTCTAAGTTTCTTGTGTTATTTGACGATGTCACGTATTTCTCTTTTCTTTGTTGTTCGAATAAGAAGAATAAGTGTAAACTGAATTGAGTACAGTGGTTGAAAAACCATCTTTTATTCATGTAATAATTATCCTAATCCAGCCTCGATAGTATTTGGCTAGTTGGTAAAACGATCTTTGTTGTTAAAAAAAGATATATATTACTTCATGATGAAAATTTGGAATAAAAATAATTTAAAGATTTCTCATAGGGTTATTTTCGTCTTTTTATAGAAGAGAAAAACTTTCAAAAACCGTTTTTATAAACAATTTCTTTAACTAGTATTTTAACTTTTTATATAGTCTTTAAAAAATATTCGTAATTTTGAAGAATAAGTTCAATAAAATAAAAATTGGTAACATATTTATATAAACTCTCCACAAATTAAACTTTCGTGGTTTAGTTTCAACACTATTAAACTATCATGGTTTATTTTCAATTTAATTTGGGCTTATTATATCTTTATGTTATACAGACCTGATGTGTAATGAGCTTTTTTTGTTAATCCTATGTTGTACTACATGGGCCAAGAGACCAAAAAGGGTTCCAATTTGGCCTCTCAATCATCACGAGCTAATTGCTAGCTGGAGCCTCATGGGGTATGTGATTAATTCCAGTTACCATTTATTGTTGATTGCTTTCTGCTCCTATTAAAGGAGGGTTTATTTTCGTTTTTAGCTGTGGTTTCAAACAAGCTTGTTAACTATTAAGCTTTACCAATGGGTTGACAAAGACAAAGACAAAGCCTTTAAACATTTTTGAGAAAGGGGAAGGTCTTGGGTTCGAGTCCCACAGATAGCAGGAAATAAATGAAATTTGCTCTTCAAAAAAACCTATTAAACTTGCCTTCAAGTTATCATCTTTATTGATAAAATCATCAATCATTCTTTTTAAGTTGGTATCAGAGGCCTAGGCTCAATACTGTCACACCCCAACTAACGACAGAATATGTCAGTACATGATATGTGATTGTTCATAAAACATGACACTATTAAAATGTGATATATTTAATCATACCAAATTAATTATTCGAATACAAGGAAAACAAATTGTCTTATAACATAACATAATGTAACACTATTAAAATGTGATATATTTAATTATACCAAATTAATTATGTGAATACAAGGAAAACAAATTGTCTTGTAACATAACATAATGTAAAGTTTTATTTATTGAAACTAAGTCTCATGCGTTCTAAGTGTTTCATCATGTTTGATAGCATCTTAAACTACACCTGTATTATGTATAAAATAAAGAGTTAACTAAAAAGTTGGTGAGTAAACATAGATTTGACACACATAGAAATAAAATAATAAATCAGTAGTCAATGATATAATTTAGCATATATGTATAAACAATGCAATGATCAAACCTTGGTTGGCTAGAACTAGAATTTAGTCAATTTCAATGCCCATATTCCATCGCATGTCAAATTTGGGTGGGTGTCAATCCAATAGCGCTATTATCTACTACTTTAGATATAGTTTGTTAATGACCAATGCTAGAAATAGGTTTAGGCTTAGGCTAGCATTAGAAATAGTTCACCACATAACACAAATTAGCACATAGACATAACGAGTTCTCATAACTTTAAATAAAAGAATTTGAATTTGAATACATGATACACCCAAAAACATAAAATGAAAAACGAGTTATGAATACTCACATGTTGTGAAGATATCCAAAATACAACTTAACACAAGTTGTAGCGTTTTGGAAAATATATTCCAAAATTAATCCTAACAACATATTACATGAACAAGTATAAATGAAATGAATAAAACGAATACGATGAAATAGGGATTTCTAGGTTCATACGATTTAGGGGATTTTTAGTTTAAGCGTTTAAAAATGGTTTAAGTGTTAAAATATATAAATACAAATAACGACAATTCATATTTAAATATCATAGAAAAAGTAGTATAGTTGTACGATTTCGTCTTAAAAATATAATATATATTTTACCCTAAAATAAACTAGTTTAATACCCGTCCGATGGACGGGTATTTTAAATGCGGTAATGATATAAGTGTTTTTTCTTTGCATTCTAAACAAAAACATTATTTGTTTATAAAAGAGAGCCATAAGTGGTTTTTCTTTGCATTCTAAACAAAAACATTATTTGTTTATGAAAAAGAGCCAAAATATGTGAATTATTCATCAATATCTACATGTGTATTATGTCAAAATCTGAAAAAGCAAAGGTTGGAGGCAAGTTTCAATGTTACTCACTCTACTCGTCAGAGATAAAATATTACACGATCAACTCATCATAATTATCGGGTCACAGACTCATAGTTGTCAGTTCTAATTAAAAGAAATAAAGAATGACCTAGTGTCCCAACATAAGTATTTGTAGCTCGAGAAAACCGATTGGCTGTTGATTCTTACAGCCTCAACTCTCAAAATGTGGATATTAGATTTCTCACTAAAATTTAATATTAAAATTTGCATCAAAGTGTCAAAGATCATCAAAACTTTTGAACTAAATCATTTCAGTACTAAACAGGGCACAACGATTTCAAGAGTCAAATGTATACGCTAAAGAATCCAACATTAAAACAAAAAAAATGTCTAAAATTGGGATTATATTATTTTCTTTTGAACAGACAACCGAAGCACTTTATTATAAACAAAAAAGACATACTACCCTTTACCAGCAAGAAGCTAAAAGGAGGGACACTGTACAACAAAAACCACCAGTTAGGGTCTGCAAAGTCGGTTAACCGCAAGTTCGATTAATGACCTTTTCGTCACCCGTCGGTTAACCGCAGGTTCGGTTAATGACCTTTTCGTCACCCACCAAAACGTTGTCTCTTTTATGTCGTCCACTACCTTGAATACCGATGTTGTGTTGATGACCTTTTCGTTTCGATGAATCCATGACCTCCATACGGTCTTGAGGAAATAGCATGCGCCATTTTTTTCTTCAACTTTGAACCATCTATACTCCACGCCACCTCCAAAATCTGCTGTATGGAATCAAGTGTGCTGGGATCCGGATTTAATCCAACAAAAATCTTCCACAACACCATTCTTGCGAAGAGACATGAGGCCAAGATGTGTCTGGCGGATTCAACACCATACCTGCACATTTACAAGACCCATCGCCAATCTGAATACTCGTTTCTCTCAACGCGTCACTCGTAGGGATCCTGTTACTCACCGCTCTCCATAGGAAACAATTTATTTTCGGGATTGCTATGAAATTCCATCTAAATAAAGCTTCATTATTATTCCCTGCTGCGACCATACCTTATGTGCATACTCTACATAGTTCTTCATGGAAAAGCTTGAAGCCAGGGTGTCATAATTAACAAAACAAAATCTCATTTGTACACACTGTAACAACAAAAATTAATGGAATCTGTTAGAAAAATAAAATGTTATATCATTCATAAGTTTATATTAGTTTATTATTCTTTGAGAAGATAAAAGGCCAATTACAAACTAAATCCGGGTCCACTAATTCTCAAATATGGTAGTACACCAGGACATAACTGTCACAAGAAACAGTATCGATAAAAAAATTAGCAGTTTAAAAATCAAACAATCATTGACCTTTATTCAGAGACTTGGCTATATTCCAACTTGCACCATCTCCCCTCAAATCTCCCAGTCTCTTGTTATTCCTCTAGAGTATGAACAAAAAGAATACGTGACTTATTACGGTTATTAACGGGCATATTTGAAAAGTATAATAAAGGATGGGTCTTACCCAAACCAAATTAACTATTTTTTTTAAATGGACTGTTTCGACCCGTACCCAATTTTGCGAAAACCCGATCTCACCCGAACCAAAATGGTTTTAAATAAAAAAAGACAACCCATTCTAGTTATACTTTCCATCATTAAAATCAAAAGCTAGGCCCGTCGATTTTAATGGAGATACCCGATCACCGAAAAGGCCTGACTCGGGATAAGTGACACGAGAAGCCAGAATCCGATTAAAAGATAGACTCAAAACCGAACCCATTTAATCAGTTCGGTTATTGGGTTGAATGTATGCAATTTCAAATAAACTTGACGAAGATTTAATGTATGTTGGTAAAAAGGGCGAATATGCCATCAATGAGTGAACAATTTGGACTAAAAGCGACATGACCATCGTTTTACTAACTCTAATATAGAATAATAAGAAGGGACAACGTATCAACAAATATACTATACCCGTCCATTTCCCATTTTTACCTTCTTTATAACAAATGTATGGGTAGATGATAAATAGTTAGATTAGTTAGGAATCACCTGCACTTGTTCTTCAATGGTGAACACAATGGTGCTAGGGTTGGCCCGGAATGAGTACGGTCCATCATCAGGCAAGAGACAAAACTCTCCACTCACGGTCGGGATGTGAAGGCCAAGAGAAAATGTGGTCAAATCCCGTCTCGGCCCATCCATCGCACCCGGAGTTTGACATGAACGTGGAGTGTGAGGTTGCAGAGATGAGTTACATTGCTTGAACAACGTCATTCTTATTGCATTTTTCCTTAATTTTCTTCCGTGGCTTCTTACCACCATTACTTCCAATAATATGGACCCATCTTTTGCAATTCCTTCCAGCTTTTTTGCCAGATCATCCATTTTTTGTCTGCATATATATAAGATTTAACAATCAAAACAAAATTACTTAATCAATTAGGTTTATCAATGTGTTTATAAAATCGTTGCTTTGTATTTATAATTTGATTTGGACTCTTTAACAATTAAAATTGTTGTTGTGTATAGGCAACTTATTCGCAGTCAAATGGCACAAAAATGTTAGTATAAATTCGCTAACAATTACAAGCCCACATAGGCTACCCATTCACAGCCCAATTGTTTATCAAACCCGAAACCCGCTTATACCCGACCCGATAAAACCCGATCTACATAAACGCGAGAATTACAAACTCGAATCTTACAGTTCGGTTATCGGGTTAAATCTCTACCCAAAAAACGTACATTGCTTGTACTAAATCACCTCTTTTCAACTAAGAGTTATCAAGGGATGTGTTCTATCATTTGGATTTGCAACCAGGTTCATTAAAACCTGTCAAAGTTAGATAAATAGCAATCAAACATTGATATTAAGAAGTTGTTAGTGCATCTTCTGATTTATAACAAATGAAACCTGGAAGATATTAAGATTAACTGAATTTATTTATTGATCACATAATTGCAAATAAACACACACGTTTGTCTGATTAAGTCTATACATACCTGTATTTGATTCGGGCGAAACTGGAATCTGCCTTCGCTTATTTCACATTCAAATTTGGGGGTACTTGTAAATTTGAAGGCCCTATGGCGACCAATAACAAAAAAAAGAAAGTAAACGTAAATAATAATCTAAAACCAACACACAGAATCAGAGTAAATGTAAATCATTGTAATATAAACATGTAATCAATTTCCAAAGAACGAAAATCAAATAAATGAACATAGTCTCAAACCAACAAATTGAATCAGACATCAGAGTAAAAAGTATAACTTATGAATAATATCATGCGCATTGAATAATGATAAAAGATTTTATAAGTTATATCAAGGAAAAATAAATAATGCATAACGTGTGTACATAAAAGCTAACAAAATTTAAAAGACATACAAATACATTCATATTCATGTATTTATGGATCTAAAAAAAGAAGAAACTTGTTAGCCTCGTGTGAATCTTGGCTTTAGCCTCTTGCAATGTTCCCCACCCAGTACATCATACCACATACTATTTTTTTTTATCAAAGTACAAAGAAATGACAAACATCAAATAAAAAACACATGTCATAGGAAACAATAGTGAGTCGGCCCTAGCAAGCTCATTTGAAGGTTTTCATCTCAAAATTAAATCGTGTTCCTGCCTGCCTGCAAAGTTGAAATTACCATAATGCAATTAAAATCAATACATAACTATTTGTAAAAACAGTATATTTGCAAGTAAAATTCCAATATCAGAATTACCAGTCCTAGAATCCCCATCTGTATCACAACAACTGGATAAAAAATTACTCCTCGAATGAGGCATCCCATGAGATAGGCTGCAAAAAATTTCAAAATGGGAAATTAACCATTAACAAAAGTTTGTCATTTTTCTTTTCGATTTGTAGAGACTAATTTCATGTCGAGTACCTTAAAATTGGGGATAAATTACAGGCGTAGGGCTGATTTTGAAGGCATTTTTGTGAAGAATTAATTCGCTGATGAAGAAGCTGGGAAGGATTCTAAACGCTTTGGAAGACGCAGACTGTGATTGTTCGATGCAAACAGGTAGCGTGAATTAAGAACGCCGGCGATGGTTGTTCGATGTTTCCTAAAAGCTTCGTAAATAGACAGAGGTGATTGAAGAACAATGAAGACGGGTATCGTGAATTTGGTGTGCTATTAGGGTTGTAATGTGTGGAAAAATCTCTAATTTGCTCCATCTTCTATTGGAATGCTTCTCAACTCTTCTTCAACTGTACGTAGAATATTTTGGATATTGGCCTCTACATCGTATATTATAAGATCTGTTGCAACTGAATTGAACCCACGACCCAATTTTGTAGGAGCCGTGATTTATGGGGAAGATGGGCAGAAAAAGATGGAGATAACTGCAAGAATAAAAAAAACCCGCTGAGAACTGCCACAACAGAGTTTAAAAGTGGAGTTTAAGTGGCTGAGATTTAATTTCAGCCAAATCTAATGGTGGATATTGATTCAAGACTTGGTTAGACTTAATGGGTTTAATATATATATATATATAATGATCAAACCTTGGTTGGCTAGAACTAGAATTTAGTCAATTTCGATGTCCATATTCCATCGCATGTCAAATTTGGGTGGGTGTCAATCCAATAGCGCTATTATCTACTACTTTAGATATAGTTTGTTAATGACCGATGCTAGAAATAGGTTTAGGCTTAGGCTAGCATCAGAAATAGTTCACCACATAACACAAATTAGCACATAGACATAACGAGTTCTCATAACTTTAAATAAAAGAATTTGAATTTGAATACATGATACACCCAAAAACATAAAATGAAAAACGAGTTATGAATACTCACATGTTGTGAAGATATCCAAAATACAACTTAACACAAGTTGTAGCGTTTTGGAAAATATATTCCAAAATTAATCCTAACAACATATTACATGAACAAGTATAAATGAAATGAATAAAACGAATACGATGAAAGTACGATTTAGGGGATTTTTAGTTTAAGTGTTTAAAAATGGTTTAAGTGTTAAAATATATAAATACAAATAACGACAATTCATATTTAAATATCATAGAAAAAGTAATATAGTTGTACGATTTCGTCTTAAAAATATAATATATATTTTACCCTAAAATAAATATAATATATCCAAGATCGATTAAATATAATCTACTACATTTATCTACAAGTAAATATATACCTAGTTTTAACTAAGAATGTATGTAAATAATCATTTAGTCCAAACTTAAGTGTAATGATATCGAATATATACTAAGTCTAAAATGATTAAAAAATGTAAACTTATAGATTTAGAAAATGAGCTTGGTTACAAATATGATTAATACAGAATACTATATTTTTAAAGACTAAATAATATAGTTTATAAATTATGACGAAAATACTTATGTAAATAAATAAATGTATCTAAGTAAGGTATAAGACTAAATATGGTGTCAAAATATCTAATCCAATAGTCCATAACATGTCTAAAGACATAAGTGTGTGTATATATATACGTATGACTAGTTTAAGTACCCGTGTGTTACACGGGTTACTCAAAGTAAATTATCTAATATTTAAAAGTGTTGACATAAAATTTGAAATGAAAGAAATGATCCATTACTTAATGAAAGAAACGTTCCATTCCTTATGTAATGATTGATATACAATGAACTCAGAAAAACAAATACGAAATAATCACAAATATTGCTCTCGAATTAAATAAAGTGACATATTAGATAAGTTAATGACAAAGCAGATATACAATTAAAAATACATATATATTTTTTGATAATCAAAGTTACAACTTACAAATTACATCACATATAAAATAATAAAAAAAATCACCTTACAATTACAATTCACAAAAATCTAAATAGATTAACATAATGTTATAGACCCGTGTGTCAAAGGATGGACAATAAGAACTCGGTTTGTCGCCCTCTAAATCCACTTTGCCCTGTAGCAAAAAGGACCCATTGTAACCCCACTTCATGCCCAGGATTAAATTTGTAACGTATCTTTAACGGCTTCTTAACTATGTAAACCGCGGTATGTGTTAATCTTTTGGTAATGATCCTAAGGGTGAGGTTTGGCTACAAAGTCCATTTTTCCTACAAAGTGTTCAAAGTTATAAAACACCACAATTTCATCCATAAAACACACTCAAATCCCACAAATAACAGAGTGAAGATTACTAAAACACAATATCCAAACCCTAACAGTCCATAGAAACTTCAAAAACACCATTGTAGAACTATGAATATAAAATACAACATGATAATCAACATAAAACACACTAATGTTAGTTATTCTATAATCAAACCCTTATCATCCAAAACACAACACAAAACCTGCAAATATGGCATTTTAGAAATCTTCACTTTGTTATTTGTGGGTTTTGAGTGTGTTTTATGGTTGACATTATGGTGTTTTATGATTTTTTACACTTTGTAGAGAAAATGGACTTTGTAGTTGTCACACCCTGATTTCCTGGTGGGCCCGGTGGGCCCGGACTTGGGGCTTATTTGTGACAAATTGATATAGATATTCACAATAACACTGCGGAAGTCTTGCGATTAGAAAATAATTATTACAAATGTCCAAAAGTTTAAATATTATACAGATCGAAGTGTATAAAAGATCCACCGGCGGATCGAAAAATAAAATGATTATGTAAGACCACTAGGCTTCTTGCATAGATTGCAAATTCCACTTAAGCAATTACCGGGCAGCTTCCAGCGTATTTACGTTCTTTGCAACCTGCACTTAGCCTTTTGAAGATACGTCAGTTTTCACTGGTAAATACAAATAACCGACACATTTTGAAAATATTTCAAAGTCATTTTTATGTACACTATGGCACATATATTTTCATAAATAACTTGGGACAAACTATTTCTCTTGTTATTAGTATTACATGCTTGGCAATACATATGGGGCCCGGAAACTATGCCGAGATCATGATTAACCGACACACCACTTTAATACCCTTATTGGGAAAACCCATATTGGGTTATAAAATATTTTATCATAGCATTAGCATCTGTCAGGTGTATGCCTACACCCCGTGCTTAGGTCGTGACCATTTATAATTAAATGAGTCGAGGATATCCAGGACACGGTCGCATTAACCCCCAATGTTTAAGTTATCAGGCAATACGAATTAAAACGGGTAATTTGAATTCCAGACATAAAGGTCATCGATCCCATACCCGACCAAGTGGTAATAATTTACCATACCCCAAGCCCGTATATGGAAAATAGGTTAAGAGTGTTTACCTGGCTTAAATCTTTACAATCCAAGATATATATAAAAGCACAGCCGTTCAAACAAAACAACTAGCAAGGTTGCAATTTACTGGACACCCTTAGTCTGGAATGAATGGAGTTAATTATCCATTAGAATGTTAACGGGTCTTATTCAAGTCATATCACTTGGACCGGTTAACTATAATAACAAGAAAACGGTACGATTTGCTAGAACAAGTGATTATCGGATAGAATATGGTTTGAACCCTCACAAGTACTATGACTTGTATAATATGGGTAAACCATAATACATTCTGTATTTTTAAAAGAAATTGAAGGATTTGACCTAATTCGGTTAACTTACATAAACTAAGTTATATAAGTCAATCGTATGCTCATAGGCGGCATCGGGTGATCGGATGAGTCAATGTCAAGTTCATTATGCCAAAACATGATTATTAAGTTACCATATCAGTAGGTATTCTATTTTATAAGTTCATTATGGTTTAAAACAAATTTATGCTCATAAGGGCATTTTTGGTATTTTTAAGGCATAAGGTATGAACTTGCATAAAACCCGACAACTGATTATGATCAAATGGTATAACCTCATAGGGTTATTCCATACATAATATGATCACAATGCAACTTCAAATCAGTAGGTAACTTAACTAATACGGGTCAGGATCGAAAGTCAACGCAAAAGTCAAACTGCTTGACTTTCGATTGCGAACCGGACTATAAGCAGGAAATGACGAGTTGAACATGCTTAAACATGTTCTAATATGTTATACCAACTGATATAATGTCAAAAATATGTGTTTGGATATTTATAAGTTCAATTTATACATTTTCCGTAAAACTGCGTTTTGACTTTTAGTTTAATATAACTTTGACCTGTCATTTGACCAACTTAACGTGATCTTCAGGAGGTGCCCTCATAGGGGATTATCACCTACCTTATTACGATCACGTAGACATTTTTGGTTTGATCATTGGCTGGACCATAATGGTCATAACCAAAAGTCAAATCAAAAGTCAATTTGCTTGACTTTCGGCAAATAACTCAGCCTAGAAAAAACTGAGTTATGAAAGAACACTTACAAGTGTTCTAGGAGGAACTTGAACTCAGTAGGTGGTCTCTCGGAAGAAGCAAACTCCAGATGAGAGTAGAGAAAAAGGTTTTAGAAATGAGCAAGGCAAATGGTTCATCCTTGGTTCCAATTTATACTTGAAGCATGATCATAGGTTCATGCCAAGTGTTAGCATTAGTTCTAGGATGATTCCAGGTACGGTATGAGGTGTTAGAAGCTGAAGGATAGTTCAGAATCGCGAGCTAAGTGGCAACAATGCATGCTGCCTTGGGCAACAAACAAAACTGTCAGCTGCAGTCCCTTACGAACCGTAAGTGATCAGTGCTTACGGTTCGTAAGGACCTTAGCGTGCACAAAGTTTCAAAAACATACGGTCCGTAAGACCCAAGGTCTTGTGGTCCGTATGGGATTGCCAGTAACAATATTATATTTATCTTACGGTCTGTAAGGCTTTAGGCCTTGCGGTCTGTAAGGGTCACTAAGAGGCCAAAACTTTGGCATGTTGCCATATTTAGTCCCTCCACATCCATTCTTCCATTATTTCACAAATATGGTCCCTCTCGTCCAGCATTGTGGCATATTTGAGAGTTGATTGGACACGTGTCGCCAATTTATTCGATAAATTTTTTCGTGGTGTTACATCTTCACCCCCTTAAAAGAAATCTCGTCATTGAGATTTTATTAAAAAAGATAGGGGTAGTTTTGTCTCATATTTGACTTAACCTCCCATGTATATTCTGGGCCACGTTGGGCATCCCATTTGACGTTCACGATGGGGATTAACCTATCGATCCTCGATCGAAATCGGTTTCTCAATGAACCTCTGATTTTCATCAATTTGCACATCATGGTGTGACATAGCTAGCGACTCATCGGCTAGATATTTCTTTAAATTACATATGTGGAACACATCATGAATTCCACTGAGTTCCTTAGGTAGCTTAAGTCTATAAGCCACGGAACCGACACATTCGATTATTTCGAATGGTCCAATGTATCTTGGGCTCAACTTGCCTTTCTTTCCAAATCTCATCACACTTTTACAGGGTGATACTTTCAATAATACTTTGTCCCCAATTTGGAACTTAAGAAGTTTCTGCCTTTTATCAGCATAGCTCTTCTGCCTATCATGGGCAACTTTGAGCGTATCACGAATTTGAACAATTTTATCCGTAGTCTCCAGGACTATCGCAAGTCCTGCTAGTTTGCTTTACCCAACTTCAGCCCAATAAACGGGCGTTCTGCACTTTCTCCCATACAAGGCATCAAATGGATCGACCCTAATGCTAGTATGATAACTATTATTGTAGGAGAATTCAATAAGGGGTAGATGATCATCCCAACTACCTCCTAAATCAATAACGCATGCTCTCAGCATGCCTTCTAATGTCTGAATGGTACGCTCACTCTGTCCATCAGTCTGTGTATGGTAAGTCGTACTAAAATTCAATCTCGTGCCCAATGATTGTTGGAAACTTTTCCAAATGTGAGATGTATATCTAGTATCTCGATCAGATACAATACACACTGGCACTCCATGTAAGGACACAATATTGTCCACATATAACTTGGCCAATTTGTCAGAACTATAAGTCTCTTTGATTGGCAGAAAATGGGCTGACTTAGTCAGTTTATCGACAATCACCCAAATTATGTCATTGCCACATTTGGTCTTTGGTAACTTGGTAATCAAATCCATAGTTACCATCTCCCATTTCCATGTGGGGATTTCAAGTTGTTGTAGCAGTCCTAACGGTTTCTAATGTTCGTGTTTAACTTGCGAACATGTCAGACACTTAGATACATAAGTGGCTATGGATCTCTTCATACCCATCCACCAATAATTCTTTTTCAAATCCTGGTACATTTTGTCTCCTCTAGGATGTACTGAATATTTGGAATTATAAGCTTCCTAGAGAACCAGATCTCTGAGTCCTCCAAAGATAGGAACCCATATACAATTATTAAATCTCAATATTCCATCATTTCCAGGTGCCAACTGATTAACAGTTCCACCTAATCCTTCATTAGGAACATTTGATTCAAATAAGGCTTGCTTCTGAGCATCTGATAGCTTTTCATTCAAGCTACTATGTAGCTCAATGCTTTTGGCGTTAACCCTGATAGGTTTAACCCTTTCTTTGCGACTTAATCCGTCGACAATGACATTTTCCTTATTGGGATGGTAACAAATCTCACATTCGTAATCATTTAAAGTTTCCATCCAACTGCATTGTCGCATGTTCAAATCTTTCTGATTAAACTCATGCTGGAGACTTTTATGGTCATATAATACACTTTGTGCCATATAGATAATGTCTCCGCAACTTTAGTGTGAAAACAACGGCACCCAATTCCAGATCATGGGTGGTGTAATTCTTTTCGTGCACTTTAAGTTGTCATGATGCATATGCAATCACTTTGCCTTTTTGCATGAGTACACAACCCATTCCTGTGTGTGAAGCATCATAGTAAACAACAAAGTCTTCAATTCCATCAGGTAGGGTTAAGACAGGTGCATTGCTCAATTTATGTTTTAGAATCTCAAAGGATACTTTCTGTTTGGTACCCCAGTCAAACTTGACATTCTTGCAGGTCAACGTAGTCAAAGGTGTGGCTATTCTCGAAAAGTTCTCAATGAACCTTCAATAATAACCTGCAAGTCCTAAGAAACTACGAATTTCAGATGGAGTTTTGGGTGCTTCCCAGTTCATGATAGCTTCAATCTTGGGGGATCCACTTGGATACCACGCTCACTAATTACATGTCCTAGAAACTGGACCTCTCTAAGCCAAAACTCGCACTTAGAAAATTTTGCATAAAGCTTTTCTTGCTTTAGAATTTCAGGAATGTATCTAAGATGTTTCTCGTGATTATTATGATTATGAGAATAGATAAGTATGTTGTCTATAAAGACAATGACAAATTTATCTAAATATATCTTGTAGACTCTATTCATGAGATCCATGAAAGCTGCTGGAGAATTTGTGAGTCCAAAAAGCATCACAAGAAATTCATAATGGTCGTATCTGGTTATGAAAGTAGTCTTTGGAACATCTTCGTTCCTAACTTTCAGTTGATGGTAACCAGATTTCAAATCAATCTTTAAGAAGTAACTAGCTCCTTGCAACTGGTCGAACAGATCGTCGATCCTTGGCAATGGATAACAATTCTTGATCGTTATCTTACTCAGCTCGCGGTAATCAATGCACATCCGCATTGAACCATCTTTCTTTTTAAGGAAAAAAATAGGAGCTCCCTAAGGCGAGGAACTAGGCTGAATAAAGCCTTTCTCCAATAGCTCATCTAGTTGAGGCTTCAACTCCATCATTTCAGTTGGTGCTAATCGGTATGGAGCTTTAGCTATAGGAGTGGCTCTAGGCAAGATGTCGATCCTAAACTCAACTTGCCTCTCTGGGGGTAGACCGGGTAAATCTTCAGGAAATACATCTGGATATTCTAAGATAACTAGTATGTCTTCAATCTTTGGCTTTGGTTCATCAATCGTCACTTGTGCCATGTAGATGACACAACCTCTTTTTAGACACTTGGATGCCTTAAGCAAAGACACTTTCTCGGGAAATCAATAGTGTTGATTCTCTACGAATGGTGAGTAGTTCACCGGATGGGGTTTTATTTCGATAAGTTTCTTATCGTAGGTAATGCGGGCTTGGTTATGAGCTAACCAATCCATGACTAAAACTATATCGAACCCCGCCAAATTCATTGGCAAAAGATTAAAATGATAGAATGATTCTTAATGGATATAACACACCCATCAAGAATAGTGGAGGCTATTTCTATACTACCATAAGCCATTTGAACTTCATAAGTTATATCTAAAGCTCTTAGGGGTAGGTTTAGTAGTTTACTAAACTTATGATCTACAAAGCTTCTATCAGCTCTGGAATCAAACAGAACTCTAGCAAATATATCATTAACGAGAAACGTACTCGTAATGACATTTGCATCATTAACTGCTTCCCTTTCAGTTAGCTGAAAAGCTCTCGCATTAGGCTTCTTTGCCTCCCCAGACTTTGCATTACCCTCAGCAGTTCGCTTAGGGCAATTGGTCTTTATGTGACCTTTCTCACCACATCCAAATCAAACATCATTCTTCAAGTCCCTACATTCATGGGACTGATGACCAGTCTTCTTGCAGATCCCACACTGCTTTGACTGTTGGTTTGTCCGACACTGTCCCCAGTGTCATCTCCCACAAGTTTTGCATATGGGTCTATCATCAGACCTTTGCTGGTTCTTATTGAACCAAAATTTGCCTTTCTTTGATTTCTGGAAGTGGTCATCATCACGCTTCCTCTTCTCGTCAGTCTCATTCTTGACTGACTTCAAGCCCACTTCATCCTGAGTGAGTGAAAATGATAGATCTACAGCAGATCTAAAAGTTGTAGGCTTGGATGATTTAACCATGCCCTTGATCTCTGGTGATAATCCACTAATAAAACGCGCAATGCGCTTGGATTCCGAAGTGACCAAACAAGGAACCAATATGGACAATGAATTGTAGTCGGACATATATTTCCGACAGTCCAGGTTCTTCATGGTGAGAGTCAAGAAATAAGACTCCACCTTCTCTACTTCATGAGGAGGACAATACGTCTCCTTGATTAGTTCCACAAATTTGGACCACTTCATATTGTACAGGGACACTTTCCATGTCGACTGAATCATGGCTTTCCACCATGCTAGGGCATCGCCTTTGAATGACTGAGATACATACTTCACAACATCCTTATCAGTACATCTACTGATATCAATAACAGTTTCCATCTCATCGAGCCACTTCATGGCATCAATGGCTCCTTTCTCCCCCGTGAAGTCTCTAGGTTTATGTCACGGCCCCCGACCCCACCCTGGGAGCGAGAGCCGTGAACCAGTTAGATGGTATCGGTGTTTATTAATTACGCAGCGGAAAAATTTTCATCAGAATCGTAGTTAGGAAATAATTTCAGAGTTTGTAAAACACCAAACTTTTAATATTAAACAAATGGGCTTAAACCCAAATAAATAAAACATAAATTTCTTCTTTTATTCAGGTAATTATAGCCACTTTATTTAAGCCTTCAGTGCTCCATAGCTGTCTTCTACTATCCTTACATCAAGTTACCTGAAATGTGTTTTGAAAACATTTTATCAGTAATAAATACTGGCGAGTTCATTCCATTTTATAAAATATATTGTTATACTTTACAGCATCAAAGTTTTTATATTTATTTACCCAACTCAATCAGTATTTGTCACATGGTGGCAGTTCCGATGTGACAGTGGTCATATCACTCATTGGCTCATTTTTGTCCAATAGTGAATTTATCAAGTAATAGATATATAGTATATCTTACTATTATATTGGTCACTAGACGATTCCTGTGACGGTGGTCAAATTACTGTTGATCATTCTTTCAACTAGTGACTCAGGTCATATTACTGTTGATCATTCTCTCAACTAGTAATTGTGGTCATATCACTGTTGATCATTCTTTCAACTAGTGATTCTGGTCATAACACTGTTGATCATTCTCTCAACTAGTGCCTTTGGACATGTCACTGTTGATCATTCTCTCAACTAGTGACTCTAGTCATATCATTGTTGATCATTCTCTCAACTAGTGACTCTGGACTTAGTAGTGTCCCGTGACATTACTTTGTCAAATATATTACTTATGGCACAAAACCACTTAACCCAGAAAATGACATATATCATTTTCTGTCAAACTACTATAACTTATCAAATATAATATATTAATTAAATAATTGTAATATTATTATTAACGTGACTAAGACTAAAAATATAATCTTAGTATAGTAGAATATATTATACTTGACTATTTTATTATGGTATACATTTATAGACTAAACATTATTTTATAATGTAAATAGTAATTTAGTTTTATTAAATATATTTTAATATATATTGATCACTGGTATAATATTTTGTGTTGTACGCATAACTTATTATTTACACATAATATTTTAATTTATATTCTAGAGATTATGCATTTACTACATAGTACTTTAACGTATGAAAGATTAATTTAACTTATCCAAATATTTAATTACTAGTTTTAATAATGATTAATAAAGCTCTATTTTAGGTATACACCATTTAGATTTATTTCAAACATACATTAAATTTATTAATGATTTAATGTTAAAATAATATTAGTTATAGGCTATGGCTACTGGGGCATAATTCCCACTGTGATTGTGGTCATGCTACTATTGGCTAACTTTTTTGCCAATAGTAACGATGGTCAAATAATGTATAAAACCTCCCATACCGGCAGTTATTATAGAATATAAAAATTTAATCACTGTAAGTATAACTGGTAAACATTTAGGATTTTGGAAAGCATTTTTAAATATAATTGTATCACAAAAAGGTGATAAAATGAATGGACTCACTTTGTAACTTTAGGGTTCAACTAGAAAGCTTTAATGAAGTAAATTTGGATATTCATTTCGAATAGGATTTTCAATTGATAATGAAAATACCAAATGAATATTATAGAATTTTCGATAAATGATGAAAGAAACGTTAAGAGGTACACCGGAATATAATACGAATTTGTGTACTCTTATCTTAACACATAATTGTATTAAGACTGTTTAAGATAATAAACCAACAAAAATTAAAATTCGTACATCAGGAGTGAAAATGAGATTAGCTCAAGCTTCAAATTAAAGAAAATGCCAACACAAGGTGTCGTAGCCAATCTAAATGATTCAATGAAAGTGAAGACGAAACAAGTCAGTTATGGTTTTGAATAGATGAAGTACTTGACAGAATGTATTTATTTAAAAACTTCTATTTATATTAGGGTTAAATAATAACTTAACTTAGATATTACATATCAGCGATTACGTCTGGAATCATTTCTGCTTCTTGCGTAGTAAGTACGAATGCTCGCGCGTTCTTCTTAGCTCCGTCTGTTGTTCTGGCCTTGTTGTCGGGTGCTTTGGTTAGTTTCGGGGCAATATGGTTTGATGTGTCCTGTTTCTCCGCAATTGAAACAAACATTAGTTTTCCTTCTACACTCTTCCTCTATATGCCCGGTCATCTTGCAGAAGTCACAGTAGGGTGTTCTCCTAAAACGGCATCTTCCTGAATGCTTTTTGTTACAGTTTCTGCAGATAGGTTGCTCCAATGACGGTTCAGTTCCTGTCTTCTTGTAGAATTCTTGGGAAATTTTCTGGGCTAACTCTTTCTTCTTGTTTTCTTCTCTTGTGCGGATTAGTCCATCTGTCAGGGTGTTAGCTAGTTCGTGTGACAACCGTCACTTTTCCGTACATTCCGTACACGAAATGAACAGTAATTTGTGCTTAAATGACTGTGCATGATCTGGTTTACCAGACAAATAAATTTCTGAATTCCATGCAAGTGAATTCATGCACATTTTGTGCTACAAAATATAGCTTTATGCATAAACGAGAGCGTTGCGTCAGAAATATTAGTAAACTCACTGGTAAGACACATCGTGTCAACAGAACTGCAGAAAGCAGTCAGACATTAGAATTGAGGCCTAGGTGTAGGTCCGACGACAAAAGTACACTAAAACCCAAGAGTACATGTAAGGGTTTAATTTATAGACATTGCGAAGGCAAAAATAAGCACTAAAAAGCACCCGAAACGCACTTTAAGCGCATAATTTTGTATAATTCAGCTCAATTCAGCATTTAAACATACGAATATTATGCAGAAATTTCGTTTTATTATCCAGAATATTTCCCTAAGTGTTGGGAATTGAAAAGGTACATGAAGGGTACTTAAAAGACACTAAAAAGTGTGATTTAGCGCTTTAACGGATCAGTGTCTAACCGAACAACCGGACTTTACCCGGAACACCAAAATAATGCTAGAAGCATTGTTTTTTTTTTCTGAGCTAGTTAGGGTCCCCGAACACCCTAACACACTATATAATTAACCACACACCATAAACACTAAATGTTGCACATAATATCTAACTAGAATCCCTAACTTAAAGTTGAAACTCAACTAATACCCCCCCCCCCCCCCCACTTGATGGCCGGTTAGGAGACATGTTCCCCACATAGGATTTTCTTGCATTATTTTATTAGATTATGTTGGAGAATATACCAACATTTATACCATATTCTAGACACATTACACATGGTGTAAAGAAATGGTGGAGGATTTTTATAAGAACCCCTAGACTAACATCTTCATCTTCATTAGTTCACCAACACACCAAGACTTCTCCTTCTTCTCCAAAGGCTACGGCCTCAAACCCCCCTCACCATATCTTCATTTCCAATCAATCTACAACCAATCCATGGTGATCTAGAGGTGTAAGAGGCAAAGTTAGGAAGTGTGGAAGCAAAGGAACTTGAAGGACCTCTCTCTAGTGCTTTTATCCATCTCATTTCTTCTCTTGTTCTTCCCTAGCCTTGTGCTAGTAGTAAGTTTCTTATATCTTCATCTTCTTCATATTTTTGGTGGTTAATAGGTGACTTATGATGAAATGATAAGAAACTCTAAAGAACATAACTTAAAGTCTTGAACATAAGATGAATAAGGTGGATAAAGAGAAGATATGTGTGTAAATCTTGTGAAACTTGTCTAGTTATGATTATTTGATGTTGTTGTTAGTAAAAGCAAGATGGATCATCATCTAGACATACTAGTCCATGTTAGAAAGCATGAACTAGTAGGATGTAAAAGTTAGAAAGTTAAAAGATGATGGATCCATCCATTCATGAAACATGAACTTGAGTAAAAGTAATTTTTCTTGTAAAATAAGACTTTAAACATGTAGATCTAAAGATCTACAAGTGGTTTTTCGGAAGAACCAAGCAAAAATATTAGTTTTGTTAAAACCCGGATCTTATCCGAACTAAAAGCATTTTTAGTAAATAAACAAGTGTGTAGACACATGCGTCACAAGAAAACTTAACAAAGAAATATTTTTGCGAATCTCGACTAGAAGTTGTGAAACTTCATATTCTTTAAAAATAAAGTTTTTAAGAAACTAAAATTGTTTTTAAAGATAACAAGACTTACTAAATGTGCTAGTAAGTTACTACACATTTTTGTAAATGTTCAAGTTCATGAAATGGAGAAATTAGTGATTATTGTTGATGATTATTGTTGGTAATTGTTGTTAATGATTGTTGACGATTTAAAAGAAAATAAACACATGTTTTGAAAACATGGGAAACCTCCATTTTTAGGGGAAACTCTGTCAAAAATTTTTTATAAATTTTGACACTTAGAAAAATATAAGTTTTTGGGAAACTTTTTCCCTAAAAATGTATTTAAAGTATTACCAAGGTTTCCCTAATTTTTGGTGATAAGAAATGAGGATTTCTTCAAGAATAAAAATAGATATAAGTATGTATATTTTTGAGAGAAAAATATATATTATTTTATCACCAACTTTTGTGCTAAGTGTGTATAGTATGTGTTATACGTGCTAGTGTATTAAGACTTAAAAATACACTAAATACTCATGAGAAGTATAAACATAAAAATACACATACAACATACAAGATACATAATTCGGGTGCAAAGTGCAAAACACGAGATACTTATATTAATTTTAGAGAAAATAATATAAGTAAAATACGTAGTTAAAAATATAGAATATTTTTAACACAAGAATACGTACACAAGAGATAGTGACTGTACTTGTGCGACGCAAGTCTAGTGACTAACGTTAAGAAAACGCGTATAGGTTACGACGTTAATTAAGCAAATCCGGTGAAGTTTACGACGCAGGAACGCAAAGTTGTGAGTTCATGCTCCCCCTTTTCTTTAACTGTTTTTGGTTTTATAACTCTCGGGGGTGAAATACATGTTACAAATATTATAATTTTTACAAAGGGTAAAAATACAAGAAGCACTCTTGGTGAGAACGAGAACCGAGTGCAATATGATTTGTGAATACGAGAAGCACTCGTGGTGAGTGCAATATGATGAGCTTTAAGAAAAGCCTAGAAAATACTAGATCATGTGAGCTTAAACTAAATATTGAGATGCCATTAATACTTAATTAGGGACGAGGGTTAGATCTAACGGGTACGGCCGAGCCCCACTCATGGTCCTTATATGACCTCATGAGTGCTTCGGTGTCCCAGTCGAGGGAAATCGACACAGTCGAGGTTAATCGACACAGTCGAGGGAAATCGACACAGTCAAGGGAAATTGACGCAGTCGAGGTTAATCGACACAGTCGAGGGTAATCGACACGGTAAAGGAGCCAACACTAATGCTCCATATGCTCACATGCCTTAAAGGAGCCAACACTAATGCTCCATATGTCCTCACATGCCTTAAAGGAGCCAACACTAATGCTCCATATGTCCCCACATGCCTTAATGTCCTTGTATAAACAATCATTTAAAACGTGGGGTACACAAGAAAACTTGAATGATACTTGAGTACGTGGGGTACTCAAGAAAACGGGAATTATACTTGAGTACGTGGGGTACTCAAGAAAGACTTGAATTATACATGACAAATACTATGTTTTCATACAAAGTATAAAAACGTGAAATACAAAAACGCATGAACTCGCTCAACTTTATGTTGATGTTTTCCAAAATTACATGTATTTCAGGTGACAGGATGGATCTTGGGCGCAAGTGTCGTAACTAGAAGTAGACTACAAGTTTAGATGTCATCCACTTTTGTTGAATAGTAACCATGTCAAAGGTCATGTTTTGAAAACTTAAACAACAAGTGTTTGTAATACTCAAATTTTCGTGAATGGATGAACATCGTTTTGATTATGTAGTTGTTTATTACGATTGAATGCAATGATAACAAGCTAGTCACACATCATACGCTTCCGCAAAAGACAGGGTGTGACAGTTTGGTATCAGAGCTTCGATTGTAGTGAACTAAGATTCTTTCTCGAGTCTAGACTACAATCACTAGAGTTCTCTCACGAAAACATTTTACAAAAAAAAAAAAGGTTTACATTGCATTCACGAAAGCGCCAAGATCCACAAGTCAGACACTTTTCAAAAGGTGACAAGGCAAGGACATTAGTGAGGAATACCTTTAAAATAAGGTGCCAAACAAAGCATAGTCTACACGAGTTAGACTTGGCAAAAAACAAAATGACCCCCCAAAAACGAGAGTTATACGTGATTAATGCATTAAATTGCTTGATTATGCTAAGTAGCATATATGTTATTGATATACATACATACAAATAAGTGTACGGAATGATTATTGACGTGAATAAATATACTTTCGACTCCGACTCCTATTACTACGTGACTCGCACGATGAAGCTACCGACCTCGCATCCTTTGCAAAGCTCATGGCTGGGAGTGATTACCAAACAAGATGCTGAGCTTGCTTCCGTAGGAGATGGCTGCTCTTCCCTCTCGATCGTGAAGATGCCTAACTACGGTGATGATGACGAGGCAGAGGCGGCAACCTTGATCGAATTCTCAATCAACGGGACGAGATCCCTGCGGCTTATGTGAAGCGAGATTGACGACATACTTGACCAGAAAAGGAAGATGAAGTATTCATCTCGAAGGTGCCCCTCCAACTACTAGGAATTATCTCCATTACTATTCCATCTAATCATCGTGCCTATACGCGCGTAACGATAACGAATGTTAGCGCGTGGACCATCGCAAAGGTCCTTTCCATGACAAGAGGTATAAGGACAATAGTGTCCCCTCCTTGATTGATCATCTGCTTGGACGAGAGAAAATTGGGATAACTGTGCAAGACAATTTATTATTACGGGGGCCCACGTAATAACGACTTGTAGTGCACAGAAATCCTGGTGGACTCTGCGGGTCAAGCTAATGAAAACCATACAAAATTTATCCATAGGTGTCCTCACCTTCATCGGGTAGAACAACACATAGATCAGTGCTTTAGCACGTTAGAAAGTAGGAAGCCTGTCTTAGCCTACTTCGTGACTGACACATCTACCTGCATACGAGACGTCTGAGGAAACGATGTTTAAGCAAGAGAGGTGAAAAGACATTCAAGAAGAATCAGTGACGACACACTCTCTACCACCTCGGCACGGACAACCCCATCTAAGGGAAAATATACGCACCAGTAAAGCTAAAGACCTAAGAAAACCAATGTAGCAGGAAATAACTGAAACTTGAATGACCAAGGCGATGTAGCCTCGAGTTCATTTCAAAGAATATGCCAAGTTGGCAAGCCTATGTGAAGGCTCAATAACTGTTTCCTCGCTTATACACTGGTTATATATACGTGTGAAATTGGGTGGCTTATGGTGCTATGTATCTCATAGACAATTGGAATGTTGTCTAACCTACTTCATACCATCTTGGCAGAAGAGAATGCCGCCCAGGCGAGACACAAACACCAGTACGCTGCCAAGAACAGAAGCCGAGCTGCAAGAATGCATCTCACAGGCGATTGCTCGACATGAAGCCCTCCGCTCTAAGCACCGCGATGGCACTACTGGAAATAACCCTCCAACTGGCTGCACCTATAAACAGTTCCTAGACTGCAAGCCATTAAATTTTGATGGTACGGGAGGAGCCGTTGCATTTGTTCATTGGACAGAAAAGACTGACTCCATTCTAAGAATGAGTAACTGCTCACCTCGACAGAGTGTTACCTATATCTCAGGGTTATTCGTAGATGGCGCACTCTCCTGGTGGAACCTTCAGGTTCAAACCCTTGGTGCGGATGCTGCTTATGCACTAAGCTGGGACGAGCTCAAGGAAATGATGGAAAAGAAATACTGTTCTAGAGCTGAAATCCAGAAGCTTGAGGTGGAGTTCTGGAACTTGAAAATGGACGGACCGAAGATTCATGAATATGTCCAACGATTTCACGACTTGTCTAGGGTCGTCCCCTACTTAGTCAAACCGGAATTCAAAAGGGTTGAACGATTCATTTGGGGACTTGCACCTCAGATCAGGAGCATGGTTACTACCTCAAAGCCCTCAACCATTGCAGAGGCTATCGATATGAGTGTCACCCTTACTGAAGAAGCTCTACGTGCGGGAAAATTTTCGGAATCTGAGGATAACAAGAAAGAGACTCATGTGGAGTCGTCAAGCAATAAGAAGAGGAAGTCTTCGAATCTAAAGATGAGCACCCAAGTCAACTATGGAAGCTCTAAAACAGGCAAAAGAAAGAAAGTGAACCCGCCGCCTGGAAGGAAAATTGATGGAGCCACTAATAAGGCCGGTGGCAAAATATACTCGGGAACTAAGCCGAAGTGCGGAGAATGCAATTTTCACCATGAAGGTCGATGTCCGAGACCTAAGTGCGGAAAGTGTGGAAAAGAAGGGCACAGCAAGAACGCCTGCTGGGCGAAGGACCCAGATGGAAGAAATAAGAGAATACCAGGTTGTTACAAATGTGGTGAAGCAGGGCACTTTAGGAAAGATTGCCCTAGGAAGAAACAAGCAAGGAAGGGTTTTTACGATTGAAACTCGTGAAGCACGCCAGGATCCAGATGCGGTTAATGGGTACGTTCCCTATTAACCAACCTAATGCATCTACTTTTAATTAATACTGGCATCAACTTTAACCTTACATGCTTAGAACTTAAGAAACTGCTTGGCCTAGCTTCGAGTAGAATAGACGCCCCGTATTCTTAGAAATAGGCATGTAGGAGGCTAGTTTAAACAGTCGAAGCGATTAAGGATTGTATTTAGGGACACAGAAGGCCGGAACCTTCTGTTACCCTTGACTCGCGAAGTCATAATATGATAGTCAGCATGGATCGGAAACCCAAGTATACGGCTGACGTCGTTTGATATGAGAAAATCAGTCGCATCCCTCTTGCGAATGATGAAACCCAAACTCCCTGCGATAGGTGCAAGGATGCTAGACCCCACAAGGTGGCAAATCTACGACATCCCTCATTAGTCGAAGAGGTATCGAAACGCCTCCGAGTAGACTGCAGAGCCTGAGAACATCCCCGTGATGGAAGAAGTCCCAGTAGCCTTTTCAGAAGACTTGCCAGGAACGCCTCCCTGTAGCGACGAGATGAGTTTGGGATAAATCGTGTGCCAGGAGCAGCACCAGTGATGAATGGCGCCATACCGACTAGCTTCACCAGCGAAGCATGAACCTCTGATATAACGGCAAGAGCTGCTAGACAGAGGAAATTAGGACGTAGCATCCTTAGTTAAGGAGACAAAGAGAAAGTTGGTAGTCTCCACTTTACATAAACTTCAGAAAGTTTAGAATCAGAATCCTTTGCCAAGGATCAACTTGAGGACAGGAGGTCCTCCGCTGTGAATACAAGTGGAAATATCCCTAAAACGACCTATAGGACTTGCTTCGAGCATTACAAGATCCTTGTCGTATCATTTGGCTTAACACATGCATCGACAATATTCATGGACCTCATGAATCGAACGTGTGAGCCATACCTGGATAAGTCATATACTTATTGACTACATTCTTATATGGCCAACGACCAAGGAAGGTCGTGAGCAACAGCTGCAATTTACCTTGCAACTCCTAGAGAAAGCACAGTTATGTGCAATGATGACGAAAAGCGGACTTCGAGTTCGCGAAGGGAAAACTGAAGATACATGGTGGATAAGAACGAAATTCACGCCAACCCTGCAACCATGAGCTAAGGAGCTAGAGTTGCAATTATGTGACGTCTCTCGACAAAGTCTCGATTGTACGTCGATGCAACGAGACCACAACATTGCGTACGCGGCACATTGATTAAGGAATCACGAGAAGAGATCTTGAGATAGATACAGTGATTGCGCGCCGCAACTGGACGTCATTACCTGAAAGAAAACGTTGCACGATCTTCATTGATGACAAGGGTTGCAACGCACCGATGATCGTAAGAACTCGTACATGAACTGAGCTGCTGAACAATGCAGACTGTATGAACACAATACGTTCTTGTGTGATAAACTTTGATGAAAAGCCGGAACACTCACTTGCCCTTAGTGGAGTTTTCCTAAAACGGTATCTATCACACCGTCGTCTAAACCGCTTCATGTAAAGCTTTAGACGGAACATATTGAGTAAATTCCCGTCGTGTTGAACGGAGACGAGAAATAAACAATCAACTGGCCCGAGATGGCCCAGGAAAAACTAGAGGCCAGATCCTTCAGATATGTAATCATATCAGGACAGCCCGTAGAATGCAGAAAGATTACGCCAATGAGCGGCAGAAATCGTAAGAATATGAGACAAGAAGTATGACTTAAATGAGAGCCTCGCCTAGAGAAGGCGTAGTGTGAGTTGGAAAACGAAAAGGTAGAATCCCCGGTGTAGGGATCAGAACCATTGCTCACAAGATGAAGCTCCCAGAAAAAGATCAGTAGTGATCGCGACACATTCATGTGTCTAGTCTGTAGAGGAGTCTGACTTAAGGAACAGTCGTTGTTCCCACAAATAATATTCACGTCAATGACAAACGACAAGAATTATAATATAGAAACCTGTTAAGGTTTTGGACCAAGAGTCCGTGATAATATAGAAACCTGTTGAGGTTATGGACCAAGAGTCCACAAGATACAGAAAAGTCATGATCGACTTACTTGAGTATGATAGAATTCATGACATGACCCAGAGATTTTATGGGAACATGAAGACAAATCATGAATCTAAGTGACCATATTGGTTTCACAACTCCCCTGCGACCTATGGCATCGCTTGAATTTCGGGACGCAATTCTTTTAACGGGGGGAGACTGTGACAACCGTCACTTTTTCGTACATTCCGTACACGAAATGAACAGTAATTTGTGCTTAAATGACTGTGCATGATCTGGTTTACCAGACAAATAAATTTCTGAATTCCATGCAAGTGAATTCATGCACATTTTGTGCTACAAAATATAGCTTTATGCATAAACGAGAGCGTTGCGTCAGAAATATTAGTAAACTCACTGGTAAGACACATCGTGTCAACAGAACTGCAGAAAGCAGTCAGACATTAGAATTGAGGCCTAGGTGTAGGTCCGACGACAAAAGTACACTAAAACCCAAGAGTACATGTAAGGGTTTAATTTATAGACATTGCGAAGGCAAAAATAAGCACTAAAAAGCACCCGAAACGCACTTTAAGCGCATAATTTTGTATAATTCAGCTCAATTCAGCATTTAAACATACGAATATTATGCAGAAATTTCGTTTTATTATCCAGAATATTTCCCTAAGTGTTGGGAATTGAAAGGGTACATGAAGGGTACTTAAAAGACACTAAAAAGTGTGATTTAGCGCTTTAACGGATCAGTGTCTAACCGAACAACCGGACTTTACCCGGAACACCAAAATAATGCTAGAAGCATTGTTTTTTTTTTTTCTGAGCTAGTTAGGGTCCCCGAACACCCTAACACACTATATAATTAACCACACACCATAAACACTAAATGTTGCACATAATATCTAACTAGAATCCCTAACTTAAAGTTGAAACTCAACTAATACCCCCCCCCCCCCCCCACTTGATGGCCGGTTAGGAGACATGTTCCCCACATAGGATTTTCTTGCATTATTTTATTAGATTATGTTGGAGAATATACCAACATTTATACCATATTCTAGACACATTACACATGGTGTAAAGAAATGGTGGAGGATTTTTATAAGAACCCCTAGACTAACATCTTCATCTTCATTAGTTCACCAACACACCAAGACTTCTCCTTCTTCTCCAAAGGCTACGGCCTCAAACCCCCCTCACCATATCTTCATTTCCAATCAATCTACAACCAATCCATGGTGATCTAGAGGTGTAAGAGGCAAAGTTAGGAAGTGTGGAAGCAAAGGAACTTGAAGGACCTCTCTCTAGTGCTTTTATCCATCTCATTTCTTCTCTTGTTCTTCCCTAGCCTTGTGCTAGTAGTAAGTTTCTTATATCTTCATCTTCTTCATATTTTTGGTGGTTAATAGGTGACTTATGATGAAATGATAAGAAACTCTAAAGAACATAACTTAAAGTCTTGAACATAAGATGAATAAGGTGGATAAAGAGAAGATATGTGTGTAAATCTTGTGAAACTTGTCTAGTTATGATTATTTGATGTTGTTGTTAGTAAAAGCAAGATGGATCATCATCTAGACATACTAGTCCATGTTAGAAAGCATGAACTAGTAGGATGTAAAAGTTAGAAAGTTAAAAGATGATGGATCCATCCATTCATGAAACATGAACTTGAGTAAAAGTAATTTTTCTTGTAAAATAAGACTTTAAACATGTAGATCTAAAGATCTACAAGTGGTTTTTCGGAAGAACCAAGCAAAAATATTAGTTTTGTTAAAACCCGGATCTTATCCGAACTAAAAGCATTTTTAGTAAATAAACAAGTGTGTAGACACATGCGTCACAAGAAAACTTAACAAAGAAATATTTTTGCGAATCTCGACTAGAAGTTGTGAAACTTCATATTCTTTAAAAATAAAGTTTTTAAGAAACTAAAATTATTTTTAAAGATAACAAGACTTACTAAATGTGCTAATAAGTTACTACACATTTTTGTAAATGTTCAAGTTCATGAAATGGAGAAATTAGTGATTATTGTTGATGATTATTGTTGGTAATTGTTGTTAATGATTGTTGACGATTTAAAAGAAAATAAACACATGTTTTGAAAACATGGGAAACCTCCATTTTTAGGGGAAACTCTGTCAAAATTTTTTTATAAATTTTGACACTTAGAAAAATATAAGTTTTTGGGAAACTTTTTCCCTAAAAATGTATTTAAAGTATTACCAAGGTTTCCCTAATTTTTGGTGATAAGAAATGAGGATTTCTTCAAGAATAAAAATAGATATAAGTATGTATATTTTTGAGAGAAAAATATATATTATTTTATCACCAACTTTTGTGCTAAGTGTGTATAGTATGTGTTATACGTGCTAGTGTATTAAGACTTAAAAATACACTAAATACTCATGAGAAGTATAAACATAAAAATACACATACAACATACAAGATACATAATTCGGGTGCAAAGTGCAAAACACGAGATACTTATATTAATTTTAGAGAAAATAATATAAGTAAAATACGTAGTTAAAAATATAGAATATTTTTAACACAAGAATACGTACACAAGAGATAGTGACTGTACTTGTGCGACGCAAGTCTAGTGACTAACGTTAAGAAAACGCGTATAGGTTACGACGTTAATTAAGCAAATCCGGTGAAGTTTACGACGCAGGAACGCAAAGTTGTGAGTTCATGCTCCCCCTTTTCTTTAACTGTTTTTGGTTTTATAACTCTCGGGGGTGAAATACATGTTACAAATATTATAATTTTTACAAAGGGTAAAAATACAAGAAGCACTCTTGGTGAGAACGAGAACCGAGTGCAATATGATTTGTGAATACGAGAAGCACTCGTGGTGAGTGCAATATGATGAGCTTTAAGAAAAGCCTAGAAAATACTAGATCATGTGAGCTTAAACTAAATATTGAGATGCCATTAATACTTAATTAGGGACGAGGGTTAGATCTAACGGGTACGGCCGAGCCCCACTCATGGTCCTTATATGACCTCATGAGTGCTTCGGTGTCCCAGTCGAGGGAAATCGACACAGTCGAGGTTAATCGACACAGTCGAGGGAAATCGACACAGTCAAGGGAAATTGACGCAGTCGAGGTTAATCGACACAGTCGAGGGTAATCGACACGGTAAAGGAGCCAACACTAATGCTCCATATGCTCACATGCCTTAAAGGAGCCAACACTAATGCTCCATATGTCCTCACATGCCTTAAAGGAGCCAACACTAATGCTCCATATGTCCCCACATGCCTTAATGTCCTTGTATAAACAATCATTTAAAACGTGGGGTACACAAGAAAACTTGAATGATACTTGAGTACGTGGGGTACTCAAGAAAACGGGAATTATACTTGAGTACGTGGGGTACTCAAGAAAGACTTGAATTATACATGACAAATACTATGTTTTCATACAAAGTATAAAAACGTGAAATACAAAAACGCATGAACTCGCTCAACTTTATGTTGATGTTTTCCAAAATTACATGTATTTCAGGTGACAGGATGGATCTTGGGCGCAAGTGTCGTAACTAGAAGTAGACTACAAGTTTAGATGTCATCCACTTTTGTTGAATAGTAACCATGTCAAAGGTCATGTTTTGAAAACTTAAACAACAAGTGTTTGTAATACTCAAATTTTCATGAATGGATGAACATCGTTTTGATCATGTAGTTGTTTATTACGATTGAATGCAATGATAACAAGCTAGTCACACATCATACGCTTCCGCAAAAGACAGGGTGTGACAGTTCGACTGCTTCTTCAATAGTCTGTGGTCTAGCGGCCTTGACTATGTCTCGGATTTCGCTAACTAATCCCCAAATATAACGAGAAATTAGTACGGGTTCTGGCTAAGCCAGAGTTGGTACCATTCTTGCATATTCGAAGAACGTTGTCGTATATTCACGACAATTCACATCTATCATTTTATGATTTAGGAACTCGTTAGCCATTCGTTCCTTTTCATAAGGGGGATAAAATTTCCTTTCTGTCATTACCTTGAATTTTTCCCAGTTCATGGCATAAGCCATGTCACTTCCTTTTGCCTGAAGAATTGTATTCCACCATTCTAAGGCTTCTTCCTTAAAGAGGTTGGATGCATACATCACCTTATCTTCTTCGGCACATTTGCTGATTGTAAGAGCAGCTTCCGTCTTTTCCAACCATCGCAGAGCAGCAGTGGCTCCTTCACTGCCTGCGAACTCAGTTGGTTTACAAGCTAGAAATTCTTTGTAGGTACACCCGAGAGTCATCGCCTTCTTTTTCTTGGGAAATGGGGTTTTGATAATATCATCATTACCTCCATTGACACTATGGCTGAAACAGTCGTCATGAGTATGCTTGCTACTCACAACTTTGGTGGGTTCTACGGGGTTTTTAACAGCTTTAATTATTAAAGGTAAAGCATTAGCTATTCCTTGGGCTATTATATTTTCTATAGCATTTTTATCCAAAGGATTTTCATTATTAGCATGAACTTCTGAATTATGTGATACTTCATTCGACATCTGAATTGTAAACATTTTCAATTATTAATATCATAGAATAAATAAAACAATACTTTCAAGAATCATGTGTGCATATATGTAGATATATACATATATTAAAATCTACAAAAATAACATATATGTTACTTTGTATTAATTTTCCTAACTTTATTGTTTAAGTTTAGGTATTAAAAGAACACCTAAATAGCTTAAACAAGTGGCTCTGATACCACCTTCTGTCACGGCCCCCGACCCCACCCTGGGAGCGAGAGCCGTGAACTAGTCAGATGGTATCGGTGTTTATTAATTACGCAGCGGAAAAATTTTCATCAGGATCGTAGTTTGGAAATAATTTCAGAGTTTGTAAAACACCAAACTTTTAATATTAAACAAATGGGCTTAAACCCAAATAAATAAAACATAAATTTCTTCTTTTATTCAGGTAATTATAGCCACTTTATTTAAGCCTTCAGTGCTCCATAGCTGGCTTTTACTATCCTTACATCAAGTTACCTGAAATGTGTTTTGAAAACATTTTATCAGTAATAAATACTGGCGAGTTCATTCCATTTTATAAAATATATTGTTATACTTTACAGCATCAAAGTTTTTATATTTATTTACCCAACTCAATCAGCATTTGTCACATGGTGGCAGTTCCGATGTGACAGTGGTCATATCACTCATTGGCTCATTTTTGTCCAATAGTGAATTTATCAAGTAATAGATATATAGTATATCTTACTATTATATTGGTCACTAGGTGATTCCTGTGACGGTGGTCAAATTACTGTTGATCATTCTTTCAACTAGTGACTCAGGTCATATTACTGTTGATCATTCTCTCAACTAGTAATTGTGGTCATATCACTGTTGATCATTCTTTCAACTAGTGATTCTGGTCATAACACTGTTGATCATTCTCTCAACTAGTGCCTTTGGACATGTCACTTTTGATCATTCTCTCAACTAGTGACCCTAGTCATATCACTGTTGATCATTCTCTCAACTAGTGACTCTGGACTTAGTAGTGTCCCGTGACATTACTTTGTCAAATATATTACTTATGGCACAAAACCACTTAACCCAGAAAACGACATATATCATTTTCTGTCAAACTACTATAACTTATCAAATATAATATATTAATTAAATAATTGTAATATTATTATTAACGTGACTAAGACTAAAAATATAATCTTAGTATAGTAAAATATATTATACTTGACTATTTTATTATGGTATACATTTATAGACTAAACATTATTTTATAATGTAAATAGTAATTTAGTTTTATTAAATATATTTTAATATATATTGATCACTGGTATAATATTTTGTGTTGTATGCATAACTTATTATTTACACATAATATTTTAATTTATATTCTAGAGATTATGCATTTACTACATAGTACTTTAACGTATGAAAGATTAATTTAACTTATCAAAATATTTAATTACTAGTTTTAATAATGATTAATAAAGCTCTATTTTAGGTATACACCATTTAGATTTATTTCAAACATACATTAAATTTATTAATGATTTAATGTTAAAATAATATTAGTTATAGGCTATGGCTACTGGGGCATAATTCCCACTGTGATTGTGGTCATGCTACTATTGGCTAACTTTTTTGCTAATAATACGATGGTCAAATAATGTATAAAACCTCCCATACCGGCAGTTATTATTGAATATAAAAATTTAATCACTGTAAGTATAACTGGTAAACATTTAGGATTTTGGAAAGCATTTTTAAATATAATTGTATCACAAAAAGGTGATAAAATGGTGAGAAAAGAGAATGGACTCACTTTGTAACTTTAGGGTTCAACTAGAAAGTCTCCTGGTAGAATCTTGGGTATAACTTCTGAGCTATTTTAAGAATATATAATGTACTCGTGTTAAGTATAGTACCCCTAATTCAACCTTGTCCCTATGTCACGAGACAGAACCCCAATGAACTTAGTCAGGCAGAGCCTTGACATGCGTTATGCGGCTCAGATCAATCGGAATGGGTAGCGGTGATCGGGAGTTAAAACACTTAAAACGGGACAGAGCTTTATTATTATTATTATTATTAAAAATAAAAAAAGAACAAATAGAATTTTTCTGAGAGAGAGTAGGCGAAAGTTTGAAGAAAGAATAGAGGTAGTGAGCAAGTATGAGAGGCTACTACATGCATTCTTTTATAGTTGAATTTGTGTCTTGGAAAATAAGTTTTGCATCTCCACGATAGCATTCACATTTAGTCCACGTACACTTACATTCCTATGTAAGTTTTAGATTATTTTATTATATATATATTATAATTAATTCAGCTGTTTCATTTATTTAACGCTTATAACTTGTAAAATATAACGTTTTATAAAACAATAAATATGTCATTAGAACGAGAATAATCTTATCTACATTTTGAACCAAGTTTCATTAAAAACGGAGTAAGTCCAAATACAATGTATTTTTATAATTTAATTATTAGACGGTTCCTAGGTCCGTCTAGGTACTTCATATTTCTAACAGTTAACTTACCCGTAATCTACCCGTCTAATAATATAAGTTTTTATATACTTTTATTTTAATAGAAATGTCACTCATATACAGGCCAATTAATTAGTATAACATTACAACCAACTATATATAAAATAGAATTTTAAAACTATTTGGGTCGAATAATTATATTAAAAATAAAACTAGTTACTAGTGGTTAATAAATTTAAACAATCTATAATTCTTATATGATAAAAATGGGAATGTTAGAGTTTATATGATACAAAATATTTGTATGTGCACCCGTATTTAATAGACCGGGTTTTCTCCTTGGCAACTTATTTAGGCTCACTCCTCTTATTCGAGAAATAATGTGAACTCTCAGATTTATGTGTCGAAGGATGTGGGATTGATTGGGACTTTGGATGGGTTGAACCCGATCCTTTAAAATTCCCATAAAATTTTCCATTGCCTTGCCTACTTTAGTGGCAATTAGAACTTGAAGGTCATTCCCTTTGCCCTCACGGGTACTGTATCCAATGTTACAATGCCCGTCAATGGCTCCACCAGAATTTTGGTTGGCTATCTATAGAAACTTTGGACTATGCCAATAAATAACAGATTAATGTTCGGTGCGACTATTTGATTATATTATAAAAATGGTCATCGAATTTGATAACTTGATAATAATATCAGTCGTGATCTCATTGGATCGTATGGGCTATAAGGTTTGGATATACATCCTCCACCTTTTCGGCCAGTGTGCACAATGTCACAACTGCCTAAATATGATTTAACATTACATTGAATGTTAAACAAGTTTAAATATTAGCCGCAGTCTCATTAGACTATAAAGTCTATAAGGCTTGGATATATGTCCTCCACCTATTTTGGTCAGTGAGCTGATTGTCACAACTGCCTAAATATAATTTAACACTACATTGAATGTTAAATGAAAAATGATCATTGAAGTTATATCTCAATGATTTAATAATAATATGAGCCGTGATCTTATTGGATCATGTGGCTATAGGGTTTGAACATATGTCCTCCACCCTATTTGGACAGTGCGCCATATGGTCACAACTGCCATTGTCTCATTCGACAATAAAATATTGCTCATAGGCAAATCTTTTTAACATTACATTGAATGTTAAAATAATATGATCATCGAATTTGTTGATAATATTATCCATGATCTCATTCGATTATATAAGCTATAAGGTTTGGACATATGTCCTCCACCATTTGGTCAGTGTGATTTCTCATTGCCACATTACCAGAAATACTAACATTTCATTGAATGTTAATTTCAGAATGAATGTCTTAATGGTTTGATAATATGTACATATATATATATATATCATTATCCGTAGTCTCATTGGACTATAAGGAACAAGGTTTGGGCATATGCCCTCCACCTCTTTGGGTCAGTGTGATTCCTCATTGCCACACTTTCATTTCATTGCCAATCATGTAGGCTTGCCATATGGGCATATCAAACCATTAAGAAGATCTTGTTGAAATTTTGAGCAGATCGATAAAGTTCGAATTAATATCGAGACGATCGCTTGAAAAGGATGAAATAAATATATATAAGATAATTCAAAATCATCATTGAAATAGGGAATTACAATATGAGTCCACATAGGGACTTTTAGAAGAAATTACAATACTGGTCCACATAGGCGTTATGGGTGGTTTTTTGAGCCCATATCCTAGGATTACATCATGACTTTATTATTTCAGATTGTGGTCAGGATACCGGATCAGGATATTGGTAACATCCTGATGCAGTATCCTGGCAGTTACTAATTATTCACGTGCAGGTCATGGCTGCACGATCATAACGTTCACGTGGACTCATTCTCCTGAAGACTCTCTCTAATCAGTTGGGAAATGGACGTTGAAGACGGAAGAATGGGTCTCTAACGTTCAAAAGTGAATATTCCAGAGAATCCTTATTTTATAGGAAAATTAGTTTGATACTTGTAACTATAAATAGAAGGCCAGATCGTACGAACACACACACACTTCACACTCTCTGCTCTCGAACTCACACGTCTTTTTCTTGCTATCACGCACTAACACTCAACACTTGTAATCGCGGTACCACTTAGCTCCGATCTGGGCCTTATCCTGCACTGTATCCTGAACATTGAAGTAATAAGAAGAACAAGGCAGCCGACGATTGTCAGCTCCCGAGGTTTTATGCCATAGATCTAGATTTTCAAGGGCTTTCCTCGTATATCATGTCTACATTTTTATTTTTTCAGCTCATTGTTTGGTTATTGATATAGATTCATATCCTGAGACTATATCCTGAAACTGTTTTTGCAAACTAACAAACCAACACAGTTTCACAATAATTGCTAGCATACTACCTCACAAACTAGTTTGATCACTTAATTGCTTCAGTAATTTTTTACTAAAACAATTTGGCGCCCACCGTGGGGCAAATGGTGCTATTTCTCCTAAAAACTTTGTTAAAATCACTACTTGGTTTTCTATTCTCAAAACTTTTTGCACAACTATTTTCATTGGCCTCGAAATCAAACATGAGCTCTTCTACTATGCCTGCTACAACCTCTGCCACAACCGGTTCAGTGCTTCCACCACCTCCACAGATGCAAGCTCCTTCACAGGCTTAGGCTCCTCCAAGGAGGGTTGAGACTCATACATCCCGAGACACTGTTCCCGCTCAAAATGTCCACAGATCTGCTGTCTCAGGGAGAACTCCTATTATGGCTTCTAATGATGAAATTCTAACTTTGTTTAGTAGTATACAGGATCAGATAAAGCAACAGCAGGAAACTAATCAGATGTTAATAAGAGAAATACAACTCTTGAAGTCTAATTCCAAGAAACCTGCTGAGGATACTGTCACTCCCTTGCAGCCCAGAACGCCGAACTTTAGTTCAGCAGTGTATACCGAGGATAGTCAGGGAAATGTTGTGCCCAATCATTCCCAGGGCAATACTCCTGAAATACCCTCAACAGCCAGGATATCGACTGCCAGGGGACCAGGATATGCTCCGGGATATGGCCAGAGTCCTCAAACTGGTAACATATCTAATAATGTTAATTCTTTTGCTACTAACAGTCTTGGATCTTTGCAGGATACAGGTGTGACGTCGGCGCTCTCTAGAGAGCTGCAGAAGCTGAAGGATATGATATCCAGTGTACCTGGGGTTGTGCAGCCTATACCGGAAGTATCCTAGGATAGCCACATGATAACCCGGTTTGCATATCCCATATGTGATAAAAAAAATTCCAAAAAGATTTCAAACTCCCAATATGAAGCTTTATGACGGGACCACAGATCCTGAGGAGCATATTGCTCAGTATAGGGAGAGGATGGAGATTAACCCTATTCCTCCAGAACTCAAGGAAGCATGCCTCTGCAAGGGCTTCGGTTCTACTCTAACAGGATCAGCCTTAAAATGGCTCTTAAATGTCCCACCTCATTCAATTACATCATTTGCTCATTTGGTTAATTTGTTTAATAGTCAATTTTCTTGCAGTAGAAGTTTCGAGAAACTAACCAGTGATCTCTATAGGATAACTCAGGGTCCTTAAGAATCCTTAAGGGATTACGTTAACAAGTTTAGCAGGGAATCCTTGGATATCCCACACCTTGACGTTGCTACAGCTGTACATGCATTCAAAATGGGATTGCAGAAGGATTCCTAATTTTATCAGGATCTTGTGATGAATCCTTGCAGGAACCTGGATGAAGCTCGAAACAGGGCTTTGAGATATGCCAGACTTGAAGACGACAAGAAAATGCAAGAGAGGATGAATTTATCCTCGACATACGAATCAACAAATAGGAAGTCGGAATCCTCATACAAGCAATATCGCTCTAAGCCATATGGCAGAAATGATAGCAAGAAAGTGAATGCTGTTGAGGATGAGGATACTGAAGAGTATCCTGAATTGTCAGAGTATTGTTTTTCTGTTAATATACCCGAACTAATGTATGCTATGCAGGGTTTGGGAGATAAAGCGATGTGGCCAGGAAAAACCAGCAAAAGGCCGATTGGAAGGATAAATCCAAGTGGTGTGCCTTCCATGAGGATTTTGGACATGTGACGGAAGATTGCATAGCCCTGAGGAAGGAAATAAGCTACCTAGCTAAGCAAGGGACACCTGAAAGATCTTCTGGGCAGAAAAAAGAATAAGGGTTAGGATACTGAGAAGGAACCTGAACGAGCAGCATCACCTCCTCCAGAAGCCAAGATAATTAACTTTATATCAGGAGGATCCGATATATGTGGAACCTCTTATTCTGCAGGAAAAAGACATGCCAAGGAGGCTAAGGTAGAAAGGGGAGAAAAGCCGACCAGGATGACAACTCTTACAACTGACAAAGTGATAACGTTTGATAACGTTGACCGGGATAGCATTCAGGATCCTCATCACGATGGTTTGGCAATCACTTTATATATTGCTAATCATTTTGTTCGCAGGATACTGGTGGACAACGACAGCTCGGTCAACATTATCCAGCCGGAGACGTTGAAGAGAATGAACATCCCCTAGATGGAAATCACTTCAAAATCCACTGTGCTTGTAGGGTTTAGTGAGAGGCAAAGAATATTGTGGGAGAAATAAAGTTGCCCGTATATGTTGAAGGAGTGAATTCAAAGCAATGATTCTGTGTCATGGATTCACTGTCCTGTTACAATATTATATTGGGCAGGCCGTGGATACACGATGTGAAGGCTGTCCCATTAACTTATCATCAGTGCATCAAGATCCCTACTCCTAGGGGGTAGTTAAAGTGGAAAGCGATTAACAGGAGGCAAAGGAGTGTTATTCCTCCTCGATGAAGGCTTCAACAAAGTCCAGAGCAGGATAGCAATTAAAGATGCGAGCCCAGGATATCGTTGAAGCCTCAGAGCAAGATGTTAAGAAAATTATCCTGGAACAGGATAATCCAGATATCTCGGTGCTCGTAGGAGCTAATATCCTTCAGGATATTGAGAATCAGCTTACTAAATTTTTAAAATGCAGGATGTCCACATTCACATGGAAGCATGAGGACATGACAGGTATCTCAAAAGACATTATAACTCACAAGCTTGGGATTGACAGGTCTTTCAAGCCCATTCAGCAAAAGAGAATGTTGGACCGTTGTACGACCTTTAAAAGTCAGTTAAGGTGTTCATCTTTGAATACAAAGGCGGAATCAATGTATACAAAGTCATAACAGCTTTGTTCCTCTTAATTTTTCTTCTATTAATGCCTTCTGAGTCTTTACAATGATTTTCTGACAAAAATTCAGCAGCACCTTGACTCACATACAATGACAACTTCCTATCGCTTCAAATGACCTATCCACCTATATATAGAGTGTATGATTTCGCTTGAGACTTGTTCAAGCGAAATCTCTTATGTTGATTTCGCTTCAAGCAATCACATACCCTCTCAAGCGAAATCTTGTGTTTAACATATAAAAACCCTAACTTAAACCCTATTGTGTGATCATTCAAACAATCCTAGACACAAGACTTGATAATGACATAATCAGCAGACATTTAGTGCACCAACAGAGAAGGAAATTTGCTCCTAAAAGAAATGCAATCATACATGAAGAGGTTAACAGATTGTTGAAGTCCAGGATGATTAGGGAAGTCAAATTACCCAAATGGCTAGCAAACGTGGTCGTAGTTCAAAAGAAGAATGGGAAAAGGAGAGTTTGTGTAGATTACACAGATCTCAACAAAGCATGTCCTAAAGACCTATTTCCCTTGCCTCATATAGATTCGATAGTAGATGCAACCGCCGGTCATGAAATGCTGACCTTTATGGATGCATCCTTAGGATTCCAGCACATCCAAATGGAGCCATCTGATCAAGAAGATACGGCTTTCATGACACCAACAAGTATTTATTGTTTTACTACCATGCCTTTCGGTTTGAAAAATGCAGGTGCAACGTATCAGAGACTGGTGGATATGATGTTTAAAGACAAACTGGGGGACACCATGGAAGTGTATATTGATGACATGGTGGTAAAGTCCAAGAAGGTGGAGGATCATCTTTAGGATCTTGAATGTGCATTCAATATCCTGGACCAGTACAACATGAAGTTGAATCCTGCTAAGTGCCATTTCGGAGTGGGGGCAGGAAAGTTGCTAGGATATAAGGTGACCAAGAGGGGAATAGAAGCAAGCCCAGAACAGATTAAAGCTATCCTGGACATTAAATCACCATCCAACATGAAAGATGTGCAAAGGTTAACAGGATGAGTAGCAGCATTGAACAGGTTTATATCGAGATCATCAGAGAAATGCAATGAATTCTACGATATCCTAAAGAAGAAGGAGAAGAATAAGAAATTCGAGTGGGGAGAAAAACATGAAGCAGCCCTACAAGAATTGAAATAGTAACTTTCAAGTGCACCTATGCTGATGAAACCCGAGGATGGTGAACCCTTATCCCTGTATCTTACAGTATCAGGAAGTGTAGTAAGTGTCGTTCTGGTAAAGGATCATGAAGGTCAGTAGTATCCTATTTATTATGTCAGTAAAAGTTTGTTAGATGCTGAAATAAGATATTCACACTTAGAAAAATTGATATTACCCCTAGTTATGGCATCGATTAAACTTAGACATTATTTTGAGACACATAGGATTCATGTTAAAACTAATTATCCTGTTAAAAATGTGCATAGGAAACCTGATATGTCGGGTAGGATGGCTAAGTGGTCCGTAAAACTGAGTGCATACGATTTAGTGTATGAACCTAGAAATGCTATAAAGTCTTAGGATTTAGCAGACCTTGTGGCTCATTTCAATAGTGACATTCAAAATAAAGTAGACCTAGAAGTACAACAACTAGGTGAGAATTCAGAATCTTGGACATTGTATACTGATGGTGCATCTAATGTAAGAGGTGTAGGATTAGGTATACTACTAAAATCACCACAGGGGGACATATTATTCCAGGCTATTAGATGTGAATTTCCTGCTACCAATAATGAAGCAGAATATGAAGCTCTGATTGCAGGATTAGTGTTATGGGCGATTTTCTACTCATATATCCTGGCTAATATTCTAACTATGTTTCTTTTGTTGTGATCAGTATACCGGATCAGGATATTGGTAACATCCTGATGCGATATCCTGGTAGTAACTAATTAACTCACGTGCAGATTGTTGTAATCAGTCTCTAACGGTCAGGTGGACTTCTTCTCCTCAAGACTTGGGCAAATCAGTTATATTATGGACGTTGAAGCCGGAAGACGTGGACTACAATGTTCACATATGGAATATTCGCTGAATCCCGGAATAATAGGATAGTTAGTTGGTTTCCTTTTACTATAAAAAGGGTTGATCGGATCAGATTAGGGACACAATCTCTCGCACACTCTTTCTCTCTACTTGTAAACAATCACTACACACTTACAATTGTATCGAATTTACATTGTAACACTTAGTTGATCCGCATCATATCCTAGACTGTATCCTGACATTTGAAGTAATAGAAGAACAAGGCAGCTGCGATTGTCAGCTCCCGAGGTTTTGTGCCGGCGATCTAGATTGATCGAGGGCTTTCCTCGTATATCTCGTGTCACCATTTACCTTTTTTGCTCACTGTTTAATCATACATACAACTCAATATCCTGAGCCGTATCCTGTAAACTGTTTTTGAAAACAACTTAATTAGCATATTTTCAACACACATTTTAAGCACACTACCTCACTTAACTAATTTGATCACTTAATTGTTTCGGTAATTTTTGACCAAAACAATTTGGCGCCCACCGTGGGGCAAGTGGTGCTATTTCTACTAAAAGCTTTTGCAAAATCGTTACTTGGTTTTCTATTTTCAAAACTTTTTTCTACATTATTTTCAATGGCCTCGAGATCAAACATGAGCTCTTCCACCATATCTGCTACCACCTCTGCAACAATTGGTTCGGTGCTTCCACCACCTCCTCCGAGATCGCAAGCCTCTTCTCAAGGAACTGAAATTCATGTGGCTCGGGATGTTATCCCCGCTCGCAATATTGAGGGATCTGGTCCTGTTTTGGCCTTTAATGAAGAAATTCTAAATTTATTAGGTAGTGTACAGGAACAGATGAGGCAGCAGCAGGAGACCAACCAGATGCTGATGAGAGAGATACAACTCTTGAAATCCAGCTCAAGCTGGCCCGCTGAGGATAATGTCACTCCCTTGCAACCCAGAGCTTTGAACTTCAGTTCTGAAGTATATGCTGAGGATAGCAGGGGGAATATTGTGCCTAGCCATTCCCAGAATCATACTCCTGAGATACCCTCTTCAGTCAGGGTGTCAACTGTGAGAAGCACAGGATATGCTTCAGGATATGGCCAGAATCCTCAGACTGGTAACGTGTCTAATAATAATAATACTCTTGCTACTAACGGTATTGGATCTTTGCAGGATGCAGGTGTGACATCAGCATTTTCTAGGGAGCTTCAGAAATTGAAGGACATAATATCCAGTGTACCTGGGGTGGTCCAGCCAATTCTAGAAGTGTTCCAGGACAGCCACAGGATATCCCGGTTCGCGTATCCTATCTGTGATGCTGAAATCCCAAAAAGATTTCAGACCCCCAACATGAAACTCTATGACGGAACTACGGATCCTGAGGAGCATATTGCCCAGTATAGGGAAAGGATGGAAACCAACCCTATTCCTCCGGATCTCAAAGAAGCATGCCTATGCAAGGGCTTTGGTTCTACCTTAACAGGATCAGCCTTAAAATGGCTCTTAAACGTTCCTCCTCACTCAATTACTTCATTTGCTCATTTTGTTAATTTATTTAATAGTCAGTTTTCTTGCAGTCGGAGTTTTGAAAAACTAACCAGTGATCTCTACAGGATAACTCAAGGACCTCAAGAATCCTTGAGAGATTATGTGAACAAGTTTAGCCGGGAATCCTTAGATATCTCACATCTTGATGTTGCGACAGCTGTGCAGGCTTTCAAGATGGGGTTGCAAAAAGGCTCTCAATTTTACCAGGATCTTGTAATGAATCCCTTCAGGATCTGGATGAAGCTCGGAACAGGGCTTTAAGATATATTCGGCTGGAGGATGACAAAAAGATGCAAGAGAGGATGAATTCATCCACAACCTATGAGTCAACCAACAAGAAATCAGAATCCTCGTATAAACCATATCGCTCCAAGCCATATGGCAGAATTGATAGCAAAAAAATGAATGCTATTGAAGACGACGATCCTGAGGAGTATCCTGAATTGTCTGAATATTGTTTTTCTATTAACATACCTGAATTGATGTATACTATGCAGGGTTTAGGAGACAAAGCAAGATGGCCCCGAAAGAATCAACAAAAAGCTGATTGGAAGGATAAGTCCAAATGGTGTGCCTTCCACGAGGATTTCGGACATGTTACTGAGGATTGCATTGCTCTAAGGAAAGAAATAAGCTATCTTTTGAGCAAGGGATATCTGAAGGATCTCCTGGGAAGAAAGAAGAATAAAAGTCAGGATCCTGAACGAGCAGCATTACCTCCTGTGGATGCCAAAATAATTAACTTTATTTCAGGAGGTTCCAACATCTGCGGCACATCATATTCTGCGGCAAAACGGCACGCGAAGGAAGCCAAAGCAGAGAGGGGGGATAAGCCAACCAGGATGTCAACCCTCACGACTGACAAAGTGATCACGTTCGATAACTATGACATGGATACTGTCCAGGATCCTCATCATGATGCTTTAGTAATAACGTTATATGTTGCTAACCATTTTGTACGCAGGATATTAGTGGATAATGGCAGCTCCGTCAACATAATTCAGTTGGAAACGTTGAAGAGGATGAACGTATCCCCGATGGATATTACTTCGAAGTCCACTGTGCTCGTTGGTTTCAGTGGAGAAGCCAGGAATACCGTAGGAGAGATAAAGCCTGTGTATGTTGAAGGGGTCAACTCAATGCAACGCTTTTGTGTCATGGACTCTTTATCCTGCTATAATATTATATTAGGTAGGCCTTGGATCCATGATATGAAAGCTGTTCCATCAACCTTCCATCAATGCATCAAGATCCCTACCCCTTGGGGAGTTGTCAAGGTGGAAAGTGATCAACAGGAAGCAGAGGAGTGTTATTCTTCTTCGATGAAATCCTCAACAAAGACTAGTGCAGCATAGCAATTAAAGATGCGAGGCCAGGATATCATGGAGGCTTCAGAACAGGATGTAAAGAAAGTTATCCTGGATCAGGATAATCCGGATATCTCGATGCTCGTAGGAACCAATATCCCTCAGGATATTGAAAACCAATTGACTAACTTTTTGAAATGCAGGATGTCAACATTCGCGTGGAAACACGAGGATATGACAGGAATTTCCAAGGATATTATAACTCACAAGCTCGGAATTGATAGTTCTTTCAAGCCTGTCCAGCAGAAACGAAGAAAATTTGCTCCAGAACGGAACGCTATCATTCAGGAGGAAGTTGAAAGATTATTAAAGAGCAAGATGATTAGGGAAGTGAAGTTTCCTAAATGGCTCGCAAATGTAGTTGTGGTGCAAAAGAAAAACGGGAAATGTAGAGTCTGTGTAGATTACACAGACTTGAACAAAGCTTGTCCAAAAGACCTGTTTCCTCTACCTCATATCGATTCAAAGGTGGATGCTACTGCTGGTCACGAGATGTTAACCTTCATGGATGCCTCCTCAGTATTCCAACAGATCCAAATGGAACCCTCGGATCAGGAGGATACTGCCTTCATGACACCAACAGGTATTTATTGTTATACTGCTATGCCTTTTGGTTTGAAAAATGCAGGTGCAACATACCAGAGATTGGTAAACATGATGTTTAAGGACAAACTGGGGGACACCATGGAGGTGTACATCAATGATATGGTAGTAAAATCCAAGAAGGTTGAGGATCACCTCCAGGATATTAAGGGACCATTTGATATCCTGGATCAGTACAACATGAAATTAAATCCTGCTAAATGCCATTTTGGAGTGGGAGCAGGAAAGTTTATAGGATACATGGTGACGAAAAGGGGGATAGAGGCAAGCCCGGAGCAGATTAAAGCTATCCTGGATATCAAGTCACCTTCAAATATGAAAGATGTTCAAAGGTTAACGGGGCGAGTAGCAGCATTAAACAGATTTATCTCAAGATCCTCGAAAAAATGCAAGGAATTTTATGATATCCTGAAGAAGAATAAGAAATTCGAATGGGGAGAGAAGCATGAAGCAACCTTGCAGGATTTGAAGCAGTATCTTTCAACTGCGCCTCTATTGATGAAGCCTGAGGATGGTGAACCAGTATCCCTCTATCTTGCAGTATCAGGGAATGCAGTAAGTGCTGTCCTTGTAAAGGATCATGAAGGTCAGCAGTATCCTGTGTATTATGTTAGTAAAAGTTTATTAGATGCTGAAACTAGATATTCTCATTTAGAGAAATTAATATTAGCCCTAGTTATGGCATCAACGAAACTTAGACATTATTTTGAAACACATAGGATTCATGTTAAAACCAACTATCCTATTAAAAATGTGCTTAGGAAACCCGAGATGTCAGGCAGGATGGCTAAGTGGCCAGTAAAATTGAGTGCCTATGATTTAATATATGAACCTAGAAATGCCATAAAGTCTCAGGCCCTAGCTGACTTTGTGGCTGATTTCAGTAGTGATATTCAAAATGAAGTAGACCTAGAAGTCCAACAGCTAGGAGAAAACTTAGAATCTTGGACATTATACACTGACGGTGCATCTAATGTAAGAGGTGTAGGTTTGGGTATACTACTAAAATCGCCACAGGGGGACATATTACCCCAGGCTATTAGATGTGAGTTTCCTGCCACTAATAATGAAGCAGAATATGAAGCTCTAATTGCAAGATTAGAATTAGCTAAGAGCATGAATATCAAAAGTTTGCGAGTATTTGTTGATTCCTTGTTAATTACTAATCATTTTAATGGGACCTATGCAGTTAAAGGTGAGAAATTGATCGAGTATCTCGAAATCCTCAAAAAATTAGCAGGATATTTCGATGTTTTTACAGTTGAATAGGTACCGAGAGAGGATAAGGATGAAGCTGATGCCTTAGCAAATCTAGGATCATCAGTCAGGATACCGGAGGGAACCCAAATACCGATATTACATGTCCTGTATCCTGTGACGTATCCCTAGGATAAGGAAGTGGTTAGTGTTCGGGATCCTAATGATGAGTATCCCGAGGAGGATCCTAAGTCCTGGACGGCTCCAATCATGAGATATCTCAGGGAAGGACACATCCCGAAGGATGAAAATCCTAAGGCCTTTAGAATGAAGGTATCATGGTTCACCATCATAAATAATGTTTTGTACAAGAAATCTCTTGCAGGACCATACCTGAGGTGCTTGGAGGATCCCGAAACCAAAGAAGTGCTTCAGGATATACATGAAGGGGATTGTGGTAACCATACTGGGGGCAGGTCGTTATTTTCAAAGGTATTGAGAACAGGACACTATTAGCCAACAATGAGGAAAGATGCTGCAGAATATGCTCGAAGATGTGATCCATGTCAAAGACATAGTAATATACTACATCAGCCTGCTGAGCCACTTTATCCTATCGCTTCCCCTTGGCCATTCATGATGTGGGGAATGGATATAGTAGGAAAATTGCCAAAGGCTCTAGGAGGAAAGGTCTTCATGCTGGCAATGACTGATTATTTTTCTAAATGGGTTGAAGCTGAAGCATTTGTTCAAGTTAGAGACCAAGAAGTAGTATCCTTCATAAAAAGGAATATCCTGACCAGGTTTGGAGTACCGGCCGGGATTATTTGTGACAATGGATCTCAGTTCATAAGTAAAAGAACTACAGATTTTTGTAAAAGTTGGGGAATCAAAATGATTACATCGACACCAGTGCATCCTCAAGCAAATGGACAAGCAGAATCCTCGAACAAGATAATTGTCAACAACCTGAAAAAGAGACTAGGAGCTAAGAAAGGAAGATGGGTGGAAGAATTACCCTTTGTTTTATGGGCTGATAGAACGACGGTGAAAAGTGCAACTGGCCATACCCCATTTTCCTTGGTGTTTGGAGCAGAAGCGGTGATCCCAACAGAAATGGTGGTACCTACGGCAAGATCCAATCTCCAGGATCCTGAGCAGAATCCTGAAGCCCTTTGTCAGGAATTGGATACTATTGATGAGACAAGAGATGCAGCAAAGCTAAGGATGGCAGCATATCAACAGAGGATATCCAGAGCATATAACAAGAACATAAGGACTAGAAGGTTCCAAGTTGGAGATTGGGTGTTAAGAAAAGCTTTTCAGAATACTACTAATCCTGCTGATGGAAAGTTAGCTCTAAAGTGGGAAGGACCCTATGAGATTGAATCAGAATCAGGGAAAGGAGCATACTGACTCAAGAATATGGAGGGGGATATGCTACCGAGATCCTGGAATGCTATACATCTAAAGCTCTATTTTAAGTGAGTTTAGAATTTAATTTCTAACTCAGGATGGTATGAGTTCTATCTCTTTTAATATATTTAATATTGTTTATTCTTTTGAACCGAATACTGACTTAAGCATCGGAGGGGTGTTAGCCAGGCTAACACCCACCTTAGTTTACGGATTGTTTTGCAGTATATGCTTCGGGATATAGCTCCAGGATATACACTCAGGATACTTCGAAAGACTAGAGGATTGGCCCCCTCTCTCACGTTTAAGGGATCCTGAGCCCTTCACAGGTTTAAAGGTATTCACCTTTCTCTCGAATTGGGTTTAAACACCCCGCCTGGAGCGCAAGTTATCCAGGGATAGTTCAAGATAGCGGGACCAGTCCATGTAAAAGTGGCTGACAATTTCGTTATTGTTGGCTATTTCCTGGATCCTAAAGGTATATGAGGACTGATCACCCTCTCTCACGGAAGGGTATTTTCATACTCTCTAAGGTTTAAAGGTTATCACCTTTCTAAGTCTTGGAGTTTATACACTCCCGCCTGCAGCGCATGAAAATTTGGGATTTTCCCCAAAATACTTATGGGTTTATCCCCAGGATACTAAGGATTTATCTCCAGTACATTTTAGGGTTTACCCCCCGTAACACAAGAATTGTTCAAACAGTTGGAACTTATGTACAGAAATTTTCTAAGTGTTCAAAGACATTATGCACAGGGTACATTCCTACTGAGGCAATTGTGTAAAGAGGATCAAGCTTGGACCTGGTATACTAACTATCTCAGACCGAGGACATCTTCATTGGAAAAATCGTTGGAAGGATTGAAGTTTGAAGAATAGGGTTACACTCTATTTCTGGTATGATCTTTCCTTTATAAATCATATTTGAATCCTAGAAGCTATGTTTGGCAAAAGCTTAAGTATCCTGATTGGGATATATTCTCAGAGTATATTCTCAAAATATATTTTCGGAATATGTTTCGGGATGTTTGGATGGAATATTTGGGACATGATACCTGGGTTTAAAATCAAAATTGTGTTCATGTCAAACATCTATTATCAAAACAAGGTTTATAAATTCTAAGTAAACTATCTTTTTTCCTTTGAGAACTTTATGTGAATTGTTTTGAGTTATAAAAACCCTATTTGCGTCAAGATATTGGAAATAATTGCACTAATGTTGGAAAGTTGAAATCTAAACTAAGCAATGCAAAAACAACAACGAATAAGTCAAAAGGAGGTTATATTATTAACTTGTCAAAAGTTGTGCTTTTGGTTTTATCTCAAACCGAGATCCATCCACCAAAAGCGCTATTAGTTTCTTACCATATTTACACAACGGTTGAAGGTTTCATCTCAAACCGAGACCCATCTGCCTCCAACCGTTGTATTATTCAAAACAGATTATACTAGTTGATGACTGTTTTGGTCAAAAATTACCGAAGCAATTTAGTGATCAAATTAGTAATGTGAGGTAGTGTGCTAGAAAGTGTGTAAAAAATGTGCTTGTCAAGTTATTTTGAAAATCAGTATTCAGGATACGGCTCAGGATATTGAGCTGTATCTACGATCAAACAATGAGCAAACAATAAACAAAAAGTAAAGGAAATGACACGAGATGTACGAGGAAAGCCCTTGATCAATCTAGATCGCCGGCATAAAACCTCGGGAGCTGACAATCGCAGCTTCCTTGTTCTTCTTATTGCTTTAAACTTCAGGATACAGTGCAGGATATAGACCAGATCGCTAAGTGTTACAATGCTTTTGTATGAAAGTAAGAATTGCTCGAGAGCAAGTGTTAGAGTGTAGCGAGTGTGATTGTGATGTCCTATTTGATCTGGTATACCCACCTATTTATAGTAATGAATTACAAACAATAATCCCTACAAATATGGGGTACTTCGAATATTCCATTATGAACGTTATTGACCGAGTAATACGGCTTCAACGTCTTCATTTGAACGACTTGGACCGAGTCTTCCACGGAATGAGTCTTATGAACGTTGCCAGCTTCCAACCCACGTACCTGCACATAATCCATTAGTAATCCTGAGGATACCATTCAGGATATTATCAATATCCTGAACCAGCATCCCGGATGTAAACAGATACTACATAACCAAGATATAAACCAAGATATTTTCCAGGATATAGGGGTTCAGAATTTCACCCATAACAATTGTCCCCAAAAATGTTACCGTTTGATATCCTGCACTAACGGTTACATTTTTCACGGTGGCCAAGGTAATTAAGAGATAAGACCATTGATGTGACAGCTTTCAACCACCCGGCCTATATTTACTCATCATGCCCTATATCTTCTCATCCTCATCTTCTTTTTTAACCACAATCGACAAGAAAAAGGTAATATTCTTTCCCTCATCTTCATATTCATCTTTTATCTTTCTCTGGCGAGAATTCAGGCGGCCAAATGCCTAGGCAAACGAGGTCCAGTTCAGGCGACTCGGCTCCCACATTCATCCAACAGAATCTTCTCCAAGAACCGGAGAACGAAACATGCACCTTTGACAGTGCTCATCTGTCGGCTTTGAAATCCTCCAGTATCTTTCCGGAAGGAACCATATTCCGACCCTTTGATAGAGAAATCCGGTCAGATATGGTTTCCAACGAGTGGATTTGTTTCAATGCTTTCCCCTTTACCTTAGGGCTACGATTCCCCTTTCCGGACTTCATCACCGAGTTTTTTAATATCACCAAAATTTCTTTCAGCCAAACCATGCCAATGCTCTGGCGTGTTTTGTCTGTTCTTGACCAAATCAAGAGAAACCACATACCTGACCTTTCTGTCCATGATCTCCCTTTAGCCTACAAGCTTAGATGCCATGGTTCATCTAGATTCCTATTTTATTCTACTTCCGGTGATCCATTGATACTTCGTGCCACCAGGAACGAGGATGGTTGGCAATCCAAGTTTTTCTTCGTAAAAAAGGATTCAATCCCTGGTGGAACGAATTATCCGATGAGATGATTAAGAAAGGGTAGGACTTAGGGTTTAAGAATGATCCTGTCTCTTATCCTGTCTCATATCCTCAACTAATGAATTTTATTTCTCCTGTTTTTGTATGCAGCTGATTTCAGAAAGATCGCACCTCCCCTTGCTGATTCTCAAAAAAGGATAGACACTATCAGACTGCTTTCAGAAACAGAGAGAAGTTTTAATCCGTCTCCACCAACTCCAAGCCCTCTTTCAAGCGCAAACATGTCTGGTAAGAATCCTGCACACATATATTTTTTATTTGCTATTCTTAGGAGAGATTTTGAAATTTACTCCCTGTGTGCAGATTCCAGCAAAGTCCCAGTCTATCTAGACCTTGATGAACTTGACAGCTATCCGACTCCAGCCACAGTCAAGAAGGAGACTCCTGCTGCTACTAGCTCCAAACCACTCCCGGCTCCCAAGGCCAATCCAAGAACCCGTGCTTCCACAGCGAAAAAGAGGTAGGGTCTTGAAGTCAGTGCTCCAGGCTCAGAAGGGTTCTCCTATGATGAACTCAGCTTCTCCGATTCCTTAGAGCCAATGACATCCTTCCTTAACAAGGTAATATCCTGACACATATCCTTCATGTATATCCTGCACATATATCCTGCACATATATCCTAACAGGATATCCTGGTAGGATATCTTGGTCAACATACATTCTAACTTTATACTTGTAATTGATGTGCAGGGCCTCCAACATTTGCTCCACTTGTACAATGACGCTTGTGGTACTGTGGCACTTCATGAAGCCAGGATCAAGCAGCTCGAGAGCACCGTTGCTGACCAAGGTGCCATTGCTGAAGCGAAGACCCGGCACTACGAAAGCCTGCTGAAGAAGGTCACCCAAGACGCTGAGGTGAAACTTGCCACCGTTCAAATGGATCATGATCAGGCCTTGATCAACTTCCGAGAGGGAATCAAGGCTTCTGCTATCGTCTCCCTGCTACAAGCACGCATCAAGATGGCCTACGAGGCCAAGGAGACGGGCCTTGTTTGTCCATCTTGGCCAGTTGAATCCTGGGTGGCCAAGTTAAAGGAGCTCGGAGGCAAAGCTGTGCCATTTCCTGCTGAAGCCGGTGAGTCTTCTAAGTCAGCAGAGGTGGTGGTCCAAGCTGGAGACAAGAAGGATGCTGGAGCTGATGCTGGGATGGACATAGGTCAGGATGCTGCGCAGGATGCTGGTCAGGATGCTGGAGCGGAGAAGTCTGAGAAGGTTGGAGGAGATGCCGCTGTGTGAGGGCATTTAGGTGGGCGATGATGAATATACGTGCCAAGGCCAGAGCCCACCTTTTTGAATTTGAATGTTGGTTTGTAGTCCCATAAACAATTTACTTTTCTGCACTTTACTTTCCCGCACCTGAACAATTTACATTCCCTGCATGCTTTTTGAACAATACAACAGTTGAAGGTGGATGGGTCTCGGTTTGAGATGAAGCCTTCAACTGTTGGGTAAATATGGTAATGAACTATTAGTGCTCTTAGTGGATGGGCCTTGTTTTGAGGTGAAACTAAGAGCACATCTTTTGGTATATTAATAATATAACTTCTCTTTTGACCTTATTACTGTTGTCATTGCTATGAAAATCGTAGTTGTAAAAATTGTTTGGTTTGTACACTTTTAGGAATATATATTATAGATGTATCCTGGGAGATATCCTAAAAGATATCTTGAAAAGGATATTGAAATATAACCTATAAATTGTCCAAACAAAAAGGAGAGATCATACCAGAGATTCTTAGAGAATCAGTCCCAATCCTTTATCATAAGTTTGTCCCCAGTGCATACTTATAAACTTGGATCCATCCTTTGAACAGTATAACGTATGTCCCCTGTGTTTGACAAAAACACAAATGTATTTATATTTTGACTCGAATGAATTCCGAATGCACAAGGGCAGAACCCCTCATATCCTGAAATGAATCCTTAACATACTGGGGATAAACCCTGATATCTGGGGATAAACCCTAAATTTCATGCGCTACAGGCGAGAGTGTACAAACTCCAATTCTTAGAAAGGTGAAAACCTTTAAACCTTAGAGAGTATGAAAATACTCTTTCGTGAGAGAGGGTGATCAATCCTCATATACCTTTAGGATCCAGGATATAGCCAACAGTAACGAAATTGTCAGCCACTTTTACATGAACTGGTCCCGCTACCTTGAACTATACCTAGATTACTTGCGCTCCAGGCGAGGTGTTTAAACCCAATTCAAAAGAAAGGTGAATACCTTTAAACCTTTGAAGGGATCAGGATCCCTTAAACGTGAGAGAGGGGGCCAATCCTCTAATCTTTCGACTTATCCTGAGCATATATCCTGGAGCTATATCCTGAAGAATATCCTGCAAAACAATTGTAAACTAAGGTGGGTGTTAGCTTGGCTAACACCCCTCCGATGCTTAAGTCAGTATTGGGTTCAAGATAATAAACAAACATACTTTAAATAGAATACATACCATTCCGAGATAGAAAATAAATTCTACTCTTACTTGAAATAGAGCTTTAAATGTATTGCATTCCAGGATCTTGGTAGCATATCCCCTTCCATATTCTTGAGTCGATATGCTCCTTTACCTGCTTCTGACTCGACTTCATATGGTCCTTCCCACTTCGGAGCTAGCTTGCCGTCGGCAGGATTAGTGGTATTTTGAAAAGCCTTTCTTAGCACCCAATCACCAACTCGAAATCTTCTAGTCCTTATGTTCTTATTATATGCTCTGGATATTCTTTGTTGATATGCTGCTATCCTTAGCCTTGCCGCATCTCTTTTTTCGTCTATAGTATCCAAATCTTGAAATAAGGCTTCAGGATTCTGCTCAGGATCCTGCAGAATTGATCTTGCAGTAGGTATCGTCATTTCTGTTGGAATCACCGCCTCCGCTCCAAACACCAAGGAAAACGGGGTTTGGCCAGTTGCATTCTTCACCGTTGTCCTATCAGCCCACAAAACAAAGGGTAACTCTTCCGCCCATCTTCCTTTTTTGGCCCCAAGTCTCTTCTTTAAGTTATTGACTATTATCTTGTTTGAAGATTCAGCTTGTCCATTCGCTTGAGGATGTACTGGAGTAGATGTGATCATTTTGATTCCCCAACTTTTGCAAAAGTCAGTAGTCCTTTTGCTTATAAACTGGGACCCATTATCACAAATGATCTCAGCTGGTACTCCAAACCTAGTCAGGATATTCCTCTTTATGAAGGATACTACTTCTTGGTCTCTAACTTGGACAAATGCTTCAGCCTCAACCCACTTGGAGAAATAATCTGTCATAGCTAACATAAAGACTTTTCCTCCCGGAGCTTTTGGTAACTTCCCTACTATATCCATCCCCCACTTCATGAATGGCCAAGGGGAAACTACAGGATATAATGGTTCAGCTGGTTGATGTAGTATGTTACTATGTCTTTGACATGCATCACATCTTCGAGCATATTCTGCAGCATCTTTCCTCATCGTTGGCCAATAATATCCTGTCCTTAATACTTTCGAGAACAATGATCTGCCCCCGGTGTGATTACCACAATCCCCTTCATGTATATCCTGAAGTACTTCCTTGGCTTCAGGATCCTCCAAGCACCTCAAATACGGTCCTGCAAGAGATTTCTTGTATAAAAAATTATTTATAATAGTGAATCGTGATACCTTCATCCTAAATGCCTTAGGATTTTCATTTCCGGGGATGTGTCCTTCTTTGAGATATCTCACAATTGGAGCCGTCCAGGATTTAGGATCCTGTTCAGGATATTCCACTTCAGGATCCTGAATACCCGCTACTTCTTTATCCTGAGGATTCGTTGCAGGATATAAGACATGTAATATTGGTATTTGGGTCCCTTCAGGTATCCTGATTGATGATCCCAAATTTGCTAAGGCATCCGCTTCAGCATTATCCTCCCTTGGTACCTGTTCAAGTGTAAAAACATCGAAATATCCTGCTAATTTTTTGAGAATATCAAGATATTCTATTAATTTCTCACCCTTAACTGCATAGGATCCATTAAAATGGTTAGTAATTAACAAAGAATCAACATATACTTGTAAATTTTTGATACTCATGCTCTTAGCCAACTCTAATCCTGCGATTAAAGCCTCATATTCTGCTTCATTATTGGTAGCAGGAAATTCACACCTAATAGCCTGGGGTAATATGTCCCCCTGTGGCGATTTTAGTAGTATTCCTAATCCTACTCCTCTTATATTAGATGCACCATCAGTATATAACGTCCAGGATCCTGAGGATTCTCCTAGCTGTTGAACTTCTAGGTCTACCTCATCCTGAATGTCACTACTAAAATCAGCCACAAAGTCAGCTAAAGCCTGAGACTTTATGGCATTCCTAGGTTCATATACTAAATCATAGGCACTTAACTTTACTGACCACTTAGCCATTCTACCCGACATTTCTGGTTTCCTAAGTACATTTTTGACAGGATAATTTGTTTTAACGTGTATCCTATGTGTCTCAAAGTAGTGTCTAAGTTTTGTTGATGCCATAACTAATGCTAGTATTAATTTTTCTAAATGAGAGTACCTAGTTTCAGCATCTAACAAACTTTTACTAACATAATAAACAGGATATTGCTGACCTTCATGGTCTTTTATGAGAACGGCACTTACAGCATTCCCTGATACAGCAAGGTACAGGGATAGTGGTTCACCATTTTCAGGTTTCATCAACAGAGGTGCGGTTGAGAGATATCGTTTCAAATCCTGTAGGGCTGCTTCATGCTTCTCTCCCCACTCGAATTTTTTGTTCTTCTTCAGGATATCATAAAAATCTTTACATTTTTCTGAAGATCTTGAGATAAATCTATTCAATGCTGCCACTCACCCTGTTAATCGTTGAACATCCTTCATATTTGAGGGTGATTTAATATCCAAGATGGCTTTAATCTGCTCCGGGCTTGCTTCTATTCCTCTTTTGGTCACCATATATCCTAGGAATTTTCCTGCTCCTACTCCAAAATGGCACTTAGCAGGATTCAGCTTTATGTTATACTGATCCAGGATATCAAACGCTCCTTTAATATCCTTGAGATGATCCTGAGCTTTCTTTGACTTTACCACCATATCGTCGATGTACACCTCCATGGTGTCCCCCAGTTTGTCTTTGAACATCATGTTTACCAATCTTTGGTATGTTGCACCTGCATTTTTCAAACCAAAAGGCATAGCTGTATAACAATAAATACCTGTTGGTGTCATGAAGGCAGTATCCTCCTGGTCAGAAGGCTCCATTTGGATCTGTTGAAATCCTGAGGATGCATCCATGAAAGTCAGCATTTCATGCCCGGCAGTGGCATCTACCATTGCATCAATGTGGGGAAGAGGAAATGGGTCTTTAGGACAAGCTTTGTTCAAGTATGTGTAATCTACACAGACTCTCCATTTCCCGTTTTTCTTCTGTACCACAACCACGTTTGCTAGCCACCTTGGGAACTTAACTTCTCTGATCATCCTGGACTTCAATAATCTCTCAACATCCTCTTGAATAATCGTATTCCGCTCAGGAGCAAACTTCCTTCTTTTTTGTTGCACAGGCTTGAATGATTTATCAATTCCAAGCTTGTGAGTGATAATATCTTTGGATATGCCTGTCATATCCTCATGCTTCCATGCAAACGTTGACATCCTGCATTTTAAAAAGTTAATTAATTGCTCTTCAATATCCTGAGGAATATTGGTTCCCACGAGCACCGAAATATCGGGATTATCCTGGTCTAGGATAATTTTCTTCACATCCTGCTCCGGATCCTCCACGATATCCTTGGCCCGCGTCTTTAATTGCTATGCTGCACTAGGTTTGGTTGAGGATTTCATCGAGGATGAGTAGCATTCTTTCGCCTCTTGCTGATCACTATCAACTTTAACAACTCCCCAAGGGGTAGGTATCTTGATGCATTGGTGATATGTTGATGGCACGGCCTTCATATCGTGAATCCACGGTCTTCCCAGTATAATGTTATAGCAGGATAGAGAGTCCATCACACAGAAATGTTGTATCGAGTTGACTCCTTCAACGTACACCGGCAACTTTATCTCTCCCACTGTGTTTCTAGCCTCTCCACTGAACCCAACAAGCACGGTAGACTTTGAAGTGATATCCATTGGAGATACATTCATTCTTTTAAGCGTCTCTAGTTGGATTATGTTGACGGAGCTGCCATTATCAACCAATATCCTGCGTACAAAATGGTTAGCCACATATAACGTTATTACCAGAGCATCATGGTGAGGATCCTGGACAGTATCCCTGTCATCAGTATCAAATGAGATCACTTTATCAGTTGTAAGTGTAGTCATCCTGACAGGTTTGTCTCCCCTTTCGGCCTTAGCTTCTTTTGCATGTCTCTTTGCTGCCGAATACGAAGTCCCACAAATGTCGGATCCTCCCGAAATGAAGTTGATTATCTTGGCATCCGCGGGAGGTGATGCTGCTCGCTCAGGATCCTTCTCAGTATCCTGACCCTTATTCTTCTTTCTCCCTAAGAGATCTTTCAAATATCCCTTGCTTAGAAGATAGCTTATTTCTTTCCTTAGAGCGATGCAATCCTCAGTCATATTTCCGAAATCTTCGTGGAAAGCACACCATTTTGATTTGTCTTTCCAATCTGCTTTTTGTTGATTCTTTCGAGGCCATCTTGCCTTGTCCCCTAGACCCTGCATGGCATACATCAATTCCGGAATGTTAACAGAAAAGCAATATTCAGATAATTCAGGATACTCTTCAGGATCCTCATCTTCGACAACATTCACTCTCTTGTTCTCATTTCTGCCATATGGCTTAGGCCGATATGACTTGAATGAGGATTCTGACTTCCTGTTAGTTGACTCATAAGTGTTGGATGAGTTCATCCTTTCTTGCATCTTTCTGTCATCCTCCAACCGAATATATCTTAGGGCCCTGTTCTGAGCTTCATCCAAGTTCCTGCATGGGTTCATTACAAGGTCTTGATAAAATTGAGAATCTTTTTGCAGCCCCATCTTGAAAGCTTGCACAGCTGTTGCAACATCAAGATGAGGAATGTCTAGTGATTCCCGGCTGAACTTGTTCACATAATCCCTAAGGGATTCCTGAGGCCCCTGTGTTATCCTGTAGAGATCACTTGTTAATTTTTCAAAGCTTCTACTACAAGAAAACTGACTATTAAATAAGTTTACTAAGTGAGCAAAAGATGTAATCGAATGTGGAGGAACATTCAAGAGCCATTTCAGGGCTGATCCTGTCAAGGTTGAACCAAAACCCTTGCACAAGCATGCTTCCTTGAGATCCGGAGGGATAGGGTTAATCTCCATCCTTTCCCTATACTGAGCAATATGCTCCTCAGGATCCGTTGTTCCGTCGTAAAGCTTCATGTTGGGGGTTTGGAACCTCTTTGGAATCTCAGCATCACAGACAGGATATGCGAAACGAGATATCTTGTGGCTGTCTTGAGACACTTCCGGGATCGGCTGGACCACCCCGGGTACACTTGATATCATGTCCTTCAACTTCTGAAGTTCCCTAGTAAGTGCTGATGTCACACCTGTATCCTGCAAAGATCCACTATTGTTAGTAGTATGAGTATTATTATTATTTGGCACGTTACCTGTTGGAGGATTTTGCCCATATCCTGAAGCATATCCTGAGCTCCTTATGGTCGACATCCTGACCGAGGAGGGTATTTCAGGAGTATGATTCTGATGAAGGCTGGGCAAAATATTCCCCCTGTTATCCTCAGTATACACAGCTGAACTGAAGTTCAACGTCCTGGGGTGTAATGGAGTGACAATATCCTCAGCAGATCTGCTCGAGCCGGACTTCAGGAGTTGTATTTCCCTTAAAAGCATTTGGTTTGTTTTTCTGTTGCTGCCTCATTTGTTCCTGCACACTTCCAAATAAGGTTAAAATCTCATCGTTAGAAGCTAAAACAGGAGCAGATTCCTGAATACTGCGGGTAGGGATAATATCCTGAGGTCATGTAGAGGCTGGCATCCTTGGAGGAGGTGGCGGAAGCACCGGACCGGTAGTAGCAGAAGTCATAGCAGACACAGTAGAGGAACTCATGTTTGATCTTGAGGCCATTATGGACAATGTGGCAAAAAGTTTTGAAAATAGAAAACCGATTAGCGATTTTGAAAAAAAAAAAAATTTAGTAAAGAGAGCACCACCTACCCCACGGTGGGCGCCAAATTGTTTTGGTCATAAATTACCGAAGCAATTTAGTGATCAAATTAGTAATGTGAGGTAGTGTGCTAGAAAGTGTGTAAAAAATGTGCTTGTTAAGTTATTTTGAAAATCAGTATTCAGGATACGGCTCAGGATATTGAGCTGTATCTACGATCAAACAATGAGCAAACAATAAACAAAAAGTAAAGGAAATGACACGAGATGTACGAGGAAAGCCCTTGATCAATCTAGATCGCCGGCATAAAACCTCGGGAGCTGACAATCGCAGCTGCCTTGTTCTTCTTATTGCTTTAAACTTCAGGATACAGTGCAGGATATAGACCAGATCGCTAAGTGTTACAACGCTTTTGTATGAAAGTAAGAATTGCTCGAGAGCAAGTGTTAGAGTGTAGCGAGTGTGATTGTGATGTCCTATTTGATCTGGTATACCCACCTATTTATAGTAATGAATTACAAACAATAATCCCTACAAATATGGGGTACTCCGAATATTCCATTATGAACGTTATTGACCGAGTAATACGGCTTCAACGTCTTCATTTGAACGACTTGGACCGAGTCTTCCGCGGAATGAGTCTTATGAACGTTGCCAGCTTCCAACCCACGTACCTGCACATAATCCATTAGTAATCCTGAGGATACCATTCAGGATATTATCAATATCCTGAACCAGCATCCCGGATGTAAACAGATACTACATAACCAAGATATAAACCAAGATATTTTCCAGGATATAGGGGTTCAGAATTTCACCCATAACAATGACCAAGGGCTTCATCCTGAAACCTAGGACCCATCCACCTTTGGTCATCATAGTGTTTTAGTGTAGGAAATGTAAATTGTTCAAAGACAGGAAAAGTAAATTGTTTAACAGACCACAACCATTAGACTTAAAAAAGTGGGCTCCGGCCTAGGCACATACATCCATCATCGCCCACATCACTGCTTTTAAGGGGCAGCACCCTCTTCCATCATGACTTCATCGGTGGCATCCTCTCCAGCATCCCTTCCAGCATCCTCTCCAGCATTTGTCCCAGCATCACCACCAGCATCCTTTGAAGCACCAGCATCATGCACCTTCTCGGCCACCTTAGCAGGCTCCTCCGCAACGGACTTCGAAGGGGGCTCCATAGGATTATCACCAAGATCTTTCAGCTTCACCTCCCAAGCCTTGATGTTCCATGAAGGGCACTCAAAGCCCAGAGCCATAGCCTCATAGGCCATTTTCAGCCTGGCCTGGAGGAGGGAGATGAAAACTGAATTCTTGAGGCTCTCCCGGTATGAAGCCATATCTTGCTCGTGTTGAATTTGGGCAGCATCGGACTTAGCTTGGGCCTCCTGGGTGATCTTGTGGATGGTAGACTGGTGCTCTTGGGTCATTTCCTTGTATTTGGCTTCATAGTGCTCTGATTTGGCGGTGGCAAGCGCTGCTTGATCTGCGATGGTGGCTTCGGCCTTTTTCAGCTTACTCTCTAGCATGACGTTCGAGCCACATGCGTCTTCATAGAGGAACACCAGGCATTCAAGACCCTGCAAAATAAGGAAACAGGTATTAGCCTTTATTGACATTTATAACCATGGTTGTAAAAGTCCCGCCTAGGCTCCGAGTATTCCCCGAGTACTCGCTACAAGGTAGGCTGCCGAGGCACGAGTACTGGTCTCCTAGGCCAATTACTCCCTGAGTAATCTCCGCCTAAGCCGAGTACTTCCCGAGTACTCCCAAATCCGACTAGGGAGCGCCTAGCGACTTTTGCAACCATGTTTATAACCATCATATGGTGCAGGATATAGTCAAGGATACAAACCTGGTTGAGGAAACCGGTCATGAACTTGCTGGATTCTGTAAACCCATAGTTCTCAAATGGGAATACATGAGGTGCAGCAGGGTAGTCTGCTTCTTTCCTCTTCTGGGAGCTGGAAGCTTGGGTTTTGGATGCTGGGGGAGCCTTGGGTGTGGTAACGGTTTTCGAACTGGTAGGCTTGGGAGTAACGACTGGCTTCGGATTGGTCTCTTGCTTAGCAGGTGCATGGCTAGAATAACTGTCCAACTCATCGAGCTGGAAGCCTTCAAGGTTGATGACCGGCACTGTACAAAGGGAGAAATGTTTAATTCTTAACACTCATACTCTATAATCAATCTAATCATATACTTACCAGACATTTCTGAACTTGCTTTTTGACTTGAGCTTATGAGAGACAGGGAGAAGGTTCTTTCACTGGCAGGAAGTCGATAGATCTCTTTGATCCTGGGTTCCGATTCTGCGCTTGGGGGTGCTAGGTCTCTGAAATTCGCTGCACAAAATATTAGGATATCAGTCAAGGATATAGTTTAAGGATATATTTGGGGATATTCCTAAAACCCTAAATCCTACCCTTAGTTAACCATCTAACTGGCAGGTCAAAACCCTTGTCAATAGACTCCTTTTTAATGAAAAAGAACTTTCGTTGCCACTGATCTTCGTTCTTAGTGGCCTTGAGAATTAGGGGGTTCTTGGAGGTGGAGAACAAAAGAAAGCGGTTGTTGCCATGGGATCTCAGTCGATATGCTATGGGAAGGTCTTCGATGCATAGGTCAGGGCAATGACGAGATTTAATTTGGTTTAACACCATTAAAACTCGCCACACCAATGGCATAGTTTGAGCATAACTGAGGCCGGTAAGTTCAAAGAAACAAGAGATGAAGGGTGGAAATGGATACCGGAGTCCCAAGGAAAAGGGATAGGCGAAAAAGCAGACCCACTCGTTTGGTTCCGCGTCTGATCGGACCTCCCGATCGAAAGGGTGAATGACCACTCCGGCAGGAAAGGCACCGGAATCCTTCAAAGCGGCGATGTCGGCATTATTGAAGGAACAAATCTCCTTTTCCGGTTCTCGGATAAGGTTTTGACTCACAAGGGTTGGGACCGGCTCGTTTGAACGTGATCTTGTTCCTGATGCCATGAGAGGTATCGACCAAGAAATTTAAAGAAAAGAAAAACAGAGAAGAGAGAAAGGAAATACCTGAGAAATGGCTTGAAATGTGATGATTATAGCGCTAATTAAGCCAGCTAAATAAAGGCAGAATATTGGGGGGCAAAGAGTAAATATCGCGTTCGAAGTTGCACCAAGTCACATCAAGCGTCGTTTCGGTTTATTAACCTCGATTTAAGAGATAAGATTAAAAATATATCCGTTGGAATTGGTATACCAACAGATATATTTTTTGGGACAATTGTTATGGGCGATTTTCTGCTCATATATCCTAGCTAATATTCTAACTATGTTTCTTTTGTTGTGATCAGGATACCGGATCAGGATATTGGTAACATCCTGATGCGATATCCTGGTAGTAACTAATTAACTCACGTGCAGATTGTTGTAATCAGTCTCTAACGGTCAGGTGGACTTCTTCTCCTCAAGACTCGGGCAAATCAGTTATATTATGGACGTTGAAGCCGGAAGACATGGACTACAACGTTCATATATGGAATATTCGCTGAATCCCGGAATAATAGGATAGTTAGTTGGTTTCCTTTTACTATAAAAAGGGTTGATCGGATCAGATTAGGGACACAATCTCTCGCACACTCTTTCTCTCTACTTGCAAACAATCACTACACACTTAAACTTATATCGAATTTACATTGTAACACTTAGTCGATCTGCATCATATCCTGCACTATATCCTGACATTTGAAGTAATAGAAGAACAAGGCAGCTGCGATTGTCAGCTCCCGAGGTTTTGTGCCGACGATCTAGATTGATCAAGGTCTTTCCTCGTATATCTCGTGTCACCCTTTACCTTTTTTTGCTCACTGTTTGATCATAGATACAGCTCAATATCCTGAGCCGTATCCTGTAAACTGTTTTTGCAAACAACTTAATTAGCATATTATCAACACACAATTTAAGCACACTACCTCCCTTAACTAATTTGATCACTTAATTGCTTCGGTAATTTTTGACCAAAATAATTAGAATTGGCTAGGAATATGAATATTAAATGTCTGCAAGTGTATGTTGATTCCTTGTTGATCACTAACCATTTCAATGGATCCTATGCAGTCAAAGGTGAAAGGTTAATTGAATATCTTGAAACTGTCAAAAAATTAGCAGGATATTTCGAAGTTTTTATACTTGAACAAGTACCAAGAGAGGATAATGCTGAGGCAGATGCTCTGGCAAATTTAGGATCTGCAGTCAGGATACCGGAAGGAACTCAGATACCAATACTACATATCCTATATCCTGCGATGGAACTCTTCAAGTCTCCGGATAAGGAGGTAGCAAGTGTCCGGGATCCTGGTGATGAATATCCTGAAGAGAATCCTAAATCCTGGACGGCTCCAATTATAAAGTACCTCAAAGAAAGAGACATCCCAAAGGATGAGAATCCTAAGGCTTTTAGGATGAAGGTATCTCGTTTCACTATTATAAATAATGTTTTGTATAAGAAGTCTCTTGTAGGTCCATACCTAAGGTGCTTGGAGGATTCTGAAACCAAGGAGGTACTTCAGGATATACATGAGGGAGACTGCGGCAACCATACTGGGGGCAGATCATTATTCTCAAAGGTGTTGAGAACGGGATACTACTGGCCGACTATGAGAAAGGATGCTACAGAATATGCTCGGAAATGTGATGCGTGTCAAAGGCACAACAATATATTACATCAGCCTGCTGAGCCACTATATCCTATCATGTCCCCTTGGCCATTCATGAAATGGGGAATGGATATAGTGGGAAAACTCCCGAAAGCTCTAGGAGGAAAATTTTTTATGTTGGCAATGACAGATCATTTCTCTAAGTGGGTTGAAGCCGTACCCTTTGTCCAAGTCAGGGATCAAGAAGTGGTATCCTTCATAAAGGGGAATATCCTGACAAGATTTGGGGTACCAGCTGAGATAAGTTGTGATAATGGCTCTCAGTTCATCAGTAAAAGAACTACTGATTTTTGTAAAAGTTGGGGAATCAAGATGATCACATCAACTCTAGTATATCCTCAAGCAAATGGACAGGCATAATCCTCGAACAAGATAATTGTCAACAATTTGAAGAAGAGATTAGGTGCTAAAAAAGGAAGATGGGCAGAAGAACTACCCTTTGTCCTATGGGCTGACAGGACAACTGTGAAGAATGCTACAGGGCAAACCCCATTTTCTTTGCTGTTTGGGGCAGAAGTCGTGATCCCAATAGAAATGGTGATACCTACTACCAGATCAAGCCTCCAGGATCTTGAGTCAAATCCTGAAGCCTTATGTCAAGAGTTGGATACTGTTGATGAAACAAGGGATGCTGCAAAGCTAAGATGGCAGCATATCAATAGAGGATATCCAAATCATATAACAAGAATTTAAGGACTAGAAGATTCCGAGTTGGAGATTGGGTGTTGAGGAAAGCTTTCCAGAATACAACCAACCCTGCCGATGGAAAGTTAGCTCCAAAATGGGAAGGACCCTATGAAATTGAATCAGAATCCGGGAAAGGAGCATACCGACTCAAGAATATGGATGGGGATATATTACCATGATCCTGGAATGCTATACACCTTAAAGCCTACTTCAAGTGAGTTTAGAATTTAATTTCTAACTCAGAATGGTATGGATTCTATTTCTTCTTGTTATGTTTATTTAATTTATTATTCTTTGAAACCCAATATTGACTTAAGCATCGGAAGGGTGTTAGCCAAGCTAACACCCACCTTAGTTTAATATTGTTTTGCAAAATATGCTTCGGGATATTACTCCAGGATATATACTCAAGATGAATCGAAGGATTAGAGGATTGGCCCCCTCTCTCACGTTTATGGGATTCTATTCCCTTCAAAGGTTTAAAGGTATTCACCTTTCTCTCGAATTGGGTTTAAACACCCCGCTTGAAGCGCAAGTTATCTAGGAATAGTTCAAGATAGCGGGATCAGTTCATGTAAAAGTGGATGACAATTCCGTTATTATTGGCTATATCCTGGATCCTAAAGGTACATGAGGATTGATCACCCTCTCTCACGAAAGGGTATTTTCATACTCTCTAAAGTTTAAAGGTATTCACCTTTCTAAGTCTTGGAGTTTGTACACTCCCGCCTGTAGCGCACGAAAACAAGGGTTTATCCCCAGAATATTTAGGGTTTATCCCTAGAATGTTAAGGATCTACCTCCAGGATACTTAGGGTTTATCCCCAGTAACACTAAAGTTGTTTACAAATGTGACATCAATTAAGATAGTGTTTACACACATTCTTTGCTAGATAAAAAAAAGTTACTAAACACTCAAGTATGTTGTTTACTGATGCAATTCCTTGCACAGAGATGGGGCATTCATCTTGGATACATTACAAATGGTTCAAGGAATGGAATGGAGGTCAATTTCCTAAGTGTTCCTGACAGGGGACATCCATGATGGAAATAATGCAAATGGTTCAAAGGATGGAAATGGGATCTATTCCCTAAGTGTTTCTAGTATGGTCTCTCATTTTCAAGTTTTAAAGGCCTTATCTAAATGACCTAAGTTTTTGAAGTCATGTTTAATAAAATTTTAATGGAACGTTTTTAAGGTACTAAGCATAATATCAATATCCTGACCAGGATATTTGGTCAGAATATTCAAAGTATGGTATTCGAAATAAAGAAGGGAACAATTTATGAAAGATTGAGCCAAACACATACAATATAACTTTCAAAATTAAATATATAGAAACAATGGATAAGGCTAGAAAGGTTAGTTTATTATTAACATTCCAAAAGATTGTACTATTGGCTTCATCTCAAAACGAGGCCCATCCACCAAAAGTACAACTAGTTTTTAACCATATTTTCCTAAACAGTTTAAGGCTTCATCCTGAAAACACAGGATCCCTCCACCTTCAACTGTTGATTGTTTAAAAGCATATTAACGATGATGACCAAGAGCTTCGTCCTGAAACTCAGGATCCCTCCACCTTTGGCCATCATATTGTCTAAGTGCAGGAAAGTAAATTGTTCAGCATGCAGAAAAGTAAATTGTTCAAGAGTTACAGACCATCAAATTTAAAAAAGTGGGCTCCGGCCTAGGCATCAATATCCATCATTGCCCACATCGCTGATTTCAAGCAGCAGCACCTTCGACCACAACGTAACCGTCTCCACCAGCATCCTGTCCAAGATCCGCCCAGCATCCTTGTCAGCATCACCACCAGCATCAACCGCCATCTAAGCCGCCTTAGAAGACTCTCCAACCATAGGCTTCGCAGGATATTCCACAGGAGCGCCACAAAGGTCCTTCAATTTTGTCTCCCAGGCTTTGATGATCCAAGTTGGCATTCAAAGCCTGCAACCTTGGCTTCATAAGCCATCTTCAACCTAGCCTAAAGGAGAGAAATGACGACGGAACTCTTGAGGCCCTCCCTATAAGAAGCCATATCCTACGCATGCTGGACCTGAATGGCGTCAAGCTTTGCCTGAGCTTCGTGGGTAGCCTTCTTCATAGCAACTTGATGCTCTTGGGTCATCACCTTGAATTTGTCTTCATAATGCTGTGATTTGGTGGCGGCAATCATTCCCTGATCGGTGATGGTGACTTCGGCCTTCTTCAGCTTGGCCTACAGCATTTTGTTGAGCCTGTAGGCTTCCTTGTATAAGTGCATCAGACGCTCAAGACCCTACAATAAAAAACGCAGGTATTAGTATGCAAACACTAATCAGGATATTAGTTCAACATATATGTGCAGGATACAGGATAAGAATTTTTACCTGGTTGAGAAAGGAAGTCATGAATCCGCTGGCTTCAACAAATCCTTGATTCTCGTAAGGAAATGTCTCAGGAGTGGCAGGAGAATCTCTTTCCTTCCTCTTTCGGGCACTAGAAGCACGAGTCTTGGTAGCAGAGAAGGCTTGGGGATAGCAGTAGCCTTGGAACTGGTAGGCTTGGATGAAGTGGCGGCTTTAGGGCTTGATGTGTGCAAAATTCAACATATAAATTACATCAAATGAGGCATAAAACTAACCCTTTTTTAGTACTAATGTTGGGAAAAGTGTGCTTTTGTCTTCATTTTTTATTTTTAGGACCAAATGAGCTTAAATGAACAAAAGGAACAAATATGCAACAAAAACTAACATAAATAAAAAGAAAAGGAATAAACGTGGCATGCCCGACCCCTCGACAGCATCTTCACAAGCAAAAACAAGAAATAGAAGGCTGACCACGGCCCCGTGGCCACTGAGCACGGGGGCGTGGTCAGATGCATGCAGAAAAGACAAAGTTGTAGAAGTTTCTACTGCCCACCATGGGGGCGTGCCCACTGAGCACGGGGCGTGGTCAATGCTAAGATTCGCAAAATCTTGCAAATTTTGGTAGTATAGATACGCTTCTGCACACGGGGTCGTGCCTAGCGAACACGGGGCCGTGTGGAGCCTAATGCAGACAAGAGCAATTAATGAAGGAAGAGAAAGAGGATGGCCATGGGGGCATGTCCAGCAGACATGGGGCCGTGGCCAGGCTTCTGTTCAGGCTATAAATATAGGTGCTTGGTTCACTTCAAAGTCATCCCTTGGCAAACCACCTGTCTCCCACTTCACAACCACTCCACCACCACAACAACACCCACATCCACCACCATCATCCATCATCCACCTTAGAGTGTGTGTAGTAGCCTCGGGATCCAAGATTGATCGTAAGAGTTCTTGTCAATCAAAGGCCATGTTTGGCTAAGTCTCTTACATCACTTGGTGAAGACAAGTCTTTAATGTAATACTTTTGATTTTTAATCTTTTCGCACTTTTTATTTTGGTTTTGTATTAATGACTTTAATAACTAGTTTCTTATGTTGAAGATGAAACTTCCGTATCATTTGTCTGTGGTGTCTTGGCATTACTTTACTGACTATATAAAGTAAAAGATTTTCACCATTCATATCTCTACGGTCTATATAGAGATATGTTGGCTACCTGGTCGGGGGTTAAGGGAATGGTTTGGTAAGGTTCTTGCCTTGTTCAGTGTATAGATCCTGCAAGGACCTGGGTCAAGCTTACTAGGACCTCCTTCAATACCCACTTGTATTGGATGGCGGGGGTGCGAATGGCTTGATCCCCTAATATGTAAACTACTATTAATACATTAAACCAGCTACTTGGGATTGTATCCCTGCTGACTCAAACCACTTAGCTGAGGGTAACGTCACCTTCAAAAGAGGGGCCTACCAGTTTTCGAATTAAAAACTTAGTTAATTATCTTCCAATATTCCGACTCTTTGGGATTGTATCCTTGCTGACTCAAACCACTGGGTTGAGGCGTCACCTTCAAAAGAGGGGCCTACTACTATTACTAAGATAATCTCTTAAAAAGTGCAAAAGTGCGGAAATAAAGGCAAGTCAGATCCAAGTGATATACTACGTATCTTACCAATGCTATACTACGCTCACGATGGGTGCATTTGCCCATATGTGTGTTTAGTGTTAGTAGAATATCGTGTTTTATAAATTTAAAACTTGACTAATGTGTAAAATGAGCTTAAAATATTAATAAAAACATGTTACACCTAACGCACACCAAGTTTTTGGCGCCGTTGCCGGGGGCACCAGGATTTTAAGAAAGTTAGGAATCAACGGCCTAATCGTTTTCACTTGTTTTTCATTTTCTTTTTAGGATTTTTTTCTAGATTTTCCGGCTTCTACAGAGCTCAGCACGGGGCCGTGCCCACTGAACACACCCCCGTGCCCAATCTTTGGTGCTGGCAATCCTGTTTTAAGTCAGACAGTAGCTGAACATGGGGTCGTGCCCACTAAACACGCCCTCGTGCCCAAGCTTCAGATACTGAAAACAGAACCGTAAGATCCCGACGGTTGGTAATTTCTGACACAAACATAAGTGATCCTGATCATTTTTACTTTCGCTCCTCTTATGGTGCGTGGTGTCAAATATGTGGCGGAACTCATGAAGATTTAAAATGTTATTTTTTAAATTACACTCCCCACTATATAGACCCGTCATTTTCCTGTAGCCTTAAGATGGGCGAAAATAAAAACAAACATTATCTCTCCCTCGAATGCTCTCAATCATCTCTTCTAGATGATATGATTCTCGAAGAATTATTTCAAATGGAAGAAGTAATTATCCAATTGATAAGAGAACTTGAGACGAAAATAAATAATTCTTCTCAAGACGACGATCAAGGAGAATTGTTGAGGTCGCATTCGGAATATAACAGCATCGTTGCTCCTGAAAGCACCTCTAACTCTTGTGAGGACATGAGCGATAGTCGTCCCTGTGTCGATTGTGCCGTGAAGGACTCTCCATCGGTCTCCACCGATGTATACATAGACCTGAGCGATTCGGCATATACCTTCTTTAACGAGAGCCCGGATAAGGGATATAAAGGTTGGTCTCGCCCACCAGTATTTAGCTTAGGATTCCCCCTTTCCGATAACCTCTTGCGTTTTTTGTCTAAATCAAGGGCAATTAAAGTACCTCAGGCACTTCGGTGTTGTTCCATCCAGTAAGGAACCGCCCGATCTGGATAAATTCCTTAAAACAAGACAAAACTAAATAAACTCCTCTAGCCATGGGGCCGTGTCCAGGTTAACACACCCCCGTGCCCACCTGAAGATTTGTGTCTGATTTTAAATCAGAATATGAACAAAATGTCTCAGACTCTTGTCTGACCACGGGGCCATGGTCAGCGTGCTGTCGTTTTCTATAAATGCTGCAAGATTCCTGCACACTTGGACTCATTCCAAAGACAAAGATATGGTGGGATCTTCACATATACCCTACAAGGTATATTCTAAAGAAGTTTCTCAACAACCATCTTGTCTTTACTACTATTGTCTATTGCCTTCTTCTTCACTAAATCCTCAAAACCTCCATTAAAGCTTGAAATTTTCAAGTTTTCAAGTTTTCAAGCTTTATTGTGATATTTGTTAGATGTTTAATCAAGGAAACTTATCAAAAATAAGTTTTACAACACTGTTTTAAGTTATTTCTGCTCAGAAATGTTTCAAAAGCCAGAAAAATAATTTAAAACTCTAAGTTTCCTTGTTTTAAAAATCTGCTGGTGGCCACGGGGCCGTGCTCAGCGAGCATGGGGCCGTGGTCGGAGTTACTGTTTCATTAATTTGAAATTTTTGACTTGTTTTCTTAGAATGTGGAGCCAGAATAGCGGAACCTCTTCAGCTCACTCAAGGAACAGTCGCAGGGTGATGTGCGTAAGTGTGTATAGTTTTTAATGTATATTTTAAGCCCTTTTTAACACTTTTAGCCAAGTTTTAAATTTATAAAACACGATATTTACTAACACTAAACACACATATGGGTAAGTGCACCCATCGTGAGCGTAGTATAGTGTTGGTAAGATACCGAGGTAGTCCAAGGACACAAGAGCTTTTAGTACCGGTTTATCCTCAACGTCTAATCAAATAAAAAATTTAGAAAAAAGGTTTTTAAACAAGAAAAATAAAACTAACTAAAAATGCTGAGAAATAAAAGTAAAAATAAAACAGATAGACAAGATGAATCACTTGGATCCGACTCGTGTTTAGTGTAACCTTTGATTATTTCCGCACTTTTTAAGAGATTATCTTAGTTATTGTAGTAGGCCCCTCTTTTGAAGGTGACGTTACCCTCAACCCAGTAGTTTGAGTCAGCAAGGATACAATCCTAAAGGGTTGGATTATTAAAAGATAATTAATTAAGTTATTAATTCATATTGTGGTAGGCCCCTCTTTTGAAGGTGACGTTACCCACGGCTAAGTAGTTTGAGTCAGCAGGGATACAATCCTAAATAGCCGGGTTAAAGTTTTAATAGTAGTTTACATATGAGGGGATCAAGGAGTTCGGACCCCCGCCATCCAATACCAGTGGGTATTGAAGGAGGTCCTACTAAAGTTGACCCAGGTCCTTGCAGGATCTATACACTAAACAAGGCAAGACTCTTACCAAACCATTCCCTTAACCCCCGACCAGGTAGCCAACATATCTCCATATAGACCGTGGAGATATGAATGGTGAAAATCTTTTATTTTATATAGACAGTAAAATAATGCCAAGACACCACGGACAAACGATAAGGAAGATTCACCTTCAACATAAGAAACTAGTTATTAAAGTCATTAATACATAACCAAATAAAAAGTGCGAAAAAATTAAAAATAAAAAGTATTACAATAGACACTTGTCTTCACCAAGTGATGTAAGAGACTTAGGCAACCATGGCCTTTGATTGTCAAGAACTCTTACGATCAATCTTGGATCCCGAGACTACTCACACACTCTATGATGGATGGTGGATGATGGTGGTGGATGTAGGTTGTGATGGTGGTGGTGGGTGGGTGAAGTGTGAGAGATGTGGTTTGCCAAGGGATGGTTTGCAAGTGACCCAAGCACCCCTATTTATAGCCTGCACAGAAGCCCGGACACGGCCCCGTGTCCATTGGGCACGGCCCCGTGTCCACCCATCTTCTCTTTCTTCATTAATTGCAATTTGTCTGCATTAGTTGACCACGCCCCCGTGTCCGCTGGGCACGACCCCGTGTGCAGAAGCGTATAAGTACTATCAAGATTTGCCTAGATTCTGCGAATCTTTGCGTTGACCACGGCCCCGTGTCCGCTGGACAAGCCCCCGTGGTGAGTGATAGAAGCTTCTACAACTTTGTTTTTTCTGCAGACACTTGGGCACGCCCCGTGCTCAGTGAGCACGGGGCGTGTTCAGCCTTCTGTTCTCTTGTTTTTGCTTGGGGAGATGCTGTCGAGGGGTCGGGCATTCCACGTTTGTTCCCTTTCTTGTATTATTGTTAGATTTGGCTTCCTTTTTGCTTCTTTTGTTCATTTAAGCTCATTTAACCCTGAAAATACAAAAGGAAGACAAAAGCACACTTTTTCCAACATTAGTACTAAAAAAGGGTTAGTTTTATGCCTCATTTGATATAATTTATATGTTGCATTTTGCACACATCACAGGGAACGAAGGCCTTCGATCGAAGCAACCCTTGTGCGTTACGTAATGGCGCTAAGAGAAGCACTCAATGAGATGACAACCGTAGAAGAAGTCCTAATCGACCGTATCAACTATCTAACGGTGGGGCTAGAAAAAAGCTTCCAAGAAATCAACCTTTTGCACCAAAGGTTGAATATTCTTGTGATGCCTCCTATGGAACCAATCTTCCCCCAAGAAGATTGGAACTTGCCACAAGAAGTTGTTAATCCCACCGGATGGGATGACATCCCCTCGGAAGCTCCTCTTGACACCTTACAAGAGATTCCGGTGGAAGTCGCACCTTCTCCACATGAGGAAGCTAATGAGCCCGCCTTCCTTCTCCCCCGGGAGATAGAGGAACGGCTTAGCGATGTGTGAGGAGCCCTTTCCGGAGAAGAAGTTCTACAAGCCTTTTCAACTGAAAGAATTATCTTTGCGGAAATTTTGCTCTTATAATAAACATATCTAGGCTAGGACTTCTTTGAGATTTAAGAATTCTTGAATTTTATGACCTACTTATTTAGTGTTTAGTTTTCTAGAAATTATGTAATTCACTCTTGAATGAATGATGGTTTTCAAGTATTAAATGGTGTTTGGATGATATTGTAATGGTTGAAAACACTCGAAATGGTGGAGGTTACTAAGAGACCCTTGAACCCACGCCCCATGCACAAAAACAGAGCCTCCCGACAATTTTTCTTCATTACAGCAAGTTCAGCACGGGGCCGTGCTCAGCCCAACACGCCCCGTGCCCATGGTTCTGCAGAAAACGCCCAGTTCAGGTAACTGGACACGGGGTCGTGCTCACTGAACACGCCCACGTGCCCAGCCTTCTGTTTAATATGTTACTAGCAATCTAAGCATGGGGCCGTGCCCAGACTAACACGGGCCCGTGTCCAGACGCCCAGTAACATAAAACTTTGTTTTTAAACACCTTTTTACACATTCAATTAACCTAAAAACTTATTTTTGGGACACATTGAGGACAATGTGTAATTTAAGTGTGGGGAGGGGGGGATGCTAAAACCTTGAATCTTGCAAGTCCTAATAACAAGCCTTACACAAAACTCTATTGGAACCGCTAATCACCCCAAATTTTTTTCAAAAACTTTTCATTTTTTTACTTGTCTTGGTTTAATTTGGGAATAACAACTTCCAAAAGGTTATATATTTACAAATTTACAGCCGATAGCGTCGTGATAAAAAGAACCAACATAAGAAAATTATGAAACGGCATAACAAATCTAGTTAAAATTTGATTATATATACTTGATCACATTATAAACCCAATCCCACAACAAGTGAGTCTTGATCCTTTATTGAGCATACAAGCATACATTTTAAATTAAATGCTCATTTTTCGTTTCTTGTGTGAATAGCCACTTGGTTCTTACGACTCTAGAACTTGCCACGATGATACATTCCCGGTCCTTACCAACTCAAACCCAAGTAAGTAAATGATGGACGCATTAGGACTAACCCATTTTCCTTTCAACACCATTATTTTTCATTTTCTTTAATCACCTACCCAAAATCCCCCTATTTAACCCCTTTTCATTTCTAAACCCACAAATAAACACCCTTTACCTATCAAAACCATTATTCTTTTCAACCTTTTGTTTTAGTAAAAAGCTCGGTTTTCTTGTGACGCTTCCTTATAAAAAAATGAAGTCTTGCAATAAACAAACAAAGTTCTCAAAGAAATTTTGTATGAAAATGCTTAGTTTGAATAAAAGTCACAAAAACAAAAAGTTTTACGATGAACGACGTTTTTTACACTTTTAGCCCTTTTTACCAACCACTAACCCAAAACCACCTACCTTTAGCCCAAGCCTAACCCTTCCCAAAGTCCTCTTGATATTTACAAAGGATTATAGTTAAAAAGGAGGAGGATTGATTGCTTGGCAAGCATATGGTAGAAGTAAGTTCCATGCCGGTCTCGAGTGTTTCACAAAAATACATCTTCGGCCGAGTGTTGAGTGATCTCCCGTGAGGTGTGTGAACTTGTATATAAATGGAATTTTAAAAAGGCATGTTATGCCCATATAATAATTTCTCTTATGAAACATTCTAAATAAATCATAACGAATAGGATTGTAAATAATATAAAAATAAAACCCAATAAAGATATTCGATTCCCGACACTCAAGACAAGCCCAAAACTTCTCTTCTTTCCATTCCATTTGGTGGTGTAAGCCACAAAATAAAGAGTTTTGCTTGAGAACAAGCAAAGATTCAAGTGTGGGGGTATTTGATGTGTGCAAAGTGCAACATATAAATTACATCAAATGAGGCATAAAACTAACCCTTGTTTAGTACTAATGTTGGAAAAAGTGTGCTTTTGTCTTCCTTTTGTATTTTCAGGACCAAATGAGCTTAAATGAACAAAAAGAACAAATATGCATAAAAAACTAACAGAATTATGAAGAAAACGAATAAACGTGGCATGCCCGACCCCTCGACAACATCTTCCTAAGCAAAAACAAGAAATAGAAGGCTGACCACGGCCCCGTGGCCACTGAGCACGGGGGCGTGGTCAGATGTCTGCAGAAAAGACAAAGCTGTAGAAGCTTCTACTGCCCACCACGGTGGCATGCCCACTGAGCACGGGGCGTGGTCAAGGCTAAGATTCGCAAAATCTAGCAAATCTTGGTAGTACAGATACGCTTCTGCACATGGGATCGTGCCCAGCGAACACGGGGCCGTGTGGAGCCTAATGCAGACAAGAGCAATTAATGAAGGAAGAGAAAGAGGATGGCCACGGGGGCGTGTCCAGCAGACATGGGTCCATGGTCGGGCTTTTGTTATGGCTATAAATAGAGGTGCTTGGTTCACTTCAAAGGCATCCCATGGCAAACCACCTCTCTCCCACTCCACCACCACTACAACACCCACATCAACCACCATCATCTATCATCCACCTTAGAGTGTGTGTAGTAGTCTTGGGATCCAAGATTGATCGTAAGAGTTCTTGTCAATCAAAGGCCATGTTTGGCTAAGTCTCTTACATCACTTGGTGAAGACAAGTCTTTAATGTAATACTTTTGATTTTTAATATTTTCGCACTTTTTATTTGGTTTTGTATTAATGACTTTAATAACTAGTTTCTTATGTTGAAGGTGAAACTTCCTTATCATTTGTCTGTGGTGTCTTGGCATTACTTTACTGTTTATATAAAGTAAAAGATTTTCACCATTCATATCTCTACGGTCTATATAGAGATATGTTGGCTACCTGGTCAGGGGTTAAGGGAATGGTTTGGTAAGATTCTTGCCTTGTTCAAATTATAGATCCTACAAGGACCTGGGTTAAGCTTACTAGGACCTCCTTCAATACCCACTGGTATTGGATGGTGGGGGTGCGAATGGCTTGATCACCTCATATGTAAACTACTATTAATACATTAAACCGGCTACTTGGGATTGTATCCCTGCTGACTAAAACCACTTAGCCGAGGGTAACGTCACCTTCAAAAGAGGGTCCTACCACTTTTCGCATTAATAACTTAATTAATTATCTTCCAATATTCTGACCCTTTGGTATTGTATCCTTGCTGACTCAAACCACTGGATTGAGGGTAACGTCACCTTCAAAAGAGGGGCCTACTACTATAACTAAGATAAGCTCTTAAAAAATGCAAAAGTGAGGAAATCATCAAAGGTTACATTAAAGGCAAGTCGGATCCAAGTGATTCATCTTGTCTATCTGTTTTATTTTAATTTTATTTTTCAGCATTTAATTTTTATTTTTCATGTTTAAAACCTTTTCTAAAAAAATTGATTTTATTAGACGTTGAGCATAAACCGGTACTAAAAGCTCTTGTGTCCTTGGACGATCTCGGTATCTTACCAACGCTATACTACGCTCACGATGGGTGCACTTGCCCATGTGTGTGTTTAGTGTTATTAGAATATCGTGTTTTATAAATTTAAAACTTGACTAATGTGTAAAATGGGCTTAAAATATTAATGAAAACATATTACACCTAACGCACACCAGGCTTGGTTCTTTCTTCACTTAGACAGGACCGGAGTAACTACCCAATTCTTCAAGATTGACGACTTCAGGGATCTTGGCTGGTGCTACATGAAAGGGAAAAAATACTAAACTCTTAAATATTTTAATATCATAATTAGATTAAATGTGTACAGAAATTACTAGTATGAATGTGCTTACCAGACATGTCGGAATTTGATTTCTGGCTTGAACTTGCAAAGGACAGGGAGAAGGTTCTCTCGCTCTCCAGGAGTTGGTAGTTGGCTTTGATTCTTTGCTCTGGTTCTGCACTCGGAGGGGCTAATTCTTTAAAGTTTGCTGCACAAAAGATGAAACTATTAGTTCAGGATATAATAACAGGATTTATTTGGGGGATATGCCTAAAACCCTAGATCCTACCGGAGGTCAACCACTTCACCGGAAGGTCAACACCCTTGTCGATGGAATCTCTTTTGACGAAAAATAATTTTCGTTTCCACCCATCCTCATATTTAGTTGCTTTGAGGATGAGGGGGGTTTTTGGAAGTTGAAAAAAAGACGTGGTTGTTGGCATGTGACCGGAGACGGTATGCAATAGGAAGATCCTCGATGTAGAGATCAGGAATGTGGCGAGATTTGATTTGGTCCAGTATCACCAGAACTCGCCAGACCATAGGCATGGTTTCGGCAAAGATAAGGCCGGTGAGATCTAAGAAATGAGAAACGAACTCAGGAAAAGGATACCAGAGCCCTATGGAAAAAGGATAAGCCAAGAAACAGACCCACTCATCGGAAGACACGTCCGATCGGATATTCCGATCAAACGGTCATATAATCGCTCCGGTGGGAAAAGCACCGGAGGCTTTTAAGGCGGCGATGTCAGCATTGTCGAAGGAACATATTTCTTTTTCAGGATCCTTGAGGAGGTGCTGGTCTTCAAAGGTGGGAATAGAGTCGGCTGTGTGTGATCGTGTTAGGCTAGCCATGGGGAAGCGATAGGGTATTACAGAGAAAACGAAGAACAAGAGTAAGAAATAATACCTGAATGTTCTCGGATTATGGTGATGAGTATCTAAAGAAATGGAGAAGATATAGGCTAAAGATAGGGGGTGTTGAGTGATTTTCGCATGGGGAGTTGCACATTGTCATATCAACCGTCATATCGTTTTAATTGCCTCGATCGACGGAAAGAGTTTAAAATATATCCCTTTGAATTTAGGAATTCTAACCGATATATTTTGGGGACAATTGTTATGGGTGGTTTTCTGAGCCAATATCCTAGGATTATATCCTGACTTTATTATTTCTGATTGTGGTCAGGATACCGGATCAGGATATTGGTAACATCCTGATGCAGTATCCTGGCTGTTACTAATTATTCACGTGCAGGTCATGGCTACAGGATCATAACGTTCATGTGGACTCATTCTCCTGTAGACTCGCTCTAATCAATTGGGAAATGGACGTTGAAGACGGAAGAATGGGTCTCTAACGTTCAAAAGGGAATATTCCGAAGAATCCCTTGTTTATAGGAAAATTAGTTTGATACTTGTAACTATAAATAGAAGGCCAGATCGTAGGAACACACACTTCACGCTCTCTGCTCGCGAACTCACACTTCTTTTTCTTGCTATCTCGCACTAACACTCAACACTTGTAATCGTTGTACCACTTAGCTTCGTTCTGAGCCTTATCCTGCACTGTATCCTGAACATTGAAGTAATAAGAAGAACAAGGCAGCTGACGATTGTCAGCTCCCGAGGCTTTATGCCGGAGATCTAGATTGATCAAGGGCTTTCTTCGTATACCTTGTGTCCATTTTTATTTTTTCAGCTCATTGTTTGATATTGATATAGTTTCATATCCTGAGACTATATCCTGAAACTGTTTTTGCAAACTAACAAACCAAGATATTTTTCACAAGAATTGCTAGCACACTACCTCACAAACTAATTTGATCACTTAATTGCTTCGGTAATTTTTGACCAAAACAATAGGGACTTTTGAAATAAATTATAATGCTTGTCCTTATAGGGACTTTTTGAAAAGAAATTAAAATACTAGTTCACAAAGGGACTTTTGAAATAAAAATGACATGTCCAATATGGACTTTTGGAAATTAAATTACAATAAAAGATAAAATAACAATCTTCATTCATCCTTCTTTTCCTCTGATGATCTTGGAAAGCTTCTTGAAGATTTTGCTTGTTCTCGTTTCGTTCTTTTCAGCCTGTCGCTGAATCTGCTCCTCTTGTTCCAAGGCTTGATTAATAGCCTCGAGTTGTTGCGGTGGTTGTGGTTGTGGAACAACCGGATAATGGTATCCATAATTAGGATATCCAGCATTTGGATAAGCGGGAGGAAATGGTGATGGATAAATTGCATTATGAACAACCGCCTGAAGATAGGGGTCATATGATTGAGCTGGATAACTATCATCTATAGGTGCTACCGAAAAAGATGTATTATATCCAGTGATATCTGGATATGTAGGAATAGGGTTATCAAATCCCATTGGTGGTTGTTGAGGTGGCTCAACAACTGGTTCAATATTAGAGGGTCCACCCATTTGTGGTCCTCTGGAATAGTAGGATAAGTTGGAGGCAAAGGTGGAAGTCAACCACGAGGCTTCCTTGATTGTGGTGGTGGTTGAGGCTTCCTTGTTGAAAAAGTTGATGGTTAGTACTAAACAACTGGTTCAATATTTGAGGGTCCACCCATTGCCCCGCACGTACCGACATACGTGCACCACGAGGCTTCCTTGATTGTGGTGGTGGTTGAGACTGCTGCTCCGCAGGCTCCATTGGTTCATCCTCCTATGGAGGTGGCGGTGTTTGTGAATGAGGATAAGGAGGTGTGATAACAAAGGTAAACTGATTAAAATATTGGTCCCATTCATTGGTACCCTGATAAGGAGATCATGCATAAGATGCAGCATCGCTTGACAGTTCAATTGGATGCATGTTGGATCCAGATGGCATCATATCTGGATCAGAATCATCGTCCTGCTGGTTTTAGCTAACAGGTGGTGTGTTTATAAATTAGTTAGGGTCAAAAGAGTCATGATGAGAATCTGAACGGGAATGATGAGAATGGTGTCAGTGATGAGAGTGAGAGGATTAGTGTGAGACAGAACGTCTCACAGGTTGCAACGAGTGAGACTCGTTCGATTATTGCGGATGGTCAGACCTATGGGACTGTGAGGGTATCTGTCTTGATGGTCCTCCCCTCATTGGACCTTTTCCTCTTCCTCTAATTCTTGGCGGCATATTACCTATTAAAATATAAAAAAGAATAACAATAACTTAATATAAATATGAGTGATCCTAGGTCAATGCATAGACTCGGAAAAGTCTAAGGATTATGTTAATGTGATATTTGAGATTAAACACAAAAGGATAGTGTTTCATTCACTCAAACGTTGGCTCTGATACCAATCTGTCACACCCGGATTTCCCGGTGGGCCCGGACTTCGGGTTTATTTGTGACAAATTGATATAGATATTCACAATAACACAACGGAAGTCTTTGGAGTTATAAAATAATTATTACAAATTACAAATGTATAAAAGTTCAAATATTATACAGACCGAAGTGTATAAAAGATCCACAGGCGGATCTGATAACAAAATGATTATGTAAGACCACTGGGCTTCTTGCATGGAGTAGCAAATTCCATTTAAGCAATTACCGGGCAGCTTCCAGCTATTTACGTTCTTTACAACCTGCGCTTAGTCTTTTGAAGATACGACAGTTTTCACTAGTAAATATAAATAACCGACATATTTTGATAATATTTCAAAATCATTTTTATGTACACTATGGCACATATATTTTCATAAATAACTTGGGACAAACTATTTCTCTTGTTATCAGTATTAAATGCTTGTCAATACATATGGGGCCCGAAAACTATGTTGAGATCATGATTAACCGATATACCACTTTAATACCCTTATTGGGCAAACCCATATTGGGTTATAAAAATATGCATTAGCATCTGTCAGGTGTATACCTACACCCCGTGCTTAGGTCGTGGCCATTTGCAATTAAATGAGCCGAGGATATCCAGGACAGGTCGCATTAACCCCAAACGTTTAAGTTATCAAGCAATACGAATTAAAATGGGTTATTTGAACCGACCAAGCGGTAATAATTTACCGTATCCCAAGCCCATATAGGGAAAATAGGTTAAGAGTATTTACATGGCTTAAACCTTTACAATCCAAGATATATATATATATATATATATATATATATATATAAGCAAATTCGTTCAAACAAAACAACTAGCAAGGTTGCAGTTTACTGGACGCGCTTAGTCTAGAATGAATGGAGTTTATTATCCATTCAAATGTTAACGGGTGTTATTCAAGTCATATGACTTGGACGAGTTAACTATAATAACAAGAAAGCGGTACGGTTCACTAGATCAAGCGGTGACCGGATAGAATATGGTTTGAACCCTCACAAGTACTATGACTTGTATAATATGAGTAAACCATAATACATTTTGGATTTTTAAAAGAAATTGGAGGATTTGACCCAATTCGGTTAACTTACATAAGTCAATAGTACGCGCATAGGCGGAATCGGGTGATCGGATGAGTCAATGTCAAGTTCATTATGCCAAAATATGATTATTAAATTACCATATCAGTAGGCATTCCATTTTATAAGTTCATTATGGTTTAAAACCATTTTATGCTCATAAGGGCATTTTTGGTATTTTTAAGGCATAACGTATGAACTTACATAAAACCCGACAACTGATTATGATCAAATGGTATAACCTCAGAGGGTTATTCCAAACATAATATGATCACAATGCAACTTCAAATCAGTAGGTAACTTCACTAATACGGTTCAGAATCGAAAGTCAAACTGCTTGACTTTCAGTTGCGAACCGGACTATAAGTAGGAAATGAAAGGTTGAACATGCTTAAACATGTTCTAATATGTTTTACCAATTGATATAATGTTAAAAATATGTGTTTAGATATTTATAAGTTCAATTTATACATTTTCCGTAAAACTGCGCTTTGACTTTTAGTTTAATATAACTTTGACCCGTCATTTGACCAACTTAACATGATCTTCAGAGGGTGCCCTCGTATGTCACACCCCGACCGCGTAAAACATCAAGCTGCGACGGAAACGTCGGGGAGTGTTGCAACAGAATTGTTGTTTCACAACCATGGTAATTAAAGTTTTTTGCTTTATTTATTTACAAAGAGGTTACATTGTCTTTAATCAAAAGAAACAAGAGTACATAATATTATTTAAACTAATCTTGCTTCTTTTATGTCACTAAGGTCCGAGTCTACCCTAGTGTGTCCTGATCAAACCTACGCATCAGCTCCTGAAAACACATGTGAAAATAGGTACGTCAGCATAAAAATGCCTGTGAGATACATAGGTTTTGTTAAAATAGGATTCATGACTTAAGTTTAAAGAAATGTTTAATAAAAATTTGTCATGAATCTTGTTAAGTGTTTTCTTTTATAAATCATACGAAAATTTGATAAGAAAATAGATTATATAAAAGAAAAGTATATGGTTAATTAAATAACCAAGTAAAATGAGTTGTATAAAATAAACTGTTTGTAAAACAATGTCATGTGGAAATATGTTATTTTGTGTAAAATGTAATATGTCTAAACTGAAATGGTTTAAATAACGCCACGATATGTAATATTATAAAAGCACTTATATATAGGAAGTACCAGCGGCGTATCCACCATGCTTTTATCATATTACACACGCCTCGTTACTTAAATCATTTACCAAACAAACCATCAATGTAAAAATGTTCATGTATAATCAAATGTCAAAATGTTTATGTATAAACCATGTCAAATGTCAAATGTACACCATGTAATGTGTAAACCAATGTCATGTATGGCAAGTGAAATATGTCAACTAAAGTCGTAGGTAAAATGCACAAAACAAGATATTGAAATAAATCAAAGTTATGTTTTGTAAAATAACTGCATGCTCTACTGATACAAACAACTATGCGGTATTGTAAAAATGCATACACTCAAGCCTTGCGACTGTGGCGACAAACCCTTAAACAAATTAAAGGTTTATCTAAGTTATGTGTATTGGATACAGTCATTCCTTCCACCCAAACAAACCTAGGATTTCAGGAACGGGAGTTGTCAATTCCTATGGTACCATTACTTACTACCAAGCGGCGTGATCAATGTTAATGAATGTATTTTTGTCCCATTTAAACAAACCAAATGTCATACCAAAATGTAAGCATGTGATGTAAAACAATGTACTAAGTATGCAATAAATGGACATACATAGCATGTGATGTAAAAAAATGTACTAAGTATGCACTAAATGGACATACATAGCATTAAATGTAATGTAAACAATGTACTAAGTATGCACTAAATGAACATACATAGCATGAAATGTAATGTAAAACAATGTACTAAGTGTGCACTAAATGTACATACATAGCAAAAACGCGGATAAAATCATGTACTATACGTGTACTAATGAACTTAGCAAGTATGATATAAAAACATGGAAAGCACGAAAGTAACAAGTAGGCACATGTGTTTCACCCCAAAATGTTTGAAAAACAGTAAAAGAGGGGTCTATGTACTCACTTAGGATTGCTTAATAGTCTTTGGATAACCACTAAGCAATGCTAGAAAGATCACGGAATCAATCGGCACCTAATATAGGTAACTACGTTAATAAACCAGACCTAAATCGGAGGATCGGGTAAAATGAGGTTTCGTAAACCAAATGAGTATAGGAACTCATGTGATATGGTTTAACAAATCCTACATTCTAAAACGAAACTTAACCTAAGTGCTTACGACCCATTACGACTCGTTTAGGTAGCTTACGCTACTTTAACGCGTCGTTCGCGTAAAACGCGTTTGGACCGCCTAACTAGTCCTATGACAAGTAATATATGCCTTAATATGTTTAATATTGTTTCCTAATCAGTTTAGATATCAAAATTTAGGTTACATATGCTTAAAATGAATTTATGCGCAAAAAGGGCATTTTGGTCATTTTCCTAAGGCATATAAACTACCTATCATACAACTAACTAAACGTAGTGACCATAAGGTATAACCTCGGAAGGTTATTCCCTATACAACTATGGTCACCTAATGTGTTTGGTCGGATCCTAACGATCGACCAAACGGGTCGGGTTCGAAAGTCTAAGCTGTTGTTTAGACCGCTTATCTTACGACCCTAAATAAGCACTAAACCTAAAGTGACGAGCTAAACATGTTAAAACATGTTTAACGAAGTTTAAAAATAGGTTTGGTATCAAAACAAATGCTTTTGATACCCAAGAATAGTTTGGTTGCAAAATACACATAAATGCGCATTTTGACCGAAACTATAACTCGTCATTATGCCTAAATAACGTGGTAATCAGTACGTATAGTCACAAGGGACTATAACCATCGTGATTACGCTCACGTTGCGAAGTTCAAACGAACTTCGTGTTGACCATAAACTGGTCAATGCAGAAAGTCAAACATAGTTTGACTTTCGTGCTTAAAACGCGTAAAAGAACGAAAGAATACTTACAAAAGGTCCAAGAATGGAGGCTTGATCTGAAAATTCTCAGGTATGAAGTGTATAACTTCAACTTAGAGAACAAAATCAGATCAATGTGTGAGTTTGGGAGAAAATGGGGTTGGGTATTTATAGTTTTCGGGTAACCGTTAAGATCGTTCATAAAAAAAAGAGCTTTAATCTGAGCCGTACAAGTGCACCCATGGTTTTGGAATACCATGGGCACCCCAAAATAGCCCATAGATTGATTAAAAACCATTTGCAAGAGTGGGGAACAGCTGGATCAAGCTGTTAAAGATTTTCTGCAGATCTGGTCTGCTTACAAGCCCCGCGTAAGACTCAGGGGGCTTACGCGGCCCGCCTGAGCTGCACAGTTCAGCAACAAGTTTCGAAATTTGCAGTTTTGGTCCCTGCATGCTTTTAAGGTCAATTTCAACATGTTTAAGGCCCGTTAAGCCATTTTCAAGGCTCTACAATGATGCCTAAGTATAGGGGACATGAAACATGCTCAAAACTATGTCGGATGTCAGTTCGTTTGGCCGTACGATCACGTTATTCGGTTAATTACGACGAAAAACGAACGGACGTGAAAAACGATCCAAATTACGCGATGAATGAAATTTTATCTTGCCAATCACTAAAATAAAACATTTCAATGATTACATAAATTTTTGGATGTCCGGATGTATTCAGAACGTAAGTTATGCGCGAAAATGCAAACTTATGCACTTTTTGACGCTTTTAGTCCCTGAATGACCAAAAAGTTTATTTTAGCATACCGAACCCCTCAAAGCCTATTTCTAAGCTATGTAAAGGATACTTAGGGTATGTTTAACTTATGATAAAGTTCCGGATTGTCCGTTACAGTACGAATCGGCATACTTTCGCAGTTTGTCGAAATTAGTCCCTGTAAGCGAATAAACTTGATTTTGCCATACCAAAGCCTACAAAACTTATTTCTAAGTTATGTAAAGGTTATTTAAGGTATGTTAAGCATAAATTGATGTTCTGGAGTGTTTGTCGCGTTAAACTGATTACGTTTACGCACCAGTTTGCATATAACTCTCCACAAAACGATATAGAGTTTGAAATTGAACAAAAATCAAAACATGCAAAATGTCAAACATAAACGAACAAACATTGGGATCAAATAGCATTGCTTTATTGATAACTTAACTGTTTAAGGCTTATACAATGATTACAAGCACAGATGTCACATCGTAGGGGATTATCACCTACCTTATTATGATCACGTAGCCACGTTCGATTCGAAGATTGGTTGGACCATAATGGTCATGACCGAAATTCAAAGAAAAAGTCAATTTGCTTGACTTTCTACTAATAACTTAGCCTAGAAAAAATGAGCTATGAAAGAACACTTACAAGTGTTCTAGGAGGAACTTTAACTCAGTAGGGGGCCTCTAGAAAGAAGCAAACTCCAGATGAGAGTAGAGAGAAAGGTTTTAGAAATGGGCAAGGAAAAAGGTTCATCCGTGGTTGCTATTTATACTTGAAGCATGATCATAGGATCATGCCAAGTGTTAGCATTAGTTCTAGGATGATTCCAGGTAAGCTATGAGGTGTTAGGAGCTGAAGGATAGTTCAGAATTGTGAGCTAGGTGGAAAAAATGCAGGCTGCCTTGGGCAGCAAACAAAACTGCCAACTGCAGTCCTTTACGGACCCAGGATCAGTGCTTACGGCCCGTAAGGACCTTAGCGTGTACACAGATTCAAATGCATACAGCCCGTAAGACCCAAGGTCTTGCGGTCCTTATGGGATTTCTAGTAACAATATTATATTTACCTTACAGTCCGTAAGGGTCACTCAGAGGCCAAAACTTTGGCATGTTGCCATATTTAGTCCCTCCACATCCATTCTTACATTATTTCACAAATATGGTCCCTCTCGTCCAACATTGTGGCATATTTGAGAGTTGATTGGACACGTGTTGCCAATTTATTCAATAAAATTTTCCGAGGTGTTATAGTAGCCAACTCTCACCCATGATCCATCCTATTTTCTCTAAAAACATGTACTGTCACAGCCCAACCGATAGCGGAATCATCGGGGCACGGCACTAGGCGAATCAGATTGCTCAAGAGAATCCATAAAAAATATTTAGCGACAATATTTAATGCGTTCATTATCCCATACTAATAAACAATATCTCAACAAACAGTCATACAGATTTCATGTCTCTCAAACAATACAAATCCGACAACCTAGATTTTAAGTGAGTTTCTAGACTTCCTAATCTTGTTTCATGATAACCTGTGATTAACCTGCAACATACGTTAAAATAAAGTCAATACAAAAAGTATTGGCGAGTATACAGGTTTGATATAATAGTAAAGTAGATAAAGTGTTGCGCACTTCCTCATACATAAACATGATACAACACAACACATATACTCACAAGACAATTACTACCAGCTAAGTCTCGAGATCACTGCAAAGGAGAGCCAATAGGGCGTGTTATCCTTAACTAGACCCCATCGGGTGTGAGTCGAACTATAATACCATACTAGCTAAGGTGGAACGTAACGAGTAAGAGTCCTAGCACATATGTATCAAGCATCACGTGTAAATATATACGTCAGTCATTCGCACGTGAAAATAGTTTATAATGTGTACTGAGTTTTGATAAGTGCGTTTTAGATATGAACGTATGTTACACCCCAAAAGTGTGTGTTTTAAAGCATAAAAATGTGTCATGTATATTCACAGTGTGTGTTTAGCAAGTAACACAATCTGGATTGGATTGAATGGAGCACGTTGGGTCAGCCTGTGCACAGAAATAGAAGCATAAGTCTTCCTCGGGGCCGAATGGTCGTAAACAGAATGTAGAGTGGGGTGAAAGTGTTCAACTGTCTATCCGAACGGATGGGTCCCATCTGAACGGATGGTCATCGAGACGGATGGTCATCCGGACGGATGGCCATTCGAACGAGTGATCATTCGAATCGACTGTGGGTGTTTCTTAAAAGTTGAAGTTTTACTTAAAAGCGTTTAAACAATGGAGGTTGTAAGATTTAGGTCATCCGGACGGATGGTCACCCGGACGGATGGTCACTCGGGCGGATGGTCATCCAGAAGGATGGCCACTCGGGCAGATGGTCTGTGGTTGAAATTTTATAAAATTCTCTAAGTAACAAGGTTTTTGAGTTAACGGAGACGGCGTGATGACGTGTCAAACATCGGAGTACACCAAATCCAGTTCATTCGGTCGGATGGGGTCCCGCCCATTCGGACAGACGAGCTGTTCTTGATGAAGATTCATGTTTGACCCGTTAATTGGTCCATCTCTCTGGTGGAAACCCGTTCTCAAGTCGGCTTTCGACTAAGGAGCGAATCGAGAGTCTGATTGAGTCCAGATTCTATCGGAATTTGTGTAAAAACCGAAGAAAAGTTCAAAACAGATAAAAAGTGTTGAAGTCGCTCATAACTAAGTTAAAAAGTGTGAAAATCCTTTAAATCTTGACCCAATCTCGATTAGTGATGCTCCACAACAGTTTGCCTAAATAAACGAGTGGAAACCACCTTCTAGAGGTCCAAATAAGATGATTTCGAGAATCAGTTAGTGTGTGTGTGTGTGATTTTGATGAACAAAATGGAGTAGAAGTGAAATAGAATGAAGATTGAAGTATATTTGAGGGAAAAAGCTTACAAAAGTCTTGATTCGCGGTTGGAACCTTGAGAGCGGATGAGAGTGTCAAAGTGTTGGAATGGAGACCTAAGGTTGGTATTTATAGTGGAGGGGAAAGGTAAACGTGGTGCGCGATTGCTTGGTGTTCGGATGGCCCCATCCGGATGAATGGTCATCCGGACGGATGGTCATCAGGGCGGATGTCCATTCAGACAGAAGGCCATTCGGACGGCCGAGTTTACGCGAGTTAGTTCTCCAACTTTGATTTATTCGTTAAGCGTTGCGTTGTGTTAAACATTATACATTTTAGCGAGATAACTAGTGTTATGTTGCGTTTCAGTGCGATAGTTTGAGTTGCGCGTGCCAGAGAGTGCGCGTTTAAACAAATCTTAATACTTAGATATTTATATAACTAACTATTATAATAATAGGTCATAGCATAAGTAACTGCGTTTCGATTTTGCGTTACGCTTGCGTTTGCGTTTGCGAGCAGCGTAGCAATAGCGTAATAGTATATGCTAAAAGTGTAAGCGTTGTGATATAGCATGTTGTAATAAGCGATGTGTTTGCGAAAGTATGCGAAGTAGTGTAGTAAGCGTTATAGTTTACATTATGATCCGAATCTCTGATGCTAGGCGTAACGGGCGTAACGAGAGTAACAAGAGCGAAAGTGCGGGTTGTTACAGTCTCCCCTTCTTTAGGAAATTTCGTCCTAAAATTTATTCGCAAGGAGGACTGCGAGAATTGACATGAGTAAGTAGCGACAAGCGTTAGGATACGCTGAGGATGAGCGAGCGATCGATTAAGGATTGACGAGTGAGAGCGTCTTGGTGATATGGAGAAAGCGATGAGCGAAGCGAATTGTTGCCTAAGGGATGGTAACTCGCGAATTGACGATCCAAAACGTTTTTGGGTTCTCGAAAAGTTTTGTTAAGTTATTACAAAAGGATGTTAAGGGAAACTTGTTTTATGAAAATTTCTTACGGCGTGGCGTTAAACTGAGTCGATGTTCACACCAGCGTTGTAAGTTTTGTTAAGTTAATAAAAGATTTTAAGAAAACTTGATTCCCGAAGTATTTTCTTATGACGTTGTGTTAAACTGAGTTCATCGTTGTAAGAAAGTTTTTCTTGTCCAAAATGTTTTTATTAAAAGTTTTCCAAAAGATTTCCATTTATTCCAAAAGTTTGCAGCAAATTTTTTTTTATACAATTAAGTTTTAATAGTACAAAAAGTTTTAATTAGCGTCGAGCTCCACAGGGTACCTTTCCATGAAAGTTTGTTAATATGGCTAAAACACTTATATATAGGAAGTACCAGCGGTGTATCCACCATGTTTTAGCCATATTGCCTCTGTCCCGTGGAGCAATGTCATGTGTGTCAACATGGTACGGATAGGTTTCAGTATCCTTGGTCCAAGCGATAAGTGGTCAGACCAAGTTCGAGAGGGAGACTGAGTAAACTGAGCGATGTTGTTGATTGCAACTTAGCGATAAGAGCGTGCACGAATGGTTCAGCGATTGAAGCGTTGAAGCAGCGTGAGTGTTGAGTGTGATAAGCGACTAATGATAAGCGGTAAGCGATACGCGATAAGCGGTAAGCGGTAAGCGGTAAGCGGTAAGCGGTAAGCGGTAAGCGGTAAGCGGTAAGCGTTAAGCGGTAAGCGATAAGCGGTAAGCGATAAGCGGTAAGCGATAAGCGGTAAGCGATAAGCGGTAAGCGATAAGCGGTAAGCGATAAGCGGTAAGCGATAAGCGGTAAGCGGTAAGCGATAACCGGTAAGCGATAAGCGGTAAGCGATAAGCGTCGAGAGGGAGAAGCGGTAAGCGATAAGCGTCGAGAGGGAGAAGCGATGCGAGTATCGAAGCGTTGAGATTGACACGTGCGATAAGCTTTCAAGCATTGAAGCGTTGAGGATAGCGATAGTGAAGCGAGATAGATATCAGCGAAGGTGCGATTGCATTCATGTAGACTTACGAAAAGTCTAGCGATGATGTGTTTGAGATGTGATGAGATGTTACGCCTTGCGAAGGAGTGTAGCGTGTTGAAAAGTAGTCTCAATAGTTAAAGAGGAATAATAACGTTCAACTCCACATGGCATTTTCTTCATGGAAGTTTGTTAGCATGGCAAAGCACTTATATACAGGAAGTACCAGTAGCGTATCCACCATGCTTCGACCACACTAATTTCGTCCCGTGAATAGACGTCACACTTTGTCGACATGGTTAAGATGCTTTTATATAGGAAGTACCAGCGGCGTATCCACCACGCTTAACCATGCTTTTAATGTTATGGCATCATTGGAACTTACTATGACCTCCGTGCACTTATCAAAATAATCTTGTGTGCACCCGTGATTAGTTTGATCCTTGCACGTTTATCGTAACTTATTCCAAGGACGCGTAGTCGGGGTAAAACACATTATATCGTGATATGCTATATAGTGCTAGTAATATAATCTGTGTGTGAATTTAGACTAAGTGTGAGGACGAGGGAGAGAGAGAGGGAGCGAGAGAGAGTCAACGTCGCATATAGTGGCGACATCGAGCAACAGAACAAGTATAATGTAGGATCGTTTTCTGACCCGAAACAAGTCGTTCAGAGGTGTTCTTCTCAATACGAGAGGCGGAAACTAACGTATCGAGTTCGATTCAGCTAGATATTCACTTTAATTGTCTTTTTGATTGATTTGACAAAGTTTTACAGCGAGTAGACACTTCGGCAGCACTTCGGCTCTCAAACCGGAAAGTTGGAACTAACTCAAACGAAATCACAAGGCACCTATTTATAGATGAGGTAATTTCGTATGAACAGGTTCACACGAAATCAGCTTCATGCGAAATCAGTATTTCGTACGAAATTACAATGTAATTTCGTGCGAAATTACTTGTCATATTTCGTGCGAAATTAACCTCTTGACATGTTTTCTTGTTTTGCGTGCCCTGATTTATCTAAACAAATACAACACTCGATACAAGACGAAGTCGACAGACGTATGCACCAACAGACTCCCCCTCGGATGTTGACGAGTCTTCAGTGTCGAGTCTTCAACGTCTTCAGTCTTTATCAGTCTTTTACTCTTCCTGAAGTATCTGACAGTGTAAAACAATCTTTCTCTTCTCTTTTCTTCTCTCTTCCAGGATCTGAAACTGGCTTTATCTTCTCTAATTCTCTTGCTCAGTTCTCTTGATTCTTTAAGTTCATCAGCAACAATTCCAGGATCAGAACTTGGCTTTCATAAAATCAAGATTGTAACCTGGTTCATATTCTGCTCAGAATCAGGAACCTGGCTAACCTGCACACATCTCTACCTCACAATAAATTTCACAAATTTAAAATTTGACAAATTTATGTATCACTTGCAGGTATCAATCAATCAATAAATGATTTCGCAATGTTAATATCCGATGAACCACTTGTAGACAAAACATTTAGATTTATTCATTTTAAACATACTCTCCCAAACCTGTTCATCATGTGTAGCACTCGGAATTTTGAAAATCAGCTCTTCAACATCAGTTGTCGAAAATCTTTTTGGATTTTTCAAAATTTATGCTAAAACACATTCTTTATGGGTTTTTCTAAAGATTTCAGTGTGTTAAAATGCAATAAAAAATATTTACAGACATTATTTTTGTGAGTTTGGGTAAGAGGATCGTATCAGTTTTTTAGACAAATCACCAACACCGTTAAGCTTTAAACATTTTAAGTTCTAAACGATTCACTTAGATTGTAAGTATACTGATCCACTTAAATTTTCACACACAGTTCAAATGTTTCGAGATACGAGATTAATTTTTTAGAGACTTGAACTTATACGCGTGTCCCACCTCAGAATATACCCCCTTATCCAGATCCCAATATTCAGTCTTACAAGTGAGTATACCTAGATGATATCTGTAAAGGGTTAAATGCGAGGGCCGTGAGAGCTCAGGCTATTGCTTCCGCAAAATCAGAGAGATGACGGCTTCGACTTTTAGGTGTGTTCCCTTTAGAGAATCTTTTCTTCAACAGCACATGATTAGCATTTTGCAATGTTTCATCATTTTTTATGCTGAGGGCGGCGCTATATTTCAAGCAAGCAAAAAGTATTATACGGGGACTAGGCCATTGCTTTCGCAAAATCAGAAGTCCCGGGATAATACCCCAGATATCACTAAGCATAAAGACCTAGTATCTCAGAAAGAGGGACCTTTCAAACAAGATTTTGGGGGTTACCCATATATCCGAGAGATGTTCCCCACGAGATAAGTAAGTTTGAAATTTAGGTTTATATCTCGACACAATCTACTAAATGTGCAAAAACCTACTGGCACATCATCAGTGAGACCGTTTATCACTTTTCAACTTTCCAATTCTTTAGCATGTTGTAATAGTCCACTGATGTACTATCATTTCCTCTTTTCCACAACAAAACTCATTTTTGATTTTATCATGTTTTTGATTTTTTCAAATTTTTAAATGTTTTCGGATTTTCTGAAAATACTTACTCCCCCTGAAATGCAAAATCATTTAAGAGAAATTTGAAAACAAATTGTACACAGAAAGTGACAACATGATGTGAATTACTTCAATTCGCCATCCACTTGGCATAAACAATCAGAACTACCCCTTACAACAAACTATTTTCCCATTAAGATTTCAAAACACTTAAGTTTGTTTTAATCAAAAATGGTTTTTCCGGAAAATAAGTTTTGTTGATTTTACCACTTGTAAAAATGTTGGGTTTGATTCATCATTTTGTTCTGTTTTCAGATTATGAGATGAAAGTTAAATCAAGTTCAACTTAATGACCTTGATTAACCACTTATAGGTTCAACTTTACCAGATGTAAAATGACATATGACAATTTTAAGAACAACTACGACTACCAAACTGAAATACCACTTGTAAGAAAAATGCCGATTCCTACTCCACACTTACCAACCTGGGAGTTCCGGCAATTCCACCACCTGTAGAATTTAACAATTTTAGAAGTACAAATTTTTGATAAAGATGCCGATTCATGCTCCACGATTACCAACTTGGGAGCTCCGGCAATTCAGGATTTTTAAGTAAAGAACACAGACACCCAAGCCTGACCAGCTTTGGGTGTAACCTTCTCATCTTCACCTGGGGTTTGAACATTTCTTTTTCCTGCATAAACTTCTTTCACCCCTTTTGCCTTCCCATTGACCATTTTCCCAAAAATGTGTTTTACTTTCCCATTGAACGCTTTCTCGACATCAAATTCTTTCTTCTCAGAATAGAATTGATTCGAAATTTCAACTTTGCCAACTTTTTGTTTAAAGTTTTCAGTCCTCAATGGTGGAAAGTTCTCATCATCCATTGGAGGAACTGATTTCTCATCTTTTACCTCAACTTGTTGCTCCTCTGATTTTGTGGAATCAGATTCATTGCCAGATTTCACATCTGATTTCTTAACAACCCACATTTGGTTGTCAAGATTTACTCTTCTTTTGTAAAATCTTTTCTTCGAACATTCACCAACTCATATGTTGAATTTTTAAAAACTTTGAATTTTTCAGTTGGTGGTTCTTTTTTCTCAACAATCTTTTCTTTAAGTTTAGAAACAACTTCCTGTTTGATGTTGGTTGCTTTAGAACAGTTCCAAGCAATATGACCAACTTCTTGACACCTGTAACAGGTTCTTGTTTCCTTTCTTTGATATGCTCCATTCTTCAGTTCTTCTTGCTTCTTAGCAAGGAATTCTCTGTTTGATTGCTTCCAGAATGAGCTCTTTTCTTCTTCCTCTGAACTTGCTCCTGAAACAAATACAGTTTTTTATTTATAAGTTTTCTCATTTTTATGAATTTTCGGTGGAATAAAACCCAGACCTTTCTTTTTGAAATTACCGTTATGATTTGGTTTCTTTTGATAACCTGAACCAGAACTGTAACCCTTTTTCTTGTTTAAACTTTGTTGAACTCTTGAGGTGTAAGATTTAGATTTTTCTGTAAGATTTACATCTTTTATTTCAGAAATGTTAATTTCTGTTAATTTGAAAACCTTTTTGATCATTTCAGTTTTAACACTTCTTATTGGAAATTCTTCATCAGAATATAATTTGTCTGAATCATTCAAAGTATATGCCACTTTGATTGGTTCGTCATTCAAATTAGATTTTGATAACATGAATCTTTATTGTAAACCCGTTTAAGCGAAGACTTTGGACTGTCAACTGATGAACTCGAACTCTTGAATTCGGACTTTGACTCTGACTCCTCATCTTTATCCAACACCTGATCGACCTCTTTCTTTATTAACTCAGACTCATGATCAGTGTCAGATGATGTGAATGTCACGTCAATGTTTTCTGGTAAATCATCAGTTGTTTCAGACTTTAACTTTATATTGACAGCCTTTTTGACTTGCTCCTCATTTGGTTTTCTGGGAGAATAACCTTCCCAGATCGGAGGCGGACACTTGTTATAATTTGCACTTTGTTTCTTACCAGTATCCTTCTCTTTTGGCTTCTCATCTTGAAAAGCTTCAAGACCTGCAACAGTTGGATAAATTCTTTCAATCAGATAATCAAAACTAGAATAACTTTGTAACAACCGTCTGATTCTTTCATTCTCTATCTTTTATGTCTCCAACTCTAGCTTCCACTTTGCACTTTCTTCAATGTAATAATTGATAGCTTTTTGCTTTGACATCATTACAGCATTCATCATTGTCAACGCATCTTCTCTTTCAGAATTTGTCTTTTGCAGACCAGTTACTGTTCTGTTCAACACATCATAAGATTCTTTCACATAATTGAGATCGAACAATAATTTTTCTTTCTTTTTATCTTGTTCACTCAACTTCTCATCCTTTTCTTTACACTGCTTGCAAGATTCTGAACACTTCAGACAAGGTTTAATCATCTCAACGATTTTTTCAATTTCTACTATTTTTTCAACTTCAACAACTTTTTCTAATTCAACTATCTTCTCAGCGATTTTAACCTCTTCACTTTGTTCAGATATCTCTTTTTGAACAATGCTTTCACATTTCATCTTCCTCTGTACTTTTGCTACTCGTCTTTCCTTCAGCTTCTCCAATCTATCTGCAAAATAAAATTGAAAACTTTCAGAAGATAACATAGATTTTCCAATATTTATTTGTGTCTCCTCTTCATCATCACTGTCATCAGATGATGATTGATAAAAAACTGGCTCTTGAATGATTTGTGCAGTGAGAGCTGCCACTTTGGAATCAGGTGGTATGTATTTGTCCCAACTGAAACCTTCAGCCACTTTCTCATCATCTTGATCGATTATACCATAATACGCTTTCTTATTTGCTTCTACAATCATTTTAGCATGAGCAGTTTGTGGTTCCTTTTGTTGATATGGTTGATGAGAAACTTGTTGATAAATGGCTTTCCAATAGTAATCATTGCCACCAAACGGATTCTTTGTTTCACTTGCTTCTTGATTTTTGCATTCTCTCTTAAAATGTCCTTTCTCTTTGCATCGAAAACAAGTAACCTTAGATTTATCAAAACCTAAAGTAGAAACTTTTACATCCAGAAAGTCATCTCTCCCTGTAATCATCTTGATTTTTTCAGCTCTCCTCAAAACACTCGCAAGACACCATTTAATGTCCATGAGCTCCATTTCTTCTGCATCGATCTGATCGTAATCCTCTTTTGTCAACATAGGATTTTTGATCCTTCCTGTAACCAATCCCTCATATGATTCCAACACTGTAGCAAGTAACGACATGTGGCTTTTGGCAATCTCTTCAGAAAAATTTTGACCATTCTGAAGATGCAACGCGATGTTGCAATGTAGCACTTGACCATTACTGCTGTTTGAACTTTGAAATTGATGACTTGAGGTAGAACTCTTTGGATTAACATTCGGATATGAAGAAAATCCACTGCTGCTGCTTGAACTTTGATTGACTGATCCAGATGAGTTTTCAGCACTGAAAGCAGTTTGAACTTTTGGACTTAATTCAACCTCTTGAACACTTCCTTTGTAATACATTTTTACATCTTGTTGACCACTCAGATTGTTCATTCTTGCAATTTTCTGTTGTTCCAGATCTTGACCCTCAATATTTTCAATGAACTGTGAAATAGTTAACTTGTCATATTCTCCCGTGTTCTTCAAAAACATCAAGTATGTACCCCACTCTTTCTGAGGTAATGCATCAGCTAATTTGTCGACCCATTCTTCTTGATCTTTGACAATTTCTAACAAAGACATAGATCGCACTAAGTGGCAATATCTTTCAATTAGCTTCTTTGACGATTCACCCGGCAAACTTGTAAACAAATCAAACTCTTTTTTTATTAATGCTTTCTTGCTCCTGATCATCTTCTCACTACCCTCAAATTTAGTTTTAAGCGCATCCCAGATCGATCGTGAAGTATTGTCGTGCTGAAGCAAAATGAAGATGTCTTCTTTAATAGCTTGCTGTAACAGACTGATCATCATCTTTTCGGCTTTATACATGTCTCGTTCTTTATCCGTAAATTCAGAAATAGTTTTAATAACTCCCAAATCTGTACGCGGTTTAACATACTTTTTCTCAATGCATTCCCAAGATCTCAAATGATTAGCTTGAACAGTTTTCGAATCGGTCTTTCCAACCATAATACTCCTCAATTCCCATTAGCTTCAGGGGTTTTTGCAAAGTTCCAGTTTCGTTTTCCATGTTCATGCCTTGAGCAATGGCAGCCGGAGTAGTCGGGGATGTAGCAAACGCGTTATAGAATTCCTCTTCCATGATTCGGTAACAAGTTTTTCAAGAACAGACACTTTCAAGCGATATTAGATATTTTCAAACGAAATTCCTCAATCAAAATAATCTCTTCAAGCAAAATGACCTGCAATACAGCTTCAAACGAAATACCAACTCAAACGAAATCAGAAGTTTCAAACAAAATATGGTTTCGTGCGAAATTAACTTGGTTTCAAATGAAAATAGTCCCTTTGGTACGAAATAGTAATTTCGTATGAAATATTTCAAAAGAAATATGATTTCGTGCGAAATTAACAGCAATTTCAAGCGAAATTAATCACAAAATGTAATTTCGTGTGAAATCAAGAGGGCTATTTCGTGCGAAATACTACTGATGTCATCATCTGGAACTGATTTTTGTCAAATTGATCAGGTTTTAGCTTTTTTTTAGGTCCAATTTTCTCAAGGCTTTGTTAAAACACAATTTCGCTTATAATGTGAAAAATTCAAACTATTTTAACAGTAAAATCTTGTTTAATTTTGAAAAGAAGGTGTAGAAGTTAGAAAATCCAATGAAATCAAGTTGAATTCGATAGAACTCCTCCTCCTGAGCTCTGATACCACATGTAGGATCGTTTTCTGACCCGAAACGAGTCGTTCAAAGGTGTTCTTCTCAATACGAGAGACGGAAACTAACGTATCGAGTTCGATTCAGCTAGATATTCACTTTAATTGTCTTTTTGATTGATTTGACAAAGTTTTACAGCGAGTAGACACTTCGGCAGCACTTCGGCTCTCAAACCAGAAAGTTGGAACTAACTCAAACGAAATCACAAGGCACCTATTTATAGATGAGGTAATTTCGTACGAATAGGTTCACACGAAATCAGCTTCATGCAAAATCAGTATTTCGTACGAAATTACAATGTAATTTCGTGCGAAATTACTTGTCCTATTTCGTGCGAAATTAACCTCTTGACATGTTTTCTTGTTTTGCGTGCCCTGATTTATCTAAACAAATACAAGACTCGATACAAGACGAAGTCGACAGACGTATGCACCAATATATAACCTATATGGAGAAACGTCGTAAATCGTACCATCGACAACGTCGTTCTGCGCCTGGTTAGGGTTGATATCGAAGACTCCTGCTGGGGCTGTGGTTGCTGTTGGAGCTTCTAGGGCCACGGGCTGTGTTGGCAGTGCGGGGAGTGCTTGCTGCCTTGTGGTCATGGCCTTGTGCGGCAGTGACGGGTGAAGTGACCAAAATAGTTACAGTTTACGCAATAGCGACAGTTAGCTCCTGACTGGTGATGATAAGTACACTTCGAGCACAGGGGAAGAGTTCCAGTGTAGGCGCGCTTTTGGTGGACTGGAACAGCTTGGAGAGGTTCGGGATTTAAAACTGTTTGGGATGGAACTGTTGCTGAGCAATTAAAACTCGAGTTCTTTCGCTTCCGGTTGGGCTTGTCGGTGTCTTGCGGTTGTGCGGCGTTGTCAGATGACTCGGTGGTAGCTTGGTTAGCCTTCTTTGTAGCATCCTTGGAGAAGAATCCAGCCAAGACTTGCTTGTCATTGATTTCTGCGGCCAAGAGATAGGTTTCTTCGATGGTAGCAGGTTTTGCAGCTTCAACAAAATTACCCACACACTCAGGCAAAGTACGGATGTACTTCTTGATGGCCTTTTCGGGAGTGTCAACGTGGCTTGGGCAAATAATGCTAAGTTGTTTGAACCTTGCTGTGAGGCCAACGTTGTCTCCTTCCACTTACTTGATTTCCCAAAATTCGTTTTCTAGCTTCTGAACTTCGTGGGGAGGGCAGTACTCTTCCTTCATGAGCTCCTTCAGCTCATCTCAGGAGAGAGCGTATGCTGCATTGTTCCCAAGTTTGTTACGCTCGGCTGTCCACCAGTCGAGGGCTCTTTATTGAAATACTCCTGTAGTGCACGTGGTACGAAGATGATCGGGGCACCCACTCTGGCGAAGGGTAACCTCGATGGCATCAAACCACTGAAGCAGTTGAGATACACCTCCTTCTCCCATGAAGACCAACGAGTCACAGGCTTTGAAGTGCTTGTAGGAGAATGTAGACCTTGGCGCGTTGGTCTTAGAGTCTTCTGATGTCTGGGAGTCGTTGAGGGATTGAACCTGCGAGATGATTTGAGGGATGACCATGGCCATTTCCTTGGTTACGAGTGAGGCGATCCTCTTATCGACGTTTCTTCGGGCTTGACGTCGCGAGTTGGAAACGTTCGAAGACATCTAGACAAAGAGAGAGATTTGGAGTGACATTCGGTCATAATGATTTTGAGTTTGCGATGCGATTAAGCGCGTTAAAACTTGTCATAGTTGATATAGTAATACGTATTCACATAGGAGCCATATAGGAGACACGAAATTCCTATATTTTCACGTATTCACATGAGCGTATGCAATAGTACATCGTATATTAGATACGTATATGTTCTTATATACTTGTATAGATAGCGCGAGGACGCGGTTAAGAGGGTGAGTTGTTAGACTTAGTTTTGTTGCAGACATTAGCTCTTGTTTGATGACTGTGCGAGTTGTGCATACATAAATCGGGGAAGCGAAATTCGGTAAATCGAGAAATCGATAAAGCGTAAAATTTTCAATCGAAAACATATAAACGTAATAAATTCAATGACGCGTAAAATCAGCGATTGTATGCTAGAAAGACAAATAGAGTGCCTTGGGTTTTAGACATCGACTTCCCAAAGTGGTTCAACTATTCTCAATAAGTCCGAGCACACGCTTTGGCCTAATAGACCATGCCCTCACCGGGATGCGGCTACGGCATTCGTCCTTACAGTTACTGTAAGGACTTTCAAAAATGTCCTAAAACGACCCATAAGTAAAAACCCGGACCCCTTAAACCCTAATCCATATCAAAAATCAAGAAAATCATATTTTAGACCCTCTCGCGAGCTGCGTAAAGCACAAGAGGGCCCTTACGCGGGCCGCGTCAACTCAATATTTGACCGGATAAGCATCCGGGCCACATGGCATCCCCCTGGCGACCCTACGCGTGACCCAGCAAACCTACACGTAGACTAGGTGGCCACGCGGGCCGCGTAAGAGTTGAGTATGGGTTTACGCGGGCAGCGTAAACCCCAAAAATCAGCTATAAATAGGATTGGCCATGGGCAGTTCATTGGTGCCGAAAACAATTCTCAAAAACGAAGTTATACTGCTCAAAAGTCAAAAATCACATTCACAGTAGTGAAACACTGCTACGATACAGGGTATTAACTCGATCGCTGCTACGATTCAATGTCCGATCGATTGAAACTATCCAATGGATGTTTAAGTGCTGCCCAAATTAGGGCTATACTTTGTCATTCGTCGTGAATTCGATGGATGTTTAAGTGTTGCACTTTGTCATTCATTGTGAGGGTTTTAATCTCGTGAGTTATCGTAAATGCTGTATTAGTTACTGACCTAGTTCATGTGCATTGTTATTTAAATTAGGTTACAAGGCTAATCAGTAGGCTAAACTCTGCCCGTTTAAATCTGCAATGTGAGTCATTCTCTTTTATCAAAAGTATTTTACAATACTCCAAATTATTTTCAAAGGTTATAATTACAGGGATTAAGTCGTGGTTATCTTAAATCACTGGCTAGTGGGGTATTGTGCACATTACTAATTTCTCACAGTTAGGCTAATAAATCCTAACAGTGATAATCATCACTACTTGGGGAAAAAGACCCAATAGTGGTATGACCATCGTCACCAGGAGGTGACACGACGCCAGATAAATATAAGATAGAAGTCATTGTAATCGCTCTTATGCTGTAATTTATAACTATGTGTCGTTTTATCAAATTTGAATGACTCGCCAGTATTTCCCCGCTGATAAAATATTTTCAAAACATGTTTCAGGTGACTACTGTGAACCAAGGAAAAGTGCTACGGAGCACTAACAAGCTTGAAGTAGTGGCTCAGTTAAATAAATAAACATGTTTTGCAAACCAGGGAATTTCCTAGTAAAATTCCTCTATTGTAAATTACGGGATTTTATCCCAAATTATGAAATAAAATAAACGGGTATTTCAAGTTTTAAAAAGATCCTGTAAAAATCTTCCGCTGTCAACTCAATTAATAAATACCACGGGTTTCTATCCCGCGGCTCCTGGACCGGGTCAAACCGGGACGGGGGCCGTGACAGAAAAAGGTGGTATCAGAGCCACTGATTTAAGCCAATTAAGTATTTAGAAATATTTAGAAAGACTTTCGGACATCTATCGTCAATTAGATAGTTCACCAAAAGATAAGGGAACTTCATCTCAATCAAATTCCTCAAAATACTCAGCAGATACTGAGGAAGGAACATTTGTTCGTAAGGCACAGTTTGAGAAACCACTTACCCCTAATAAAAGAAGTTGGATTATTAGAAAAAGTCAAGAGAAAATAAAGAAGTCACAAACAAAAGAAGTGATAATTAATAAGGAAACTCAGGAAACAGATAATAACCCACCATGGGAAGATGAGTTCGACGAACAATGGGTAAATCTCTATATGTTAGCCACTACAGCAGTAAATGCTAACCTATAGTTGAATCGCCAAACTAGCACCAGCACTTATATCATCTATACGCCAGAAACTTTGCCCATTAAATAAACAACTTAGTAAGAAAAGATAGACTAAAATAAATTATCCCCTCGTATATTTTAAATTTCAGTTGTAATTTATAATAAATATATATGTAAAATTCGCAGTATTTTATTTTAATCAATCTGTTTGTATAAATACTTAATTGTTCTGATTACCATTTTGTGATTCTGTGAAAATTTAATTTACAAAATTTGAACCTAGAATTTTGTGTGTTTCTTCATATCTGCTAAATAACATGAATGAGTTGTCTGAAGCTCTTCAGAATCTCAATCTCTATTATGTTAATGTGGAAGTTTCCAGAGACTTTACCGGTTATTGTGCCAATGTTGAGGAACCTATGGAATTTCAAGCTCAACCTCAGGAGAAACCCAAGCCAAAGAAGAGAAGAAGAATTATGGGTTGGAGGCGTGTGCGCAGAAGGAAACTAGTAACTCGGAAAGTTGCTAAGACGGAGGACCCAATGGATAAAGGGAAAGGACTAGAGATTGGAGAAAGCTCCAAGCAAGCCAAGGAAATGCCATTGTGGGAAGAATTAGACCGCAAACTGGCAGACTGTGATATCCTTAAACCTGTCAATGAAAACCTCTTTACTTATCTTGCTGAAACCCAACTCCCAGTAAATTTGGAACCGGCCATCCCAGATCCCCTTGTCAATACCCGACCTTTAGGAGAAATGGAAGAATAGTGGACCAATGATTGGCAATTGCAGAATCTTTTAAACAACCCTTATACCTTTCTCCCTCAGTTTGACCCCGAGCCTGCACCAAACCCACCGATGAGCAATGAGAACCTGGCTGAACTCCGCCATTTTGGCGAGGAGCTGGTGGAAGCAGGGAATCGAATCCGGGAGGTGGGAGAACAGATCTCCTGGAAGTACGACGAGAGGGAACGTCGTTTCTGAGATGCCAAGCTGACGGGAATAGTGTGACTATGGTTGTGTGGTTGTAGGAATATATGTTTAATAAAATATAATTATGTGAAATAACCTAAAAATAAAACTTTTGTAAGATAGCGGGTGTGTACGGAAGCATATTATAATATATAAAAATAGAAGTCGAACAAATCAATAATTTTGGCTATACATGCGTTGTAATTATGTGTGAATGTTTTATTTGATTGTTAATTATTTTATACTAATCCCTTATATATATATATATATATTAATTACCAGATGGAACACGCTGGTAATGAACCCGTTAACAAAGTTAATCAATCTGAGCAAAACAATGAAGATCAATTTCTGAATAGGCAAGATATCGAGAATATCGTTGCTCAGGGAATAGCCAATGCTATTCCAGCAATTCTTGCTGCTGCCCGAAATCCAGTTGAACCTCAACATATTATTCCTAGCAAACGTACACATGGCGCTAATTTCAGTAATAGTGTAAACGGAGGCGGCAACCATACTAATAACGACAACGATGGAATGCAAGCTCCACTCCTTAAGAAAATGAAAGCTGCAACGCCTGGTTGCACTTACAAGGAGTTTCTTGCCTGCAAACCGGTTGAATTTCCAGGTAACGAAGGGGAGACTGTTGTACTCCGTTGGTTAGAGAAAACCGAGGCGGTGATTAAAATAAGTAAATGTACTGAGGAAGAAAAAGTCATGTACGCGTCGCATCTTTTTAAAGAAGGGGCGCTAGAATGGTGGAATACGGTACTTCAAGCCAAGGGAAGCGATGCGGCCTATGCCATAAGTTGGGAAGAATTTAAGCGACTGGTGGAAAGAAGATTATGTCCCGAATATGAGAAAGAACAAATGGCGAATAAATTTTTGAACCACCGGATGGTAAATGTGGATTGTCGAGGGTATACTTCGACATTCTTCGAATATGCTAGAGTGGTACCAACCCTGGTTTCGCCAGAACCGGTACTTATTTCCCGCTACATCTGGGGTTTAATTGGCGAAATTCGTGATATCGTTAAAGCTGTGAGACCTCGCACAATTGACGATGCAGTGGAATTAGCCAACACTTTGACTGACGGACTAGTGCGTACGCGAGAAGAAAATAGAAAGAGGGAAGTGGCCCAAAAGATTACCCGGGGATTCCGTGTGGGTAACCGTAGTAATTTCAAGAAAAAGGGAACCTGGCAATCTTCCACTGTTCCATTTTGAAATGCCTGCAAAAGAAAGCATTTTGGAAGATGCAAAGGATATTGCAATTTCTGCAAGATTCCAGGGCATCAAGAAGAAGATTGCAGGAGAAAGAAATCCACAATCTGCTACAACTGTGGAGAATCTGGACATTTTAGGCCAGACTGTCCCAAATTGGTCAAGCCAGTTGATAACAAAGCCAAACCTGCAGAAGGAACTACCAAGAGAAACGCAAGAGCCTTCCAGTTGACTACTACGCGTGACCCAGCAAACCTACACGTAGACTAGGTGGCCACGCGGGCCGCGTAAGAGTTGAGTATGGGTTTACGCGGGCCGTGTAAACCCCAATAATCAGCTATAAATAGGATTGGCCATGGGCAGTTCACTGGTGCCAAAAACAATTCTCAAAAACGAAGTTATACTGCTCAAAAGTCGAAAATCACATTCACAATAGTGAAACGCTGCTACGATACAGGGTATTAACTCGATCGGTGCTACGATTCAATGTCCGATCGATTGAAACTATCCAATGGATGTTTAAGTGCTGCCCAAATTAGGGCTATACTTTGTCATTCGTCGTGAATTCGATGGATGTTTAAGTGTTGCACTTTGTCATTCATTGTGAGGGTTTTAATCTCGTGAGTTATCGTAAATGATGTATTAGTTACTGACCTAGTTCGTGTGCATTGTTATTTAAATTAGGTTACAAGGCTAATCAGTAGGCTAAACTCTGCCCGTTTAAATCTGCAATGTGAGTCATTCTCTTTTATGAAAAGTATTTTACAATACTCCAAATTATTTTCAAAGGTTATAATTACAGAGATTAAGTCGTGGTTATCTTAAATCACTGGCTAGTGGGGTATTGTGCACATTACTAATTTCTCACAGTTAGGCTAATAAATCCTAACAGTGATAATCATCACTACTTGGGGAAAAAGACCCAATAGTGGTATGACCATCGTCACCAGGAGGTGACACGGCGCCAGATAAAAATAAGATAGAAGTCATTGTAATCGCTCTTATGCTGTAATTTATAACTATGTGTCGTTTTATCAAATTTGAATGACTCGCCAGTATTTCCCCGTTGATAAAATATTTTCAAAACATGTTTCAGGTGACTACTGTGAACCAAGGAAAAGTGCTACGGAGCACTAACAAGCTTGAAGTAGTGGCTCAGTTAAATAAATAAACATGTTTTGCAAACCAGGGAATTTCCTAGTAAAATTCCTCTATTGTAAATTATGGGATTTTATCCCAAATTATGAAATAAAATAATCGGGCATTTCAAGTTTTAAAAAGATCCTGTAAAAATCTTCCGTTGTCAACTCAATTAATAAATACCACGGGTTTCTGTCCCGCGGCTCCTGGACCGGGTCAAACCGGGACGGGGGCCGTGACAGTTACTACGCTGCTCGAGTCATTGGTATAGTCGGGACTTTGGTGAGAGCTTTTTGAAAACCATTTTAGGGAGTGGAACGGATTATTAAGGTGCAGATTTCACCCCTAACTTAACAACTTCGCTCATTGTTGCGGTTGCGCTCGCCGAATAAATTTGGGAGTTCCACAAGATAGAAATGGAGATTTCCCTTGAGATGTGGATATCACTCCTAACTCAACGAGAGGTTCTCGTGCTAAGTAAAATGCGATGAGTGAGTGATCGTATCGAGAGTTCTTGGTTTTCACACCTAATCTCGACACAATCACTCGGTTGTGTTATGCAAGTTTTTTTTTTCAAAAACGTGTGTATTGTGTTAGCCTTAGGAAAGGCAAGTATAGTTTTTAGCCTTAGGAAAGGCTCCTTTGTACGAAGCTGTATGTGCGGGTTCACACAAAGATGCAGTTTTCGCGAGTTCGAACGAGAGTATAACAACATGTAGGTTCGCACAAACCCCAAGTGGGTTCGTACGATGGGTTTGTTAGTACTTAGACTATAGACTAGGTCTATTTAACATGACTCGACCTAATTCCCTATAGTTATAACTCTGATACCATTCTGTCACACCCCAACCGATGGCAGAATCATCGGGGCACGGTACTAGGTGTGACAACTGGCAATTTTCAGTGTATCCTTACAATGTTAAACAGTAATTTGTATCTAAATGACTGTGCCTGATTTTGATTAATGACATGAATGATTTTCTAATTACTGTCATATACTTACAAGTGCATTACATGTTGCAAGAATATTTTTCATTATTGCATGCAACACAACATGGTTCAATTAGTGCACGAAACAAAGATTAGCACATTTATCAAACAAACTAGAAGTACTGACGGGAGTTCAGTACTCAGACAGACATGATGTTAAGACACAGAATGACCCCGAAACCAAGAGTTACACTAGTATAGTGTGTAGGAAAGTAGGGATCATAAAACTGCCTTCCGAGTGATAGTTTAAGTGCCGGAAAGTGCCCAAAACTCACAGAAACTGCAGAATTCTGCATATTTCAGCAAAAATCAGCATTTTAACTACACAATATAACGCAGAATTATGGATTAATGGTCCAGAATACCTTCCTAGGTGTCGGGAATCAAAACTGTCATAAAAGCCTGCATAAAGCACACTAAACTGCGCAATTTAGCACCTTAACGAACCGGTAACCAACCAAACAACCGGACACTACTCGAAACACCAAATTTTCACTAGAAGCATTGTTTTAGCGTTACGAAGCTAGTTATGGTCACCGAACATCATAACACATCCTATAAACACTAAACATATATAACACTAACTAATGCCATTAGATTCTAACCAAGATCACTAACCTACATTTGAATCACAACCAACACCCCCCCCCCTAACGTTGACGGTCACCAAGGTGGCCCACCACCTTGATTTTCTTTCATTTGTTTATTAGATATGTTGAGATCTTTGTGAACATATTAACCATTAGTTAAGCACATGTTGGAAGAAATTTACTTAAACCCATAAGACCTTCATTCCATCTCATTTCACTGTCTCCAAACAACACATCTCCTCCTTCCTCCTCTCCTTGTTTACGGCATACCACCACCGCCATACTCCCACCATTTTCAAGTCATTCTCACACAATCTAAGGTGATCTAAGGGTGCAAGGAACATAGTTAAGAAGCTTGGAAGTTTTGGAGATTGAAGGACCATCACCTAGAGCTTTTATCCACGTCCTTCATCATCATCTTCATCTTAGTTTCTTCCCTAGCCATATAGCTAGTAGTAAGCTCCTCACAACTTGTTTTTGCTTCTCATTTTAGTGTTTTAAGTGTCATGAAAATTGTTAAGCTAAAGAAACTCAAGAAAACATGAAGATGATCACTAACATAAAGCTTAATAACATGAAAACCTAAGTTGTTTTAGTATATGTATGAAACTTGTTTGTTGATTTCTTGTGATTATGATGTTGATCATCATAAGAAACTTGCTAGATGATGATTAAACACATGATCTAGCAAGTATGAGGATGGATCTTGTGAAATTAGTAATGATGATCCTTAATGTTAAACATGAACTTGAAAATGAAGTTGTTTTAGAGTATGATGATTATTTGTACATGTTATATGTCTTGAAAAAGAATGATTTCAAAGATGATATTTTCAAGAGAACAAAGTTTGTTACAAGATTAACATGATCATGGTTTTTAATGAAAGTGAACATGTTTTAAGTGTTAAAACAAGACAAAAAAAGTGTTGGTAACAAGAAGAATACAAGAAGAATTAGTTTTAGAAAATCATGTAAGTTGTAAAGAACTAAAATCTACAAGAAAGAGTTTTATAAACTAAAAACCATGTTTTTAGAGGTAACTATACTTACTAAACAACATGTGAAGTTACTACAAATTTTTACAAACTTTCAAGTTCATGACATAGTGTAAGTTGCATATTTTTGGCTTATGGTAAGTCTTGTTTAAATTCTTGATGATTGGTGATGATTTTTAAAAAGAAAATGATATGCATTTAGGCATGGAAAACTCCAATTTTAAGGGGAAACTATGGCAAAATTTTTGTAGAAATTTAACACTTAGAAAAGTATTTTTAAACAAGTGTTTACAAGTAAGTTTTGATCATGGTTTTCATAAAAAAACTTGTCATAATTTTTATTACAAAAATTACAAACATTGGAGGTTGATTTTTGATAAATAAAAATGACTAAATATATATTTAGGAAAATATATATTTAGATGTCACAAATTGTGTGCTACTTGTATATTATGTGTTTAGTTATATTATTTTAGCAACTTGAAAATAATATAACACACCAAAATACCAAAATTGTAATATGAAAATATTACCAAAATTCCAAGGATATAAATATATAATTTTTACCCGAATATTGGACAAACCGGACAAGGACTATGGACTATAAAAATATATATTCCGGAAATAAATTCATATATTTCGACAAATGTGTTAAATGGTATTTTGGAAACCAAAGAAACGGAAAATGTGGATTTTTACAAGTATTACAAAATATATCATATTTTGTCAAATAGAAAATATATTATTTTTGAGTGAAGAAAAATATATACTTTCTTAAACAAGTTAAAAATATATTATTTTGGATGAAAGGTAGAAATATATTTTCTAAATTTAATCTTAAAAATATGTATTATTTTTTAGATATATATCAAGAAGGTATATTATTTTTGTCAAGAAAGATTTATAGATAATTTTCTATAAAAATTATCTTAAAATATATATATATATATATATATTTTAAGAATATAAACTTGGTGATTTTTAGTTGTCTAAAAATAATATTCTGGAAAATTAAATACAAAATTAAGTATAAGAATACTTAATAAATACAAGAAAATACGTATCCTCGTACGTTCAAATACACACCGGAATACGCCACCAATGCATGGAAAAATACACAAGTCTAAAAATACACTAGTATAATTATACCATAGTTGGAAAATATTCATGAAGGAATTACAAAACGAAATAAGTCAAAAATATATTATCCTAACAAATATTCCAAAGAATTGTTAAATATAATTTAAGTTAAAATACTATTATTTTAACCAATAATTATATACTTTGGAATTATACAATGTACATACAAGACATAACTCAAAGTATACCATGAATTCCAAAATAAGTCATAATACCTAAGACTAAGAGTCGTTACACGACCTAGCCGTCTAATAAAACATAGCACGTGTGTAGGTAGTTGAACGACCCATGGAAAAGAGCTTTGAGTTACTAGACAGAAGAGCGCAAATCAGTGAGTTCGTGTCCCCCTTTTCTTTTAACTGTTTTCAGTTTTATAACTCTCGGGGGTGAGATACATGTTTCAAAGGTTTCAAAAGTTCAAATGTTTCAATGGTATGGTTTAGCTAAGGAATGAACTGTTAGATCACGTGGATAATGTAGTATCTCTCCTAAGTGCCATTAATCTAGTTTAAGACCGAGGGGCATGAGTGGTAGATCTATCTGGGTGTAGTGAGCCCCACCCATGGGTCCTTGTGTGGCCGCATGTGGTGACTATGTCATTCCCGCCGGATGGACCGACGGAAATTCTCTAGGATTGAGCACTTCCTACGCACCACACATATTAATATCCTTGCAAAACATTAATGATCTGTTCATAGACGCTTACATACCGGTTTTCAAAGGAATTCTCTCAAATGTTTACAAGTCATTACGAGCTCACATACAAAACACATGAACTCGCTCAACTTTTGTTGATGTTTTCAAACTACATGTATTTCAGGAAACTGATATGGATCTGGCAGGCGTTTCAAAGATTTCAAGAAGTATTTAAAAGAAATGATGTCATCCTTTTTAGAAGGGTTTGAATTGTGTATCTTATCCTTGATAACATACATGAATTAAAGCCTTGATTTATCTATGTCTTTTGTTTAAAGTCCTTTATGGAACTTGTTTCATTTAAATGGTTTGTAAGTTAAACTTGAAGTTGATGGTTGGTACTAAACAATTTGGGTTGTATTATTATGAAACATATTAATGGATGAACATCATGGTTTTAATCATATAGTTGTTTGTTATAATTGAATGCAATGATATTAAGCAAGTCACCCATCATACGCTTCCGCAAAAGTCAGGGTGTGACAGTTTGGTATCAGAGCTTCGATTGTAGTGAACCAGGATTCCTTCTCGAGTCTAGACTACAATCATTAGGACTCTCTCATGAAAATATTTTTACAAAATATTTTTCATTGCATTTACAAGACGCCGAGATCCATGGAACAAATATTTTACAAAGGAAATACAAGAAACATGAGCAAGGGCATTGGCTAGTGGTTTAGTTTGCATGGGGTAGACTTGTTAAGTTAGAAAAAGTCTCACGCAGGAATGACGTGAATACGTGTTAAAGTGATGCATGTCTTTGTTTACATACACTGAGTGTTAGTAGTTAACATATGTGCATATGTCATGATTATTATGTTATAGGTACTTATGTCATCTTCTGAGAGTGGATTGTCAGACGAGCATGACCCCATGGCGGTAGTATCAGACGATGAGATTGCACCGGGGCCTGAGGTCTTCACATCGGACACAGAGAGCGACCCTGAAATGATATCCAACGATGAGGACGACTTCCAGCCTTTTGCTTTGCCGGATTTTAGGGATGATATCCCTGATGCTGACATCCTTATCGATGACGTTTTTGCACTCCCTGCTCTTGTTCATGACCATCTCATCATCGGTCACCGCGATGGTGAGCACATTGTTGCCCCTATTCTCGATGTTGTTCCTCTCGTTGTCATTCCGCCAGAGGACTGGCCTTTTGACAACCTCTTCGATGACGATGTTGATCTTTTTGTGGGCGATCACCCTGCAGGGGAGCAGGGTGATGGGGAAGTGGATGACGTTGTTGTGGTGGACGTGCCCCCTCCAGTTGTGCCAGTCATTGATATATCTTCAGATTCCAGCTTACACTCCGTTGCAGACTCCTTTGAGTCTGTAACCTCTTCGGCCCTGCAGGCTACACGACTCCACCTTTATGCTACTAATGACGATGATGCGATGTCTGCTGCTCCATCATCTCCTATTCGAGCCCCCACACCCCCTCATGTTCCAGATCATGTTCATGACCCAGATCCAGTTCCTTTCGGTTTACCTTTTGTTGCACCGCTTATTCCTGAGCCTGTTTCCGCTCCACTCGATCTTCCACCCGTTGATCCACTTGTTCCACAGCCTCCACCTGTTGATGTTGTTCCCCCTCATTTCGTTCCAGACGAGCATCGTGCCGATCTCCCCAATGTCTTTCTACAAAAGATCCCAACTCCCCGTCCAGGGGAAGGCACTTCTGGTCAGCCGCCGAGCTTTGACCCTTTTGCAGCAGCTGACTTCCCACCTATCCCGTAGTTCGCTCCTGTTGCACCATCACCACTTAACGAGCCATTTAGATGGTTCCCACCTTTTACGATTCCTATTTCTGATCCATATCACCCTCGCACCAAGCTGGTTACACACGTGATGAGTTACTTCTGTCCCTGCAGTTACAGTTCGAGATCCTGAGCCGCAGAGTTCTCGAGCTAGAGTTTGGTGAGGGTGCCAAACGATCTCCTTTTCCATTGCATCCTACTTCTGTTCCCCCACCCTCATCATTGAGTTCTTTTGTTCCCCCACCTGCTGCTCCTACATCTATTCCGGGCTTTGATGCCCACTTCTTCACAGTTGAGCAGTAGATCAGCTATCTGGTTCAACGTGTTCATGAGCTAGAGGTGGAGCTCGCCCACGTTCGCAGTTTGCTCTTTTTGCCTCCTCCCCCCACCACCATCAGCATCCTAGATTTTTGGTTTTACGCAGGTACCCTACTTTTGGTGAGAACGCCACAATTAAGCCGAGATTATGAAGACATGAAGACCACTTTTTGATTGTTACTTTTGTATATGACAGACTTATTTGAAAGGGGTAGTGTGACCCCGTGTCTCTTTTGGTATGCTATAATTTAAAACAATGTATCTTGTGGTTGGAGATTAATGAAAAGCTCAATAGTTGTGTTCTCATTAAATACATTGTTGGTTTACATGTTCATGCGATAATTATGTTATTGTGTGGTTGTTTGTTGTGATTATTGCTTATGTTATATATATATATATATATATATATATATATATATATATATATATATCTACGTACACCCCCTATATGATTACATAATGAATAAGGCCTAACCTACCCGATATTCTTACTAGAAGAAAGATGCACCTCGATGAAATACCAATAACGACAATATGCTGCCAAGGACTGAAGCAGAACTGCAAGAACGCAAATCACAAGCTATTGCCCAGCACGAGACCAACCGCTTAGAGCATAGCGGTGGTTCCTCTGGAAATAACCCCCCAACCGGTAATGTTAAGTCACCTAAGACACATTACAACTCTTTTGGATATTTCCAATTGTGCTTTGCCAATGCTTACCGTGAATTATGTTGCTTGTGTTACAGGCTTTACTTACAAGCAATTTTTGGATTGCAAGCCGCTTAACTTCGATGGCACTTGGGATGCTATCGCGTTCATTCGCTGGGTAGAGAAAACCGACTCTGTGCTGAGGATGAGCAAGTGTGCTCCTGAACAAAGAGTTACGTATATTTCTGGGTTATTTATGGATGGAGCGCTTTCATGGTGGAACCTCCAAGTCCAAACCTTGGGCGAAACTGCTGCATACGCGTTAACTTGGGATGAGCTTAAGGAGTTAATGCGCAAAAAGTACTGCTCACGAGCAGAGATTCAGAAACTGGAGACAGAATTCTGGAACCTAAAGATGGATGGTCCGAAAATAGCCGAGTACAACCAACGTTTCCATGAGTTTTCAAGAGTGGTTCCTTACCTTGTGGAGCCAGAATTCAAAAGAATTGAGCGTTTTATCTGGGGATTGGCACCTTAGATCTTGAGTATGCTTACAGCGTCCAAGCCTCCGACTATTGCTGAGGCTATTGATCTAAGTGTGGCACTTACTGAGGAGGTAGTTCGGTTGGGAAAGTTTTCGATCTCTAAGACGAAAAAGAAGGAGACTCATGTGGAGTCCTCGGGTGATAAAAAAAGGAAGTTTACTAATTTCAAAAAGAGCACCCGAGCAAACAACAACAACAATGCCAACAAGCGTAGAGACACCAATCAGCCAGCTGAGGTTCAGACTGGCGCAACAAATGTTGAAAACAGGGGAAAAGGGTATGCAGGATTTCTACCCAAGTGTGATAGGTGCCAATACCATCATACCGGTCCGGGCAGGACCCATAAGTATGAAAATTGTGGGAAGATTGGACATTCTACGGATACGTGTTGGTATGGCGCAGGGCGCGGGAATGGAAATCAAGGTGGTAATGGTAATGGTAATCGTGGTGGGAATGGTTATGGAAACAGAAACCAGGGAGGAAATAACAACCAAGGAGGTAATGGGAAAAGAAATGGAAACAGAAATCAGGCGGGTAATGGAAATCGTGGAGGAAACAATAACTACAACCAGGGCGGTAATGTAAATGGACGTGGCCAAGGCTGTTTTGGCTGCGGTGACTTGGGGCACTTCAAGAAGGATTTCCCTAAGAACAATCAAGCTCGGGGAAGGGTGTTTACAATTGGAGCAGAGAAGCACGCTAGGATCCAAACGTGGTTACTAGTACGTTCCCTATTAACCAACGTTATGCATCTTTGCTGTTTGATACTGGTGCCGATTTTAGCTTCGTATCCATAGACTTTAAGAATGTACTTGGTATAGTTACAAGTAAGCTAAACGTCCCATATTCGATAGAACTGGCTAATGGAAAGTTAGTAGAGGCGAATGAGGTGATTAAGGGTTGTACTTTAGAGCTTGGAGAGCGCAAATTTTCTGTCACACCCTGACTTTTGCGGAAGCGTGATTATTGGTGTGGCTTCTTAATACCGTAGCATTCAATCATAACAATGCTATATGATAAAAACCGTAAGATTTTCATCCATTAATTAAGTTTGAAAATGACATAACATAATTGTTTGAGACATTGACACCAAATTCAAATTACAAACCATAACATGTTTTAATGAGTTCATGAATATTCTACAAAAGACTTTAAGTAAAACCGGGTTTAGAAACATGTATCCCGTCCAGGAATAGGATGCATCTTCTAAACTCTAATGACCTTGAATGACATCTTTTATTCATGACGCAGCTTGACAACATGCACACACCTGCCAGATCCACTTAGTTCCCTAAAATACATGTAATTTGAAAAATCAACAAAAGTTGAGCGAGTTCATGTGTAAGTGTATGAATAAACCTTTAAAGTATGTCTTGTATGTATGTATGTCCCTGGTATGTAGCAATAAGGAAAAAGAGATCACCAATGGGTTGCAAAGCCAATGGTATGTGTGAAAATGGTGCAGGAAGACTCAAACCTAGCGGATTTTGCCACGGCTTCAGTTTGTGGACATAGTCACCACATGGGCCACCCTGGTCCTCATGGGTGTGGGCTCGCTACACCCAAATAGATCTATCACTCATGTCCCTCGGTCCTACGACGAGGATTGATCGCCTTAACTGTTATACCCACCTTTCACATGATCTAGCAGTAAACCCTCCTTAAGCTAATCATACCATGTATAAAACGTTTGTAAACAATTGTAGCATGTATATCACCCCCGAAGTTATAAAACTGAAAACAGTTAAAAGAAAAGGGGGACATGAACTCACAGTATTGCGTCTTCACAATTGTAACTCAAATCCATTCGGCAAATACGACTACCTACAATGTACTGATGTCTTTTAGACGGACGGGTCGTGCCTTGTTTTAGTATTGATTAGTGCCTTTGATTTTATTCCAAGTTATATAATTATTGCCAAAATAATTAATATTCTGACTTAAATTATATTTATTAAGTTTTGGAATAATTGTTAAACAATATTTTTGTAATAATACTTCTCAAGTATTTGTATTCGTATTTCCTTCCCAAGGATAGGGGTATCTTATACATATGTATTTGCATTCTTGTATTGGTATATCTTGCCATGTGTTGGCGTCGTATTCCAGTGTGTACGTATTTCCTAATGAATATCCAATATACTTCCAATACAATATATTTTCAAGTCTCACTTAGAAAATATATATAAACTTATTTTGTCCAAAAATACTGTATTTCCAAAAAATATATATTTTTCCCAAAAATCATATATCTCCTAAATACTCTAGGAAAATATATTTTTACTTCCAAAAATAATATATTTTCTCTTTGTCAAAAATATGATATACTTTGTAATAATAACAAAAATCATATTCTCATTTCTTACGTATCCAAAATAATATTTACCAAAATATATTTATAACAGTATTCTTCGGAATATTTTATAAGTCAAGTTCTATCGTTCGGTTCCTCAATATTATGTGTGTAACTTATATATTTATTCGTTTGTGATTTTTGGTATTATCTTGGATGGTAAGTTCTTGGTACTTTGTTAAGTCATATTCTTTAATATAGGTGTAAGGGTATATTGATAAAATTAGATAGATCATTAATTGTAAGTCTTCCTTTTTAATAGCTAACTAAATTAAAATTGTAACTTATTTTCAAAAAAATATATTTTTTCAAAGAAGAAAAAAATTATTTTAAAGTGTAGGATAAAGTATGACGTGTGTAGGATGAATTACGAGTTGTGTAAGATAAATTTCAGTATGTGTAGGATAAATTTAAAAAACGTGTAGGATAAATTTTGATGTGTGTAGGCAAAAATTTTAGTGTGTAGGATGATAGTCTTTATGACTAATTAATTAGTAAAAAATAATAATAAATGAGATGAGAGAAAAACTATTTAATGTTTTACAATTGTACCCTTTATTCTTTTTCTTCTCAATTTAATTTTCTTCTCAAATGAACATCCCCCTATATATATATATATATATATATATATATATATATATATATATATAGGGGAGGGTTCATTGGGGAACACTAAAAAAGTAGAGAACGGGGGAACACTCTTAAAAATTATACTTAACATGTTAAAAAAAATATTTTTCTAAATTTTTTTCGGCGCTTTTTCTTATAAATACAAGTAGAAACATTTTTGATAAAAAAAAATCAAAAACTAAAAATATATTTAAAAAAAACAGTTATATCTTATAGAATTAACTTAACATGTTAAAAATAATTTTTTTTTTAAATTTTCAGCGCTTTTCTTTATAAAATGGAGGAGAAACTAGTCGAGTAAAGAAATATTTTTTCTAAAAAAACAATTTTTAGCCTTTTTTTATTGTTTTTTTTTAATATTTTTAGTTTTTGATTTTTTTTATTAAAAATGCTTCTACAAGTATACATAAGGAGAAGCGCCGAAAAAGATGTTTAAAAAATTTATTTTTAACATGTTAAGTTAAATTTTTAAGAGTGTTCCCCGGTTCCCCACTTTTTTAGTGTTCCCCAATGAACCTCACACTATATATATATATATAGGGAGAAGATCATGCGAGAACCACCTCTTATTGCGAGAACCGCGAGAACCAATGTGAACACAACAAAAAATGCCTAAAAATAGCTAAAAATCACACAAAAATTTTTTTTTTGATTTTTTTAATTTTTTTAATTTTTTTTAGGTTAAAATCGCTACTTTTCGAAGCCAAAAATTTTTTTTTTTTTTTTTGGTTTCGAAAAGTAGCGATTTTAACCTAAAAAAATCAAAAAAAAATTTTAGATTTTTTTTTATTTTTTTTAGGTTTTTTGGGGGTTTAGTTTTTAGCATTTTAGCTTGGGGGGGGGGGTTTAGGTTTTTGGGGGGTGGGGGAGGGGGGTTTAGGTTTTTTTTTTGGGGGGGGGGGGGTTAGGTTTTTTTTAAGGTTTTTTGGGGGTTTTAGTTTTTAGCATTTAGCTTGGGGGGGGGGGGGTTTAGGTTTTTTTGAGAGGGGGGGGGTGTTTAGGTTTTGGGGGGGGGGGGTTAGGTTTTTTTTTGGGGGAGGGGGGTTTAGGTTTTTGGGGGGGGGGGGTGGGGGTTAGGTTTTTTTAGGTTTTTTTTAGCTATTTTAGGTTGTGTTCACATTGGTTCTCATGGTTCTCACAATAAATGGAGTTCTCGCATGAGCCCCTCCCTATATATATATATATATATACATATATATATAAGACAGTTGTTTAAATATTTGTATACGTTGTGAAATAGTTATATTATTTTAGGGTAAAATAATATAACTTAACAAAATACCATGAAGTTTACTATCCAAAATAATACCAAAAATCTCACGGGATAAATACATAAGTTACACACTTGATATTGTGAAACCGAACGCAAAAACGTAACTTACAAAATATTCCGGAAAATACATTTTTGGCAAATATTATTTTGGAAACGAAAGAAGTGAAAATATGATTTTTGTACTTATTACCAAGTTAAGTCATATTTTCAACAAAAAGAAATTATATTATTTTGAGAATACAAATACGAGAATACGAAAATACATGTATGAAATACTCCCATCCTTGGGAAGGAAATACAAAAATAAATACTTGAGAAGTATTATAACTTTGGATAATGTTAAAGACATAAAGGAAACGTAACTCAAAACATGAATACTAAGGCAAGGCACGGCCCGCTGGTCTAATAGACCCTAGCACATTGTAGGTAGTCGTGGTTGCTGACGAGATTTGAGTTACGAGTACTGAAGACGCAAAACAGTGAGTTCATGCTCCCCCTTTTCTTTAACTGTTTTTGGTTTTATAACCCTCGGGGGTGAAATACATGTTACGAATGCTTGAACGGTATAAATTGCCTATGAAATACTAGATCATGTGAGCATAGACTAGATAATGAAATGCCATTAATACTTAATTAGGGACGAGGGTTAGATCTAACGGGTATGGTCGAACGCCACTCATGGTCACGACTTAGTCAAGGTAAATTGACATAGTCGAGGGAAATCGACATAGTTGAGGGAAAATCGACAAGGGTATATGCCTACTCATTACGAGTGCTCCCTATGTCCTCACATGCCTTAAAGTCCATGTAAAACAATTATGTTCATACACGCTTTTCATACCTGATTACAAAGGAGCCTCTCAAAGATTTACAAGATTACAGTACTCATACAAAACGCATGAACTCGCTCAACTTTTGTTGATGTTTTCCAAAATTACATGTATTTCCGGTGACAGTTGGATCTTGGGCGCGGGTGTTGTAACTAGAAGTAGACTTCAAGTTTAGATGTCATCCACTTTTGTTGGTTTGTAACCTAGTCGAAGGTTGTGTTTTAAAACATAAATAACCAGTGTTTGTAATACTCAATTTTTTATGAATGGATGAACATCGTTTTAATCTTGTAGTTGTTTATTACGATTGAATGCAATGATATTAAACCAGTCACACATCATACGCTTCCGCAATAGTCAGCGTGTGACAGTTTCGTATCAGAGCTTCGATTGTAGTGAACTAGGATTACTTCTCGAGTCTAGACTACAATCACTAGAGTTCTCACACAAAAACATTTTACAAAAAGGTTTTTCATTGCATTCACGTAAGCGTCAAGATCCATGAGTCAAACACTTTTCAACAAAAAGAGACAAGGCAAGGACATTAGTAGGGAATACCCCAAAATAAGGTGCCAACTAAGGCATAGTCTACACGAGTTAGACTTGCCAAAGACAAAATGACCCCCAAAGGATAAACGAGAGTTATACGTGATATGATGCATCAAATTGCCTGCTTATGCTAAGTAACATACTTGTCTATTGATATATATATATACATACGAATAAGTGTACGGAATGATTATTGACGTGAATAAAATACTTTCGACTCCGACTCCTATTATTGTTCTTACTCACACGATGAAGCTATCGACCTTGCGTTCATTGCAAAGCTCATTGCTGGAGTAATTACCAAACAAGATTCTGAGCTTGCTTCCATAGGAGATGGCTGATCTTCCCTCTCGATCGTGAAGGTGCCTGACTATGGTAGTGACGGCGAGGCAGAGGCGGCAACCTTGAACAACTTCTTAATCAGCGGGACAAGATCCTTGCGGCTTTTGTAAGGCGAGATTGACGATATACTTAGGAAGATGAAGTATTCATCTCAAAGGTGCCCCTCCAACTACTAGGAATTCTCCTTATTCCTATTTCATTTAATCATCGTGCCTATTCGCGCGTAACGATAACGAGTGTTAGCACGTGGACCACCGCAATGGTCCTTTCCATGACAGAGGTATAAGGACAGTGGTGTCCCCTCCTTGGTTGATCATCTGCTTGGACGAGGGAAAATTGGGGTAACTGTGCAAGACAATTTATTATTACGGGGGCCCACGTAATAACGACTTGTAGTGCATGGAAATCCTGGTGGACTCTGCGGGTCAAGTTAATGATCACCATCCCTCCAAGAATAATCTATAGGTGTTCACACCTTCATGTGGTAGAACAATACATAGACCATTGCTTTAGCACTTTATAAAGTGGGAAACCTGTCTTGGCCTACTTCGTGTCTGACACTTCTACCAGTGTACGTGACATTTGAGAACCGATATTCAAACAAGTAAAGATGGATAGCATTCGGAAAGATTCAATAACGTTACACTCTCTATCACCTCTACTGGAACAGCTACCACTTCATGAAACTTGTATGACCACGGCGATGTAGCCTCGAGTTCATTATTTCAAACAATAGGCCAAGTTACTAAGCCTGTGTGAACACTTAGTAGTTGTCTCCTCGTTCATACATTGTTGATTATATATGCATGTGATATTGAGTGATTACATGTTTGCTTGTGGTAATATGTACCACATAGACAATTATGGAATGATGTCTAATCCATCCCGTACTTTTAACAGAAGAGAATGCCGCCCAGGCGTGACACAAACACCAGTACGTTACCAAGGACAGAAGCCGAGCTTCAAGAACGCATCTCACAGGCAATTTCCCGACATGAAGCCCTCCGCCCTCAACACAGCGGTGGCACTACCGAAAATAACCCTCCAACTGGCTGCACCTATAAACAGTTTTTGACTGCAAGCCATTAAATTTTGATGGCACAGGAGGTGCCGTTGCATTTGTTCGTTGGGCAGAAAAGACTGACTCCATTCTAAGAATGAGTAACTGTTCGCCCCAACAGAATGTTACCTATATCTCAGGGTTGTTTTTGGACAGCGCACTCTCTTGGTGGAATCTTCAGGTTCAGACCCTTGGTGTAGAGGCTGCTTATGCACTGAGCTGGGACGAGCCCAAGGAAATGATGGAGAAGAAATATTGTTCTAGGGCTGAAATTCAGAAGCTTGAGGTGGAGTTCTGGAATTTGAAAATGGACGGACCGAAGATTTCTGAGTACGTCCAGCGATTTCACGACTTGTCTAGGGTCGTCCCCTACTTAGTCAAGCCGAAATTTAAGAGGATTGAGCGATTCATTTGGGGACTTTCACCTCAAATTCGGAGTATGGTTACTACCTCAAAGCCCTCAACCATCGCAGAGGCTATCGATTTGAGTGTCACTCTTACTGAAGAAGCTCTACGCATGGGAAAATTTTCGGAATACGAGGATAACAAGAAAGAGACTCATGTGGAGTCATCGGGCAACAAGAAAAGGAAGTCTTCGAACCTAAAGATAGGCACCCAAGTCAGCTATGGAAGCTCTAAAACAAATAAAAGAAAGGGAGAAAACCCGCCTTGTGGCAGGAAAGTTTATGGAGGCACTAATAAGGCTGGTGGTAAGATTTACTTGGGGACTAAGCCGAGATGCGAGGAATGCAATTTTTACCATGAAGGTCAATGTCTGAGGCCTAAGTGCGGGAAGTGTGGAAAAGAAGGGCACAGCAAGGACACCTGTTGGGCGAAGAATCCAGATGGAAGAGATAATGGTAGAGTACCAGGTTGCTACAAATGTGGTGAAGCATGACACTTTAGGAAGGATTGCCCTAGGAAGAAACAAACGAGGAAGGGCTTTCACGATCGAAGGTTGTGAAGCACGCCAAGATCCAGATGCGGTTACGGGTATGTTCCCTATTAACCAACCCTATGAATCTATTTTTGATTAATATTGGCACCAAATTTAACCTTGCATGCTTAGAACTTAAGAAACTGCTTGACCTAGTTTCAAGTAGAATAGACGCCCCGTATTCTTTAGAAATGGCCATATAAAAGGCTAGTTTAAGCAGAAGAAGCAATTAAGGATTATATTTTGGGGACTTAGAAGGCCGGAACCTTCTGTTACCATTGACTTGGGAAGTCATGATACGATAATCAACATGGATTGGAAATCCAAGTACAGAGCTAAAGTCGATCGATATAAGGAAAATCAGTCGCATCCTTCTTGCGAATGATGAGACGTTCATAGTACACAACCTTCCTGCAACAGGTACAAGAGTGCTAGACCCCATAAGACAGCGGATCTGCGACATCTCTCATTGGTCAAAGAGACAACAGAAGTGCCTCCGAGTAGACTGCAGAGCCTTTCTAGCTCATGTTGCCGATAAGAAGGCCTAGGAGCTGGAGCTAGAAGACAACCCCGTGGTGGAGGAATTCCCAGAAGACCTTCCTGAAGACTTGCCAGGAACACCTCCACAGCAACAAGAGGAGTTTGGAATGAACCTAGTGCTAGGAGCGGCAGTAGTGCCGAATGACGCCTTACCGACTAGCTTCGTCCGCAAAGCATGAGCCTCCGTTATAACTGCAAGAGCTGCTAGACAGAGGAAATTTAGGACATGACACCCTTAGTTAGGGACACAAAGAGAAAGTTGACAGTTTCCACTTTGCATCAATTCCAGAGAAGTGGATATCAAGGATTAGTATCCTTTGCCAAGGATTAATGACATGAACAGATCAATCGTCAGGTTATAGTTACCACTCAAAGATCAACTTGAGGACAGGATGTCCTCAACTACGAATACAAGAAGGAAATATCCCTAATACGACCTTTAGGACTCGCTTCGAGCGTTACGAGTTCCTTGTCGTACCGTTTGGCTTAACACATGCATCGATAGTATTCATGGACCTCATGAATCGAACGTGTAAGCCATACCTGGATAGAAAATGATTATATTTATTGACTACATTCTTATATGGCCAACGACCAAGGAAGGTCATGAGCAACAACTGCCAATTACCTTGCAACTTTTAGAGAAAGAACAGTTATGTGCTAAGATGTCGAAAAACGGATTTCAAATTCGCGAGGTAAGAACTTTAGGGTACATGGTGGATAAAAACGAGATTCATGCCAACCTAGCAATCAAGAGCTAAAGAATTAGAGTTGCAATTATGTGACGCTTCTCGACAAAGTCGATTGTGCGAGACCACGACATTGCATACGCGTCACGTTGATTAAAAGATCATGAGAAGAAACCATGACCTAAATACAGTGATTGCGCACCGCAAATTTGACATCATTACTTATAAGAAAACGCTGCACGACCTTCACTAATCACAAGGGTTGCAGCACACCGTTGATCATAAAAACTAGAATATTAACGTAGATGGACTAAGCTACTGAACGATGTAGACTGTATGGACATGATACGTGCTTGTGTGATAAACTTGATGAAAAGTTGGAACACTCACTTGCCCTTAGTGGAGTTTTCCTGCAACAGTATTTATCACACCGCCGTTTAAACCGCTTCGTGTGAAGCTTTAGATGGAACATAATAAGTCGATCCCCGTCGTGTTAAACGGAGACCGGAGATAAACAATCTACTGGCCCAAATTGGTCCAGGAAAAACTAGAGACAAGATCGTTCAGATATGTGATCATATCAAGACAGCCCGCGGAATACAGAAAGATTGCACCGATGAGCGGCGGAAATAGTAGGAATTTGAAATAAGAAGTATGGCTTTAATGGAAGCCTCGCCTAGAGAAGGCGTGATGCGATTTGAAAAAAACGTGAAAGGTTGGATCCCCGGTATATTAGGCCTTTCGAGGTCCTGGTAGGGATCGGAACCATTGCTCGCAAACTGAAACTACCAGAAAAGATCAGTAGTGATCGCGACACATTCCATGTGTCTAGTCTTTAAAGGAGTCTGACTCAAGGAACAGTCGTTGTTCCCACAAATAAGATCCACGTCAACGAATTTACTATAGAACCTATTAAGGTTGCGGACCAAGAATCCACAAAACACAGAAAAGACGTAATTGATTTACTTGAGTACATTAGAATTCATATCATGACCCAGAGTACATGGGAACATGAAGACAAATTTTAAACATAAGTGACCACATTTGATTCACAACTCCCCTGCGACTGATGGCATCGCTTGAATTTCGGGATGAAATTCTTTTAACGGAGGGAGTCTGTGACAACTGTCACTTTTCCGTACATTCCGTACACTAATTGAACAATAATCTGTGCTTTAATAACTGTGCATGATCTAGTTTACAAGACGAATGAAATTTTGAATACTGTTATATACATACAATGGCATTTCATGTTGCAAGACTTACTACATGCAACACGGTATAGTTCTAATAATGCACAGAACAGAATTGGCACCATTAACAGACAAACTAAAATACTGAAAAAGTTCAGTACATAGACAGACAGTGTTTTGAGGCCCAGTATGAGTCAGAGACCAAGTGATACACTAGTATAGTGTGTAGGATAGTAAGGACCACAAAACTGCTTTTCTATGTGATAGATAAAGTGCCGGAAAGTGCCTAAAACCCACATAAAGTGCAGAATTCTGCATAAATCAGCAAAATTCAGCATTTTAACCAGTTTATTACATGCAAAAATTATGACTAAATGGTCCTGAATACTTTCCTAAGTGTCGGGAATTAAAAGCGTTACAAAAAGGTACATAAAGAACACTAAATGGAATGGTTTAACACTTTCACGAACCGGTATCTAACCGAACAACCGGACATTACCCGAAACCCCAAAATATTGCTAGAAACATTGTTTTATTATTTCTTGGCTAGTTATGATCCCCGAACACCCTAACACACTATATAATGTGTCATACACTTAAAACACTAGACTTTACACTTAACCTCCAACTAGTTAACATCATTTACCATCAAAGTTACACTTGGACCCCCTCCCCCCATACAATTTACGGTCACAAGGGACCCCACAACCCACTCAAAGATTTTATGTCTTATTTTATTAGATTTTGCTTGATGGAGTGGCCAAGATATTGAAAGATCATTATAAGTATGGTTCATATCTCACTAGATCATATCATTCTTACACTCCACAAACTCCACACCATCTCCCTCATACTCTCTCTCTCCATCTCGGCCCTAGGAGGTGCCGCCACCACCACCACCTTGCAACCACCATTCACCTATTTTCAAGCTCATTTCAAGTGTTAGAAGGTGTTTCATGGAGCTTGGTGCTTGAAGAACTTGAAGAACCTTCATCCATTGCTTTTATCATCCATTTTCATCATCTTTTTCTCTAGTGATCTTCCCTAGCCTTTGAGCTAGTTGTAAGCTTCTTGTTACTAGTTTTTACTTCTCATTTTGTTGGTTAAAAAGATGCACATTGTTATAAATCATAAGAACACTAAAAGACTTGAACTTGAATCATAAACATGAAGCTTAAAAATGATGAAATCTTGTTGAAAAGAGGTTGTTAAATACATGCATGATACTTGATTATTATTTACTTGAAATTATGATGTTGATCATCATAAGGGCTTGCTAGATTGTGATTAAACACATGATTTAGCAAGTTAGAGGATGATTATGTGTTAACCCAAGAAGATCATCCTCACTTATGAACATGAACTTGAAAATAAAATGATTTCTTGAAAGATAGTAAATAAAGTGAGCTAGTAAACTTATAGATTCAAGGTTTATGAATGATTTTCCAAGAAAACCAAGTTCAAAATATGATTTTTAGAAGATCATGCTTTTTACTTAAATGTACACTATTTTTGGTGATGAAATAAGTGTAAGAACACTTTATTTACAAGAAGAGTTCAAAAGAATAATTTTTGTAGAATATGTTTACAAGTTGTAAACACCTAGTTTCTTTAAAAATGAGATTTTTAAAGAAGTAAACACACTTTAGAGGGTAATTTGTATACATTGTGAAATAGTTATATTATTTTAGGGTAAAATATTTAGAATAGTTATATTATTTTAGGTTGGGTTTTGTAAACAAAAATGGGTGAATATATATTTAGAATATATATATATATAAAAGACACTTGTGTGAATTTTTGTATACGTTGTGAAATAGTTATATTATTTTAGGGTAAAATAATATAACTTAACAAAATACCATGAAGTTTACTATCCAAAATAATACCAAAAATATCACGGGATAAATACATAAGTTACACACTTGATATTGTGAAACCGAACGCAAAAACGTAACTTACAAAATATTCCGAAAAATACATTTTTTGGCAAATATTATTTTGGAAACGAAAGAAGTGAAAATATGATTTTTGTACTTATTACCAAGTTAAGTCATATTTTCAACAAAAAGAAATTATATTATTTTGAGAATACAAATACGAGAATACGAAAATACATGTATGAAATACTCCCATCCTTAGGAAGGAAATACGAAAATAAATACTTGAGAAGTATTATAACTTTGGATAATGTTAAAGACATAAAGGAAACGTAACTCAAAACATGAATACTAAGGCAAGGCACGGCTCGCTCGTCTAATAGACCCTAGCACATTGCAGGTAGTCGTGGTTGCTGACGAGATTTGAGTTACGAGTACTGAAGACGCAAAACAGTGAGTTCATGCTCCCCCTTTTCTTTAACTGTTTTTGGTTTTATAACTCTCGGAGGTGAAATACATGTTACGAATGCTTGAACGGTATGAATTGCCTATGAAATACTAGATCATGTGAGCATAGACTAGATAATGAAATGCCATTAATACTTAATTAGGGACGAGGGTTAGATCTAACGGGTACGGCCGAACCCCACTCATGGTCACGACTAGTACCAAGCAGTGCTTCGGAGTCCCAGTCGAGGGTAATCGACATAGTCGAGGGTAATCGACATAGTCGAGGGAAATCGACATAGTCAAGGTAAATTGACATAGTCGAGGGAAATCGACATAGTTGAGGGAAAATCGACAAGGGTATATGCCTACTCATTACGAGTGCTCCCTAAGTCCTCACATGCCTTAAAGTCCTTGTAAAACAATTATGTTCATACACGCTTTTCATACCTGATTACAAAGGAGCCTCTCAAAGATTTACAAGATTACAGTACTCATACAAAACGCATGAACTCGCTCAACTTTTGTTGATGTTTTCCAAAATTACATGTATTTCAGGTGACAGGTTGGATCTTGGGTGCGGGTGTTGTAACTAGAAGTAGACTTCAAGTTTAGATGTCATCCATTTTTGTTGGTTTGTAACCTAGTCGAAGGTTGTGTTTTAAAACTTAAATAACCAGTGTTTGTAATACTCAAATTTTTATGAATGGATGAACATCGTTTTAATCTTGTAGTTGTTTATTACGATTGAATGCAATGATATTAAACCAGTCACACATCATACGCTTCCGCAATAGTCAGGGTGTGACATCTCTGACATAACATCTCCTGCTGAAGGTGTAACGACAAAATCAAATCATCCCTCGTGTATCCAATGTAATGTGAAGGATGATTTGGATCAGAAACAGGCATCGTGTTGGGTGGAAACCAAATCAGTGGCTCGCCCGATGGTGCAGAAGCAATAGGAGCAGTATGTGTAGCAGGTGCAAACAGTGGCAGGAAAGGAAAAGCTGCTGATACAGGTGGAATATGACAGGGCTGCTGACTTGATGGTCCTTCCCCTAGACGGGGTGGAGGGATATCTTGCAAGAACGTGATCGGCAAGTCGGTACGGTGTGTGTCAGACACATGTGGGTGTAACTGAGCGATATCAATGGGTGCATGCGTAGGTGCAGGAGGGGGAGTAACAGGTCTAACAAAAGGAGGTAAGTCATCATCATCCCCTATCCACCCATTGTGGGTGAATGCATATCTAGGGTCAACATGGTCAGCAAAAGGAGCATGATTAACGGCTGCAGGTATAGGGTCAGGTAATAGTGGTGCAACAACTGGTACATCGGTAGGTGCAGGGTCATGCTCAGGTAGAGGATCGTGAGCAGGTATAGGCTCGGGTGCAATCATAGGCTCGGGGTCAGCTGGTGCAAGCTCAAGATCAGCAAGTGCATCAAAGAGCTGATCGTCAGGAACGGCAGGTGCCTCAAAAGGCTGATCATCGGGGACAAACTCAATCTCATGCTCAGGGTCAAAGTCATGTGGAAAGACAGGATCAAACTCATCATCAAACTCGAAGTCCTGTGGAGGAACAGGTGCGGCAGAAATAGCTGTGTCAGAATCAGAATCGGTGGGATAACGCTGTAATCCCAGTGCATGTAAAGTAGTAGATGACACAGACCCGAATGATTCAGGACCCGAATGGTCAGAAGAAACCTCAACAACAGGAATATCAACAAGTGGAGCAACAATAGCATCACCAACTGGAACTGTATCACCCTGAACAGCATCTGGAGGACCATCAATGAACAGATCGATACCGTCATCAGCCATGTCATCGAGAGGCAAATCCTCGAGAGGAAATGCAGCAAGTGGCAAAGGATCGGGGGTCGGAACAAGAAGTAGATCCTCGCCAGGAAGACCATCAGCTAGCGGTATATCATCGCCAAAATCTGGTAAAGCAAACGGCTGGAAATCATCATCGTCGTCACTCGTAGTGTCGATGTAAAAACCTCATCCTTTGGGATGATCTCATCATCCGAAACTATGGCCATGGGGTCTACTGTATCGGATACTCCACTCTCAGAGGAGGACATGGTGTCTGTAACAAATCAATCACAACATATGCACATATATCAACAGTCATCAAATAAGCATGTAAGTAGTAACAATGTAATCATGTATTCATCCTAGTCTTCCCCGTCTACCTACATAGTCTCTCAGACTAAGCCTCCCAGTCTCTCAGACTGAACTACTTAGTCTCTCAGACTAAACTTCCCAGTTTCTCAAACTGTCCTAACTAGTCTCTCAGATCAACTACCCAGTCTCTCAGACTGAATCTCTCAAATTAAACTCCCAGTCTCTCAAACTGAATCATAAACATAAATTTTGAAATGTGTAGTGTGGCTTTGTTTGTAAAATGTTTGTCTTCGGGATCTGGACGTTTTGTGTATGCAATGAAAACATGTTTGAAAACATTTTCGTGAGAGCCCTAATGATCCTAGTCTAGACTCGAGAAGGAATCCTAGTTCGCTACGATCGATGCTCTGATACCAAGCTGTCACACCCTGACTTTTGCGGAAGCGTGATTATTGGTGTGGCTTCTTAATACCGTAGCATTCAATCATAACAATGCTATATGATAAAAACCGTAAGATTTTCATCCATTAATTAAGTTTGAAAATGACATAACATAATTGTTTGAGACATTGACACCAAATTCAAATTACAAACCATAACATGTTTTAATGAGTTCATGAATATTCGACAAAAGACTTTAAGTAAAACCGGGTTTAGAAACATGTATCCCGTCCAGGAATAGGATGCATCTTCTAAACTCTAATGACCTTGAATGACATCTTTTATTCATGACGCAGCTTGACAACATGCACACACCTGCCAGATCCACTTAGTTCCCTGAAATACATGTAATTTGAAAAATCAACAAAAGTTGAGCGAGTTCATGTGTAAGTGTATGAATAAACCTTTAAAGTATGTCTTGTATGTATGTATGTCCCTGGTATGTAGCAATAAGGAAAAAGAGATCACCAATGGGTTGCAAAGCCAATGGTATGTGTGAAAATGGTGCAGGAAGACTCAAACCTAGCGGATTTTGCCACGGCTTCAGTTTGTGGACATAGTCACCACATGGGCCACCCTGGTCCTCATGGGTGTGGGCTCGCTACACCCAAATAGATCTATCACTCATGTCCCTCGGTCCTACGACGAGGATTGATCGCCTTAACTGTTATACCCACCTTTCACATGATCTAGCAGTAAACCCTCCTTAAGCTAATCATACCATGTATAAAACGTTTGTAAACAATTGCAGCATGTATATCACCCCCGAAGTTATAAAACTGAAAACAGTTAAAAGAAAAGGGGGACATGAACTCACAGTATTGCGTCTTCACAATTGTAACTCAAATCCATTCGGCAAATACGACTACCTACAATGTACTGATGTCTTTTAGACGGACGGGTCGTGCCTTGTTTTAGTATTGATTAGTGCCTTTGATTTTATTCCAAGTTATATAATTATTGCCAAAATAATTAATATTCTGACTTAAATTATATTTATTAAGTTTTGGAATAATTGTTAAACAATATTTTTGTAATAATACTTCTCAAGTATTTGTATTCGTATTTCTTTCCCAAGGATGGGGGTATCTTATACATGTGTATTTGCATTCTTGTATTGGTATATCTTGCCATGTGTTGGCGTCGTATTCCAGTGTGTACGTATTTCCTAATGAATATCCAATATACTTCCAAAACAATATATTTTCAAGTCTCAATTAGAAAATATATATAAACTTATTTTGTCCGAAAATACTGTATTTCCAGAAAATATATATTTTTCCCAAAAATCATATATCTCCTAAATACTCTAGGAAAATATATTTTTACTTCCAAAAATAATATATTTTCTCTTTGTCGAAAATATGATATACTTTGTAATAATAACAAAAATCATATTCTCATTTATTCCGTATCCAAAATAATATTTACCAAAATATATTTATAACAGTATTCTTCGGAATATTTTATAAGTCACGTTCTATCGTTCGGTTCCTCAATATTATGTGTGTAACTTATATATTTATTCCTTTGTGAATTTTTGTATTATCTTGGATGGTAAGTTCTTGGTACTTTGTTAAGTCATATTATTTTACCCTAAAATAATATAACTATTTCACAACGTATACAAATATTCACATAAGTGTCTTATATATATATATATATATCTTCTAAATATATATTCACCCATTTTTATTTATAAAAACCAACCTCCAATACTTGTATTTTTGTAACAAATTCTATGGCAAAGTTTATATTGAAAACTATAGTTAAATACACTTGTAATTACTTGTTAGAAAATATTTTGCTACGTGTTTATATTTTTAGAAAATTTTGTCATAGTTTCCTCTAAAAATGGAGGTGTCCATGCTATTAAAGCATATCATTTTCTTTTCAAAAATCATCATAAGCAATCAACAATCAATCTACACTTACCATGTGCAAAAACTATACAATTTACATAACAACATGAACTTGATCTTTCACAAAAGCTTGTAGTAACTTGGTAGTGTTTTTAGTAGGTTTAGTTACCCTTGAAAGTGTGTTTACTTCTTTAAAAATCTTATTCTTGAAAGATTTGGATGTTTACAACTTGTAAACATGTTTTACAAAAACGTTTCTTTATGGATCTTCTTGTTTCTCTAGTGTTTCTATGCTTGTCTTACCATCAAAAATAGTGTAGGTTTAAGTAAGAACCAAGATCTTCTAAAAATCATATTTTGAACTTGGTTCTTTTGGAAGACCATTTCTTATTCTTAGATCCACATGATTACTAGCTTAGTTTGTTTATTATTTTTCAAGAAATTATCTCATTATTCAAGTTCATGCTTATATATGAGGATGATCATCTTGTGTTATCACATAATCATCCTCTTACATGCTAGATCATGTGTTTAATCACAATCTAGCAAGCTCCTTATGATGATCAACATCATAATCTCAAGTAAACCACAAGCAAGTATCATACATACACTAAACAACATAGTTTCATCATATATCAAGCTTTATGTTCATGATTCATGTTTATGTCTTTTAATGTTCATCAAGATAATCAATGTATTTCATCTTTTAACCACTCAAAATTAGAAGTAACAAAGGTTATGAGAGTCTTACTACTAGCTTTAAGCTAGGGAAGAACACAAGATGATGGTGATGACAAAGGTGGAGGATAATAGCAATCGGGAGCGGTTCTTCAAGATCCAAGAGCACTGAGCTTCCTTAAACACCTTCTAGCATCATGTAGTGACCTTGGAATGGATGGATGATGAATGAAAAGTGGTGGTGGTGTGGGTATGATTCTCGGCCGAAGTGGGGAGAGGGAGAAGGAGGAGAGATGTGGTGTTGTGAAGTGAGCTCTAATCCTACATATAAGAACTTAATGGTTTTGTCCAATGGTCTTTATGTTTCCTAAGTACATCACAAATCTTTCACCAAATCCTTAGAGATCACATAAGATCCTATTAAGATTGAGGAGATCAAGGTGGTGGGACCACCTTGAACCGTCCCAAAGGGGGGGGGGTAATTAGTTGGGTTCCAAAGATTAGTTAAGTGTCTAGGTTAGATTTCAAGTGTATTAGTTAGTGTTTATGCATCATGTGTGTTATATAGTGTGTTAGTGTGTTCGGGGATCATAACTAGCTCAAAAATAATAAAACAATGCTTCTAGCAATATTTTGGTGTTTCGGGTAGTGTCCGGTTGTTCGGTTAGATACCGGTTCGTTAAAGTGTCAAACTATTCCGTTTAATGATTTTTAAGTACCCTTTCGTGACACTTTTAATTCCCGACACTTAGGAAAGCATACAGGACCATTTTGCCATATTTTTGCATGTTACTAGCTTATTAAATTGCTGATTTTTGCTGATTAATGCAGAATTCTACACTTTAAGTGGGTTTTAGGCACTTTCCGGCACTTAAACTATCACCTAGTGAAGCAGTTTTATGGTCCTTACTTCCCTAGACACCATACTAGTGTAGTATCTTGTCTCTGGCACATACGGGGTCTTAAAACACTGTATGTCTATGTACTGAACATCGTCAGCATTTTCTGAGTTATCCGCTAACTGTGCGAGCTGTGCTTTGTGCATCGTTTATGTCACTAAGAGTCTGCATGTGATAATGAGGTGACAGTATGAAATGTGATGCACATGTATGTATGATGTAGTAATCAGAAAGCAGTCAAGTATAATTCAGCACAGTTATTAAGCACTTAATCATCATTTAGTAATTGTACGGATGCATGCAAATTTGGCAGTTGTCACATTTTCTATTGATCTTCTACCAGTTGAGTTGGGAAACTTGGATGTCGTGGTCGGGATGGATTGGTTGTCTAACAACCGTGCAGAGATAGTTTGCTATGAGAAGATCATTCGCATTCCGGTGGCGAATGAGGAGACGATCATGATTCATGGAGAGAAGCATGATACGCCCTTGCGGATCATCAATTGTATGAAAGCGCATAAATGTCTACGAAAAGAATGTGTTGCCTTCCTAGCACATGTGGTGGATAAGAAAGTCGAAGAGCCAAAGCTTGAAAACATCCCAGTAATGAGGGATTATCCTGAGGTCTTCCCCGAAGACTTGCCTGTAGCCAAGGCACCATATCGACTTGCGCCATCCGAGATGAAAGAGTTATCCATGCAGCTTCAGGAATTGTTGGATAAGGGATTCATAAGGCCGAGCTTCTCGCCTTGGGGAGCTCCGGTGTTGTTCATTAAGAAAAGGATGGTAGTTTTCGCATGTGTATCGACTACCGGGAGTTGAATAAGTTAACTATCAAGAATCGGTATCCATTACCGAGGATTGACGACTTGTTCGATCAATTGCAAGGATCGAGCTATTACTCCAAGATCGATCTTCGGTCTGCCTATCATCAGTTAAGGATTCAATAGGAGAGCATACCAAAGACTGCGTTCAGGACTCGTTATGGACACTACGAGTTCCTTGTGATGCCATTCGGATTAACTAACGCTCCAGCAGTATTTATGGACCTGATGAATCGTGTATGCAAGCCATATCTTGATAAATTTGTGATTATATTTATCGACGATATTCTGATCTATTCACGGACAAAGGAAGAGCACGAGCAACATCTCGGAGCCATTCTAGAACTACTGAAGAAGGAAAAGCTTTATGCCAAGTGCTCAAAATGCGAATTTTGGATTCGCGAGATACAGTTCCTTGGTCATGTGGTGAACGAGAATGGTATCCATGTGGACCCAGCGAAGATTGAAGTGATAAAGAAATGGGAAACTCCCAAGACACCAACTGAGATTCGACAGTTCTTGGGATTAGCGGGCTATTACCGCAGGTTCATCGAGAATTTCTCCAAGATAGCTCAACCGCTAACTTCCCTTACTCAGAAAGACAAGAAGTACGACTGGGGAGACAAGCAAGAAGAAGCCTTTCAACTACTCTAGAACAAGCTATGCGATGCACCAATACTATCCCTACCTGAAGGCACGGAAGACTTCGTGGTATATTGTGATGCTTCACGACAACTGAAAGTACATGAGAAGAATTATACCACTCACGACCTGGAGCTAGGAGCGGTGGTATTTGCCTTGAAGATTTGGTGACACTATTTGTATGGTACTCGCTGTACTATCTTCACGGATCACAAGAGTCTGCAGCACATATTTGATCAAAAGGAGTTGAATATGCGTCGGCGACGATGGGTTGAGTTGCTGAACGATTACGACTGTGAAATAAACTATCATCCTGGAAAGGCAAACGTGGTAGCAGACGCATTAAGTCGAAAGGAAAGGGTTAAGACCCTAAGGGTTTGAGCTTTAGAAATGACTATTCAGACGAACTCACCTCACGCATACGTGAACAAGAAGCCCTTAAGAAGGAGAATCTTAAGGCTGATTATCTCTGAGGCATGGAGAAGAAGTTGGTGCCAAATGAAGAAGGAACCTTATACTTCATGGGACGCATTTGGGTTCCGCTCTATGACGGTATTCGAGAGGTTATCTTTGATGAAGCACATAAGTCGAGGTACTCGATCCACCCAGGATCGGACAAAATGTATCAAGATCTGAAAGATTATTATTGGTGGCCAAAGCTCAAGAGCGACGTAGCCTTTTATGTTGGGAAATGCCTAACATGTGCTAAGGTTAAGGCCGAGTATCAGAAACCTTCCGGTCTATTGCAACAACCGGAAATGCCCATGTGGAAGTGGGAGCAAATTTCGATGGACTTCATAACAAAATTACCCAGGAGTCCTAGAGGACACGATATGATATGGGTAATAGTGGATCGATTAACAAAGTCTGCACACTTCCTGCCAATTAGAGAGAAAGATAGCACTGGAAATTTGGCTGAACTTTATATCAAGGAGATAGTAGCACGTCATGGAGTGCCTATCTCGATAATTTCAGACAGAGATGGACGGTTTGTATCAAGGATTTGGCAATCCTTTCAAGAGGCCTTTGGATCTCAGTTAAATCTGAGTACGACTTTTCACCCGCAAACAGACGGTCAGAGTGAACGGATTATACAAACACTGGAAGATACGCTTCGCGCATGTGTGATGGATTTAGGTGGCAGTTGGGATACTCATCTACCTCTGGTTGAGTTTTCCTATAATAACAGCTACCAAACGAGCATTCAAGCCGCACCGTTCGAAGCTCTATATAGCCGTAAGTGCCGCTCACCGTTGTGTTGGGCAGATGCTGGAGATAGATAGTTGGTTGGTCCCGAACTTATTCAAGGAACAACCAACAAGATCATGCAGATCCGAGAGCGCATCAAGGCGGCTCGTGATCGACAAAAGAGCTACGCAGATCGAAGACGGAAACCTTTAGAATTCGAGGTAGGAGACAGGGTTTTGTTGAAGGCCTCACCTTGGAAAGGTGTAGCACGATTCAGAAAATGTGATAAGTTGAATCCATGGTACATTGGGCCATTCAAGATTTTGGAAAGGATTGGTACCGTAGCGTACAAACTAGAATTACCAGAAGAACTGAACGGTGTACATGATACATTCCATGTGTCAAACCTTAAGAAGAGCCCAACTCATGAAACAATTATCATCCTTGCGGATGAGGTGCATATCGACGATAGTCTCCAATTTACTGAGGAACCCGTTGAGGTTACGGACTAGAAAGTCCACAAGACTCGGAGAAGTCGCATCAAGCTGGTCAAGGTTCGCTGGAATTCACATCACGGCCCAGAGTTCACTTGGGAGCGCGAGGATCGAATGTAATCAAAGTTTTCGCATTTGTTTCCTAACTCCCCCACAACCAATAACGCAGCTTAAATTTCGGGACGAAATTTTCTTAACGGGGGGAGAATGTGACAACTGGCAATTTTTAGTGGATCCGTACAATGTTAAACAGTAATTTGTATCTAAATGACTATACCTGATTTGGATTAATGACATGAATGATTTTCTTATTACTGTCATATACTTACAAGTGCATTACATGTTGCAAGAATATTTATCATTATTGCATGCAACACAACATGTTCAATTAGTGCACGAAACAAAGATTAGCACAGTTATCAGACAAACTAGAAGTACTGACGGGAGTTCAATACTCAGACAGACATGATGTTAAGACACAAAATGACCCCAAAACCAAGAGTTACACTAGTATAGTGTGTAGGAAAGTAGGGATCGTAAAACTGCCTTCCGAGTGATAGTTTAAGTGCCAGAAAGTGCCCAAAACTCACAGAAACTGCAGAATTCTGCATATTTCAGCAAAAATCAGCATTTTAACTACACAATATAATGCAGAATTAGAAGCATTGTTTTAGCGTTACGAAGCTAATTATGGTCACCGACCGTCATAACACATCCTATAAACACTAAACATATATAACACTAACTAATTCCATTAGATTCTAACCAAGATCACTAACCTACATTTGAATCACAACCAACACCCCCTAATGTTGACGGTCACCAAGGTGGCCCACCACCTTGATTTTCTTTCATTTGTTTATTAGATATGTTGAGATCTTTGTGAACATATTAACCATTAGTTAAGCACATGTTGGAAGAACTTTACTTTAACCCACAAGACCTTCATTCCATCTCATTTCACCATCTCCAAACAACACATCTCCTCCTTCCTCCTCTCCTTGTTTATGGCATACCACCACCACCATACTCCCACCATTTTCAAGTCATTCTCACACAATCTAAGGTGATCTAAGGGTGCAAGGAACATTTTTACAAAGCTTAGAAGCTTTGGAGATTGAAGGACCATCACCTAGAGGTTTTATCCACCTCTTTCATCATCATCTTCATCTTAGTTTCTTCCCTAGCCATAGAGCTAGTAGTAAGCTCCTCATAACTTGTTTTTGCTTCTCATTTTAGTGGTTAAAGTGTCATGAATATTGTTAAGCTAAAGAAACTCAAGAAAACATGAAGATGATTACTAAGACAAAGCTTAATAACATGAAAACCTAAGTTCTTTTAGTATATGTATGAAACTTGTTTGATGATTTCTTGTGATTATGATGTTGATCATCATAAGAAACTTGCTTGATGATGATTAAACACATGATCTAGCAAGTATGAGGATGGATCTTGTGAAATTAGTAATGATGATCCTTAATGTTAAACATGAACTTGAAAATGAAGTTGTTTTAGAGTATGATGATTATTTGTACATGTTATATGTCTTGAAAATGAATGATTTCAAAGATGATATTTTCAAGAGAACAAAGTTTATTACAATATTAACATGATCATGGTTTTTAAAGAAAGTGAACATGTTTTAAGTGTTAAAACAAGACTAGAAAAGTGTTGGTAACAAGAAGAATACAACAAGAATTATCTTTAGAAAATCATCATCTAAGTTGTAAAGAACTAAAATCTACAAGAAAGAGGTTTATAAACTAAAAACCATGTTTTTAGAGGTAACTAAACTAACTACACAACATGTGAAGTTACTACAAATTTTTACAAACTTTCAAGTTCATAACATAGTGTAAATTGCATGTTTTTGGCTCATTGTAAGTCTTGTTCAAATTGTTGATGATTGGTGATGATTTTTAAAAAGAAAATGATATGCCTTTGGGCATGGAAACCTCCATTTTTAAGGGGAAACTATGGCAAATTTTTTATAGAAATTAAACACTTAGAAAAATATTTTTAAACAAGTGTTTACAAGTAAGTTTTGATCATGGTTTTCATATAAAAACTTGCATAATTTTTATTACAAAAATTACAAACATTGGAGGTTGATTTTTGATAAATAAAAATGACTAAGTATATATTTAGGAAAATATATATTTAGATATCACAAATTGTGTGCTACTTGTATATTATGTGTATTAGTTATATTATTTTAGGAACTTGAAAATAATATAACACACCAAAATACAAAAATTGTAATATGAAAATATTACCAAAATTCCAAGGAAATGAATATATAATTTATACCCGAATATTGGACAAACCGGACAAGGACTATGGACTATAAAAATATATATTCCGGAGATAAATTCATATATTTCGACAAATGTGTTAAACAGTATTTTGGAAACCAAAGAAACGGAAAATGTGGATTTTTACAAGCATTACAAAATATATCATATTTTGTCAAATAGAAAATATATTATTTTTTAGTGAAGAAAAATATATATTTTCTTAAACAAGTTAAAAATATATTATTTTGGATGAAAGGTAGAAATATATTTTCTAAATTTAATATAAAAAATATATATTATTTTTTAGGTATATATCAAGGTATATTATTTTTGCCAAGAAAGATTTATAGATATTTTTCTAAAAAAATTCTCTTAAAATATATATATATTAGGAATATAAACTTGGTGATTTTTAGTTGTCTAAAAATAATATTCCGGAAAATTAAATACAAAATTAAGTATAAGAATACTTAATAAATATAAGAAAATACGTATCCTCGTACGTACAAATACACATCGAAATACGCCACCAATACTTGACAAAATACACAAGTCTAAAATTACACAAGTCTAAAATTACACAAGTATAATTATACCCATACTTGGGAAATATTCATGAAGGAATTACAAAACGAAATAAGTCAAAAATATATTATCTTAACAAATATTCCAAAGAATTGTTAAATATAATTTAAGTTAAAATACTATTATTTTAACCAATAATTATATACTTTGGAATTATACAATGTACATACAAGACATAACTCAAAGTATACCATGAATTCCAAAAGTCATAATACCTAAGGCTAAGAGTCGTTACACGACCTAGCCGTCTAATAAAACATAGCACGTGTGTAGGTAGTTGAACGACCCGTGGAAAAGAGCTTTGAGTTACTAGACAGAAGAACGCAAATCAGTAAGTTCATGTCCCCCTTTTCTTTTAACTGTTTTCAGTTTTATAACTCTCGGGGGTGAGATACATGTTTCAAAGGTTTCAAAAGTTCAAATGTTTCAATGGTATGGTTTAGCTAAGGAATGAACTGTTAGATCACGTGGATGATGTAGTATCTCTCCTAAGTCTCGTTAATCTAGTTTAAGACCGAGGGGCATGAGTGGTAGATCTATCTAGGTGTAGCGAGCCCCACCCATGGGTCCTTGTGTGGCCGCATGTGGTAACTATGTCGTTCCCGCCGGATGTACCAGAGGAAATTCGCTAGGTTTGAACACTTCCTACGCACCACACATATTAATATCCTTGCAAAACATCAATGATCTGTTTATAGACACTTACATACCGGTTATCAAAGGAATTCTCTCAAATGTTTACAAATCATTACGAGCTCACATACAAAACACATGAACTCGCTCAACTTTTGTTGATGTTTTCAAACTACATGTATTTCAGGAAACTGATATGGATCTGGTGGGCGTTTCAAAGATTTCAAGAAGTATTTACAAGAAATGATGTCATCCTTTTTAGAAGGGTTTGAATTGTGTATCTTATCCTTGATAAGATACATGAATCAAAGCCTTGATTTATCTATGTCTTCTGTTTAATGTCCTTTATGGAACTTGTTTCATTTAAATGGTTTGTAAGTTAAACTTGAAGTTGATGGTTGGTACTAAACAATTTGGGTTGTATTATTTTGAAACATATTAATGGATGAACATCATGGTTTTAATCATATAGTTGTTTGTTATAATTGAATGCAATGATATTAAGCAAGTCACACATCATACGCTTCCGCAAAGGTCAGGGTGTGACACTAGGTGAATAAGATTGCTCAAGAGAATCCATAACAACTATTTAGCAACAAGATTTAATGCGTTCATTATCCCATACTAATAAACAATATCTCAACAAACAGTCATACAGATTTCATGTCTCTCAAACAATACAAATCCGACAACCTAGATTTTAAGTGAGTTTCTAGACTTCCTAATCTTGTTTCATGACAACCTGCGATTAACCTTCAACATAGGTTAAAATAAAGTCAATACAAAAAGTAGTGGCGAGTATACAGGTTTGATATAATAGTAAAGTAGATAAAGCGTTGCGAACTTCCTCATACATAAACATGATACAACACAACACAACACATATACTCACAAGACAATTACTACCAGCTAAGTCCCGAGATGACTACGAAGGAGAGCCAACAGGGCATGTTATCCTTAACTAGACCCCGTCGGGTGTGAGTCGAACTATAGTACCATACTAGCTAAGGTGGAACGTAACGAGTATGAGTCCTAGCACATATGTATCATGCATCACGTGTAAATATGTACGTCAGTCATTCGCATGTGAAAATAGTTTAGAATGTGTACTGCGTTTTGATAAGTGTGTTTTAGATATGAACGTATGTTACACCCCAAAAGTGTGTGTTTTAAAGCGTAAAAATTGGTCAAGTATACTCACGGTGTGTGTTTAGCAAGTAACACAATCTGGATTGGATTGAAGGGAGCGCATCGGGTCAGCCTGTGCACGGAAACAGAAGCATAAGTCTTCCTCAAGGCTGAATGGTCGTAAACAGAATGTCGAGTGGGGTGAAAGTGTTCAACAGTCTATCCGAACGGATGGGTCCCATCCGAACAGATGGTCATCCGGACGGGTGGTCATCCGGGCGGATGGTCATCCGGGCGGATGGCCATTCGAACGAGTGGCCATTCGAATCGACTGTGGGTGTTTCTTAAAACTTGAAGTTTTGGTGAAAATCGACTGTGGGCCATTCGGAATTTGTGTAAAAACCGAAGAAAAGTTCAAAACATATGAAAAAGTGTTGAAATCGTTCATAACTAAGTTGAAAAGTGTGAAAATCCTTTAAATCTTGACCCAATCTCGATTAATGATGCTCCACAACAGTTTTCCTAAACAAAAGAGTGGAAACCACCTTCGATAGGTCCAAATCAGATGATTTCGAGAAACAGTTAGTGTGTATATATGATTTTGTTGAAGAAGATGGAGTAGAAGTGAAATAGTATGAAGATTGAAGGAGATTTGAGGGAAAAAACTTACAAAAGTCTTGATTCGCGGTTGGAACCTTGAGAGTGTCAAAGTGTTGGAATGGAGACCTTAGGTTGGTATTTATAATGGAGGGGAAAGGTTAAGGTGGTGCGCGATTGCGTGGTGTTCGGATGGCCCCATCCGGACGAATGGTCATTCGGACGGATGGTCATCCGGGCGGATGTCCATTCGGACGGAAGGCCATTCGGACGGCCGAGTTTGCGCGAGTTAGTTCTCCAACTTTGGTTCGTTCGTTAAGCGTTGCGTTGCGTTAAACATTATACGTTTTAGCAAATTAAGTAGTGTTATGTTGCGTTTCAGTGCGATAGTTTGAGTTGCGCGTGCAAGCGAGTGCGCGTTTAAACAAGTCTTAATACTTAGATATTTATATATAACTAAATATTATAATAATAGGTCATAGCATAAGTAACTGCTTTTCAAGTTTGCGTTGCGTTTGCGTTTGCGAGCAACGTAGCAATAACGTAATAGTATATGCGAAAAGTGTAAGCGTTGTGATATAGCGTGTTGTAATAAGCGATGTGTTTGTGAAAGTATGCGAAGTAGCATAGTAAGCGTTATAGTTTACATCATGATCCGAATCTCTGGTGCTAGGCGTAACGAGAGTAACGAGAGTAACAAGCGCGAAAGTGCGGGTTGTTACATGTATAGTCCCCACGAGTTCCAAATCCCCTGTACATGAACTAAAATACTCTTATAAACCACTTGTAAAAGTTACATAAGGAGATGTTATATATTACTATCTTTTAACCCTATAAAAATCAAACTTTGCATAATCATCCAATTTAGCACTTAAATTCAATAAGGAAAATATTGCGTAGTACAAATTTAGCTACAAATTATCAAGAATGAGATATACATACCGTGATGACCCATACCCATTTGATTTGTTATCCAACTTATTAAATCATTTTAATTTTTAAGACTACTATCAAGCTTTCTAGTATATTATTCAAGTTACCTTGCATTTCAACCGGTTGAAGTGGCAAGGAGAAGATCCACTAATCCATCTAAAGGTTCCGACATGAAATGATCGTCTTCTTTGTCAACAGAATAATGCTTTCTTGATACAAAAACCACATTATATGCAACATCTTTCTCAACAACATACCTGCATTATTTGCATTTGAATCGCATCATGTAGTCTTTAATCATCAAGATCGACATAATAATTAATAAGTATGTGTAGTGGTGAAATCTTATTGAACATGTGCTCCAAGTCTCTAGATGATATATCATTGACTTCCTTAAAGAGCACCCACCTTTGTTCCCTCGATTCCTCTTTCAAACTTCTTTAAACCAGTTAAAGCCCTCCGTTTATAAGTATGTTACCTTGTTGGCTTGTTCCACTTTTTTATGAAACAGTCTTGGCGATTTCCATAGCCTAGTTAACTTGAGTCTCTTCACTGCCTCATGAAACCACAACCTCCCTTAGTCTTTCAGTTATTCCTTTGGAGTTTTCCCGAAGAGACATGACTACGATTACAACCATATTTGCCCCATATTTCTGCATTGTTGGACCCCCTTTAATAAGATGGAATTCGTCCTACTTAGATACATGTTCGACTTCTTTCAAAATTTTCGCAAGAAAACTCAAGACCACCCCCATGACTTTCAATTGAGCTACCAAATTAATTAATAACATTACAACGGTATATAAAATTCCAAATGACATGAGTGATTTTAGAAACCTATGTACTGAATTCTTGACATCTGATTCCTTTAATCTAACAATATTATGTTTAATCATGTAATATTAAGTCTACTAAAGATTGTCTCTCTTGTTCTTGATTCGTTATTATTTCCAACATAAAGAAGATGGTTTTATTATTCCAACTAGATTTAAAGTCGGCATTCCTTACTGGAGAGTTACAACCTTACAAGAGGATATCTATGCTCGACTACCAAAAAGCTTTGAAGTGTTGGGATACAAAGCTAAGGTGTGTAAACTTAAATGGCCCTTATATGGGCTTGATACTCTAGTTATGTGGATGATAAAAAAGAGTACGACGAAGAAACAGTAAAAACATGCTAACATATTTGGATTTTCAACAACATGAAGCAATGAAAATTAATTATGATAGTAATCTAACCATCTTCTTATCCAAGGAGTTTTTGCTTCATAGCAGATCTTAACTTATGAATTGAAATATCATTTCATTCGAGAAATGGTTGCTCAAGGGAGGTAAAATTTAGAGTTTTACAATATTCATGATCAAATGGCTAATGTATTTACTGATGTGGACCTTCCTGCCCACATCATCACAAAATTATAAATTGCATTGCTGCACGTATCTTTTAATTTCAGTGTTACATGTTTACATTATTGTTTGCATATTTAGTTATTTTGTTTAGTGTTGCATGGTTCAATGTTGCATGTTTCCCTTAAATTAAGGAAAGAGAGTGGGGGACATTTCCATGATCTCCACGTAGGTAGTTTATATGCATGTCCTTGTATCCCTATATAGAGACTTTTTGTTTAATGAATGATTATGAAAAGAAAATGAATCAGTGAAATTTTGTGTTCCACTCTAAATTTCTATCTAGTCTCTGTCTAATTTCTGGGACCATTTGATAAATGATTCAGTTCGTTTCAATTGGTATCAGAGACGCCGTGATCCCCTTTCAGACTTATGGCTGCTCAAACTCTATCCAAACACGAGTTGTTCGATCGAATAGAGTCAACTATTGCTCGGATGATCGATATTCTCAAAAATCGACCTCGTTCCCTACCCTTGCTCCAAAACCCAATCCTACAGCCACACCGCCACCACCCATTTTGCCCCTGAACCACCGGTTCCGGCTACCGGACCACCGCTATCCGCCACTACCATGCCACCAAAACAAGTGTTCGTAGCAATTACACCACCACCAAACCGGCCACCGCCACCCAGTTCACACCATTACCACCACTCCAAAAACTCACTATGATAACTTCATCAGTTTCCTCTCCATCTTTGATGAACACTACTTCATCATATATCAAGAATGTTTTGGCTCCAAAAACTGAGTGGCGCCCACCGTGGCGCTTGATGGAGACAACTCCGAATGCTACCGTACGAGTCGAGTGGCGTCCGCCGTGGTTTCCACCAAGTCGAATCCGGATTTTCGCCTTGAGGACAACGCGTGTTCGAGTGGGGTGGAATGATGTGGACCTTCCTGCCCACGTCATCACAAAATTATAAATTGCATTGCTGCACATTTCCTTTAATTCCAGTGTTACATTTTTACATTATTGTTTGCATATTTAGTTATTTTGTTTAGTGTTGCATGATTCAATGTTGCATGTTTCCCTTAAATTAAGGAAGAGAGTGGGGGATGTTTCCCATGATCTCCATGTCGGTAGTTTGTATGCATGTCCTTGTAACCCTATATAGGGATTTTTTGTTTAATGAATGATCATCGAAAAAAATTGAATCAGTAAAAATTTTGTGTTCCCCTCTAAATTTCTATCTAGTCTCTATGTAATTTATTGGACCATTTGATAAACGATTCGGTTCATTTCATTTACCAATGCATTATCGAAAGAAAATGTTGTTTTCTTTAGACATAAGCAACGGGTAAGAATGTTTGAATTAGGGAGGTGTTGGTAATAAATCAAACTAATAATGTTGAATGCGTCAGTAAAATGGGTCATTAGGTTGTTTGAAGTTAGAGCATCACCAATAGGTGATTTTTCAATGTTTTTACATGCTTATATGTGACGTATTTGCTTGTTTTTCCTATTGTGATATTTGTTTTTCATACCCATTTTTTTTTTGGGTGATGTGTGTCTACAAAAACTAGAAAAAATGAATGGATGGTGGGTCCATTGGCAGGCAAGTGGGGTTGGGTAGGTGGGTTGGGTATTAATTTAAAACAAGTGGTGATGATGTGTTAATGGTTTTGAAGGTTTTCTTATTGGGTAGGTTTAGGTATTTTTAAAGAATTGATATTTTTATGAAGTGGCAGCTGACGTGGCACATTTTTATGTGGTTTGGGTGAATAATGCACTTACCCTAGGGCGTTTTCCGTCATGTGGCAGTACAGTCAGCAAGGGGCATTATTGGGCGTTTTTATAAAATTGGTGTAGTGGGGATGTGGGCATTATGTTAAAGGGTGTAAATAATTAAATACAAATAAAAAAATCAACAAAAAAACCTATTGGATTAAAAAAGGGAATATTAAATGCTATTGGCCAAACACAAATGTTGATGGCGTGATTTAAAACACGCCAAGGGAATTTTTTTTCCAAAAAACGCTAAATAACACCCATGTGTAGTGGTTGCCGGGCGTGATTGGGCGTTATTGGGGGAAGAAAACGCCTAAATCTAGCCCACTACGGATAGTCTTATAGTAGTTTTAGGATAGATCAGTTGAATCAAGTATTGAGTCTAATGGTAGGTAGTTGTGAGTCTCTTTTTTATTCTAAGTATGAAATGCTCTTTTTATATTGACAAGCAACATATTACTACTAATCTAAAATCATTGTTTGCATTACTGGTTGCCAACAATTATGTGCTTGAGACATTTGAGATTAAAACCTGGGCACTTCCACTAGATTATGTTCTTTAAGGAATAGGTTCTTGTATTCCCATATTGAAAGATGCAGCACGAGACGTTTATCTTTGAATCTTTTCTCTTGACAATATATGATCTGGAACACCCCTTAGTTTAAATCTGGAATACTTTTAAAGAATATATGATCTGAAGTTCTATCTTAGTGGCTTTCAAATGCTCTTTCAATTTTAAAAGCGCTTTGTTAGGGTATGAAGGTATGAACATGATCATCTAAATATCTTTAATGGATTGAAGATTGAGTAAGCAAATGAGGAAGGTTATAGATAATTTGGCATTTTGAATCTTGAGACTAAACTATATGTTGTGAATATTGTTGGGTGCATGTTATGGTTTACAAGGTGATGTGTGATTGTGCACATCATTTTACATGTGATCAGAAAGCAAGGTATGTGGTTCATCACGATTCTGTAGTGAAGTATTGGTAGTCTCTGAAGCTGGCGCAAGAATCTAGACATGAAAGTTTTTTATAAGCATTGGTCATAGAACCATAACTCTTCAATTGAAAGGTCACAACATTATATTTTGTGTAAAGTATAATTTGAGCTTCTGAGCTTGATATCCGGTTGCAGGTTGAGCCCCTACTTTTCTAAGTTGAACAAACAAGTCCCCCGTTGCTCCATTGCAACAATTAAGTTCCTGTTAACAGAATTGCTTAGTCAATCGTTAGTTGACCGGATATCAATCTCAGGGCCTCAAATTGTACTTTACTCTTTTTTTTTTCTACTTTGTAACTAAAACTCTAAAAGCACACAAAACTAGTTTAAACTAATGATCTTAACCTATACATTTGTTCAATGGTGGCTAATAAAGACTTTTTAAGTTTTTTAAAGTTGAAATACAATTATATGAGGGTATATTAGACAATTCATCGGTCAACGGTCAACGAACATTTGATTATCCAACTCTTTTAAAAGAGACTCAATTGTTGCAATTGAGCAACGTTGGGAACTTAATTGTTCAAATGGTTACATTGGATCCCGAAGAAAATAAACTGTTTCCTTTGGAGGGTGGTTCTTGACCGATTAGCAACAAGAGAAGCCCTACAATTGAGACATATTCCACTCACTTCCATTAGCTGCCCTTTCTGCAACAATGCGGTGGAATCGGTAAACCACTTGTTGGTATCTTGTGACTTGGCCCAACAGATTTGGACTGTGATATTCCAGTGGATGAAATTGTCCCTACCTAGGTACACTCTAAGTGTGGTGCAATTACTTGTACTCATCCTCTCGCATAAATGCAATAAGATCAAGAAAAGAAGTTTATATGTGGTCGTGGCGGCAACTTGCTGGAAAATATGGCTGACAAGGAACGACATCATTTTCAAGCAAAAGTCAATATCGGTATCGAAAATGATAGCTGACATCAAAGCGGTTTCGTTTACTTGGATCAACAACCGAGCTGGACTCTCGGACCTTGGTTGGGATAATTGGAGGTCTTTTAATTTTTAAAAATATGTAATAGGCGTTAGTTTTTGTACTTTTCCTTCTGTTTGTATTGTTCCTTGAGCACCTTGCTTAAGCCTTTTATAAAAATTTCCGCCTTTTTCAAAAAAAAAAAAAAAAGATATCTTGTACCTAAAACTCTAAAAGCACACAAAACTTGTTTAAGCTAATAATCTTAACCTATAGATTTTGTATCAATAGCTTTGGTTTAAATTATTTTCACAAGTATCCTTCAAAGGATGTCTTTTGGTAATTGAAATTATTCCTCAATCACATATTTTGTTAAAAGGCTAGAAAATACTTTAGGAAGAATTAAAGGTAACTTGGATTTTAATAATTCCATCTTTAGGTGGTTGGCGAACAGTAATTCTACTTTTAAATATCGTAATTGGTAGTACCATCTTTTAAAAAACTTTATGAAATGACATTTCTACTTTTAAATATCGTACCTGGTAGTCCCATCTTCTGCAAAACTTTATGAAATGACATTTTAACCCTCTCTAGTTTTAAGTGCTTATTTTTTATATATGCATGTGTCGGTATAAATTTAAGTTGGTTTACGTTTCGACGTAAATTTGGTCATACGATTTCATATGGTCTACGTTTTGACGTAAATGCTGTTCGGAAACGAGTTGGATCAAATATAATGCGTTTTCATTAAACAGTATAAATTCCAGTTATTTTACGTTTCAACACCGCTATAACGCGGTACCATCCTTTAACTTAAAAACACTATTTCTTATGTTTTGACATAATTTTTTTAGTAAAATAAGTCGGGTCAAATATAAAACGTTTTTCATACTTTTTATGTACGTTTTCAGTTGGTCTACGTTTAAACGTAAATTTCTTTCAAAAACAAGTTGATTCAAATATAATACGTTTTCATTAAACAGTATAAATTCGCGTTATTTTACGCTTTGACTCTGCCCAACGCGAGGGATAAATTTACTAGTTTTGTATAAATTTACGCTTTGATGCTGTCACAACCTTTTCTAAAATTTTAATTTAACGACCTTTTATAGAGGTTTACTTATTATTTTACTATTAGGGCCATTAGTTATATACTCTCCAACACCCTCGTCCGTCATTCGCTCCATCCTCCAACCTATATTATGCATCATTCATCATTCGTCTTCGATATACAAAAACACTAATAATAAAAATTGGATGATACCAAATATTTAAAACGTTACATACTAATAAATAAATAAAAAACATTACGTAAAATAATAAAAAACAGGATGATAAAAATATAAAACCTTACATTCCAATAAATAAAAGAACATTACGTAAAAAAATACATAATAATATAGAAACATTATGGGGCAAACCTCAAATATTTCCTTACAACATCCTAAGTCACCTTATTTTACGGTTGGTAATTAGCTGTATTCAAAGGGTGTTGTTAAATACACCCATAAGTCAACTTTCTTTTATTAAATACACCTATAAGTCAACTTTCATTTACTTTCTCCCACAAGTCAACTTTTCAACTTTCCATAAAGTAATAATGGACCCACAAGTCAAATTATAATTTTTTTTCCATAAACTTCTTTTAATAACTTTCTTTTATTAATCCTTGTGATGGGTATATTTATCACATCCCTATTCAAAAGACCGATTTAATTATCTTGACGGCTATTAAATGTACTCACTCTTGTTATTTTTTATACCTCTTTTCCATTTCAATAGACCGACCGCCGACGTTATAGATGACATGAAACCTCGTTTCCCAAAATTAAATAAAGTAAATTAATTCAAGCGTAAATAGTAAACGCTATTCCTCAATTATATAATTTGTTAAAAGGATAGAAAAAAAAAACCCTAGGAAAGATCAAATAAAAGTAAACGCTCAAAATGTATATACACTAGTTTTTGCTCCGCCCGCGTTGCGGGGCAATAAGCCGAATATTTCTCTCATAACATGTATGTCTGTACAGATGGCAAAATCGTAATTATATTTTGAACTAGAGGCGAAATTATAATTTTAAACTGATTGAGCTAGGGGGAAAACATAATTTTATTTTGAACTGTGGATAAAAACGTAATTTTGAGCTGAGTGCAGAATCGTAATTTTGAGCTAGAGGAAAAAACAACATTTTATTTTGAACTCGAGGCAAAAACGTAATTTAAACGGATGGCGAAACCGTAATTTTAAACTGGGAACAAAATTAAAAATGAGTTTTTGAACCGAGTGCAAAAGTGTAATTTTGAGCTAGGGGCAAAATTATAATTTTATTTTGAGCTGGGGGCAAAAACGTAATTTTAAAAGAAGGACGAAAGCGTAATTTTGAACTGAGAATAAAATTAAATTAAAAATTGGTTGGTCCAATAGAGAAGTGCCAGGCAAGCTGTCTTGCACTATTCCCTCAACTTGAAAATACTTGAACTGTGGGTAAAAACGTAATTTTGAGCTAAGTGCAGAATCGTAATTTTTAGCTAGAGGAAAAAACAACATTTTATTTTGAACTGGGGGCAAAAACGTAATTTTAAACGAAGGGCAAAACCGTAATTTTAAACTGGGAACAGAAGCAAAAATGAGTTTTTGACCCGAGGGCAAAAGCGTAATTTTGAGCTAGGGGCAAAATTATAATTTTATTTTGAGCTGGGGGCAAAAGCGTAATTTTAAACGAAGGACGAAAGCGTAATTTTAAACTGGGAATAAAATTAAATTAAAAATAGGTTGGTCCAATAGGGAAGTGACAAGTCACAAGTATCGTTGAGCTTAGTTTCACATTAAGAATTAAACAATTCACTTAGATTGTCAATATACTGATCCACTTAAATTTTCACACAAACTTCAACTGATTCAGGATACGAATTAGATGTATTAAGAACTTAAACTCATTCATGTGTCCCACCTCTTGAATATACTCCCGTATCCAGATCCCAATATTCAGTCTTACAGGTGAGTATACCTAGATGATATCTGTAAGGGGTTAAATTGAGAAAACCGTGAGAGCTCAGGTCAGAACTTCCGTTCAGCAGAGAGATGACGGCTTCGACTTTTGGTGTGTCCCCTTTAGAGGATCTTTTCTTCAACAGCACATGAATAGCATTTTTCAATGTTTCATCATTTTATATGCTGAGGGCGGCGCTATATTTCAAGCAAGCAGAAAGTATTATACGGGGACTAGGCCATTGCTTCCGCAAAATCAGAAGTCCCGGGATAATACCCCAGATATCACTAAGCATAAAGACCTAATATCTCAGAAAGAGGGGTCCTTCAAACGAGATTTCAGGGGTTACCTATATATCCAAGTAGTGTTCCCCACGAAATAAGCAAGTTTGAATTTAAGTTTATATCCCGAAAAAGTTTACTAAATGTATAAAAACCTATCGGCATATCATCAGTGAGACTGTTTAATGCTATATAATCATTACATTTCTTTAGCATACTGTAACTGTCTACTGATGTACTATCATTTCCTCTTTATACACAAAAACTCATTTTTTTTAATTTTATCATGTTTTTGGCTTTTTCAAATGTTTTTTTGTATTTTCTAACAACAATACTCCCCCTAAAATGCAAAACCATTTTAAAGAAAATTTGACAACCAATACTGATAGCTTTGTCTCGCCATCCATTTTCTGCTTTTCGTGCTCTGTTTTGCAGAAAATATAACATACCCCCATGATTTACAACACATTGATATTTTACAGTTTGAAAACCGTTTTTCAATCTTGTGAAATTAATCATGTTTGTTCAACCGTGAGGGTTTCGGCGTTTTCAATCAACATATATTTTATTTTATTTTTTTAATTTTGAATTTTTTTTTACAAATTTAAAAACAAACATATTTTTGGTTTTTAAATTTTCAATTTTTAGGGTTTTTGAAATATTGTTTATTTATATACAGAAACCAAACAAACTCCCTGTTTCAACCAACACAGGGTTCAGCAGCCTCCTATTCCCGTTGTGTCAAGCTGCTCCAACTTCCATTCTCACAATCTTCGGTTTTGTTGAGCACCTGCACATTCAGACTACTTGATTAGTTAAACAATTTAGCCCAGGTCTGTTGGACCTTAGGCATTTCAACACAATATATATCATGGAGTGTAGGAAAATCTTTGTCATCAAAGACTTTTTTATCTTTGAATTCAACTTTCTCATCTTTTACCAAAGTCACTTGTTTCTTAACACTCCATTTTTGACCTTTCGGAGTACCTCTTTTGTAAAAATTTGAATCTTTTTGAACATTCGGTTTTTGAACAACAACTTTTGGTTTCCAAAACTCATTTGGTTTTGTTGCATCGACAGTTGTTTTCCAACTTTGTGTTGTTCTTAATCTGGGTGTGTGAAAATTCCAGGTCTGTCTTGAATCGAACCTATTAGGTTTTGATTTCCAAGTTTGGTTTGAAACAAACTTGTTTGTGTTGTACCTCCAAGTTTGTTTTGAATCAAATCTGGTTGACCTGTGTTTCACATACTCAGATTTTTGTTTCTCAACATTGTCAGAGTTCTTTTTGTCAACATCCACAGGTTTCAGATTTGGACATTTTCGTGCAAGATGTCCAATTTGATCACATTTAAAACATGTTCTTTTTTAAACATCTTTGACCTGTGGTTGTTGCTTTTTCTTTTGAGCATAGAACTCTTCATTAGACTGACGTCTAAATGGAGTTATTTTTCTTCTTCAAAACTTTTTCCTTGAACAAAATTCATCTTTGCCTGAAAATTTTGTATTTCACTTTTCTTCCAATTCTGTTTCTTCTTATAACCCAACCCAGCCTTCATGTTTTTCTTCTTGTAACCAGGTTTGTTATAAAAAGTTTTGTGACACTTTCCAGCAAACTTTGGAATTTCAGATTTTTCAATCTCAACCATCTTGAAAACTTTATCAACCTTTTCTGAAATCACATTCTGAATCGGGAATACAACATCTAAGAATAATTTGTCCGATCCAATCATGGTATAAACCAATCCTTTTGAATCATCATTCAAATTTTTCTCGGATTTTGATTTTTTCAGATATCCATCATGAAAATTACCTTAATTTTCATCTTGTGATTCAGATTTACCTGTATCAACTTACTCTTCTTTCAACACACTTTCAACGACCTTACCTACCACCTCTGAATCATTAGAATCATCAGATTTGGAATAGGTTACGTCAATGTTATCTGGCAATTGATCTACCATGTTGAAAGCTTTTTCGACCTTTTCATAATCATAAAACACAAACTTTTCCGGTGGTGGAACTTGATGAAACTCTGAGCCAATACCCTTCTTGTTTTGCTTAGAATCTATTCCATCTGGTTTTATGTTGAAAATTCTTTCAAGCACATATGACGACGCGTGATAACTTTTTAACTTGTTATTATCCTGTTCTAAATCAGCAATCTGACGCTTAAGTTTAGCAACATCCTCAATGTATGAATTAACAACTTGTTGCTTTATTTCATAATTTCGCTTATACTCCTTAGTTGTTTCAGAACAGTAATTCAATCTTGATTGAACAAATTTCATTTCACTTTTCACCTTTTCATATGACTCTTTTGTAATGTGATATGCCAATTTCATTGAATCATATTCTTTCTTCATTTCTTGACAATCATTTTCTTTTTGATCACATTCTTCTGTCATTTTCAAAACATTTGCTTTCAAAACTTCATTTTCTTTTTCTAACTTTTGACATTTTTCTAAAAGTTTTTCATCATTATCTTTCAAAACTTTTTCGTTTTCTAACATTTCTTTGCATTTATTTTTGAAAACTTCTTCAACTTTTGTGAATTCAAGATCTCTTGTTCTGAATTTTTCATCTTTTTCAGTACAAGCACTGCACGTTTCCATGCATTTCTTGCACTGTTCAACGATTTTTATTTGAGTTTCAGAATCAGGATTTACCTCAGTGATTGGCACTTCGGTGTTTTCTGCTGCATTTGTCTGATCAGCATCTTTCTGCTTTCCTTCAACACTAACCTCATTACCAGCATCACCAGCAACCTTCAAAATCTCATTCTTCACTTCAGCCAAACTTTCAATTTTCTTCTCATCTTCTACAACATGTTGTTCTTTAGTAACAGCTTTCTCAACCTCTTCATTCACCTCAACTTCAACATCTTCAGCTTTAACCTCTTCAGCAGTTTTCTTCAGATTGTTTACCATTTCTTCAACATTCTTCTTCATTCTCTCTTCATCTCGCTTCCTCAAACACGATTTCATGGCATATCTTATTTCCTTTTCATGCCTTTTTGCATATCTGTCATCTTTTAATACATTTCTATAGTATTCGGTAGATCGAGGAATTATGAGAAGAACATCTTCAAAAATTATATCTTTCTTCGGAACAACAGGTTCACCTTCTCTGTTGAAATAGCACTCTCTCTTCTTATCCCATCTCTTATTTATGACAGCACTCTCATACTCTTCTTGCATTTCATCCATTCTGTTCAAAGCAATGTTTCTTTCTCGATAAGTTTTCTCACTCAGAATCTCTTCTCTGGTTTTCTCTTTGATTTCAGCTGTCCCTTTTTCTTCTTTGTTTTCCTCTTGAATTTCAGCAACAAAAACATAATGTTGACTTTTTGCTGTTTTTCTGCCATGAGCTGTAACTATATTTTCCAAACGATCTTCTTCTGGAAGAATCTGACTCCAATCATATCCTTCATCATGATGGATTACAGCACAAGCTCTTGACTTATCTCTGGATTTATCTTCAATTATTTTCGGCTCTTCTTTGCTTCGGTGGTAGATTGCCTTTCGGTAATAATCATCATTGAACGGATGTTCATTTCCACCAACTACAGAATTATTGCATTCTCTCTTGAAATGGCCTTTTTGCTTACATTTGTAGCAGGTCACTTTGGACTTGTCAAATCCAAGCTTTGTTGATGGACCACCTAATGATTGTTTCCCATTAATCTCCATGTATCTCTGAGCTCTGCGAATGCAACTTGCTAAACACCAGCGAATATCGATGAGTTCCATTTCTTCTGGATCAATCTGGTCGTAGTCTTCTTTGGTTAACTCTGAGTTACCAATTTTGCCTGCCACTAGACCTTCATACGATTCCAGAACAGATGCAAGAAAACTCATTTGCTGCTTAGCTGCATTGATGCTCATTGCAGGAGAGTTTTTCAACTTAAGAGCAATGTTGCACAGTATCTCCTCTGCTTCTTCAGAACTAGCTTTTGAAGCCGATGAATGATAACCCGGATTGTAGCTTGATGAGCTTGTCTGAGGTTCTTTTGTCCTCTCACCACTGAATGCTGTCTTTGGTGAACTATCAGCTTTCACCGAAGGTAAATTACCTTTGTAATACAAACCAACATTCTGTTGATGTGAAGAACTGCTCATCTTGCTTTGTTTCTGCAATTCAAGCTCATGAGTTTCAATCTTTTCAATTAACGCATCAAGAGAAATTGTTTCATACAAAACATCATTTTTCAAAATGAACACAACGTTTGCCACTGATCAGCTCGTGGTAACGCTTCTATGATTTTGTCTATTATTTCTTCTCTTGTTTTTTCAATCTTAAATCTTTCCAGTTCGATTTTTAGATGACAAAAACGTTCGATCATTTGTCGAACTGATTCACCGTTAAGACTATCAAACAAATCAAATTCCTTTTTTAATAAAGCAATTTTGTTTTTCCTGATTTGTTTACCCCCCTCTGCCTTAACCCGTAAAGCTTCCCAAATAGATTTTGAAGATCCATCATGTTGTAACAACGTAAACATGTCATTTCTGATGGATGATTGAATTAACAACATCATTCTTTGGATAATTTCTTGAATGGAAGATCTTCTCCTTTATCATCTTTTGGTCTTTCATATCCAAACTCCAGACAGAACCAGCTCTCGTGTGCATAGGCTTTTGCCCAGTTGATGAAACGCTCTTTCCACCATGTATAGTCTTCAATACTTTCAAGAGTTGGTGGCTTCGAGTGTGTTCCGTAGAAGTTATCATGTTTAATATTGTCTTTAATTGATTTTGTTATCGATTTGGGTGTAACATCTGAAGTTTCCGACGAATCTGAAGTAAACGCGTTGTAGAAACTGTTGAAGAATTCTTCAGCCATGATGAAAGCTTCTTGAATTTCCTGGAGACAAAACAATCAAACAAACACAATCAGTTTAAACAATATCAAATAACTTGACACAAACTGACACTCGGTTGACGTGAAATGATCTTGACGCGAAAAATCCACTTTCAAACGGAATAATAATCTTCAAACTGAATCAGGTTTCAAACGGAATTACTTTGATCCGGAATACCCTTTTCAAACGAGATTACACTTTCAAACGGAATACGTTTTCAACCAAAATCACTTTTCAACCGAAATAAGGACTTTCAAACGAAATCACTTGTTTCAAACGAAATCTTCAAGCGGAATTACACTTTGAAGCGGAATCAGGTGAACTTTTCAAGCGGAATAGTGATTTCAAGCGGAATCACTTGCTAATATCAAACGGAATTATGCTTTGAAGCGAAATTAACAGGATGTTTCAAACGAAATCACGAAGCTCGTTCAAACGGAATTAAGTTTTTGGTCCATTTTTGTCACTTATAAGCCAAATTTAGGTCTGATTCTCTCAAGGCTTTGTTAAAACACTGTTTCGCTCGTAATATGTGAAATTCAATCCATTTTGACTGTGAAATCTTGTCTAACTTGAAAAAGAAGTTGTAGAAGTCAGAAAACTGATGAAATCGAGCTAAACTCTTCCTCCTGAGCTCTGATACCACTTGTAGGATCGTTGTACGACCTAAACGAGTCGATCAGAAGAGTTGTTTATCCGAATCAAAGGCGAAATCAATGACACGGACGCTCAATTCAATTATAATGTCTCTTGTATTGATATAATAGTCTTACAGCACCTGGAGACAATTCTGCAACATGTAACACCCTGAAAAATTTACGTCCTATAAGGTGTTGACACGTGTCATAGGTTTGAACGTGTGAAGGAACGTTCTAGAAGGACTAAAGTTGACAAACAGTGAAACTGTGTAAATAGAAGGGTTCAAAGTGTCAACAATGAATAATCACACTTTGCAATAACCCTACATGATGTTTATAACCTTAAACGAATAGATCATGGATCATACGAGGCGAATTGTGAAAGAAGGTGAGAGATTACAAACTACAGGGGTTAAATGTGCCAACATGTTTAAATTATACCTCTGAGTGACCTTTTGACAAACCCGAAGCTTTGTAACGATTAATTATGCTCACTAGAATGTACCATAAAAATTTCACCAAGTTTCGTTATCGTATGAGCAAGTTGTGATAAAATTCGTGTGCAAGGGTTAGAATCGTCAACGTGGAAATTTAGGGCTTTTCGGGTGATCACAAAGTTACCCGAGGACTTAACAAAGTGGGTATAAGTCTTAAAGCCCCAATTATTAAATATCAAAGCTTCTTATGAAAGATTGGACTTGAAAACGACCTTTCGGGGGACTAGGGACCAAAGTGCAAACAAGAAAAACAAGTTAACCTGATCAGGGGGCCCAAGCGGCCCGCATCAGGATCAACAAAAATCAAAGCGGGCCGCATTCGACCTGCAGATGCAGAAAATGACCTGCTGCATGGGCAGGTGTCTGTTCGTGCCTTATAACCGACTTATATTGATGGTTTTCGATACTAGGGGCTGGTATACATTAGTATACAACTTATAAAAGCCATATACATTCATCATTGATCATCATTCACCCATTTGGAATCAAAGAAGAAAGATCAAAGTCCTTGTCGATAGTCTCGTGTTCAACATACAAACACATATCAACTTCTGGACATCAAAGGAGCTTACGGGTCATTCACAAGACTTCCATATCATCCATTAGACTTGTGTAAGTGCTCTTAATCCTTCTCGATTCAGTTTTACATCGTTTATAGCCTAGAAATCAAACCGTCGTAACTACGGTTTGACTTGGCGATAAAACACAAACGATCCAGAGATTTGTCGAAACGAAAGTTGTTACGAGTTGGTAATTATATGAGTATTAAAACCCTAAAAGGGCTCTCACTGATTTTAATCCTAACTATGTCGTTTGTCGAGTCAAAGGTTACCCGAAAAGTCAACAGAAATGATAATCGCATATTTAATGATACGGAGGGCGTGTAATCTGTTTTAACACTCATATAAACTGAAAATAAGTATAAAAACTTGTCTACGCTTGTTTGATTCGACAACTTTCTATTTAGAACCGATTCGGAGCCGAAAGACGCAAAAGTTTGACTTTTGCGTTGACCTCAGTTCTGACCCGATTCTTATAGGTTTAGACATGCCTTGAGGTTCCTTTAGGACCTAGATACACGTGTGTATAAACCTCTGCGTTTATACCACTCGAATCCCTAATCGTCCGATGTTTCCGTTAATCGCCTAAATAGTGACCGTAATGCCCTTATGACCATAAAACGAGATTTTGGGAAAAGTGGAAATGCCATAATCTTAGTTATTGATTATTATGCATGTCCCGAAAATTTCACGATAATCGGAGGTCTAGATTAGGACTTATGCTTAATGACGTAATTATGGCGATTCTTAATACATAAACGACGTCATTAGCGTAAAGCCTATCTAAACCCAATTTTTTGACACCAAACTTTTACTCACTGATGTAATATAATATTTTGGGATTTTTGAAGATTTTTAATTATTTTTAAACTGATCATAAGCTTGGATTAGCGCCTTAATTCGGTTAATACCGAATATACCCTTTTCGGCCATAAAATGAGTTTTACAAATCCTTTTAACGCCAATCCAATTGCTACTGATTTTAAATATTAATTAGAGTGTTTTGAACCTGTTTAACTGATCAGGAAACTCAGAATCGTATTTTAAACCGTACGTCGCTTAAAACGGCTTTATACGCGTATTATACGCATAGTTTGGGTTTAAAACTATTTTAACATATAAGACTTATAACCAAATGTTATAACCTGTTAATATAAGCTATTTTACTGATGTAATCAGACCCGGTTCATAGAAACCTAATTTAATCCTTTTATAATCTTTAAAATGACCAAAATACCCCTACGGGACTTATTAAGAGATTAAACTCGTTTTGGGCATCATGGGTGATATCCTACTGATATCACAACTTATTTAAGGTGTATTAACTTAGGGAACCTGTTTAGGACTCTTACGGATACCCGTTACGCTTTATGCGCGTTCGGTTCGGTTTATGTAACTAGTTTACATAAATTAGCCGAAACGGGTCAAACCTTATCGGTTTATTCTCAAAATCCAGAATGTGTATCATATACCCATATTAAACAAGTCTTCAAACTTGTCGGGTCTAAATCACATTCTATCCGGTCTTCGCTTAATCGTGCGTACGAACCGTATCTTTAAAACTAACCGGTCTAAGCGTAAGCTTAACTAAAGACCCGTTAGGATTCTAATAGGTTATTATAAACCTTCGTTCCAGATTAGGAGCACCAGTAAAAGATACCCGCACTCGCTGATTTTGAACTATACTTGCTCAGGTAAATACTTTTAACTTATTTCCCTATACGGGCTTGGGTAAGGTATATAAAATACCGCTTGGTCGGGCGTTGAATATTTAATCTTATTATGGTTAAATTATTGAGATGTCTCCGTTTAATTTGTTTTGTTGCTTAAAGCCTTTGGGGGGTTAATGACCGTGTCCCGGATATCCCTGGCATCATTTTACGAAATGGCCACGACCTTAGCACTCTGGTGTAGGCGTACACCTGTAGTGTCTCATAATTTAAGTGGTGTGTTAATTGATCTTTAACCCGGCTCGATCCGGGCTACTGAACGCATAAGGAACATGTAAATCCTTTACAAGTTTATATATTAAATAATTATCCCAAGTTATAAAATATTATTTGTGCCTTGTGCCTTAAATGCATTTTCTTAAACTCTTTTCAAAATGAGTCGGTTGATTGTATTTACCAGTGTAAACTGACGTATTTTCTTAAAAGGTTAAGTGCAGGTACTACGCGAAATAGGCTGGCTTGTCTCCTAGCATCCACATTAAGTCTCGCCAGCTTGGATGTCATAACTGTTGAACATTTGTTTCCTTTTTATTTTATTTGATCTACCTGTGGATTATATTCGACTATTTGTGATACTTCATATTACAATATCGTTTGGTTGAATTAAATCTATATATTGCTTCCGCTGTGCATTTAAATATTGTGTTGTTTGACTATTATGTTGCCAACCACGTCACGATACTCCCCCACCGGGCCCACCGGTGACACGTGGAAATCCGGGGTGTGACAGGTTGGTATCAGAGCCAACTCTGAGTGAATTAAACACTAGCCTTTTGTGTTTAATCTCAGTTACACAATTGCACATTCCTAAATCTTCGAGTCTAGACAAAGAACTTAGGAATAATCCAAATTGTTCAAATTTTTATTTTTATTTAATTAAATTTGCCCTATATCTTTTCTTGTTATTATCTTGTATGTCTTAACAGGTACAAAAATGCCGCCAAGATTTAGACGAGGTGGTCGAGGAAAGGAGCCAGCTAGTGCCCCTAACGACCATGAGGCAGGGCCTTCGTTTCGAAGAACTTCTTCTACAAGGAATGATGAAACGAGGGAGCTATGGAGGACCTACGAAGACGATGCCAGGCGATCTTTTTCGCACTCCTCAACACCTCCATATCAGGACTCTTATGGGCCACAGTCAGAGAATGAACCCCACAACCCGCAACGTTACTTTGGTGACCCTACTCCTGTTTTTCAGGGTCAGTTTAACCCGGCAGAGTATCTGCCAGAGCAAGTGGGCTTTAACCCACTTGGACCGGAAGATCACTTTTCTGGTGATCAGGATATGGACGAGGACACAGATCCCGTCGAGGCTTCAACCGGATCATTTAACCATCCTTTCGTGATCTCTGACGGATCGTCATATCACGGGACACCATACCAAGGACCGGATAGTCACATGGCACGGTTTGAACGGTGTGAGTGGTACAATACACCATCTCACCATACACCATCTCACCATACACCGTCTCACCATACACCGTCTCATTCAGCATCTCATCAGCAACAGCAGCCTCATCAAGATTCCTCTAGGGAACACGGGTTTGTGGCAGTCACGCCACCGCCTCCACCGCCACCAGTTCATTTAGAGCCTCCAGCACCACCAAGACGTAGGAGGACTGGTGCACGGATCTCAGCTCGAGAAGTTGACTTCCGTCTCAACACTCCTCAACACTCTAGCGGTAGCCATTACCCGCCTACGCATGGAGTCCCACAGATGGAAGGACCTTCCGTCCCAGTTTCGGAGGTGAATTCAGCACCTATTGTACCGCCATCGCCGGGTTTTGGCCACCCAATACCTGCTTATACTGCTCCGGCAACTTACAACCCATATGGACCACCAGCATACCATGGCTATAACTATGCTGATGACCCTTACAACGTAGCAGCAAGCTACCAAGCCCATAATAATCCTGAAGGACTTTACGGACCTCCTTGGGGAATGGGATACCCAACTCAGGGGTATCAAGCACCAGTTCAGCCGCCACCACAGTACCAGCCACCACGGGCTCCTCCCCCTTCTGAGCAGGAGGAACTCCGCCGAAGACTGGCCAAAGTGGAGCGAGACTTCCAGAAGGAACGTAAGAAGAATGAGGGATTTATGAGTGGGTTGGCAAACTTGCTTAAGGGGAAGAAGAAACGGGATCGTTAATTCCCAATATATATTGTTGTATTTCCTTGTTTAAATCAAGTCCCTACGTGGACATTTATTTATATGTGTATGTAGTCCCTGCGTGGACATCTACCTTTTTGTACTTAGTCCCATACGAGGACTTGTTTCTATTTTAGCCCCTGCGTGGGCACATCTTTCTGTAAGACCCCTGCGTGGGCATGTACTGGTTTAAACCCCTGCGTGGGTAAGTTTGTTATTAGTAAAAGACCCGTTTAGGGCTGTGTGTAATAGTATAATAGATTAATGGAATGTTGTTTTATAAGTTTCATAATTGCCATATGCGCATATATAGTGTATAAATGAAATAAATTAAAATCATTCCTTTTAAATTAATCTGCCTATGAAATTAATTAATTAAGGATCTTAAAAGTGTGAACCCTAGCCTCGTGTCAAATATAAGACCGGGCCAAAATGGTAAGACCTGTTTAAATGATTCAATTTCCTGTTAACATCTTAAAACATGTTAACACTCCTGGCAGAAGTGATTCGTTAAAATCACATACGTCATATTATAAAGGAATTCTTTAAAAGATTCCTAACCTAGTTTAATGATCTCTGAATCCTAGGTTTACATCATCAATTAAGATGATCATATCTTAACCATACGTGGTAATATAATGCCTACGGGCCCTTCTCATTTTCATATGAGACAAAAGACAGTATTAGTCTGTGACCCTGTCTGATAAAGGTAATGAACTAGGTTCAAACCTTAAAAAGCCTTGATTCTTTGAATTCATAGCTTATAATTTAAATTGTCCCTGTGACTAGGCCTTATGTGCTAATAAAACTGTTATTGTTTTATAATTAGGATAAATTATTTTAGAAATCCTAAATTTATGTGAGTAATAAATTAACCATATTTGGTCTAAGTTTACCACGGTTAACAAATTGCCATAAAAGACAATTTTATAATAAACTCACCAATAAATTGTTGTCGATATGTGACAGTTCTAGATACATGGCAGACTCAAACGAGGTCAACAGTCACCCAGGGATAGTGAATGATAATGCCCAAGTTAACGTAGCAGGTCCAGAGTTGCAAGCTATGATAAATAATGCGGTTAATATAGCTATGGGTAGACAGCACCATGGATCAAGTGGTACCCATACGAGGACCCATTCTGCATCACACACTAGAACACCTTCCAGGACCCACACTGCCCACAACAGTAATACTCACCACTCCTCGAATCAAAGGAGTAATCCATCCCAAAGAGTCGTGCAGAACCAAGAACCTCGTAATAGGGGTTGCACATATAAGTACTTTGTCTCGTGCAAACCCAGAGACTTCAATGGGGAAAAAGGAGCTGTGGATTGCATGACGTGGATGGATGAAATGGATACTGTGGTGGATATTAGTGGTTGCCATGAAAGGGATATTGTGAAGTTTGTCTCACAGTCGTTCAAAGGAGAAGCCCTAGCCTGGTGGAGATCATTGATCCAGGCTACAGGAAAGGTTCCATTATACAACATGACCTGGGAGCAGTTCATGGCACAAATCAAAGAAAATTTCTGCCCTCAACATGAGGTTGAGAGAATTGAATCTGACTTCCTGGCGCTGGTCATGAAGAACCTCGACTGTCAGGCCTACCTAACCAGTTTCAACACTTTGTCGAGGTTGGTTCCTTACTTGGTAACTCCGGAGCCTAAACGTATAGCTCGTTTCATTGGAGGGTTGGAACCGGAGATCAAGGCGAATGTGAAGGCCTCGAGACCAACTACTTTTCGGTCAGTAACGGACATTTCATTGTCCCTTACCTTGGATGCTGTTAGGCAAAGGTCACAGAGGAAAAGTGACACCGAAAAGAGGAAGCGTGAGGATGACAACTCACGTCGTACAGACAAGAAGCAGAAGGGAAACAATGACCAGAAGAAAGGTTCAGGTTTTAGGAGGGATGGCCAGCAGTCGGGTGAAAAACCCAAATGTAAAATCTGCAAGAGGCAGCACTTTGGCAAGTGCAGGTTTGAATCCAACTCTCAATCACAATCGAAGCCTTTTGCTTGTGGTTTATGCAAATCCAGGGAACACAAAACCGTGGATTGCAAGAAAATAAAGGATGCAACTTGCTATGGTTGCAATGAAAAAGGGCACATCAAGAGCAATTGCCCAAAATATGCCAAGAAGCCGGAAGAGGCTAGGAAGACCAATGCAAGGGTCTTCAGAATGGATGCAAAGGAAGCCGTCAAAGACGACAACGTGATAACAGGTACCTTTCTCGTAAATGATGTTTATGCGAGAGTGTTATTTGATTCAGGCGCTGATAAGTCGTTTGTAGATAATAAGTTTTGTGAATTGTTAAAACTACCTGTTAGAACTTTAAGTGTGAAGTATGAGGTGGAACTAGCCGATGGCACTATAGAAACCGCTTCAACCTTATTAGATGGATGTTTCATATCCATTAGGAATCACTCTTTTCCTTTATCCCTACTTCCTTTAAAATTAGCCGGTTTCGACATAGTTTTGGGTATGGACTGGTTATCGCATAACCAGGCCCAGATTATCTGCAATAAGAAGCAAGTGAGGATCAAGACTTCGTCTGGTGAATCACTTACTATCCAGGGAGATACCCAGTATGGGCTGCCCGAGAAGATGTCTATACTCAAAGACTCAAAGTGTTTGAAGAAGGGCTGTGTCATCTACATGGCACAGGTGATTATGGATGAGCCGAAACCCAAGATTGAAGAAATCCCAGTCATTTCTGAATACCCCGAAGTATTTCCTGAAGAACTACCTGGTTTGCCACCAGATAGGCAAGTGGAATTCAGGATTGACATTATTCCTGGATCAGCACCAGTTGCAAGGGCGCCTTATAGGTTGGCACCAACGGAGATGAAGGAATTGAGGACGCAGCTAGATGATTTGCTAGCCAAAGGTTTCATCAAACCTAGTTCGTCTCCTTGGGGAGCACCAGTTTTATTCGTCAAGAAGAAGGATGGATCGATGCGTCTGTGCATCGACTACCGCGAGCTTAATAAGGTTACCATCAAGAATAGGTATCCTTTGCCCAGAATCGACGATCTGTTCGATCAACTGCAAGGGGCAAGTTTCTTCTCGAAGATTGACTTGAGGTCAGGCTACCATCAATTGAAGGTTAGAGATGAAGATGTGCACAAAACAGCATTTAGGACTCGTTATGGTCATTACGAGTTCCTAGTGATGCCTTTTGGGCTCACTAATGCACCGGCCGCATTCATGGATCTCATGAATCGCGTTTGCAAGCCGCACTTAGACAAGTTCGTCATCGTCTTCATCGACGACATTCTCATCTACTCAAAGAACCAAGCTGGCCATGAGAAGCATCTTCACTGCATACTGGAACTACTTCATAAAGAGAAGCTCTACGCCAAGTTCTCAAAGTGTGAATTCTGGCTCCGAGCAGTCCAATTTCTTGGACATGTGGTTAGTGAGCAGGGCATCCAAGTAGATCCCGCTAAAGTTGAATCTGTCATGAATTGGCATGAGCCAAAGACGCCTACAGAAATTCGTAGCTTCCTAGGTTTGGCAGGATACTATAGACGATTCATAGAAAACTTTTCAAGGATTGCTGCACCCCTGACTTCGCTGACACGTAAGAAGATTAAGTTTGACTGGGGTCCTAAGCAGCAGGAATCCTTCGATATTCTGAAACAAAAGTTGAGCAATGCTCCAGTACTGACATTGCCTGATGGAATAGAGGAGTTTGTTGTTTATTGTGATGCATCACACACCGGGATGGGATGTGTGCTTATGCAGAAAGGCAAAGTCATTGCCTATGCTTCACGTCAGTTAAAGGTGCACGAAAAGAATTACACCACCCACGACCTAGAGTTGGGTGCCGTTGTATTCGCACTAAAACTGTGGAGGCACTACTTATATGGAATCAAATGTGTGATCTATTCTGATCACAAGAGCCTTAAACATCTGTTCAACCAGAAGGACTTGAACATGAGGCAACGCCGTTGGATGGAAACTCTTAATGATTACGATTGTGAAATAAGATACCATCCCGGCAAGGCGAATGTAGTCGCCGATGCCTTGAGTCGGAAGGAAAGGGTGAAACCCATCCGAATCAATGCCAAGAGCATGGAAATAAAGAACGGTTTGATGGAAAGGTTGTTAGCTGCACAGAAGGAAGCTGTGTTGGAAGCTAACTATCCTAACGAGAAGCTCGGAGTAACTGAGGAGCAGTTATCTCTTAGTAAGGATGGAATTCTTAGATTGAATGGACGGATATGGGTTCCAGTTTATGGAGGACTTCGTGATGTTATCCTCCAGGAAGCCCATAGTTCCAAATATTCCGTTCACCCTGGAGCCGATAAAATGTACCATGATCTTAGAGCAAATTATTGGTGGATAGGCTTGAAGAAGTCGGTAGCTACCTATGTAGCTAAATGCTTGACGTGTGCGCAAGTTAAGGCAGAACATCAAAAACCGTCAGGTTTGCTACAACAGCCTGAACTTCCTACTTGGAAGTGGGAAATGGTAACTATGGATTTTATCACCAAGTTACCCAAGACAAGGAAAGGAAATGACACCATCTGGGTGATAGTTGACCGACTGACTAAGTCAGCACATTTCCTACCCATTAAGGAGACCTACAGCTCCGATATGTTAGCCCAACTGTACGTTGATAAGATTGTAGCCTTACATGGCATACCTGTAGCTATTATCTCTGACCGAGATACTAGGTACACGTCTCATTTTTGGAAAAGTTTCCAACAATCTTTGGGCACACGTTTGAACTTTAGTACGGCTTACCATCCACAGACAGACGGTCAGAGTGAGCGTACTATTCAAACGTTGGAAGACATGCTACGTGCATGTGCGATCGATTTGGGAGGTAGCTGGGATAAGAACCTGCCATTAATCGAATTCTCCTACAACAATAGCTACCATACCAGCATCAAGGCTGCGCCTTTTGAGGCATTATACGGTAGAAAGTGTAGATCACCAGTTTGTTGGGCGGAAGGTGGAGAAGTCCAGTTATCAGGACCAGAGATAGTGTTCGAAACAACGGACAAGATTGTCCAGATTCGAAACAATCTCCAAGCTGCCCGGAATAGGCAGAAGATTTATGCTGATCCAAATCGTAAGGATCTTCACTTCGAAGTAGGTGAAAAAGTCCTACTTAAAGTATCACCCTGGAAAGGAGTGATGCGATTTGGTAAGAAGGGTAAGCTAAGCCCGAGATACATAGGACCTTTCGAGGTTATCGAACGTGTCGGGTCAGTTGCCTACAAGTTAAACTTACCTGAAGAGCTCAGTAGTATACACAATGTGTTCCACATCTGCAATCTGAAGAAATGTTTCGCTGACTCCGCTGACGAATCAGTGGTTATACCCTATACAGATGTGCAGATCGATGAGAGCTTGAAATTTGTGGAAAAACCTTTGTCGATCGAAGATCGACAGGTGAGGAAGCTTCGAAGGAAGCATATACCTTTTGTAAAGGTCAAATGGGATGCCCGAAGAGGTCCCGAATTCACGTGGGAGGTTGAATCCACGATGAAAGAAAAGTACCCTTACTTGTTTCAGTAAATCTCGGGTCGAGATTTATTTTAAGGGGGTGAGGATGTAACACCCTGAAAAATTTACGTCCTATAAGGTGTTGACACGTGTCATAGGTTTGAACGTGTGAAGGAACGTTCTAGAAGGACTAAAGTTGACAAACAGTGAAACTGTGTAAATAGAAGGGTTCAAAGTGTCAACAATGAATAATCACACTTTGCAATAACCCTACATGATGTTTATAACCTTAAACGAATAGATCATGGATCATACGAGGCGAATTGTGAAAGAAGGTGAGAGATTACAAACTACAGGGGTTAAATGTGCCAACATGTTTAAATTATACCTCTGAGTGACCTTTTGACAAACCCGAAGCTTTGTAACGATTAATTATGCTCACTAGAATGTACCATAAAAATTTCACCAAGTTTCGTTATCGTATGAGCAAGTTGTGATAAAATTCGTGTGCAAGGGTTAGAATCGTCAACGTGGAAATTTAGGGCTTTTCGGGTGATCACAAAGTTACCCGAGGACTTAACAAAGTGGGTATAAGTCTTAAAGCCCCAATTATTAAATATCAAAGCTTCTTATGAAAGATTGGACTTGAAAACGACCTTTCGGGGGACTAGGGACCAAAGTGCAAACAAGAAAAACAAGTTAACCTGATCAGGGGGCCCAAGCGGCCCGCATCAGGATCAACAAAAATCAAAGCGGGCCGCATTCGACCTGCAGATGCAGAAAATGACCTGCTGCATGGGCAGGTGTCTGTTCGTGCCTTATAACCGACTTATATTGATGGTTTTCGATACTAGGGGCTGGTATACATTAGTATACAACTTATAAAAGCCATATACATTCATCATTGATCATCATTCACCCATTTGGAATCAAAGAAGAAAGATCAAAGTCCTTGTCGATAGTCTCGTGTTCAACATACAAACACATATCAACTTCTGGACATCAAAGGAGCTTACGGGTCATTCACAAGACTTCCATATCATCCATTAGACTTGTGTAAGTGCTCTTAATCCTTCTCGATTCAGTTTTACATCGTTTATAGCCTAGAAATCAAACCGTCGTAACTACGGTTTGACTTGGCGATAAAACACAAACGATCCAGAGATTTGTCGAAACGAAAGTTGTTACGAGTTGGTAATTATATGAGTATTAAAACCCTAAAAGGGCTCTCACTGATTTTAATCCTAACTATGTCGTTTGTCGAGTCAAAGGTTACCCGAAAAGTCAACAGAAATGATAATCGCATATTTAATGATACGGAGGGCGTGTAATCTGTTTTAACACTCATATAAACTGAAAATAAGTATAAAAACTTGTCTACGCTTGTTTGATTCGACAACTTTCTATTTAGAACCGATTCGGAGCCGAAAGACGCAAAAGTTTGACTTTTGCGTTGACCTCAGTTCTGACCCGATTCTTATAGGTTTAGACATGCCTTGAGGTTCCTTTAGGACCTAGATACACGTGTGTATAAACCTCTGCGTTTATACCACTCGAATCCCTAATCGTCCGATGTTTCCGTTAATCGCCTAAATAGTGACCGTAATGCCCTTATGACCATAAAACGAGATTTTGGGAAAAGTGGAAATGCCATAATCTTAGTTATTGATTATTATGCATGTCCCGAAAATTTCACGATAATCGGAGGTCTAGATTAGGACTTATGCTTAATGACGTAATTATGGCGATTCTTAATACATAAACGACGTCATTAGCGTAAAGCCTATCTAAACCCAATTTTTTGACACCAAACTTTTACTCACTGATGTAATATAATATTTTGGGATTTTTGAAGATTTTTAATTATTTTTAAACTGATCATAAGCTTGGATTAGCGCCTTAATTCGGTTAATACCGAATATACCCTTTTCGGCCATAAAATGAGTTTTACAAATCCTTTTAACGCCAATCCAATTGCTACTGATTTTAAATATTAATTAGAGTGTTTTGAACCTGTTTAACTGATCAGGAAACTCAGAATCGTATTTTAAACCGTACGTCGCTTAAAACGGCTTTATACGCGTATTATACGCATAGTTTGGGTTTAAAACTATTTTAACATATAAGACTTATAACCAAATGTTATAACCTGTTAATATAAGCTATTTTACTGATGTAATCAGACCCGGTTCATAGAAACCTAATTTAATCCTTTTATAATCTTTAAAATGACCAAAATACCCCTACGGGACTTATTAAGAGATTAAACTCGTTTTGGGCATCATGGGTGATATCCTACTGATATCACAACTTATTTAAGGTGTATTAACTTAGGGAACCTGTTTAGGACTCTTACGGATACCCGTTACGCTTTATGCGCGTTCGGTTCGGTTTATGTAACTAGTTTACATAAATTAGCCGAAACGGGTCAAACCTTATCGGTTTATTCTCAAAATCCAGAATGTGTATCATATACCCATATTAAACAAGTCTTCAAACTTGTCGGGTCTAAATCACATTCTATCCGGTCTTCGCTTAATCGTGCGTACGAACCGTATCTTTAAAACTAACCGGTCTAAGCGTAAGCTTAACTAAAGACCCGTTAGGATTCTAATAGGTTATTATAAACCTTCGTTCCAGATTAGGAGCACCAGTAAAAGATACCCGCACTCGCTGATTTTGAACTATACTTGCTCAGGTAAATACTTTTAACTTATTTCCCTATACGGGCTTGGGTAAGGTATATAAAATACCGCTTGGTCGGGCGTTGAATATTTAATCTTATTATGGTTAAATTATTGAGATGTCTCCGTTTAATTTGTTTTGTTGCTTAAAGCCTTTGGGGGGTTAATGACCGTGTCCCGGATATCCCTGGCATCATTTTACGAAATGGCCACGACCTTAGCACTCTGGTGTAGGCGTACACCTGTAGTGTCTCATAATTTAAGTGGTGTGTTAATTGATCTTTAACCCGGCTCGATCCGGGCTACTGAACGCATAAGGAACATGTAAATCCTTTACAAGTTTATATATTAAATAATTATCCCAAGTTATAAAATATTATTTGTGCCTTGTGCCTTAAATGCATTTTCTTAAACTCTTTTCAAAATGAGTCGGTTGATTGTATTTACCAGTGTAAACTGACGTATTTTCTTAAAAGGTTAAGTGCAGGTACTACGCGAAATAGGCTGGCTTGTCTCCTAGCATCCACATTAAGTCTCGCCAGCTTGGATGTCATAACTGTTGAACATTTGTTTCCTTTTTATTTTATTTGATCTACCTGTGGATTATATTCGACTATTTGTGATACTTCATATTACAATATCGTTTGGTTGAATTAAATCTATATATTGCTTCCGCTGTGCATTTAAATATTGTGTTGTTTGACTATTATGTTGCCAACCACGTCACGATACTCCCCCACCGGGCCCACCGGTGACACGTGGAAATCCGGGGTGTGACACAACACTTCGTTACCGAATCACAACTTCTAATTCTGTTACAAATGAAATGGCAAGTGCTCCTATTTATACTAGCGGTGATTCCGTTTGAAATGGTCAAGGCACGTTCAAGCGGAATTAACAAAGTTAATTCCGTTTGAAATGACCAATGACAGTTTCAAGCGGAATTACTATAAAACTTACTAAAATCAGTTTCTAGCAACCCGAGCACTGATTATCCTATCCTATTACATTACATGACTCGATACAAGACGAAGTCAATAGACATAGTGCACTAACAAAATTGCAATTATTTCCATGGAGGGGGTCAGAGTGCCAATTGGCATAAACCCCATGGGGTAAAATTGCAGTTTACTCAATAAAGAATTTACCATTTGTAATGTTAGAAAAAGGAATTATTCCAGAATCAACTGCAACAATATAATTCAAACTTACTGTATGTGAGATGTTCATGTAGTATATAAATTGTTTTTGGAAAAACAACATTCAGAATCATAATACAGAAAATTTAAAATCTGTAAATAAATAAAACCAACCTGATTGATACGCCTCAGACGTACCTGTTAAAGGTGTGGTTGGCAAAATACGTTGATCCATGGTGTTAATATAAGAAGATGAACGAATTGGTGTTACGACACGACATTCATTAGTATTGGATACTGAAACATTGGATGACCGAATGACGTTCTCTGAAGTGGAAGATTTATTATTCACATTACGTCCTTTGTTATCCAAATATACTTTCCTAAATTTTTTTCGTTCATCAGATTGTCGATGCTCAACATGATTAGGAGAAACTGAAAAAAAAAGATGCATGTCCATAAAATATCAAATTATAAATGAAAAATTTTTGTTCATGTGTAAAAAATTATAGAATTTACCATTTGTAATATTAGACAATGGACTTCTTCCAAAATCAACTGCAACAAAATAAGTCCAAGTTACGGTATGAAAGATGTTTATGTATTATATAATTTGTTATTTAAAAAAAACAAACTCATAATCATAATAACCAAATTTAAAATATGTAAATAAATAACACCAACCTGATGTATACGCCTCATATGGACTTGTTAAAGGTGTAGTTGGCAAAATACGTAGATCCATGGTATTGATATAAGAAGATGAACGAATTGGTGTTACAACACGGCAATCATTTGTATTGGATACTGAAACGTTGGATGACCGAATGACGTTTTCTGAAGTGGAAGATTTATTATTTGCATTACGTGTTTTATTATCCAAATATAGTTTCCTTAATTTTCTGCGTTCAAGATAGTCTTGATGCTCAACTTGATTAGGATCAACTGAAAAATAAAATGCATATAAAAAAATTAACAATTTATAAAAAAATTCTATTCATGTCTAAAAAATTGAAAAATTTACCATTCGTAATGTTAGACAAATGACTTCTTCCAACATCACCTGCAACAATTTAAGTAAAAGTAACGGTACGTAACATCTTTACATATTATATAATTTTTTATTATCTTTCTAAACAGAAATAAGAATAAAATACGTACTATTCGAAGGTTGAACACCAGTAGGAAGTGGAAATGAAGGTAAAGTTTGAGTCTTTGACCGTTTAGGCATATCCTAATATTGGAGCCATATAGAACATGTAAATGCATTAAAATAGGTATTACAATAACTTAAATGTATAAATATAATAAAGAAAAATAACACTTACGTATATGAGAAATGACCAAAACCCCAAACTTCAAAAATGCATGAATGTCGTGAGAGGGTGTTTTGATTTAGACTTGTGAAACCTTTAGTCTAAAACATTGAGTGTCTATTATGCAAATACAAGAGAGCTTCTTATAGTAGTGGAGTTTATTGTAAAAAAGGAAACTTTAAAATGTAAAAAAAAAATCGGTCATAACTTTAAAAAAGGAAACAATTTAAATCAAAATTATTTGGAGGTAAATTTATAAAAATCTGGCCGATTTTTTTTTTAAATTATAGATTGTCGGTTATAAAAGTTAAAAAAGGAAACAAATTCATACCAATTTTATTTGTTGGTAAATTTAAAAAAAAAATGGGCTTTTTTAAAAAATTTGATATTCTAAGTTTTAAATTATTTGGATTGTTAAAAATATAGTTCTCATAATTATATAATTATTACCGAAATTAAATTAGTTAAATTAGGTAATTCCAATCTTTCATTGCTATTTAAAGATATAAAAAAATTAAAAATAGTTTTAAAAATTATACTTTGTAAAAAGCTAAAATTTATACATGCAAAACCTTTTTTGATATTATAATAAAAGTTGTCAAATTTGTAATTCAATAAATAGAAACAAATGTTGTAGGAATCAATTAATACATGCAAAACAATAAAACAATGATAAATTAACCAAAAGATAAAGGTTAAAGGAGTATAACTCATAGGTAATATTCCAAACACAAACAATTTTTATTCATAACTAAACTTAAATAACAACCAACAAAACACTCCAAACCAATCTAACATTCAAAGCAAACCAAAACATAAAAATTCGGAAAATGGATAAACTGTTTTTGGTACACATACTTCAAGCATGAACTATTTTTCAATCTTTGGAACCAACAGGATGGTTTCCTCATCATCAGTTGCGACGTTTACGACACCAGCCTTTTTAACCTTAGTTGATGACAGAGAAGTGGATTCTTCAACTTCATACACTTCTGAAAGGTTACGCTTCAATTCCACAGACGAAGTCTTCGAACATTCTTTAGATGTGCATTCGGGTGTGAAGCTATCCCAAATAGAATCCACAGCCTCCTGTATGACATATTTAACATTAGAAACTAAAGCCTATTTTGGAAGTTTAGAATATTATATCATTAAGTTAAACTTCATACCTTTAGAGCAAAAGCATTCTGAGTTGATAAATCACTAAGTGAAACATCAACAACCGGCTCGTCAGCATCCTGCAATTCCTAAAATAATAACGCTAAACACAACAAACATAATAAATTTCCTAACATATCGTTAGTTAAAAGGTTCGTATGACTTAACCTGATAAGCTGGAATTCGGCTCTCCAAAGATTTAATTATTGCTGGATCATTCACCAACTTATGAATAGCATAACCATCAGTATGATTGTCAATATTGAATTGCCCAACTTGAATCTTGAAAGCATACTTTTTATCATTCAAAGCTTTAAACTGATAGGGAATGGTTTTCTCTTCAGAAGATTCCTAAAATATGTGAATTAAAATTACTTTAAAACAACTTGATAATCAGATATCGACATTACTTTTATGTACGTTATATAACAAATTAAAAATACATTGACGTAAAATACATTACCTGTTCCTGTTTTGACTTTTCAAGCAACTGAATTGCAGTCATTCCCAACATTTTTCTAGCTTCGCGGTCAAACAAAGTCAAAGACGCAATAGCTACAGAATCTTGTACTCTGATCGGAATCCTAAAACTAAATGGACAAAAAGTATTTAACAAAATAAATACAATTTACATTTGTACTGTAGAATAATATAAGCATAACAATTATAAAATACCAAAAAATATAAATAACTTACATTGATGTCGCACTGACAACCTCTTTTGGACACTCGGGATATGAGCAAACTAAAACCTGTTTAAACTTGGGTTCCTCAGCACCGTACCAAGAACTATGACCTCACATGGCTGAAATTGAATGTAGGAAAATAGAGATTGTAAATATAAATTAGTTAAATAATTGTGTTTACTGTATTAATAAAATATATTTAAAATTAGACACATACCTTAAACAATAGCGTAATATCACGGAAATTTGAAAACGGATGCTTGATTAAAAAGTCATCCGCAAGAACTATGACCTGTTTAAACTTGGGTTCCTTAGCACCTTACCAAGAACTACGACCTTACAAGGCTGAAATTGAATGTAGGAAAATAGAGATTGTAAATATAAATTAGTGAAACAATTGTGTTTACTGTATTAATAAAATATATTTAAAATTAGACACATACCTTAAACAACAGCGTAATATCACGGAAATTTGAAAACGGATGCTTGATTAAAAAGTCATCTTCAACACTTGTACTTCCAGATGAACCAATTGATTTCTGACCATTAGAGGATGTTTTACATATCTTCTCAACAAACTTGTTTACAATAATATAAGCAATGAAAACTTTAATAACATCAATAAATAGTTAATATTAATTTAAAACTACTTACTTTGTTTTGAAGGAACGAATCTCCTCTATGTCAGCATTAATAAATAGACTTGTTATATGGAAAGCATTAGATAGCGTTGTCTTCCCTGTGTAATAAAGTTAAAATCAGATAACGCATACTGAATTTTATAAATCATATATCAAAATTATCTAAAAAATAACAAAGATTATAAACAGAGAATACCTTTATACTTGTTGAAACTACCAAACTGCACAAGGAGAACAACATGGACTTCTTCTTTATGGCTCTAAATGTAACCAAACATCTCATCGCAGTACTCGTCCCATAAGGTGCAGTTTAACTTGATACCCCTACATAAATAGAAATTTAACATATCAAAGGATTTCATGTAAGAATAAATATATAATATTAAAGTTTCCATGAAATTAAAATAGCCATTTAATAAACAGACTTAGAATCTAGCAATTGCAAGTTCATGAATTTGCTATCTTTTCCCATTTTCATTTTGTTCACTTCTGGTTCTGACCACTCATCTACATATCCAATGAAATCTGTAAAAAAATGATTAAAACCAAATATACTCAGGACAATAACAAACATTTTAAAAAAAATCTATATTTATAGATTTCGGTCGTTTCGGATGTGGTTGTTATATATGATGAAGTACAAACCAACTCGACGCTTGACATCAACTTCCCTGGATTTAATGGACTCAAACGATGCTAACTGGATACCGTATACACTTCCATCAAAGTTCTCACACTTTTTAACAGATGTATCAAAGTATAAGCTAATAGCATGTTCCTTGTCAAAGTGTTTGAAAGTTGACTTAATCACAGAAAGTTGAGATTTATAAATGTAATAAGACTCATTTTCATTAAGCAAAATTTCATGTTTTTTTCATAAACTTGTTCCACACAGTAGTCTGTATCTTCGTGCCCTAATCAAAAAACACAACATTAAATTCATTAATGAAAACAACCAAATAACACAAAAGAAAATGTTAAAAAATAAAAAAAAAAGTCATTCAAAATGTAACCTGCTCATCCATCACTGCCATTTCAATAGCCAGGGTTTCACATTCTCTTTTTGGATTTGTACGCATCCAAAGTCTTAAAACCTTCACCTTGATGATAAACAACTTTGATCTCCAATCAGTATCGTTTAACATAGTAACATTGTTTTCATCCATTTCGATCAGAAAGCACTCGAATAAAACTGATTGATGATGAAGTTGCTTTGATGTTGATGGAAAATCGAAGTAGTAAATAAATATATATATATATATACCAAATTCGTATATTTATTTTTGTAAAGATAAAAATTAATTTAATTACAAAAAAATCATTACCGTAATTATGTATTGTTATTTTTAGAAATGGTTTGACATTTTTTAAAAATTTTTATTTACACGATTTTGAGGAGATATTTATTCATTTTTACAAAATATAGTAAGTCGAGTTAATTTGTTTGTTAATAACATGTAAAACGATGACTTTCACGATTTAGATTAATTACCGACGGATTCGTTTATTTAAACTCTACGGTTGGAATAAATCAATTAATTATATAAGTTGTTTTCGATATGTATTTACTTCGTTCATAATGTACCAAACAAACAATTTTGAAAGAATCATTTAACTAACATAGATAATACTAACATGATGTCTTCAAATACATATGCCTCAAATTGTAGATATTCTCTTATACACACAAAAACCTAGCCAAAAACATATGCAACATTTAGTCATAAGAATTCTAAAACAACATTCTTCAGCCATACATTAAAACAACCAATAAAATCAGTATCACCCAAATCAATCAAGACATACGGTTCATCAAATTGACTATAAAAAAACAAACCACAAAATATATTCTAAACTTCCAAAACTTATGTTTGTGCACAAAAGACTACCAACATATACCCCATAACTTAACATTTTAATAATTTTCTACTTTAATTTTTTAACTTTTTAAAATTTAGTAATTCGGTATACATTACCTTCGATTTTTTATACTGAAAATTTAAGACATACCCAAAATTTCGATACGTTTTCCATTTACTATTATTTCTTATTTTGGTCTAATTTCAATTTTTTAATGATTACTATAATCATTGATTAATTAGATTTGGTATCATTTTAATGTTTTTCAAAATCATTGGTTAACTTCCATATATAACAATTGAAACAACGTTTTTTTAAATTTCCATATATAACTTTCAAAATATGTTTATAGTTTCTTAATTTAAATAAAACAGCAGTAACAATTGCAGGTATAATTTCTTAAAAAATCGCGTTTTTTTTTATTTCAAAACTTAAACGTAAATATTAACACACCAATCTAATTATCATATTTAAAGGATAATCAATTAGTTTATTAAACCTTATTATATCAATATTTAATTCGAGGAGATATTTGACTACTTTCAAAAAAAAAATAGATCGATCGGATTTGTCTGTTAATAATATTTACAACATTGATTTTCATTATCTATATTATTTAGCAATGTGGTTCTTTGATTTAAATAGTTGGAATTAAGCAAACTAATCCTTAACTTGTGTTCAATATGTTCAATGCATGAATTCTACCATAATCTAACAAACAAACAATTTCGATCACTAAGCATTTCACTAATACATAGAATATTAACATGATATTGTTAACTATATAAGTCATAATGTTGTAGATACGTTCATATAAACACGAAAAGGTAGCAAAAAACATAATCAATGTCTGGTCACAAGCATTCTAAATCTACTTGCTTCAGCCACACATTAAAATGGCCCCAAAAAAGTATCATCAAGATCTATCATGTCATATGGTTCATCGTAATGACCGCACCAAAAAATACAACTAACTGTATTCTAACCACAACCAGTTTGTGCAAAAACTACTACCAACACATACCCTATACCTTCACCAGCTCAGTTGTAAAGCAACATACATTTACTTTTCACATAAATCATCTGAAACTCGGAACCATTGACCAATTGTTTGTCTCTGACAAACTGTTTCATACCGGTCACATTGTAGCGCGGACAGCCTTCCGAGTGCTCCACGCCAATCGCCACATCCAAAGTCCGACCAGCGCTGTCCTTGATCGTCAAAGCCAACTTTCGATCCAAACCGTGATCTTGTGCCCACTTCTTTTTTAGACGCTACGAATAACAATTCAAATCTTTATAATTACAGTGGTTACACAGTGGTCATGCAATTAGAAGTAATATAATAGAAAACATACATTAACAGTATGACAAACTAAATAATAGAAACTTACATAATGATTGTCCACACGAAAAGTAACCGGTACTTCATCATCTTGATTCTGTTCAACACCAAGTTCACCAAATGGTCATCCGTAATAGACATCTCCTTTTTAATCCAACTCCACCCTGTTGTAATATACAACTCATTGTCAATCACATCCATACCGACAAACCATTTACGATTTCCAGATGACCGTACCACAACAGGATATGAAGGACATGTATTCAGCATCTTGTGATGAACAAACAATCTGTTGACATACTACACGTAGTAGAAAACCATATATCAGTACAAAGGTATAGATGCTATACAAAACAATTTATGAATGTAACGCTAAAATAATTTTAAACATTATATGTTCCAGTACCATGCAATTATCTCTGTCTTTCACATTTCCTGATTTGTAGTAGAAATACTCAGACGGCGCAAGGGAGATGCCTTGATAAAAGTAGAAGAGCCGAAATGAAGATAAAGCTTCTTCATACTGGAAAATCACCCAGGAATTGGATGGTAACTTTAATGAGGTGACCAAATATAACAATCCGTTGAAAAGAAAGTAGTCGCCTGCAATGTTAATAACTTTCACTTTGAAAATCCTCCCATCAAGAGTCCGGATCACCGCATTCTTCTCCGGGTAGCTGAACGTCTTAATCCACTCCCCATATGCAGCCGGAAGTTTCTGAAAATGGAAACAGTACGTATTATTAATGGCAATTATAAGATCAATACTCACCAAGGATTTCTTACAACACCAAAAATTCTGGTTTCACATGCTTATAAGATTAATACTCACGAAGGATTTCTTGTCATTGTTCCAGACATGTCCAACAAATCCGTAAACCATTTTTCCTTTCAACGTATGACCATTACATGACAGCATAAAATTGAGATTTAATTAGGATCAATAAACCAACATAACATAACAATCAAAAGATGTCAGTTCATATAAGACACTTGTTCTAGACTGTTGAGTATAATCATGAAATCACTGTTTTAATCTTGATGTAAATAACAACATAATGTATATACAACGCCAAATTGTATATCAAAAATCAATAAAAAAAACAAAACACAAGCTTAAGAATGATCAAATCGACATCAAAAAACACTAACCAACCTAGTCTGAAACAAAACAACTTCAAATCCGCTATGATTATTGATGAGTAACAGATGGCACTCAATGATTACATCCAAATATAGGTGAAAATCAAAACCATATAACAAAACAACATCAAATCAGATATCATACCCTAACAAAAAAAGGATTAACTTATTCGATATTGAAATCATGTAAAAAAACAATATAGAGCATCAATAAACTCAAAACGGCTGATGATAATCAACAAATAAGAGTACATGAACACAGCAATTAAAACCCTAATACACAAAACATATATCCGTCTAACATCAAAATCGGCTATTAGAAACCCTAACGAACAAACTGTAAACCAAAAGAACATCAATCGGCGATTAAGATTCAATATTAACTACAGACATTCGCTGCGTTCATCAAAAGATGGAATCAAAAACATAGAAACAAACAAAACGAAATCGTGTGTCAAAAAACAATAACAAGCAAAGAATCTAAGATCGATATTCAAATAACATTCATTCATTCAATCAATACATAACAAAACCGTTTAAGGCAAACCATTCAAAATCAATCATAAAAGAAGAAGATCAAGGAATCATTACCGTCGATGTTCACTATTGGGTATTGAAGATGGATTCAACGTTGTCGCACAGGGTAGATTGAGCTCCTGAGGAGGCGATTCGGCGTTTAGGGTTTTGATTGAAAAAAGGAACGATGATTGAGAGAGAGAAAGAGTATAAAGAAACTTACATAATACGCGTCTCCAATACTCGCACCAGACATATGCCACGTGGATTGCTTAGGTGGCTTAACCAAAGGGTGACATGTGTCCCCCAATGGTTTACTTTATTATAGATATAGATATAGATATAGATTTTGAGAGTAACAGTTGTATTTTTTTACCATTCCATTCCATGATTATTCGTCATCTTCTTATTTTATTTTTTTACCATTCTATTCTATTATTATTCGTTATCTTCTTATTTTATTTAGACTTTATATTTGATTTGATTTTTTTGTTATTAAATAAATATATATACATGATTAGGTTTAGCATGCCCTTCATTAAGTTGTTTGATTTTGTCTAAAAATACCTAGCTTTCTTGTTATTTTATTTGTTTGTCTTTTTATCTAACTGTAATTAGTTATTCATTTGTATATCTGTTTGAATTTTTCGAGTTAGAGATGTGTATTTGGGAACATACAAGTGAAAAGTATCGAGTCGACCATAATGATATGTTAAACTCTTAAAAAAATAATACTAAAACGGATTTGGTTTGCATTGTATTGTATTGATTGGTTAAAAGAAATACGATTGACAGTGACCTACTATCGTTCTCATGCTTGTAGCACGACAATTGGTTATACAATTATATTAATCTTTGAATGCTAACAAATTTAATAAATTCCTAATATGACCCCCAGTTGAAAAGTTCTGGTTACAGTGGCGGATCAACATAAACGAACAAAAAAAAATTCTTTTGCACTTCGTTAAAAGAATGGAGGGGTATCCCATGCACCGCCTCAACTTTTCTTAGATCCGCCCTATATATAAAGTAGCAATCTAATTAAATAAAGTAAAGGTTAAAAAGATACTAATAAATCATAAAATGAAACGTAAAGGTTAACTTACTAGTATTTTTTGCTTGGTGGAGTGGTAGGGGAGAGTCTTGGTGTTCTAAGTGACCCAAGTTCGATTCCTGCCCTCCCCATTATTTTCTGCGTCACCTGGTGATGATTGGAGACTAGACGAATAGGTGGAGATCGCTAGTTCGATCCTTGAACTGAGCGGGTTTTACCTCACCACACTGTCGTGCCCTCGGGCGAGTATTCACGGGCTTCGGCACTAGGTGAGGGTTTTCCCCGGTTCGGAGGCGAGTGTATCCTGATGTGGTGAATTTCGCTAGTAGCTCATTTGGAGGATTCGTTGACCGTTCAAAAATAAATAAATAAATAAAAGTTCTCTGCTGTGCAAACACCTCTAATATTTTGTGTCGTCATTATCTCTCTCTTAAAAATAAAATCATATTCTATATTATCTGTTTTAAGTGCAAACACTTCTACTATTTTGTGTCATTATCTGTATCTTAAATATAAAATCATATTCTATATTATCTGTCTCTTAAATTTTGTGTCATTATCCGTCTCTTAAACATAAAATCATATTATATATTATCAGCAGGGTCGGCCCTGATAATTCATGTACTCTGTTCGAGTTTGAAAAAACGTGCCCTTAGACCTTGAGAAATTAGGTATTAGGCTCACTAAAGGTCTAAACCTAATGTCAATGGACTAATAACTAATCTAAACCATAAAAATAGTTTTTTAAGTGGGTCTATGTTATGGTTTATATGTGTATACCCTATTAATTTATTTATTTTTATATATACATATCGAGTTTTTTTGTTATGGTTTATATGTGTATACCCTGTTAATTTATTTATTTTTACATATACATAATTACATATCGAGTTTTTTAAAATATAACGTGCCCTTCAAAATACCGGGCCCTGGCTGGTGGTCCTCCCCACCCACCTTCAGAGCCGGCCATGATTATCTGTCTCCTAAAGATAAAATCATATTCTATATTATCAGTCTCTTAAAAACAAAATCATATTCTATATTCTATAAGGCTATAGGAGTATAGGGTGTGGTCATGACTCTTATGACCACCATGATCCTCCACGTCAGTGCCATATCACCTACCTCTAATCCACAATCCAAAACCAATACCCTAAGGGTGTGGTTATGACTCAAACAACTATCCCCTTATTTTAATTTATCTTTATCTAAAGAAAAATGAAATGATTTCTTGAAAAATGGAAAGGAGAACCATGGTTGCTATGGTTTAATACATGGAAATCATGGTGAATCATGCAAGGGGGTGATTTAACTTTCCATTCATGTTCCTACGTGACGAATCATGTCTCAATCATTACCTCCACACCCTTTAGCCGGTATTGAGTGGGTTATAGGATCTTTTTTATGGGCCATGTTTGAACCCAACTTAAGATACTGTTTGGTTTGATAAAAATTTTGGGTCAGGACTCAGGAGTGGCTAAAAAGTCAATAAAAATTTTAGGTGTATTTGGTCTGGTTTTTAATCCAAGTTTATAAAAAGCCAAAACCAGATTACATTGGGCTGGGATTATTAGGAGGCCTAGTGTTTTAGGTTTCTTCTCAAAGTTGTTCTTATCGGATAAGCAATGTTTTAAAAACCATTTTTTATACCTTACTAACTGGGCTTAGAATCTATTTTATCATGTTTTTAGTTCACCTTATGATTCCATAAAAATACAACTTCAACTCAAAAAATAATCTAAAACTACATAATTTTATAATCAAAAATAAAGTTTTATTGAATAAAAGCCTACAATAGGTTTATGGCATTTGAGTGTTGAATGTATCAAGTTTACAATCGCTTAAAAGACGAAAATAACTATCATTGTCATCCTCATCAACAAGAACATAACTATTTACATTTCCTACGATATAAAATAAAGAAGAACTATAATATACTAAAACTGCATAAGATAAGAAATTAGTTTTCAAAAATTCTATATATGTCAATATCATAAATTAGTAATATTTATAACAAAATATGTGAAAAGTAATATAAATAAAAAAAATACATGTTCAAATAGTAAAGCGTTTTAAAAATTGATATCCATTCTTTAAAATAATAGACATAAGAATTATGTTTTATTTTTTCTAAAGTCAAACTCGGCTAGAATTGACCTACTATATCCGATTCTGGCCGAGGCTGACCACATTTGACCTATTCTGAGTAATTAGGCGGAGTTGAAGAAAGTCGCATCGGCAACCTACCTTGTAGCGATTACTCGGGTAGTACTCAAGCTCAGAGAGACCTTTACAACGTTGGGTAATACCGGATTTTCCGATGGTTGGAAACCTAAACTAGCACCCTAATTAGACTGGGCTCTATTGCACTGTTGATGTCTCTGATAGTCGATTCAACCGATATTACCAGCCACCAGCCAGTTTGAACCGATTATTAACACATTAGGAATATGTCCCGGGTTGGGATACTAGCATAAAATATTGTATTTATTTATTCTTTTAATAATAAACTAGAAGATGGTACCGTAAAAAAAAAAGTAGGTTTTACATCAAATAGCCATAACCAACATTTCCACCGTTGACGAAGCATCCGTCACCCAAAAAAAAACCTCATTTTTCTTTCTTCACTTCTTTTCTTAGTTCTACTTAGGGATGAGCAAAATGGACCCGGTACCGGTACCGAATTTACCGAACCGGGTACCTTTTCGGTACCGATTCGGTAACAACTTTTGACATTTTCGGTACCGGTCCGGTACGGTACCGGTTTTTACCCTCAAATACCGGTACCGAACCGTACCGTACCGTACCGTACCGGGTATATTCGGTACCAGTACCGGTACCCACTTTTGAGGATTTTCGGTACCGGTACTTTCGGTTCCGGTACCGGTCGGTACCGAGCTCATCCCTAGTTCTACTAGTCTGCTAAAAAATAAGTTAAGGGGTCAAATTAAAAAAAAAAAAAAAAAAAAAAAAAAAAATGTCAAGCTAGTATATGGTACAATTAGAAGTTCAGGCGGGTCGGAGGGTCAACGAACCACTTGGACCCCCTTGGTTCCGCCTTTTTTTACTCTTAAGACTTCATCATTATTTATTTTTGAACGACCTGTTATAATTGAAAACCTTGCCTCCTTCATTCAACTATGAATCATATATATACATGCAGACATATCTCCTATTCTAATCAAGAGATTTACACAATCACATAACATATTTACATTCCAAATATATCTATATTCGGTTACGACCAACTAAATCACTGGATAAGCATCCTGGGATACCATCAATTGAGCAAATGCATCCGCTCCTTCATAACGGTCAGAGTTGGATGCATACCCGAGCCTAAGCCACCAGTTCCGGGGAAAACCCGCCCACCCGAAGGCCCACTTCGGTAAAACCCGGTTTGGCTCGGTTTAGAATTAGCGACCTTCTGAGAGGCCTAGTTCTAAACTTCATTGCCAGCACCAATGTCCTTCAAAGTGATGCTAATGAGAGTTGAACTTGGGACCTCGAAGAGAGAAACCAAGTGACTAACCAATAGACAAACTTGTTAGGACAATACTTCATCATTAATTGATTGAACTTATTTACACATAAAGCTAATTGAGTTTCATATAAATGCCAATAGGGCATGTATATCTTTTTTCAACTAATATTTCATCCATCTTCAAGTTTACGTCTAATACATCGCAATCGAAGGCAGACAGGCAACAAGATGCGTCACTATCCCTTTTTTGAATAAAAAACTAAGTCTTTTAAAAACTACATTCATAGATCTTGGGGTCATAACATTACTATGCAAGACCCGTTGGACTCGACTACATAGCTCAAATGGTATAAACATGTGTTGGTTGTCAAGGAACACTTTCTCGTATTTGGTCACTTTGCATGAAACAACTTTTAAAACATCCTAACCCACCATAAAAATACTGGTCCCCAAGCCCATAAGAGAGGAAACTCATGTATAAATTAGTTATATGTTTCTACCCATCCCAAGCCCATAAGAGAGGAAACTCATGTAGTCATGTTATATAAATTAGTTATATGTTTCTACCCAAGTATTGGTTGAAAACCATTGTCTAAGCTGACATGCCAACAAGGTCAATAGACCAAGGGTAAGTAGAACAAATTGGGTATAAGAAAAAAATAACTTATGATCTAGTGGTCTAGTGATATAGTGATTGCCCACTACAAAAATGAAATGGGTTTAGATTATTCCAAGCACAAACATTATGTGAAATTTACGTGTAAAAAGTTGATGTTCAAAAGATATAGAGTAAATTGCGATTTTAGTCCTTGTGGTTTATAGTAAATTACTGTTTTTTACAAATCTGAAAACTATTACATAAAATACGCTAAGGTTTTCATTCATTGCAATTTTAATCCATATTACTAACTGCCATCCACTTTACCTTTAACTCTGTTATATGCCAAATTTGTGTGAGGGGCAAAACCGTCATTCTATATCTAGTATTATACAAACAAAAGAAATCAGGGGCGGAACTTGTGGGTTCCCTGGAACCCAATGCGTTTGGAAAAATTAATGAGAACCTTATAGAATTTAGAAAAAATTAGTGAAAATTAAACAGAATTTACCAAAATTAACCCATTAATCCTGGATCCGTCACCGAAAAATTATATGAGAACCTTATATTCTATGCTATGCTATGTCAGGGCATACCAGAGCTGATTTCTTTCGCTTACCTGTCATTCTTAACAGGTCACTTTGGGTTGTCTATTCGCTCAAATACAGCCTGACATCATGACCCAGTACTTATATTGAACGAGTAAGTGATTTGCTTACACCTACACAACTTTGATGGTAGAATGTTGATATCAACTTATCACATTTCCTCTTCTTTTAAAATTATCTTCAGCTGTAAGCAATGGGATTTGATATTTTTTGTAACAACTTATCAGTGCTACCAACCAGTACATTCGTCATGAAGAATATGCAAAGTTAGAGAAACAACAAGATATCATGTAGCGCTATAGCAGCCACTAATGGAATTTTTAAAGTATCTTCAAGTTGGTTCAGATTACATAAAAACCTCTTCAATATTGATTTCATTTTGCTGTATGTATCCTTTTTTCTCTATATAAGTAAAGGCTTTTGCTAAGAAAAAAATTTGACAACCTGGTTTTATAAAGCGCACTTGAAGCGATCATTAGAATGCCCCCATTTATAAGACACTGCTCAAAAACCGTCGCATAGCATGGGGAAACCCACTAGTTGAGTTAATAGCAAAGTGGATGGTGTTAGTTATATGGACTAAAATTGCAAAGAATGGAAACCTTGGTGTGTTTTATACAATAGTTTTCAGATTTGTAAAAATCAACAATTTAGTATAAACCACAAGGATGAAAACCACAATTTCCTTAAAAATATATTACATAAAAAGAGAATTATTCAACCATCTATACTTTCTATAAAAGGAGAAATCCCAATGACATAAGAAAAGCTTATGTGTCAGCAAGAGAAGCTGTCCAACAAGGCTTTTCTTATGTCATTATTACATCATAAAGCCTAATTTAAAATCGCTTTAAAATCCAAACCACTGCCCTACATTAAAATTTCAAAGGTCTGGCCCACTTTAAAATCCAAACCACTGCCATCAAAACCACTGCCCATATCTATAATACATAAGTTTTGGCTCCATTTTCAAAATTCAAACCCCCCTTCTCTCTCTCAAAGGTCTGGCCCACTTTAAAATCCAAACCAGGTCTGTCGAGATTCAAATATCATTTAAAATTTGTTTAAACATTTGCCCTCAACATTTTATAATCAAACATCAGTTCCCAATAAACATCTGTCGAGATTCCAAATTCTGGCTCCACATTCAAAATTCAAACCGTATATTCTAATCCTATAAATAAGATATAATTATCTGGTTTCAAATTCAAATCTCGCTCGCTCATATATGTGAGCGTATCTCTCTCTCTCAAATGCATCTTTCTCGTGATTCAGCCGCTAATCTCCGATTACACTTCTTCGTTCGAATGTTTGTTGATTATGTTTACATGTTATCGTTCCAGTATCATTGTTCCAACATCGTCATTTCAATGAAGCTTCCCATCACACATCAACCTTTCAATATCGATGTTGCAGTATCATTGTTGCAACATCGTGAAAAGTTGCATGTGCTATCTTCTTTGATGTGAGAGTTGCATTGTTGGATTTTTGGTAAAACAAAAGTCAGGTTTTCTTGCGTCAGTAAGATTTTCTCCTTTTATAGAAAGGATAGATTCGTGCAATATCGTGAAAAGTCAGATGTGCTACAACAGTTGAGAAGAGACCTTTGCATTTTAGGTTTGTTTCTTATTTTGATTAACTGTTGATGATGTTGAGAGTTTTTATTTACACTGACGTTTTAGAATATGGTAAGATGCATGTTTATATTATTAAAATGAACTACTACATAGAAAAATATAAATTTATTGAAATATTTATTAAGTATTACACGCTAGAGTTAACACTTGCTAGGATTTCGTAGACTCTGGCCTTTCTCCATGTGATTTCATGCTCTCTTTTGAATTTTAGGTCAGTTAGCATGTGGCAGATTTTCTGATCCTATTTTAGAAGTTGTGTCAGAAACTCTTCGGCATTCTTCTGGAACTCTGATGGAGGAGAGTGGAGGACTTCATCGAGCAATGCTATGTTGTTCCTGTCACACCCCCAAAATCTACACGCGGAGTATCACCGCTTGGAGGCGTGACTGACCAGGATCAAGCCACCAATCATATTGAACAAGCATGTAAGTAGTATATAAAAAATCCAACACAATACAATTGGTGTCTAAACAAAACATAGTTTAAGTTGCAAGCGGAAGCATAATGTTTAAAACAAGTCATAAGTTTAAACGTTTCAAAATTTTAGCATGGCACACAGTTGTCCATGTCCCACAACGACTCTTCCCACTCCGATGCAAGCTCCATAGATACCTAACGACCTGAAAGGCATGTAAAAGAGAGTCAACAACAAAGTTGAGCGAGTTCACAGTTGGTTGTTCAGTTATTGAGTTCGTTTCAGAAATCGTAAGTTCGTTCCATAACCATGTATTAACCAGTATCCTTATTTACCAAAGCTTTTCACGATATTTAGTGGGGGATTCCCATGTTGTATGTTACTAGACTAGTCGTATCCATAAGTGTCCTTCCTAATCCGAGGACAGTGTTAAGTATGAGTGTACGTAGGTTTTACGTACGTGCCCTTCCCAATCCGAGGACAGTAGTAAGTATGAGTGTACGTAGGTTTTACGTACGTGCCCTTCTCAATCCTAGGACAATAGCAAGTATGAGTGTTCGTAGGTTTTACGTACATGCCCTTCTCAATCCGAGGACAGTAGCAAGTATGAGTTTACGTAGGTTTTACGTAAATGCCCTTCGCAATATGAGGACAGTAGTAAGTAGTCTAGTAGTGTTGATAGTATAAGTAGTTATTCAATCCCATTCCCAACCCACCGGGAATCCCATGCCTTAGGAGTGTGAACTCACCTTGGTTTGCTTGGTATGCTAAACTATGTGCTCACAAGTAATCAGTCAAGTCCCAAACAGGAGAAGCAATGAACCAGACAAAGTGAGAGGCTTCAAGGGTCTCAAGGTTGCCGTCGCAGGGTGAGAGGTGACTAGGGTTTTCGGATTAAAACTCTCCCGTAAAGGTTATTATCAAAATCTTATAGTGGCTCGCTACTGGGCCGAAGCCCGTTTCCGTTTTCGCCGGCCCACTTCCTGACGAAAACACTTGGGTGTTTTCATCCAGGTGATTTCGTTGGGGGGGGGGGGGGGGGTGGGTTTTCGGCTAGAGGGTGTTTTCGAGTGAGGGTTTTCATGAGTGAAGGATTTTCGGCAAAGGCTTCACTTTAAAAGCATATAATCATATACTAACAACATACAAACACATATCAACAATTACACTTATGTTGCACATCAAACATATATATAAACACACTTTGCAATATATACAAGGTTAAGTCAAATAGAGACCTTGAAAACTCGGGTTGTCACATTATCCCCAACTTGAAAGAAATTTCGTCCCGAAATTTAGCATGCGGTTACTGAGGAAGCTAGTTGTGCTGTGTTGTTTCCTGGTTTTCCTGGGGTGTCACATCATCCCCCTGTTGGTTTGGAATTTCGTCCCGAAATTCTGTAGTAGCTTCAGGCTCAGTAATGGTTGCATTGTTCTTGAACAACTAGGGATACTTGAGCTTCATTTGATCTTCTCATTCCCAAGTAAACTCTGGGCCACGACGGGAGTTCCAACAAACTCTAACAAGAGGTATTCTAGTGTGCTTGAGGACCTTAACGTCTTGGTCCGTGATTTCAACTGGTTCCTCAATAAATCGCAACTGATCGTCGATAGTGAGCTCCTTCAAAGGAACTATAAGGGTCTCATCTGACAGGCACTTCTTCAGATTCGACACATGAAAAACGTTGTGAACTGCACTGAGTTCTGTTGGTAGGTTTAGTTTGTAAGCCACTTTACCTATCTTCTCAATGACTTCGAACGGTCCGACGTAACGCGGATTGAGTTTGCCTCATTTACCAAAACGAACTACACCTTTCCACGGTGAGACTTTGAGTAGCACTCGATCCCCAACCTGGAACTCGAGTGGTTTCCAACGCTTATCAGCGTAGCTTTTCTGACGGTCACGAGCTGCCGCCATTCGTTGTCGTATTTGTGCAATCCTTTCCGTTGTGTTTACTACTAGTTCTGGACCTGTGATCTGCATATACCCCACCTCTGCCCAACAAAGAGGTGATCGGCATTTACGCCCGTACAATGCCTCAAATGGAGCGGCCTGAACGCTGGTGTGGTAACTGTTGTTATACGAAAACTCCACCAAAGGGAGGTGTTTTTCCCAGCCGTTGCCGAAATCGATTACACATGCACGAAGCATGTCTTCTAGAGTTTGGATGGTGCGTTCAGACTGCCCATCCGTTTGTGGGTGATAAGCTGTGCTCATGTCTAATCGAGAGCCAAAAGATTTGTGCATCGCTTGCCACAGTTCTGAAGTAAAACGTGCATCACGATCAGAGATAATAGAGGTTGGCACTCTGTGCCTCGAAACCACTTCCTTTAAGTAAATGTCTGCTAGAGTGGAGAACTTATCCGTTTCCTTGATAGCCAAAAAGTGTGCAGACTTTGTGAGTCGATCCACGATCACCCAAATAGTATCATTTCCACGTTGAGATCTAGGCAGGCCAGTAACGAAATCCATGGAAATTTGTTCCCATTTCCATTGTGGTATTTCTGGTTGTTGGAGTAGGCCCGATGGTTTCTGATATTCAGTCTTGACTCTCGCACAAGTCAAACATTTGCTAACGTAAGTTGCTATGTGGGCTTTCATGCTAGGCCACCAGTATGTTGTCTTCAAGTCGTGGTACATCTTATCCGAATCAGGATGTACTGAGTAACGAGACTTGTGTGCTTCATCCATTACAAGTTCTCGTAAATTGCCATAGAGTGGGACCCAGATGCGTCCTGTTACGTAGTAGGCGTCGTCTTCCTTTTGTTCTAACCGTTGCCTTGAGCCGCGTAGGGCTTCAGCCCTGACGTTTTCTGGTTTCAATGCTTCTGCCTGAGCATCTCGTATCTGGGAAGGAAGACTAGATTGGATAGTGAGTTGTAAAGCACGTACGCGTCTAGGTGTAGTATCCTTTCTACTGAGGGCGTCGGCCACAACATTGGCTTTGCCTGGATGGTACTTGATCGCGCATTCGTAATCATTCAATAGCTCGACCTAGTGACGTTGTCGCATGTTCAACTCCTTTTGCTTGAAGATATGCTCGAGACTCCTGTGATCGGTGTATATGGTGCACTTGGTACCGTACAGGTAATGTCTCCATATCTTGAGTGCGAAAACAACAGCTCCCAGCTCCAGATCGTGTGTAGTGTAATTCCTTTCGTGAATCTTAAGTTGGCGCGAGGCGTAAGCAATGACTTTATCCCGTTGCATCAATACACGGCCAAGACCCTGGATTGACGCGTCACAATAAACCACGAAATTGTCTGTGCCCTCTGGCAATGAGAGAATAGGTGCACTACAAAGTCTATCCTTTAAGTGCTGAAATGCGGATTCCTGTGTATTACCCTAATGATAGGTGACACCTTTCTGAGTTAGTAGAGTAAGCGGCTGTGCAATCTTCGAGAAGTCTTTGATGAACCTTCTGTAGTATCCCGCCAAACCCAAGAATTGGCGGATTTCTGTTGGTGTACGGGGTGCAGGCCAGTTCTTGATCGAGTCTACCTTGGATGGATCAACGTGTATCCCATCCTTGTTTACCACGTGGCCTAGAAAGTGGACTTCACGAAGCCAGAAGTCGCATTTTGAAAACTTAGCATAAAGTTGCTCTGTTCGAAGCAGTTCCAAAATAATCCGCAGATGCTGCTCGTGTTCCTCCTGACTCTTAGAATAGATCAGGATGTCATCGATGAAAACAATAACAAACTTATCCAGGTAAGGTTTGCACACTCGGTTCATAAGATCCATGAAAACCGCAGGTGCAATTTGTTAACCCAAATGGCATGACCAGAAACTCGTAATGGCCGTAACGAGTTCTGAATGCTGTCTTAGAGATATCCTCATATTGGACTCTTAGTTCATGGTAACCCGATCTCAGATCAATCTTGGAGTAGTAGCTCTGCAACTGGTCGAATAAGTCATCAATGCGCGGGAGAGGATAACGATTCTTTATGGTCACCTTGTTAAGTTCAGGGTAATCGATACACATCCTGAAGGTACCGTCTTTCTTCTTCATAAATAATACTGGAGCTCCCTAGGACGAAGAGCTAGGACGAATGAAACCCTTATCCAAGAGTTCTTGCAATTGTTTGGACAGTTCTTCCAGTTCGGTTGGAGCTAAGCGATACGGTGCTCGAGCTATGGGCGCTGCTCCAGGAGCCAGCTCAATTTGAAATTCAACCTGACGACGAGGCGGTAGCCCAGGTAAATCTTCAGGAAACACCTGAGGAAAGTCGCGTACAACTGGAATATCCTCGATTTTCTTCTCTTTCGTTGATGCGTTAGTAACAAGTGCTAAAATAGCATTGTGGCCCTTTCGTAACCACTTCTGGGCCTTAAGGAAAGAGATGATACCTACAACTGCACCACTCTTTTCACCATGAATCACTAAAGGTTCTTCACCAGAGCGAGGAATGCGGACGATCTTCTCCTTGCAAAGGATCTCTGCTCGATGTTGCGATAACCAATCCATACCAACAACAATGTCGAAACTACCCAAAACAATAGGGATGAGGTCGATAGAGAAGGTTTGACCAGCTAAGATGAGATTACAATCCCTAACTATGTGTGAGGCCTCAAGACTTTTACCGTTTGCTAACTCTACCATGTGCTTGGTGTTCAAAAGTGTTGGGGTACGTTTAAGCATTTGACTAACTTTTAGGGACACATAACTGGTATCGGCACCCGAATCAAATAAAACATTAACATAAAAGTCATCCAGTAGAAACTTACCCATCACGACGTTGGGATCATTCCTAGCATCACCCTGACCAATCACGAACATACGGCCCCGGGCGCCATTGTCTCCATTATTTCCCCCGTTGTTACCCCCATTGTTATTCCCATTATTGTTCCCGTTTCCTTGGTTGTGGTTTTGATTCTGATTTAACTGCGGGCATTGTCTCTTGAAGTGACCTCCAGCGCCACACTGATAGCATCCCCTGTTGCCCTGTTGTTGTTGCTGATTCTGCGGTGCTTATTGTTGTTGCTGGCGATTCTGATTTGCAGGCCGTGAGCTCCTGCAATCCTTGGCTTCATGACCCATCTTGAGACACCTCTGACAACGTCCCTTGTTGCACTGACCACTGTGGTGTCTGTTGCATTTTGGGTGGTTTCCCCGATATCCACCCTGCCCTTGACTACCATATGATTGCTGACCAGGACTCTGGTAGTCATCAGTCTTTCGCTGCTGCGCCTAGGACTGAACTGTAGTTGAACCCTTGCTGGAGGCTCTATCCCATTTTCGCTTGTTGTCACTGGGAGTAGCTGAAGTAGTAATAGCAGTAGCACCTATACGCTTAGGCAGTTTGTTCTGTTCCACTGCCTGGTCTGTGAGACGATGAGCAAGACGAGTAACATCCTGGATGGTAGAAGGTTAGCAGCAGTCACATGGCTTTGAATCTCTGGTACTAAGCCTTTGAGGTACAGCTCGATACGCTTAATGGGAGGATCCACCATAGTTGGACATAACACTGCCAGTTCATTGGATCGCTTCGTATACGCCTCTATCTCTGACCCCGTCATCTTCAGGTTAAAGAACTCCACTTCCAACTTGTGGATGTCATCACGATTACAGTATTCTCACTTAATCAGTTCCTTGAAGTCGTTCCATGGGGTGGCGTTTGGAGCAGCCAGCCCTAACATTTGAACTTGCGCGTTCCACCAAGTGAGCGCTATACCCTCAAGGGTACGAGTAGCATACTTCACCCTATGAGCCTCAGGACATTCACACATTTCGAAGACCGACTCGAGCTTCTCGAACCAGTGGAGGAGGCCTACAACTCCTTCAGTGTCGTTGAAAGTAGTAGGTCGGCAATCCATAAAGGTTTTGAAAGTACACACAGGAGGCTGAGCGTGTTGACCTCCTGCCTGGGCAGCTGCGAGTGCTGCAGTAACTTGTTCAGTGATCAAAGCCGCCAACTGGGCTTGAGTTAGGTTAACGCGTCCACTCATGATCTTCATATCAAAGGAAACATGAGTGAGAGAGGTTCGCGAAAGTGCGATGACAGAAGAGAGTAAGCACGCATGTGTTTCAAGCAATAGTGTTACGTTTATCTAAGCATACTATGAGCAATGTACTATGTAACTAGCAAGTAGGTAATATAAACATAAACCATATCACCTAGAATGTTGAGCCTTGCACGTGGAGCGAAGCGTCGTTGTGGATCATTGAGCACTGTTCAGGTTATAGTCTGGTTTTATCCAAAAGTTTTCCCCTTTTTAAAACCAAGTTCACTATAACCAATGGCTCTGATACCAATCTGTCACACCCCCAAAATCCACACGCTGAGTATCACCGCTTGGAGGCGTGACTGACCAGGATCAAGCCACCAATCATATTGAACAAGCATGTAAGTAGTATATAAAAAATCCAACACAATACAATTGGTGTCTAAACAAAACATAGTTTAAGTTGCAAGCGGAAGCATAATGTTTAAAACCAAGTCATAAGTTTAAACGTTTCAAAAGTTTAGCATGGCACACAGCTGTCCATGTCCCACAACGGCTCTTCCCACTCCGATGCAAGCTCCATAGATACCTAACGACCTGCAAGGCATGTAACAGAGAGTCAACAACAAAGTTGAGCGAGTTCACAGTTGGTTGTTCAGTTATTGAGTTCGTTTCAGAAATCGTAAGTTCGTTTCATAACCATGTATTAACCAATATCCTTATTTACCAAACCTTTTCACGATATTTAGTGGGGGCTTCCCATGTTGTATGTTACTAGACTAGTCGTATCCATAAGTGTCCTTCCCAATCCGAGGACAGTGTTAAGTATGAGTGTCCGTAGGTTTTACGTACGTGCCCTTCCCAATCCGAGGACAGTAGTAAGTATGAGTGTACGTAGGTTTTACGTACGTGCCCTTCTCAATCCGAGGACAGTAGCAAGTATGAGTGTACGTAGGTTTTACGTACGTGCCCTTCTCAATCCGAGGACAGTAGCAAGTATGAGTTTACGTAGGTTTTACGTAAGTGCCCTTCTCAATCTGAGGACAGTAGTAAGTAGTCTAGTAGTGTTGATAGTATAAGTAGTTATTCAATCCCATTCCCAACCCACCGGGAATCCCATACCTTAGGAGTGTGAACTCACCTTGGTTTGCTCGGTATGCTAAACTATGTGCTCACAAGTAATCAATCAAGTCCCAAACAGGAGAAGCAATGAACCAGACAAAGTGAGAGGCTTCAAGGGTCTCAAGGTTGTCGTCGCAGGGTGAGAGGTGACTAGGGTTTTCGGATTAAAACTCTCACATAAAGGTTATTATCAAAATCTTATAGTGGCTCGCTACTGGGCCGAAGCCCGTTTCCGTTTTCGCCGGCCCACTTCCTGACGAAAACACTTGGGTGTTTTCGTCCAGGTGATTTCGTTGGGGGGGTGGGTTTTCGGCTAGAGGGTATTTTCGAGTGAGGGTTTTCATGAGTGAAGGATTTTCGGCAAAGGCTTCACTTTAAAAGCATATAATCATATACTAACAACATACAAACACATACCAACAAATACACTTATGTTGCACATCAAACATATATATAAACACACTTTGCAATATATACAAGGTTAAGTCAAATAAAGACCTTGAAAACTCGGGTTGTCACAGTTCCAGGTTTTGTTGTAATTAGTGTCATTGATGTTGTCGACTTTCCTGTTTAGTTCTTCGTCTGTTCTTTGTTTTTTGAGTGACCACATCGAGAATTGTGTTTTAACATCGCTGGTGTCTGACCAGTGGTAGAAGCTGAAGTTTGCCATGTAGATTTTTTGTTGGTTTTGTGATTTGGAACAATTTTTGACAGAAAGTGATTTGTAGGACAATTTGTTGATGTTTTGAATCTAAAGTAATCATCGGTCTTTTAAAGAGTTTAAAAACGCGTCTACTTGGTAAATGAAGAGGTTAATTGTAATTGTGATAATCTGCTTTTGTTCTTTGAACTTCGAAATTTTGTCCCTTGGGTTTCTTGGTATTTAATTTTAAAGTTTTCCCATAAAAGTTGGGGTTTGAAAAGGTTTGTGCATTAAAAGACTGCTGTTTTGAAATATACATTAATATGTTTATATTAAATCTACACGTTTTCACAATTACAAATTTCAGTATATAAACTCATAGTCACTACGCCTGTTTTTCATCAAGTTTTCCTACGAAGATATCATACTTTCAGGAAAGTCGAGTAATATAGTTTATTCAAATGGCGTCATTCACAAATGCCAAATCAGATGATTTAAAGCAGCGTTTTGTCAGGCAAATCGAGGAACAGGTGTATGAAGATAGGGCTACTCTTCAAGAGCTGAAGAGATGTTTTGATGGATTGCAAGTTGGCCTGTTCACTAGAGAGCAGGTTTCCAGAGATCTTATGCGGATGCCTTCAACTTCCATTCGTGAGCTTTGTGTTGTCAATAATATAGAGTGCGGTGATAGAGACGTGCAGTTCATGGCAATGCTGAAGGACATACATCGAGAGGTTCAGCAATCGATGGAGTTGAAACTAAAGTTTCTTAATTCTTGCTCTTATTCTTAGATTTGAACTTTAATGTTGTTCAGTATGTGATGTAATTATTGGACTTTTAGTTTTAAGGTCATGAATAAATGAATAAATTTTAATTTTATGAATCTATGTTGTGTTTTAGTTTTACTTATTATTATGTGTTTGAGTAAAATTTAGATTATGTTGATGTTGAATTATGTCTGAACATCTGTTTGGTAAGTCAACAGAGGTTTAATAGTGTCAAGGATTGGTTTGATGGTGAACAGATTATGTTGATGTTGAATTGTGTCTGAACATGTAACACCTCGAAAATTCACGCCCTATAATGTATTGACACGTGTCACAAGCTTGAACGTGTGAAAGTATACTATAGAGGGACTAAAGTTGACAAACATGGAAAGTATGTGAGTATAAAGGCTCAAAGTGTCAACAATGGATAAATATATTCTAAAATAGCCCTACAAGATGTTTATACCTTCAAACGAATAAATCATGGATCATACGAAGCTGAAAATGAAAGAAAGTGAGGAATTACAAACTACAGGGGTTAAATGTGTCAACATGTTTAAAGTATACCTCTGAGTGACCTTTTAGCAAACCCGAAGCTTTGTAACGATAAAATATACTCACTAGAATATGTGATAAAAATTTCATAAAGTTTCGTCATCATATGAGAAAGTTATGATCAAATCCGTATACGAAGGGTTAAAAGCGTCTACGTTGGAAATTATGACTTTTCGGGTGATTACAAAGACAACCAAGGACTTAACCAAGTTTATATAAGTCCTAAAGTCCTTAAAAATAAGGTTAGAGGGCTGAAATAGCAAAAATAGGACTAAAAACCACGTAACAAAGGACCAGGGACCAAAAGTGCAAAGTTCAAACTTGTTTGGCAGGTTCTGACAGGCCAGGCGGCCCGCGTAAAAGTCCCATATGGACTTACGCGGCCCGCGTCAGAGTGCCAGTATCAGAAATTCATCACAGCTGCCTGTACAGCCGATTTAACCTACTTAAGAAGGTTGTTTTCGATCCTATGGGCTTGTTTGATGGTATATTAAAGCCTAGGGACACTAGTAATGATCTGGAATCATTCCTTAGACCTCCTTGGCATGATCTTGTTGAATCAAATTGCATATATAAGGGACTTGAGTTGCAACAACTTTGTTCATTCATTGTCAACACTCACAAGACTCACTTCTGGAGCTCTCTGGTCATCAAGCAAGCTTCCTAGTGATCATTAGTCGTGCTTAGGACTATTGTAAGTATGCTTAACCTCTTTTAATTCAGTTTTGCTTAGTTAATTAGCGTAAAGTCAAACCGTCGTGATTAAGATTTGAATTCGTCATTAATCTTAATCCCTTCAGTCAAAATTCAAATTGAAAGTACCCATGAGTTGGTAATTATGTGGACAATAAACCCTTAAAAGGGTATTCTCTGATTTCCACTCTAACTAGGTAAATTGTCAAGTCAAACTTGATTATAAAAAGTCAACATGAAGCCTATTTTCAAATAAATTCATAATTAACAATGTAAAGGCTATGCAACCTGTTTTATCATTAATATAACTTGGTAATTAATGTAAGAACATGTCTAAACATGTTCAACTCGACAATTTTCAGTTTAGGCTCGGTTCGGGACCGAAAGTCGCATAGTTTGACTTATGCTTTGACTTTCAGTTCTGACCCGTTTGAGCATGGTTTAGGAATGCCTTAGAGCTTTAATAGGACCAAGTTACCTATAAGTATAAACCCTCTGAGATTATACAACTTGGTTCATTAGATATCCGATTCATATGCATGTCTCCGATTAATGCTTAAATGTTGACTATTATGCCCTTTTAACTATAAAACGTGATTTTTGAAAAAGTGAAAGAGTAGAAACCTTAGTTACTGATTTATAAACTTGCACCTAAAATTTGACATCAGTTTGAGGTCTAGATTAAGAGTTATGCTCGTTAGCGTAATTTGGAAGCTTTATGTTAATTAAACGGCGTAATTAGCGTATAGCCTATTTAAACACACTTTTTGATATCAAACTTTTTACCCAATGATGTAATATAATATTTTGGGATTTTTGAAGATTTTTATTTAATTTTTGGATGAGCATAACATAGGTCTCTAAGTTTGATTCGGTTAATGCCGGTTTTGCCCTTTTAAGCCATAAAATGAGTTTTACAAATCCTTTTGACCCCAAACCTCTTTCTACTGATCTAATATAATAAATAAAGTATTTTGAGCCTTCTGGAATTATAAAAATATCAGCTTTCCTTTGAAAACCCGGAAATGGCCCCAAATCGGCTTTTTAGGCATTTTTGACGCATAGTATGTATTAAGATTATGTTAAACACATAAGGTTTGATACCTACTGATATTTTAAGTAAATTATCATATTTTTACAGTAAGCTAAAGTCTTACACCTAGGTTTCCAGTTTTGACCTTTTAAGCCTATGTGAAATTACCAAAATGCCCTTAAGATGCATAGTTTGGTGATAAAGGATAGATTTCACATATATATGTTACCCTACTGATATAACTTAGTAAAGTAAGTATTTTTACTGATTACATCAGACCCGAAACTCAGATTTATATTTAAACTCTTTTATATCCATTAAAATGACCAAAATACCCCTACGGGGCGTAATTTGAGTTTAAATCCATTTTGGGCATAATAGAAGATATCTTACTGATATCACAACATATTTAATGCATGTTAACTTATGAAACTTGTATATGACTCTTATGGTTACTCGTTACGCACTTTTCGCGTTCGGATCGGCTTATGTAACTAGTTTACATATATTAGCCGAAACGGGTCAAACCCTATCGTTTTCATCTCAAAATCCAGAATGTATTTAGATTACCCATTTTATACAAGTCTTCAAACTTGTCGGGTCTAAAACACATTCTATACCGGTCTTCGCCTTATCATACGTTTGAACCGTATCTTTCTGTAAGACTAACCGGTCTAAGCTTAGGCTTAATTAAAGACCCGTTAGCATTCTAATTGGTTATTTATACCATCATTCCAGACTAGAGCCTTCCGGTAAATGGTACCTATGCTTACTTAAGTGAATACGGCTGAGTTATTAAATTCTTACTATTTAAGACAGGAGCTAGCTCAGATAAATACTCTTAACTTATTTTCCCTATACGGGCTTGGGATATGGTATTATAATAATACCGCTTGGTCGGGTATTGAATATTTAATCTTATTATGGTTAAATTATTGAGGTAACCCGGTTTAATCTGTATTGTTTGAAATAAAGACCTTTAGGGGTTAATGACCATGTCCCGGATATCCTTGACATCATTGTGTTATAAAATGGCCACGCCTTATGCACGGGGTGTAGGCATACACCTGACAGTTGTTTAAGGAAAAACGGTATCTCACTCTCTTGTGGGCCTATACTTGTGGCGTGTCTGCAATTCTGACTCGGTTTCTACATCAGGCCCTGAACGTATAACGAACATGTAAATCTGTATACAAGATTATAACTATAATTATCCCAAGTTATAAAGAGTTTGTGCCGTGTGCATTCAAATCAATTTTATTAAACCTTTTCAAAATGAGTCGGTTGAGTGTATTTACCAGTGAAAACTGACGTATTTTCCAAAAGGGTTAAGTGACAGGTACTGGACGTAATTGGCTGGAAGCTCAGGGCGTTAATAAGGAATCTTGCAAGTTCTAGGCGTCTAAAGTCTGTTGAATAATGTTTATGTTTTAAGATCCGCCTGTGGATCCTTTACTTTCCGTTGTAATACTGGATATTACTTTATATTCGGATTGTGATATAACTATCTTTTGCTTCCGCTGTGCATTCATATATATTGTGTTGTTTGACTATGATGATATCAACTACATCATGATACTCCCCTACCGGGCCCACCGGTGAAACGTGGAAATATCGGGGTGTGACAGAACATCTGTTTGGTAAGTCAACAAAGGTTTAATAGTATCAAGGGTTCGTTTGATGGTCAGCAGGAGAGTGCAAAGATAAAACAAATCTTTAGAATTTGATCATTGAGAGCAGTTTTTGAAGAATCTGTGCTCCTGCAAATTACAGAGAGTCAATATTTGGAGTTGTAAAAAGGTCTGTTGTAGTTAAAGTTTGGTAAAAGAGAACATCTGCTGATTATGAAACAACTGTGTATTCTAACCACTTTAAATTACCACTGTTGACTAAAGTTTGACAAAAGAGAAAATTTACTGATGAATAAATGTCTGAAGATGCAAAGGTCTGCTATGTGTCAACAGATGTTAACGAACAACAAATGATATTCAATCTTAAAATGCTTAACAGAGGATTTCATACTAACAGTGGTTGGGCTAATGATGAATAAGTATTATTATATAACGCCTGCTATAAGTATTATTATATAATTTTGTTTATCAATAATAGTTTTTTTGAAGAATTTACGGTATATTTTGTTGTTATAAAAGGTGTGTTATAGCTAAAGTCTGACAAAAGAGAGCATCTGCTGATGAATAAATGTCAGAAGATGCAAAGGTCTGCTATTGGTCAACAGATATTAACGAACAACAGATGATATTCAATCTTAAAATGCTTAACAGAGGATTTGATACTAACAGTGGTTGGGCTAATGATGAATAAGTATTATTATATAACGTCTGCTATTAGTATTATTATATAATTTTGTTTATCAATAACAGTTTTTTGGAAGAATTTACGGTATATTTTGTTGTTATAAAAGGTGTGTTGTAGCTAAAGTCTGACAAAAGAGTCCATCTGCTGATGAATAAATGTCTGAAGATGCAAAGGTCTGCTATGGGTCAACAGATGTTAACGAATAATAGATGATATTCAATCTTAAAATGCTTAACATAGGATTTGATACTAACAGTGGTTGGGCTAATGACGAATAAGTATTATTATATAACATCTGCTATAAGTATTATTATATAAATTTGTTTATCAATAATAGTTTTTTGGAAGAATTTACGGTATATTTTGTTGTTATAAAAGGTGTGTTGTAGCTAAAGTCTGACAAAAGAGAGCATCTGCTGATGAATAAATGTTTGAAGATGCAAAGGTCTGCTATGGGTCAACAGATGTTAACAAACAACATATGATATTCAATCTTAAAATGCTTAACAGAGGATTTGATACTAACAGTGGTTGGGCTAATGATGAATAAGTATTATTATATAACATCTGCTATAAGTATTATTATATAAATTTGTTTATCAATAACAGTTTTTTGGAATAATTTACGGTATATTTTGGTGTTATAAAAGGTGTGTTGTAGCTAAAGTCTGACAAAAGAGAGCATCTGCTGATGAATAAATGTCTGAAGATGCAAAGGTCTGCTATGGGTCAACAGATGTTAACGAACAACAGATGATATTCAATTTTAAAATGCTTAACGGAGGATTTGATACTAACAGTGGTTGGGCTAATAACAGATGTTAGATTTACGACTGTTGAGTTACACCGATTGAAAAAACTGTTTTTGAAACTTCTGCTTGCCTAAAAATACATCCACTGTTAAAGGGTACCGTCTGTTGTCATAATTTCTGTTTATCCTAATGACTGTTGATTTACTATACTGCTGACTGTCATCCATTATGACAACAGAGGTCCTGACGGGGACAGATGTTAGCTAAAAATAAAACAACTGCTGAAAGTTATCATCTGTTCTCATAACTTCTGTTTATCTAACGACTGTTTGACTCACACTGTTCCCAACGACCAACAGAGGTTTCCAAACAACTGTCATCGGTTGTCGCAAGAGAGGTTCTGACGTGGACAGATCTTAGCCATCAAAAATTGGTAACTACTGCCACGTCAGCATTCACTTCTTCTTCTCTATATAAAAGCTGTTTCATCCCTAAATCGAGGTTCTACCACTGCCGTCTCGAATTCAAAACTCTCAAAAACAGTTTTCAACATATTAAAAACCTTCTAACTTAAACCCTGTTTCATCCCCAAATCACCTTCTTCTCCGATCATGTCTCTGAACATCAAAAAACCTCACAACTACCTCCCCATCTTCGAGAAAACCAGCAAAATACCAGCTATCACTCAATAATTGACCTTTTAACGTCATCAAAATACAAATCAATTTTTACTGCTGATGCTCCGGTTCATACAGAAACAATCCGACAATTTTGGTTTAATGCTGAAATAGAGGTTGAAGATAATAATCCTGTTGCCATCACATCTAAGGTCGGAGAAAGTGTGGTACGAATTTCCCCCTTTACAATTTCCACTACATTTGCATTGGACGACTTGGGAGGTAAGAACAACTTTGAAAAACTTGAACTTCGTACAGAGTTCATTGAAAGAGGGTATAATGCACAATTAAAAGAAGTTGCTATCTACAAACCAAACTTCCCTCCACCAATGAAAATTTTTTTTCATACTCTTTTAACTTGTCTCTCAGCCAAGACCACCGCATTTAATGACATACCTTTGAACATTCAGTATTTGGGTTATGCTATTTTAACAAAATCTGATTACAATTTATCACAAGCATTGTTTTCTAATTTCTTGAATAATTTGAAAAAAGTGAAAAGATTGAAAAAAGGTGTTCGTAGTAATGCTTTTCTATTGTATCCAAGACTTCTAAGCTACTACCTACGAAAACAAGTGTCACAAACAGATTTTGAACAAGGTGTATCTCTTCAAATAAATAGTCTTACAAGTAAAACTTTTACTAAACTTATGGATAAAGAGTCAAAAGTTTCAACAACTGAAACTTCTGTTTTTGATGCTCCGCATCAGTTGCTCAAACTTCTGTTGTTGAGCAAACTGCTCCTGGTGATCATGACACCACAACTGGTGTTGTGAAACACAGACCAGGAAAACGCAAAAAGAAAGTTGTCACATCCAAAAAGCCCACCAAAACCAAACAAAATAAAAAGGTCCCTCTGGAAGATGAGATCCCAGAGGTTAATGCAGTGACAACACAAATGTCCCTTGAAACCACTGCTGCTACTTCCTTACAGTTGTTGGAAAGACCTCAACCTATCCAAACTCCTCATGTATCCTCACAAAAGGATCATGTTGTAAGTACAGGGACACCGCAACATGAAGTAGACCTTTCATATGAAAGTATGTTTAAAAGTCCCTCTCCCAGGGCAGTCATGCTTTCTACACCACAACCCTCAACTCAAGTTCCATCAACAATATTACCTCTATTTGAAGCAATTGAATTTCAGAAAGAAAATAGTTCCTCTAATGCACACATTACTGAGAGTAGATCGCAACAAATGACTGTGTCTGAACCAATTCAATCTCCTATCCTACAAACACTTGAGGAGGTTATCCCCGTTGACTATTACGAAACTCTTGGTGGTAGTTCAAGTGGAGCAGCCACTACAATTGTTGAACCCATTGGTGATCAGTTGGACAATGGTTATATCATTAAAACTCCCTTGAAGGCAACTACTGATGATGTTACAACTGTAATCTCTGCTTCAGTGGGAAGTCCCCAGAACGAAGAAAAAGGGGTATCTGTTTCTGATTATATGGAGACTTCTCTTATTATCAAAACAAATACAACCACTACAGGTGGGAATTCAAATGATCCTATTAAAGTAGGTGATGAATTAACTTATAAGGATTTGAGAGTTAGAGTGTCTACCATTGAAATAGATGTTGCTGAAATGAAAGAATTGATTAAGCAGATGATAGAGCTTTTTAAAAGTCAACCTACCAGACACGAAATTGCCAATGAGCTTTGGAATTCTATGCAACCCATCCTTCAAGCTCAGAGGAATTTGGCTGAAAGTAACCACAATTTCAGTTTGGAATTTATCAGAAATTTGGTTGATGCCAGGTATAAAGACACACAAACAGACATTATGAACATTAAGGAACATCTGTTGGAACTTACTGGCTCCACATCTACATCAATCTTTGAGAAAGATGATGATGATGATGATGATGATGATGATGATAATGATGCCAAAAAGGGGGAGAAAGATTCACTGAGAAAGTTGCCACTAGATTCAAAAGCTAATCCTACAGAAATTGTATCCCCTGCTCAACCTAAATACCAACCTTCTCCAAGAAAACCACCACAAAAGAAGGAGAAAATACCTTCCACACCATCATCACCCATTTTGTCAATAGATGCTGGGAACACAAAAGTAGCAGCATATGTTTACCAAACAACTGCTGAGACACCAGTTGTTTCAGCAGAAGTTTCTCAAACATCTGCCATGATCATTTTCACTACACCAACTACAATCCAACCATCTCCAACGTCACAAAGATTTCCCATACATTCATTATCACTACCAAAACATTCTCATTCACCAGAAATCATCTCCACACATAAGAGAAAAACTCATATCGATAGAATCACAAAAATGAATAATGATCCTCTGGTAAAGCAAACTCCACCTAATTGGAAGACAGTCAAAACAGTGGATTCAGATGAGGTATTGAAGTTTAAAAGAATGAGAGCAGAGCTTGTGGCTGCTGATGATGGTCCAGTTAGATCCATTGCTAGATGGTCTAAACTGAAGATAGTTGAGACCTACAAAAAGCTGGAAGAAGTTAGAGCTGAACATTCAAATGTTCTTCAAAACCCAGTCTATCCTACAACTGCTGCTCTGTCTCTAAAAATCGGTACTCCGAAAAACCTTCTCTCATCATCTGATTTGTCTGAATCAATTGCAAATTTAGTTAGCATACCACAATCACCAAACTCATCTTCAATAATTCTTTGCCCAAGAAAAGATGCTGATCCAAAAAAAGTAAAGTGGAAGTCATGCTCAAAAACCGAAGTATTGACTTTGATCAGATCAGATGGTAGTGTTGAAGAGATTAAAATGGATAATGCATATAATCTGAATGCATACGATCTCCAAGATTTGTTGGACCTTCAACTTGAGAGGGATGATGAAGAAGACATGTTCTCCCTGGACTTTGAACTACAATTCAAAGGACAAATCAGGGAGATGTTGATGAGAAATAAAAATCAGTAATAAAGAAGGGTTTTCGTATCATCTGTTGTATAGGGAGATTGTTGGATCAGCAGCTGTTACATTGTTTGCAGTAGCATATTTAACCAGATAACAACATGTAGCGAAGGACATGTTGCTGCGTAACAAATTCTTGAGTGAGGTTTGATGTGTGTTGTTTAGGCAGGTGATCGTATGTTCTTAGTTAATGTTTGTTAAAGTTAAGTTGTATTCGAATTTTATTAAGTTTTAGACATCTTTTATATGTAGTTATGTTTATAACAATTTATATTGTCAATGGGTGGATACTCTCTTTTTTGAATAAGAGGATGGAAATAATCATATGTAACTGATGAATTTTATTAAGTTTGTTAGATATCTTTTAGACATCTTTTATTAAGTTTGTTAAATATCTTTTATATTTACTTATAGTTGTCTTTTAGCTATAATAGATAACACGTTTTAATACAATATCTATACACATATGTATATGTTCTATCAATATTTGTTATGCATGGTTTTCTAAGAAACGACCCGTGTTCGCACACGGGTCTTACCGCTAGTAGTATACAAAAGGGGAGGGATCCACTAAAAAGTGGATTTTGCCTAAGTAGCCTAAGAAGGATTGTGATGATGACATGTGGCACTCCTAATAAGTAGGAATGAAGGACATTTTGGTCCTTATAAATAGGAGTGAAAATGACATATGACACCCCTTTTGTTTTTTAAAAATACAACAAAAAAAATCTAGTACAAAAAAATCTACCACAAAAAATATATTACAAAAAAATATAGCACAAAAAATATAGTACAAAAAAAATATAGCACAAAAAATCTAGTACAAAAAATATAGCACAAAAAATGTATTACAAAAAAATATAAGAAAAAAAAATGTAGTACAAAAAAATCCAGCACAAAATATTGAGAAAAAAAAATTTAAGACAAAAAATTCAGTACAAAAATATAGTACAAAAATCCAACACAAAAAAATGTTATACAACACGTTTTAGTGGGTTTTTTTAGTCTTCGTATTTTATATAGCAATATGGTACTCAAATTAAAGATAAAAAAACGCTCGATTTTACGGTGAAATTTTTATGAAAAAATAATGTCGTATAAAAAGTTATGAACGTTTAAAAAATGGGGGTGGAATATGCATGTTGCTTGCATGAGGAGAGAGAAAGTCCATAAATATGATTTTCGTAAGATACCCTTGTACTGCTCCTTTCTCCTACACTTTTATCTTAACCATTGATTTGAAAAATGAATGGTTAAGATTACTTCTCATCATATTTAGACAAAATAAATTTTTTATTTGATCTTGCCCCGTATACAAAAAATGAATTATATGCACTCATTATTATTCATTGTATCGCATGGAAACACATTTACATTTACAATACATTCAAATTAAAGTGGCCGACAAGAATAGTGAAAGCATGTGGTTGGCCAAAAGTGGCGGCCAACTTTCCTATTTTTTTTCTTTTTTTTTTTTTGCAAAAAATTAGTTATTTATAAGTCCTGCCAAATTACGATTTTATCTCTGTTTAAAATTACGATCTTGCCCCCAGTTCGAAACTAAATTTATGATTTGACCCCAGCTTAAATTTATGATTTTGCCCTGGGTAAAAAAAATATTTTTGCCCCCAGCTACAGTCCAGCCAAATTACAATTTGGTTCCCAATTTAAAATTACAATTTCACCCCTAGTCCAAAATAAAATTTTCCTTTTGCCCTCAGCTAAAAATTACGATTTTTCCATCAGTAAAAAAATTACGAATTTGCCCCCAATTCAAAATAAAAAAATGGTTTTGCCCTCAATTCAAAATATTATTTTACTTCTATTTTAAAATTACGATTTTACCTGGCTAAAAATTGCAATGTTGCCATCGTATTTTTTGGGCAAAACTATGACAGTGTTTTATTTTACTTGGTTTACTTGATTTAGTTTTTATTCGTGCCAAACAGCTGCCTAGCACTCGCTAATTGGTCCTGACAAATTATTGTTTTGCCCTGAACTCTAAATTACACGCTTGCCATCGTTTTAGTTATTTTTTTATCACAACTATGATAGTATTTTTCTTTACTTGGTTAACTCGATGTATCATTTTTGATATGTTATAAATAACATGTATAACTAACCGAAATAAATACGTACATGTTATTAACTAAGAAATATTCGGTTTAGCATCCCGCAACGCGGGCGATGCATATCTCTAGTTATATTTAATTATTACAAACGTTAGTGAATAGTAAGTTTATTATTTTTATTTCTATTTAATTTTTTTTCAACATCCCAGTTGATTATTTTTATTTCTATTTAATTTTTTTTCAACATTCCGGTATAATATTTTTTGAAAATAGAGTTGTATTCGAAATCGAGGTTTTTTATTTTTTTATTTTGGTATCGTAAACTTTACCGAGTGTCGATACCATTACAAACAAAAACGATATCGACCAAACAACATTTATCATGTTGGAATAATTCATATCTATGATATTTCAATCCATATAACATATTTGGTTCTTTCAAATACAATTTTATATAGAATTTTGAATATATCCTTACGACACAATCATATTTTATCTGTGTTTCGATATAAGTTTTATTCAAATAAAACTGCCACGAACACATGAGAATAACCCATAGATAAGAAAACTTCATAACTACTAGATATATATTTTTTTTAACGGCTAACTGCTTTCCACGTGTAAACCCACCATTTCGGAGCTATGTCCAAAGGCCGACTACTCGACTACCGCTAGAAAGCGTAGCACACCCCATATATGCGGAAACCCCGTGGAATAGGTAAAACTGCGCCGCCCTCGGACTCGAACCCGGGTAAAACCCTGGGCCAAGCCCTCACCAAGATGTCCAATGCCCAGCACCAGCCGAGGATCGAACCGGCGCCTCCAAAAGAGACAACCGGCCAACCAACCAACTGAGCTGGGGTAATCGACATCACTACTAGATATTCGCTAAACCCCATCAACATAAGGTAACATAAGGTAATGATTAGATCAACATGAGGTGAGAATTATTTCAGCATGTGTCAGTTTGAACATGGCGTCTGGATTATGTGTTGTTTGTGCCCATCATTTCTTAAACCAAACTTCACCAAGTAGAACCAGACACCAAACCGAACTAAACTTGACAACCAAATTAAACTGTGGAACTGTACCACATCGGACATGCTTAAATATTTGTTGTTGAACTTATGAAGCAAATTCAATAATAGTCAGTTAACAAATACTTTAGGCTAAAAGTTTTGAACCCATTTTTATTAGACAATTGTTTTTAGGGTCAAACAATTCAATCTCAAATGTAAAACCGAAAAATGGACCTATATCTTAACTAAGGGTGAAGGGAGTGGTTAAACAGGTGAAAGTGACAAACTTTAAAATGGACCAATCAGAGAGTGCCACGTCAGAGAGGGTAAAAAGTTTAAACTTTGCTGAAAAGTGTTGGCAATGGTTTAGACACTTGAAAGTGGCAAACTTTTTTTTTTGTTTTTTTTTTAATTATATGTTAAATAAAAACAAATAAAACATTAAATTAATTAAAAAAAAAAACAATTACATTAAAATGAAACTTAAAAAAAAACATAAAATTCATAAAAATTACACGACACTAAAACAACGCAACCACTAAAAAAATTAAAAATTACACTACACTAAAACAATTAAAATAAACTACTCTTCGTCAGAATCAACCAACAGGTGGGGCAAATCTTGACTTGCGAGATGAACCGTGAGATCGTGTTTAAGTCTCCAATGCGTATTTTCATCCATTAGCTTGCCCAACACCCTATCATCAAACGCGGGCTCGACCGGAGGATCCCGAATGTGTACCGGTGCAATCGCGTTTCCGTCGTCTTTTAAAATCATGTTGTGTAAAATAATACACGTGTACACAACATTCCTAATTTTTTAACCGTCCTTGCTCGCATCGGCCGATTCAAGACACCCCATTTTGACTTCAAAACCCCAAAAGCCCTTTCGACGTCTTTTCTTGCCGCCTCGTGTTGCCTTTTGAACATCTTTTCGTCTACTTCTTGAGGGTATGGGATCGATTTCACAAACACGGACCATTTTGGGTAGATTCCAATCACGAGCAAATAACCACGTTTGTAATAATGGTTGTTGACGTAAAATGGACATTTTGGCGCGGTTCCATTTCGTTCCGTTAAGAATAACGGCGATTGTCCTAGCACATTGATATCGTTTTTGCGAACCCGGTGGACCGCAAAAAGCATGCCAAATCCATAAATCTTGAGACGCCATTGCTTCGAGCATAACAGTCGGGTGTCGGTGATCTCCTCTCATATACTGCCCTCGAAGCTCGGTGGGACACATTCGCCAGATGAAATGGGTGCAATCAAGGCTACCGAACATACCTGGAAGGTGATGTTGTTCTTCATGTGCGTCGTATAACAGTGCCATGTCGTGGCTTGTCGGCCTACGTAAGAACTCCGAACCATATATTCTGCAAACCGTTTCGCAAAAATATTCTAGGCACTCGCGGGAAGTTCTTGCGGCCATATGCAAGTACTCGTCTCCTTCGTCTGGAGGGTTACCGGTTGCGAGCTGTTTAATAGCTGATGTAACCTTTTGCAGCGACGTAAAGCCCCTCCGACCTCGCGCATCGTAGGACTCTTGAAAGTATTCGTCGTTCGCTTCCACAGCGGTCACAATATTTAAAAACAACCGTTTCGACATACGGAACCTTTTCCGAAAAATTGCGTCGTTGTATTTCGGGTCTTCGACAAAATAATCCGCCATGAGGGTCTCGTGCCCAACCTCCCGCTGACGTTCAATGTATCTCCTTTGGTTTGATGTACCAGTGTCTTGTAGTTCGGCTTCTTCGAGTAGATTTTGGAAAAAAAGAATGCTACCATCGGACGAGTCGTCGCTACTATCGGGTGGAAACCACAACGGGAAATCATCCGCCATTTTGCGTGGCAATACTTGGGTTAGTGTTTTGTATTTTTTGGTTTGATTTGGGGGTGATTTTGTACTATAAATAGGATTAAAATGGGTTTGTTTTGAATATATAGGGTAAAACTTGAAAAATTAAAATTTTTTTTTATTTTGAACGGCATTATAGCCGTTAAAGTGGCAACGGTCAACAACTTTTCATGTTTGTCGATCGGTGAGGGTGAGCCGATTTCACAAGATTGCCGCGCGGGTAAGAGGGACGGCGCCGGTGTTGCCGCTCGGCAAACCGGTTTGCCGATCACTTCACCGCCCCACTCCCTTCACCCTAAATCCAAAACCGAATATCCAAAATTCGATTCTGTTCAGCTTTAGCCTCAAGCTGACTGATGGGTACACCTAGTTTGAAGGTTAGGACATGACAGTGGATTACTAGCGATGGTGATGTCTCTAGTTAAAGATAAAGGGCTAGTGGGGGTCAGTGCGCCTTTTAGGGTGAGAGGGGCACTCCTCTCTTAGACCATGTGTAGTGGTAGTGGGTTATAATGCCCCCACCATGAGGCATTATCCGACACGTGGCGTCCTAGTCAGCGATGGGGCATTATAGCAAAAGTGGTGTAGTGGGTATAATGCCCCATTCAATTATTAAAAAAGATTAAAAAAAAAAAACTTATTTAAGTCAAACATGTCAGCCCACTTGGACCACCATACTCCTTCCCATTGGTATTCATAATTAATAGTCAAACATGATGTCAGACAAAGCAACAACTTGGGCGTTTTAAAAATCACGCCAAACTACATTTTTTTGATTTTTTTTTATAACGCCCCATGTAATGGTATTGGGGGCGTTTTGGGGCGTTATTTTTCAATTTTTTTTAAAAATCACGCCCCACTACGGATGGTCTTAGGAGAGTGACCTCTCTTAACTCCCCCCAATCAGCACCCGCCACGTCAACTCCCCTCTTAACTCCCCCCACACCCTCAATTTAATGGTGGCACTCCTCTCTTGGGGGACTTGGTTTTATTTTTTTATATAAATATTTTTATAAAAGTAAAACATAATTTAAATAAATTAAAACTAAATAAAAATAAAAAATAGAACATTTCATTTAATTAAAAACAAGTTTGAGAGGTATTTTTAAAAGTAATAAAAAAAATTATAGAACATTTCATTATTTTTCTTCTTTTTCTTTCTTCCTCCCCTTCTTCTTCTTCTTCATATTTGAAAGTGTAACAGGTCTAAAAAATTAACTCACAAACTCAGCATGTATATTAGATTATCACAAGGAAAAAAAAAAACTCAAATATACACAAATCTCATCAGTGAACTCTCCCCGCTCCCGCTCCCCGATTAGCCTCCCCGATTTGATGGCGGCGGTGTTCCCGCTCGGGGACTTGGCTCACCGCACGCCTCTCCGCTAAGTGCCCCGGACACCCTTATTTATTAGCTTGAAATTTCTAGCGTTTTGTTTGGAATATGTATTATTGATAATTACGTTAATGGTCCCTTACAAAAAGTCGTGATAGGTACTACCAAGTCATTTAGGTGTGTTAATAACATTAATGGTCCTTATCAAGGTAGATTGAAGCATATGTCAATCGACTACATGTTTATGTTTCAAAGAACGTGGAAACAAATCGAGCATTTGCTAAAAAAATCTTAAAGAGATATACATGATCGTACCAGATTTCAATTGCGAAATCACCTATTCCAACAAGTTGGTACTACCTCATTAACTCCAATGAGGAGTTCAACATCGTATTTTCTATTGGAAACAATTGAGGCTTGACAATATTTTAATTTTTTTATGACAGAACATGTTATGTGACTAAATCGGTAAGAATGGTACGAAGATAAACATATTATTTTCTTTTATCATAAGTATTTTTTTTTTTGTTAAGTTGAAAGAGAAAAATGCCAAGATAGTCTTTGTGGTTTGCCCAAATTTCACCTATAATCCCTAATTTTACAAAATTACACCTATAGTCCTTAACTTTTACACATTCGTTCTCGGATAGTCCATAACATGAATGGAGGTTAATTTTCTCAATTAAGTGAGTATGAAATTACTATATTACCCTGACCTTTTAACAAAACAAATAGAAACCAATTTAAATATTATAAAAAACATGTGGGGCCCATCCCGCTGCCACTCTCCTTTTTTTTTTGAACGGCCAACAAAATTTATTTAACTAGAACTAACAACTTGTTAGTTCTCACCAAAAAAGTACAGCCACAATCAAATAACCATACAAGATAAATCAAATTTACACCATTGCTCCCATGTGACCGTTTGTGCCTTAGCACGGTTCGTAATCCAAATGTATCCGAGGTGCTTGATTTGTTCTTTAACTCGCACTATATTGGCTGTTTTCTGGTCGAAGATCACCCCGTTTCTGCACTTCCATATGAACCAAGCTGAGATTTGTACTATCGACAAAACAATCTTCTTCCAAATTCTGGATCCCCTTGCTTGTTTATGCACATCAAACAGGTCTTTGACACCAAACAAAAAGAATCTCGGGCACCTGGTCCATTGCGAAACAAAGTCCCAGATATTCTGTGCAAACTGACATGTAATGAAGAGATGCTCTGCTGATTCGATGAACTGATCACAATGCCTACACCATGTCGACTCTACTTGAATATTCCTTCTGATCAGATTGTCCATAGTCGGGAGTCTATTCAGCAACAACCTCCATGATAGGAAATTAACCTTGAGGGGAGTCCATTTATTCCACTCGAATCCAAGCCCCAAATCTGAAAATTTCTCACCATACAATCGATTTCTAAGACTACGAACCGAAAAAACTCCATCTGCTTCCAAGTTCCAAAACCATTTAGTGTCACCCTGTCCAACTGTCATCGTCATTAAAGCTTCTGTTAAGTCTTCCAGCTGAGATACTTCCTCGAGTGAATCCGGTTCACGAGACCACCGGAATAGGAATGTTGTGATGCCATCCAAAACTTTAACTCTATCTGCTACCGCAACATTCTTTCTCGACTCCAAATTGTACAGAAGCTGGAACCTAGATTCCAGGGATTCACCTAACAACCAGCGATCTTTCCAAAAACAAATGTCTTCCCCTTAACCCCATGTGCAACCAAATAAAGATTCTAAGTTTATGCCATATGACATCAGGTCGTCCGCGATTTTACTGATTTGTTTCCAAGGCCCTGTGATAGTCGACTTACCCGGGATGAAGTTCCATGAACGTGGTTTGTGGTGCACACTCCAAATAACCTGCCTCCATAAATTATTGTTTTCCGACTTGTATCTCCACCACCACTTGGCCAACATGGCCAAGTTAGCCTCCCTTAGAGAGCCTACACCTAACCCTCCTTTTTTCCTTAGGGGCCATGGCGTTTTGCCAAGCCACCCAAGTTATCTTCGCCCGCTCCTCGTTAGAACCCCATAAGAAATCTCTCCGTATGCGCTCCAGCTGATCAATATCTTGTAATGGTGCCCTGTATAAGGAAAAAAAGTATGTTGGAAGTGAATTTAACACAGACCTGATAAGTGTGATTTTTCCACCAAAGGACAAGGTGTTCGCCTTCCACTTCGACAATCTCTTCTTAAAAACCTCTACAACCGGATCCCAGTTCTTTACGAGATTCATATTTGCGCCCACACTAAGCCCCAAGTGCTTGAATGGAAGGCTGCCCACTTTGCAGCCCAATATAGCCGCCATTTCTTGAATAAGCGAATTTTCAATACCCACCCCAAAGATGCTACTTTTTGCCAGATTTACACGGAGGCCGGACGCCAAGTAGAAACATCGAAGAATCCTCTTCAAGTTCCTAGCATTATCCAAAGACCACTCTCCAATAAACACAACATCATCTGCGTACAGGAAATGCGAGAGAATCGGACCTTGCCTAGCACACTTTAACCCATTATATAAACCAACCGAACACGCCTCCTTGACGACACATGAAACGGCCTCCATAACAATAAGAAACAGAAAAGGTGATAATGGATCCCCCTGCCTTAACCCTCTGAAGCAACCGAACTCCTGAGTAGGAGACCCGTTTACTAAAACTGAGGCCCGTGCAGTGTTGATAGTGGCCCTCACCCATCTCCTCCACAAGGATGGAAAATGCATTTGACACATAACTGAATTTAAAAAATCCCAGTTAATAGTGTCGTATGCCTTTTCAATATCCACCTTAAAGAACATACCCGCCTTTTTGGTACTTTTTAACCAAGAGATTAATTCATTTAATATTAGAGGTCCATCAAGAATACTCCTATTGGCCAAAAAGGCCGATTGCTCCTCCGAGACTAAGCCCTGAATAACTTGTTTCAACCGGTTGGCCAGAACCTTCGACAACACCTTGTTAATACAACCGATTAAACTGATTGGCCTATAATCTGCCAAGCTTCCAGGGTCATTACACTTGGGGATTAAAGCCAAGAAGGACGAAGTGCACCCCGAATTAATTGATGCATTATGGTAGAACTCATGAAATAATCTGGTGAAATCTTCACTCAAGGAACTCCAAAACTTCTTTAAAAACCGGAAATTGATACCATCTGGGCCCGGGGCTTTTTCACTCCCACAATCCCAAATAGCACTTTTTATTTCCGATATAGAAAAAGGTCTCACCAACATATCCGCCTCTTCCACAGAAAGACTCGATAGGTTCGGACACACAAGACCCGGTCTAGAGCTCAAAGGTTCCTTAAATTTTTCTGCATAGAACGTATAAATTGAGTCCTTGACCAACGCCGGTGTACTTTCCCAAACCCCATTTAACAGCAAACCATTAATACGATTTGACTTAGTGTTACTGTTTACAACCGCATGAAAGTATTTCGAGTTCTCATCTCCTTCCACCGCCCATTTGGTCCTGGATTTTTGTTTTAAATCCAAAGACTTCAGCCTTTCAGATTCAAGTATGTATTTTCTACACTCGGTTCTGACCTCGAGCTCTTGCGGCTCTAAATCCCTTTCCTCGGATGTGATTTCTAACTGCTCCAATCTATTCACCTTTGCCACATAATCAACGTCTCTGCTAGCCTTTAATTCCATAACCCAAGCTTTAATTTTGAACTTGATCCATTTCAGCTTAATAGCGAGGCCCAAATCAGCAGGCCCAACAAAATGAAAACTTGAGCATAACTGCTCCACATATTCAATGCAACCCGGGAATTCAAGCCACGAATTAAAAATTCTACATGGAATCGGCCCATAGCCTGTTTGAGTGGTCGATAATAAAATCGAAGTATGGTCCGAGATAAAATTTGACAGAGCCACCAAGGAAGCTAAAGGCCACGAGGACATAAAACTACGGCACACAAGATATCTATCCAGTTTGCTCATGTTTTTCCCATTATCGGCGTGGTATGTAAACTTCCTACCACCCATCTGATACTCTACAAGATCTGCCGATTCTATAAAATTATTAAAATAGGAGGTGTTTAGAGGAACAAATTCAGAATTAAACCTTTCAGATGCTTCCCGCACATCGTTGAAGTCGACCACAAAAACCCACATCCCAGGCACAGATCTTCTAAAGAATAAAAGTTCCAACCACAGAGATCTACGATCCACTGCGTCATTGGACGCGTATACATTCACCACATTCAGACTTTCTCCCGTATGTTTTAATGACCCAGACACAATTAAGAAACGTTGCCTTTTAATCACATTAGTTTTCTGAAAGACTAAGGGATTCCAAAGACATAGCAGACCACCCGACCTGCCAATCGCCCCAACCGATTCTGAATCAAAGACAGTACGGCCCCAGAAACCATTCACCAAAAAAACCAGAGTTTTCTCCTATTTTTGTTTCCTGAATTGCAAGAAAATTCACACCATGTGAAGTTTTGAGTCCACGAACCCAATCCACTTTCCTCAGGTCCTTGACCCCTCGTAAATTAACCGACATAAAATTCATGGATGAAGATTTTGTTCACCTTCACCAATGATAACTTCACTTACCTGATTGTGAAACCCTTGAAGCTTGAAACCCACTTTTGTACCCACACTTACGGTCGCAAACGTTTCTTCTTGCACCGGATCACCGCGAGGTAGGGGTACTGCAGAAGACGTGCCGCCGTCTGGTAACACTGGCGGGTTCTCGCTCCGATTTAGAATGGGAGGGGATTCTGGAATGAATTCCTGTAAGGTATCATCGTGCGTCTCTTGAATCTTATTAACTTGACTAGCAACGATGTTTTGACGTCCACCAGTCAACGGTTTATTTAAATCCATGGAGCAGGCCCTAGTTGACTCTGAATATAATTTATCTTCAAAGAGCCTCGTTAGACTAACATGACATGGGCTTAAGACACTCCTAGGCCTTTTTCGTGAAAGATGGGCTTCATTTGTGCTTGGCCCAATAAAGGGATCCTGTGGCATATTCAAAATTGGGGACCCCACCTTCTCCCCATGTGTGTGTACAGTACGCGTTGCTTTAGGGACCCTGGATTCCTTTCCCGCCGCCTTAATACTGTCAACACTGTTGCCCAAATTCAGTTCCCCATGCACGCTTGCACGTGCATCGTTCGTCTCTTTGTTTCCCAAGTTTTGCCCATTTGTAATCCGGGTAGTGTTCTGACTCTCCGTTTGCTCGCCGGAAACCTCAACTCTGATTTCCTCCTCCTCCATTTCATCGATGAATTCATCATTAGTCTCCTCCAAACTTGCCAGAGAAGAGGTCATGGGAGAAGACAACACGTCCAAAATAGCCGGAAGACGTGTATTACTTTCCTCCGAGACCCATGTGCAATATACTTTTTCACCCCATTTCACCATCACCTCTTCATCTATTCTTTTTCCTACTTTCGTAAGCACCCAGACCCAACCACAAGAGTTATCAGGCAACGGCCAAGAGAAATCTGAGCTCCTGATCAGTTTCCCAAAAGCTTCCCCGATTCTGTCAAAAAGCTTATTATCTCGGAGATGGACAGGAACTCCTACCATCTTAAGCCAAACTAGACGGCCGTAATCCAAGTCTTGCCCTTTCCAAAGAGTTGCTGACACAAAAACACTACTCCAAGCATCGATTTCCTTCTCGATGAAATCAATCGCTAACGTCTTTTCCTTGAACACAATCATGCATTTTAAACTCCCTAAGTAACAAACAGGATTCTCCGTGTAACCTCCCAGGTCTAACATAGTTCGAACCTCCTCTAAAGCATCGATATTTCTAACTTCCACAATCACCGAGCGCATCATACAATGGTCTGGATAGTTAGCGACACGTTCGCCTGCCACCACAACCTTTTTGGTAGAGGTCTCCGTCTTCCCCAAAAGCGCATCACTGAATGTCTTGCCGTTCACTGTGCTCGCCGGTACGTAAATGCGGCGTTGTGGCGGCATTTTGGTTTGCACATTCACGTTCACAGGAGGATTTTGGATTATCTTATTGTGATTTTTATTTAGCCAGCGAAACGGACAACTTTGCTTCAAAGATCTTCACAGTGTTCATCCTCTCTAGCGTTGCTTGGACATCAGTAACTCCTTCATACCTGATAAAGCCAAAAAAGTTGCCTCTCAAATCTTTTTTCTTAGCCACCTATGCGTCCTTCACAACCCCGTAAGGTTGAAAAGCTTGCCATAACATAGTTTGTGACGTCCCACTAGGTAGATTCGACACAAAGAAGGTAGTCACCGGTAGCCTATTCCAGCCTCCACCACGTTTTTTCTGGTAGTCAACGTTCGTCCACCTTTCTCCACTCATAGTTGAATTATGCCAGATGAATTTTCAAAAGTCCTTCATCTACTATCCCCTTTATTTTCCTTTCACTCTCCTTTTTTCTATTTCTTCTTATTTGCAACTCACCAATGTAAAACCTCCACCACCATACAATCACCAATCCACCTCCATACCAACACCATAATGCCACCCTGTCATCGCCAGAAAAAAAAGCACCACCATAACACCCCCACCCCGCCGCCACCACCTCACCCACCATCCCCGGAGAAACGCACCAAACCACCACGTTTGAAGGTGACAGTTATCCGAAGTGTACACTTAAAAACAATTAAGGCTAGGGGGGGTCATGGTTGGGACATGATTCGCCACGTAGGAACATGAATGGAAGGCTACACCACCCCCTTGCATGATCCACCATGGTTTGCATGGATTAAACTATGGCAACCATGGTCCTCCTTTTCATTTTTCAAAAAATCATTTCCTTTTTCTTTAAACAAAGATAAATTAAAATAAATAAGGGGATAATGGTTTGGTTCATGATCACACCCTTAGGGTATTTGTTTTGGATGGTGGATTAGAGGTGGGTGACATGACACTAACATGGAGGGTCATGATGGTCATGACCACACCCTATAGCCTAAGAAGATGTTCTCTCAGATCTGGTCAGAGACAGGAGAAGTTCTCCGGAGATTTCTCTCTATAACCTCTGTTTCTCTCGCTAGAACCAGAATATGGACTACGAACAGTATGACGACAATGAAGAATTGTTTAAAATAAATTCCAACTATTTAAATATTAAATCTTTAACTTCAATTTCAAATTTAATTCTATCTTAACCTTTAACTTCAATTTCAATTACTCCATTGATGCACCTTGCAATTCCTCATGAATACTTCTCCTAGTACTTCTCATGACGGTTCAATAGGTATAAGTATGTGGGGTGTGGTTTTGGGCTCCCCCACCACCCCTGACGCCATATCTCCTTCACCTCTCACACTGATCGATGTCGAAAGGTCGGTCAATATATATGTTTCAAAGTGTCCTACTCACCTTTACTAGTAAGGGCAAGTAGGGTGTCTAATCCACATGGAATTGGTGGAAAGTTATAGTTTTATCTAGATTGCCTAAACTATTGATTCTTGGTTTTAATTTGATTTGAGAAAAGTGATTTTTAGTTGAAAAACAATAATGAGAAAGGTTACATCCTCCAAACTTTAGGTTCTAGGTTTCACACAAAATTCAGTTAATTGATTAGGAACCACATAGACATAGTTATGAAAATTAGTAAATAGCAATCAAAACAAGTTCTTGTCATTAAACCATGTCAGTTACCCAATTTATAAGTGTCAAGTAAACCCTCTTTAGTTACCCAACCTGCTTCTAGGTTTTGTCATCAACCGGATGCAATTGTAAATAGAGAACTCAAAACATACACAAATTGTTTAAATAAACTAATATGCCAATTAGATTTAAATATTTGTCATCACAAATAAAATAAGATCTAATACATAAACCAAATAATGTGCAAAACCTATATGAAATGTTACCTGGAGGAAGTCACAAAAGTTCTAGCCACTCATGATGATGATTTGATCTTCAGATTTGATGTTGGAATGCATGGTGGATGATGAAGGAATGATTGGAAGGTGTGGAATGGTGTGAAAACTTGCACAAAGTCACATAGGATCACCCCTAGCCTTGCCTCCCACGAATTAGATGAAAGAGATATGGAAGAACCCTGACAAATCATGCTTTATGGTAAACTCACGACTTTCCATCTGTAGCCGTCGTAAGCATACGACGCTGCAGTAACCTTACGACCATCCTAATTGCACCCTACGGCCAAAACACCCTTACGGTGCCTGAACACTGAATTACGAAAGTGGCTTACGGCCAGACCATTCTTCTAAATTCCATATCTTTGCTCCTTTTAGAGCGTTCCACCTTCCGGTTCCTCGTTTATAGGGGTGAGCAAATTTAGGTGCGGACCTAAAAGAACCGATAACCGAACCGATAATGTACCTAACCCGACCCGAACCTAGGTATGTCGATTACTTAGTCGGTTCTGTTATTCAGTGTGTAATCGAGTCGGGTCGGTTCCGGGTAGTTTTCCCTTGAAAACCGGAACTGGAATATATGGGAACCGATTTTATAATATAACATGCAACAGATTATTCATTTGGGGGATTATTCATTGGGCTTAGGCCCAATACCGAATGAAACATATGCAGAAGACTTTTACTTTATATACCTAATTATAACAACTTATAGAAACTTATGCATAACAGTATTAGACGATCTGTATTGAGGAACATTTGAATTCTTCTTCTTCTTAGTTGTGCTGCATCTTTGATTCATTCATCAAGCTAGGGTTGTTCCTTGATGAGGTAAGCAATACATATCATTAAGTTTCTTATTTTCTAGAAGTTATCATGTTTTGTAAAAATTTAATTCCATGAAATTGTATTGTTGTTTATATTTAGTACTGAATCGAAGGAAATCGAATGAAATGGATGATGGGGCTGAGCATTTGACAGTAAATCAGATTCTGAAAGCTAAGAGACACTTGAGAAGCACCGAAATAGATAGTAGTTACTCTGAAATGGAATGGATGTAACTGTGATTTATCAGTTTCGGGTATTACCTAGGAACCGAGAACACCGACCATGGTAGGAACCGAAACCGATCTATGATATAGGGTACTATATTCGGTTCCAGATTTAGGCTGACATCGGGTATCGGGTCGGGTCGGTTAATTCTCGGGTCGGTCCGGTTCCTGTCAAATGCTCAGCCCTACTGGTTTAGGCATCCTATAAGCCCGCCAAATCTACAAAAACACATTTTATCGTACTTAAACAATTCTAATTGAATAAACTCCATAAAACCCATAATATTAAGAACTTAGACTCACTAATTACCATTCCACCACCCGTTTATCACATCCTCACACTTTAGTTTTGCATGCCCTCAAGCAAATCCGTTCAAAACATTATATCAGACAAAACAAATACCCCCAATCATCGTTACCATGCATTAGCTAGGGTCAAAAGTCATACCCCATTCCAGATCAGCATTAGATGTGTTAATTCATCAAGTCAAAATTGATTTTTCATTCTAAGACAGAATTCGCCTAACTAAACCTAACATGCTTCTAGTTTTTATTTTCATGCAACACACCTCTCATAATTTTTCACTCCATACAGTTGAACTAGCATGTACTGCACTAGTATTAGTCTCTCAAAAACCGAATGTGAACTATGTTAACATAAGCTTGTATGACATTCGCAATTCGCACCTACACTGTAACTCATAAGACAATGCACATATCTAAAGTACTTATGGGTTTTCGGCTTAGGCTAATGTAAGGAATTTATGGCTTAAATTGCTAAAAGAAAAGGTGAAACCAAACTGATTGACAAGCCTTATCCAGAATAACTAATAACTCCAAAACTTAGGTCATTTTTTATTTTGACCCATAACTAAGAAGCTTCTTTTTTTGTTTTTTATTGTTTTTTTGCTTTCTTTTTTATAACTTCAAACTGTACACTTTGGATGTCATTAACAATTGGTAAAGTTTAATTGTCAATTTGGGGGAACATGTGGGTTTAACAAATAAAAGGTTATAAGACTCAAAGTAGGCTTCTAAGGGGAATTTTCTAGATTAACAGGTCAAACAAGCAAAGAAAGAAAAGGTGTCAAACAAAACGGGAATCCTAGTTTGCCTTTGTCATCTAGTGCATATGTCAAGTCCACAATCTCAGCACGTATCAAAACACACAAGTTCTCAAATAGAGAAACATATAGCCTACTCTCAACAAATGAAGATATTTATGTGTAAATCAATCTAACAACTAGTAGGCTCAAGATCTCACTAATGTGGGTAATAAGGTTACCGATGTGAGGATGCAGTTATAACCAATAGCTTGTTAACCCTAGTTAGGCAATTCTAAACATTTTTCTCTAAAAATACATGCTGAAAATGATTCATATTACTTTTCCACAAATTAGACCATGACTAAGTACCTCTACTCACAAGCAGACAACGAATTAGGTATGTATTGAATAAGCTGCTTTCATGTCCGATTAGACTGCTTTAAGGCAAAACTTTTAAAATTTTATATTTCGTTTTTTATAATTCCCTCCATCCCCATACTTGCGACATGTTGTCCCCAATGTATAGGTTTTAAGCTCAAAACATGTAGTTACCAATTCATTCAACATCTTAATTCCATAAGCAACTTATTCAACCCCCAATCCGACCAGACTTATTAAAGACGCAAAACTACCATTCTCAACACAAAAATAATTATTTTACACCCCCAAGTTCATGAAACAAATAAAACATAAACACAAGAAAATAAAAATAGTTCACCAAAGCAAGAACCTAAAACTAGGAAAGAGTACATGGACCTGATCAAATGCCTCTTGGGTTCTTCTGTGAATGCTCAACACCCCCAACAAACACACATCGACCCAGATGCGTATAGATTTAGTGCTGCTAACCTTGCATGTCTGCACAACTTTCCCACACTTGTCTTCTACAATGGTTATAAAACACAAACACAAAACAAAGAAAAATTACTAACTCGGTCTGCCTCCCGAGAGTGCTAAGTTTACTGGTCTTTAGCCAGACCATACTTGATGTCTTTGCTTATGGTGGTCTTGTAGGATGTTTGCATCCTTCATCTCCTAAACTTGTTCACCTCCTATCATCCACTTTCTTCCATACTTGATCATACCATATAAACGTTGCTTTGTCAAGATCAAATTCCACCGATTTCTTGACCTTTTTTCGTCTTCTCCTTCTCAACCTTTTCTTTTTTTCTCTTGAGATCCACTTTCCTTCTTTTCATTCAACCTATCAATCATAAAACATTCTTTTCCTTCTTTCGGATTTTCCTTCACAGGAGATCGACTTTTATCAATTTTACAATTAGATGAGTTAGAAAACACCTTTAAACTCATTTTCTTTTCCCCAAACCTCATTCTGGCCGTTCCTTCAACACAATCAATAATAGCCTTTGCTGTAGCTAGGAATTGTCTACCCATAATAATAGCCGGTTGTGCAGGGGCGGAACCATAATATTATGAGCCGTAGCACGGGCTACGGCTCAACCCCGTATTCGTAGTGCTTTTTTTATGGGTTTATATAAATGATACCCCTAAAAAATACGAGGATACCTCTAACCAAAAAATAAGATACTTGATATTACTAAAATCCCATCTTTTTATAAGCTTAAACATTTTCAACCCGAAAACTTGTAGAATAATTATGCCCGAATGATAAAATAAGCTCAAATTAACAATAATAAAATTGAAAGGAGTCCCTAAATATAATTAATAAAGTTAACCCAAGGCACATAACGATATTATAGTTGAATAAGTGATCTTGTTCGTCCTATGGTGGAAACCGAAACACATAGTTCTTGTCCTTTTGTTTATCGGGTAGTGAAGCTAGCTTTAGTTTTACCAGTCGCAACCGTAACCGTTGAAATATATTCTTTTCTAAATTGAAGCATGTCAAGACGGATTTACACAATCGAATAGGCCCGTAATATTTGAACAATGTTATGGTTTGTGCGGTCAAAAATAAACTTTTGATAAAGTAAAAGACGATGATGTGATAAAACAATTTCAAGCTATGAAAAAGAAAGAGGACATATCTATTAGGTATTTGTTTTACTTTATTTATTATTTTTTATAATTGGCCGGTAAATTTTTTCTGAGGATACCCCTAAATTAATGGGCTAGTTCCGTCACTGCAGTTGTGTATTCTTAACACAATTGAGCACTATAAAGTCCACTTGATAATAAAACTCACCTACTTTCACAATAACTTCCTTAACAATCCCCCTAGGACACGAATGAGTCTGGTCGGCCAACACTACAGTGGTGTTGGTTTTCTGTAAAGGACCAAAGTTAAACGATCATATACACTTCCCGATAGAATGCTCACGCATGCTCCCAGATCCAAAAGTGCCCTATCCACTTTAAACTCGCCTATTTTAATAGAAATAATAGGCGCTCCTGGATCTTGGAGTTTCGGGGGAAGGGTACCCAACAAAACGACGTTCACTCTTGCACTTAAATCAAGTCATTTCAGAAATTTGTGATAAAGTTTTTGGATACTTAACTCTTTCAAACACTGAACATGATTAGAACATTCTTTAATTTCATTAATGAACTGTAGGTTGATTTTAGCTTGTTCAAATTTCTCCCACCGTTCATCCCTTACTCATTTGTAGTGAAAGTTGGTGTTGTTAACGCCATTGGAAAAGGAATTTTTAAATCTTCATTTTTAATTATGTCCTGTTCATGATCAAAATCAGACTCAACGTCCTTCACCACTCCTTCTACAAATTGTGGTGGAGTATTTTTAACACTAGAAATCTCATAGATAGCAAAAGCGTTTACCAGATTAACATGTGTATTCCGTGAAGAAGATTAATGTGCTGGATTTACCTGTGTCTCAGTTGGAAGTTTTCCATTGCTTTTCTTTAACTCAGCCACATCTCTAGCTAGTTGTCCAACCTGCACAGTTAAAGCCTGAAATCTGAACAGACTTATCACATACCTCATTATTTTGCTTGATACCATGCAAATCCTATTGTATCAACTTCAACACATCCATCACTTCATTACCTTTCTGAGGGTTATTCTGAAAACGAGATTGATTAGATGAATTACAATTATTATAATTACCTCGTTGACCATTACCTTGAAAACCTAAAGTGTTCTGATTTTGATCACCCCTAACTAAAATTAGGGTGGTTTCTAAACCCTAGGTGGTATGTATTTGAGTTTATATTAAAGTTTCTACCACTACCTGTAACTGGCTTACCTCCTCATGCTTACCCACTATACTAGGACAATTATCAGCTATATGTCCTAACTCTCCACAATGACCACACATCTTAAACATAGAATTACCCTAACCAAACTGCCTCCAAGATTGGCTAACTGTTGTTCTACCTTTACCAACCTATCCGATCAACATTGCTACCATCATTCATCGCCCTAACCGTGGGATACCTGGATTTCTTAGTGGACTGGGCTATTCTCTTAGAAGTTACAACTCTCCTCTCTATATATTCCCAATCTATGTACTCATTGATACCAAAAGTTCCATTAGATATGGAATCCAAATCCCTACAGTCATCTGGTGATATTCCCTCAGAAAACAAACTAACCAATTCCCAAAATTCAATTTCATGATGTGGACAATTTGTTAGCATCGTTTTAAAACATGTAAATGCTTCATGAAATAACTCACCTGGTTGCCGTAGGAAATCTCTGATGTTCTTCCTTGCCTCATTTGTCCTTTGCGTTGTATAGAACTCTTCTAAGAACTGTTGCTGTAGTTCCCGCCAGGTGTGGATGGAAGCTGATGGAAGACTTTGAAACCACTGGAGAGCTTTGTCCTTTAGTGTGAACGGGAAGAGTACTAGCTTCACCTCGTTTGGTGTAAACCCCTGACATCCTATAGTATTACATCTTGCATCAAATGCCCCCAGTAGCTACCCTATGATATTTTGGTAGACTCTGGATAACATTTGACCTAACCTCAAATGACCTACCATCAGCTCTATATGGAGTGACAATTGCTAAAGGGTTATTCAAGATGGGGGGTCTAAAGTGGCTCTCAACCCCTCTAATTGGAACTCTGTCAAATCTCCTAGGTATACCCTCTGGTTGGTTTTGTCAGACTATGTTCCTAGGATTAGGTCTCAAGGGAATGGTTCAATGGTTGTTGTTAAGGTCAAGATTTGAATGGGATATCTAGAATAGGTGGGCTACTAGAGTACCCTTGGTAGATTTGATTATGTACTCTTGCCAACTGTTGTTTCCCCATATCTCCCTATAGTTTTCATAGTCGGCATACCTATCTCTATACCCCTTTTGATATAGTTCTCTAGTGGCTCCTAAAGTGGTACATTGGATGTGTGTGGGTTGAATGGGTGTGATGTAATGGGTTGGGTAGGTGCCGGTTAGGAAATGGGTTCATCATCAGGTATAATGCTCACATATGGTGAGCACTGGTGTATGTAAGGTTGTTTCTTAAAGAGTCGGCTCCGTGATGATGTTTGACCATATGATGGGTTAAACTGGTCAAAGTTTGGAAAAAGGTGGTACATGTGGAATTTGGTAGTGGCTTCGATGGATTATGAAAGTGGGTCAGCTGGGTTAAAAGTGTTGGGTGATGGTTGATTTGGTGTTTGTGAAAACTCAACTCGGGATGGAAGTGGGTCACTGGTTTGACCAGCTAAGGTTACTATAGCTTTCCATGCTATCAGCTTTAGGAATGGGAGATGCTAAGGTTTCGGTTTGGTGTAAGATCCTATTGTTTCAAATTGTTTTTTTTTTCGATTTCTGGTCAAACTACAAAGGTGAAAAGTTCCTTGAATGTATTGTATGATATATGCAACTTGAAAATTACCTGCACAAAACAAAAAAGAAAAACTCATTCAGTACTGAACGAAACAAATTAAAAATACTAAACCAAGAACAAAAGAAAATCTATTTTTGGATTTTTTGGGATTTTATCAAGTAAAAGAAAACTAAACTAAGCGCACCGACTCCCCCGCAACTGCGCCATTTTGATCAACGTGGAATGGTCGATCAAAAGATATGTTTTGTGTCATATTCACCTTTACTAGTAAGGGCAAGCAGGGTGTCTAATCCACAAGGAATTGGTGGAAATTTATAGTTTTATCTAAATTGCCTAACTATTGATTCTTGGTTTTAATTTGATTTGAAAAAAGTCATTTTCAATTGAAAAACAATAATGAGAAAGGTAACCTCATCCAAATTTTAGGTTCTAGGTTTCACACAAAGTTCAGTTAATTAATTGGGAACCACATAGACATAGTTCTAAAAATTAGTTAAAATAGCAATCAAAATAGGTTTTTGTCATCAAACCATGTCAATTGCCCAATTTATAAGTGCCAAGTCAACCCTCTTTAGTCACCCAACCCGCTTCTAAGTTTTGTCATCAACTGAACGTAATTGTAAAGAGAGAACTCAAAACACACACAAATTGTTTAAATTAACTAATACGCCAATTAGATTTAAATATTTGTCATCACAAATAAAATAAGATCCAATACATAAACTAAATAATGTGCAAACCTATACGAACCGTCTCCCTGGGGAAGTCAGAAAAGTTCTAGCAACTCATGATGGATGATGAAGGAATGATTGAAAGGTGTGGAATAGTGTAAAAACTTGCACAAAGTCACCTAGGATCGCCCCTAGCTTTGCCTCCCACGAATTGGATGAAAGAGAAATGGAAAAACCCTAAAAAATCATGTTTTATGGTAAACTCACGACTTTCCATCTGCAGCCACCGTAAGCTTACAGCGCTGCAGTAACCTTACGTCCATCCTGGTTGCACCCTACGGTCAAAAACACCCTTACGACGCCTAAACACTGAATTATGGCAGTGGCTTACGGCCAGACCAGTCTTCCAAATTCCATGTCTTTGCTCCTTTTAGATTGTTCCACCTTCCGATTCCTCGTTTAGGCATCCTATAAGTCCGCCAAATCTACAAAAACACATCTTATCATAGTCAAACAATTTCAATTGAATAAACACCATAAAAACCCATAATATTAAGCATTTAGACTCACTAATTACCATTCCACTACCCGTTTATCACACACCACCTTCCCTCTTCAAAGGGGTGGTGTTCCCCTTCCACTTCAACCTCCAATCAACAAGCAACAACAACATCATCACACAGCAATAACAACATGACATTCAGGGCAGACGGGGAAATCTTCCATGGACACTAAAGAAAGGGCAGTGTTCCCCGTTGGGGAAGGTGGCCACGTCGGCTCCCTGTGCTCCTCCTCACTCCCACACCCCATCGCCTAAAAGTTAATTGTGAAGCGCTCAAAAGCTGTCATATGGACCGGTGAAAAAAAGAAAAAACTAAGAATCATATAAATACTGCATTACTGCTATATATTATTTTAATAACAGTAATGCATTATGGAGTTATGTAATCGCGATTCTCCTTTTTATCATCCACTAATTATTAAGGCATTAATTTGTATTTTATAAAATGAAAACAATAAAGATAATACTTATATTTATACTATTATCATTATTTTTTAGGACAAATTTCTTTATTTCATGTTGTCAGTAGGATTTAAACCTAAATCTTAATTCTTCCAAAGTATTTAAAAACTTTGTCTATATTAATGGACCACCACCTATCACTTATATTTATATTATTAAAAAGAAAACAAATAACATGGGCAGCCACATGCTAAGCAAAGAACGTTCAAAAGGCAGAAACTTAGAGGAAACTACACAACTGCTTAAAAGAATAGCGGCCCCAGCTTAAAAGAATAGCGGCCCCAAAAAACAAAAATAGCCGCCAACGTTCAGCACTAGGCCTACTTCTATGTCAACTACACTCAGTGAACCTCTATACCGGTCAATACAGTCATCCATTATTATAATATATTATATCATGTCTTAAACTCTCCTACGACACTCGAGTTGCACATATTCCTTTGTGAGATTTTAAGGAATTCAATATTGTACAACGTTTGTACAAAAAAAAAAAAACAACTTTTGTGTGGCAGAATTGACCTTTCAAAAGGAATACATACTTTATTTTGAGTCATGTTAACTAACTCGTACCAACTACTATGAATATATTATATTATATTATATTATACTATAGTATAATATACTATACTATACTATAATATACTACATATACATTTGTAAGTTGGGGGAAATAGTGTCAGGCAGGTGCCTGTCACTCCTCCATTAGACCAACACATTTATTGTTTTATATCCATTTTAAAATACGTTTTAGTACTCAGCTCAAAATAAAATTACGCTTTTTGTCCCCATCTCAAAATTACGATCTTGCCCTCAATTCAAAATTACGACTTTGCCTGGCACTCTCCCATTGGACCAACCAGTTTATTATTTTATATTCATTCTAAAATCACGTTTTTATCCCTCTTTAAAATTACGGTTTTGTCTCCGGCTCAAAATAAAATTACGCTTTTGTCCCCAGCTCAAAATTATGATTTTTCCCTCCATTCAAAATAAAATTGTGGTTTTGCCCTCAGCTCAGAATTACCTTTTCGCCCCCAATTCAAAATAAAATTTTGTTTTTGCCCACAACTAAAAATTACGATTTTGCCCTCTGTTCAAAAATGTGATTTTCCCCGTTAAAAAATTGTGATTTCGCCCTCATTTCAAAATTACGTTTTTTTCTCAGTTCAAAATAAAATTATGTTTTTGCCCCAAATTCAAAATTACGATTTTGCCCTCGGTTCAAAATAAAATTGTGCTTTTGCCTCCAGCTTAAAATTACGCCTGTGCCCTTAGTTCAAATTTATATTATGTTGTTACCCCAAGTTCAAAATTACGAATTTGCCCCCGTGAAAATTTACAATTTTGCCCCTTGAACAAATTTACAGTACTGCCATTACTTTAGCTTTTGGCAAATTACGATTTTACCCTATTCAAAAAATACAACTTTCCCTCAGTTAAAAATTACAATATTGCCATTGTTTTAGTCTTTTTTATCAAAACTATAAAAGTGTTTTGTTTTAATTGGTTTACTCGATTTAGTTGTTTTTCGTGTCAATGAGCTAACAAACATTCGCTCATTATTCGGCCATCGCCCCGCAACGCGGGCATGGCAACACCTAGTTATATACAAAAGGAAGCTGGGGGAATATTGACAGGCAGATGCCTAACACTTACCCATTGGTTCAGGTATGTATTACGATTTCACTCTAGTTCAAAATTACAACTTTGCTCTTTGTTCAATGTTACGATTTTGCCGCAAATTAACAATTACAGCATTGCCATCGCTTTAGCTTTTAGGAAATTACGATTTTGCCTTAGCCACAAATTACAATTTTGCCCCTACTTAAAAATTACAGAATTGCTATCGTTTTAGTTTTTTTTAGATCCCCGCTGGCCCGAGTATGATACGATTTTACCCCTATTTAAAAATTACGAATTTGCTCCTTTTTAAAGTTACGATTTTGCCACTGGTTAAAAATTACAGTATTACCATCGCTTTAGCTTTTGACAAAGTACAATTTTATCCCAGCCAAAAATTACAATTTTACCCCTAGCTCAAAATTACAGTATTGCCATCGTTTTAATTTTTTTAGCAAAACTATAGAAGTGTTTTGTTTTAATTGGTTGACTCGATTTATTTTTTTTTCGTGTCAAGCAGCTGTCCTGACAAATTACAGTTTTGCCCCGAGCTCAAAAATACGATCTTGCCATCGTTTAATTTTTTTTTCTAACAAAACTATGATAGTGTTTTTTTAATTGTTTAAGAAATATTCGGTGTACCGCTTCGGAATCCATCAACTAGTTAGAATACAAAATAGAATTCAAAGGCACGTGGCCGGTTTTATTCTTGTAGAAATATAATATATTCTTCTTTGTTAATTCTTGTAGAAATATAATATTTTCTTCTTTGTTAATGATTAAAAAGTTGGTGTTTTAGACTTGTATTAAAGCCCCGATAGTTGTTCCAACAAAATTCATATTTTCTTCTGTGGTAACACATTGGTTAATATTCATTTCAGCATTTGCACAAAGCAAGACTTTTGAATCATATTGTTCGGGGTTGAAATCGTTTTCGAGGTATGTGTTTTGTTCCTAAATATTTCTCTCAACGTAAACCATTCATGTAGGTGTTTCCGCATTCATTTGCCTTCAGTCATTGTTCGAAATGATGCCACACTTTTAACCGCAACGTTTAGTTTGTTAATAAAACATTTCAATATTCAGCATTCATCATTTAACATGAACAGTTTTCAGGAAAGAAAGTTAGAGTCACACCATTTTTCTTTCTAGCATTATGGTTTATAGTTAGAATCATCCTTGGCTGCCCATAATTTTATAATGTGCTTATCGAAATTAAACGTACAAAATGATATGAACTTCGACTAATTGCGATGTGTACTCTCTGTTTTTTTATAACCTTTTCCAATCGTACAAAAACTTGATTGTTCAGCATTGTTTATAATCTTAAATCACTCAAGTTTTAATACGAATATTATGCATTCCATAGTGAATACTTGTACTCATTAGTAGTAAAACAACCCCAATGGTTTCTAAATATTTATCATTTTCGTAACCCAATACATTATTTGCAAAATCATTATAGCATCCTAATTAACTAAAACATCCTAGTGGTTTTTAAATATTTGTGTTTTTTTTTTCATTCGAACACAAACCATATATACATATAGCGTAGTAAGGTTTATATATAAAGGGTTGTTAACGTACATAGTGTAAAAATAATTTTTATAGGTAACGTAATTATCATCATATAACATGCGTAATTGTAATCATGTGTAATTATAATTAACATAGTGTGTTTAATTATGTAACTTACGCTTGCGTAATTTGTATCCCATGCGTAATTATGAAACTTCTTCATGCATAATTTGTATCTTTCATGAATAATTTTGATTTCTTTCATGTGTTTTTTTATGTTTTGTACCTTAAGCTTACTTTTTACATAAAGTCATCAACTTACCGTATATCTATATATGTATATTTATGTATTTACATATTAAAATTTTTTCTTTTCCGAATAAAAATCTAAAATAAGAATTTAATTGCACCATTTTAGGAAGGACAAAAATGGCGTCTCTAGCTGTGGGGTCTCTTTGCAAGCCAACTTCGCTTTTGGTTTCTGGAGTCGTGAAGTCCTCATCTTCCATTGCCACAGGTACTTCCACTTTTGCCTTAAATTCAACTTGCTACATGTTTCTTTATATTCTTTTATTTTATATTTTGTTAATAAATTCCAAATTTCATTAATTTAACAGGAGAGATAACTTTTATTAAAAAGAAGCATGTTTAAGAAACTGACTGTAATGATTCTATTTTTTTAAGGAAAAATATTTAACTAAAAGTTTTTAATTCAAATGGTTTAATAACCCTATTTAAAAAATAGAAAATTTTGATAGTGGCAGAACTAGAAAATTTTGATTGTCACAACAAAGTTTTCCTTTTACATTGGTTTGAAGGATCAAATTACAAGAAAAAAATGAATTTAGTTGTCTAAATCAAGATGAAATTTGGCTTGCAAGAGGGTAGTGTGATCCTTATTACAAATTAATGAAACTGAGATCTATTTAATTTAATAATCATTTACTTTGGTAGTTTTAAAATCTATTATCTTGTTTTTCATTGTATTTTCTCATAACCAAAACCAATGAACATATATAGGAACACAAGCTTCAAAGTTTCCTCGGATATCAAATTTTGACACAAACGAGTCCTTGACATTTCAACGAAGGAATTCTAATAATCACACGGATCAGAGCTTCTATGAGCGATTCACGCCTCTCCAAACGAAGAAACAAAAGTTTGAACTTAATGCAGCATCCGCTAACAATCATCAGTTTGATGCAACTCATGATTTGCTAAATCCCATGGAAAAAACTATCCGTTTCGTGGATGCTTTGTATAGATTTATACGACCATATGCAGCAGTTGGAACGGTAGGTTATAAGAAATTTTGAATATCATTAACATTGGTTATTTACAAACTGACATTAAAAAAGACTAAGATAAAAATCAATATGTCTAATCCCATTTTGTAGGTCTTAAGTGTTGGGGCCATGTCACTTCTTACTGTCCAGAAATTGTCAGATTTCACCCCATTGTTCTTCCTAAAAATGATGCAGGTATATTTAGATTGAACCTTTAGTTCTATACGACTACAATGCGAGCGTGCGATCTTCTTAAACAATAATGTTCTTATCCTCTATATTTAATTACTACTTTCAGGCTCTTGTTGGAGGCATGTTTATGCAAATGTATGTCTGTGGATTCAACCAAATATGCGATATAGAACTCGACAAGGTTTGGGGAAAAGATAAAAAACTTAAATTTGAATTTGTCATGCACACACGGCTCACACGTGTGTTTACATATGTATATTTTGTTAAGTTAAAGAATAGAACTATTGTTGATAATATAATGAATCTTTCAGGTTAACAAGCCATCTCTCCCATTAGCTGCAGGGGAACTATCTATGACAACTGCTATCACAGTGTCTGCATTATCAGCAGTCATGGTATGCAATAGTTTATTAACGAACCTCCTTAATTAAGGTTGCAAAGATCATCTATAGGAGACCACCATATAGTTTTGCCTTGAGGATATATCTAATGGTTAAATACTCACCATTGGTATTCAACCATTTTGTCAATTCAGTAATGGATATCACCAATATCTTAAAACACACCCAAAGGGTCAAAATACCACATCCAAGTTTCATATAATGCTTAATGTGACCTAAAACTAATTAAGACATAAACTGAAAATAACTGATTGTAGTATAGCTATCAGTTAGTGGTCATTCTCTTATATATCCACTATGGTTGAATATAAGGGTATCATATAAAGTGTAATCTGGTTATAATATAGTTTGTTGTGAATGCAGAGTTTTGCGACTGCATGGCTTGTTGGTTCTCCCGCGTTGTTTTGGGGTTTCGTCGGGTGGTTCGTGGTTGGGACTGCATATTCAGCTAATGTGGTGAGGTTTAATAACGTTATAAATTTAGTGGCTCTAAAATATATACCGAATTAACTACTAACATGAAATTTTCTTGTGTGTGTACAATTCCAGCTCCCCTATTTGAGATGGAAGAGGTTTCCTTTCACAGCAGCTTTTTACATGCTATGTGCTAGAGCACTGATTGTTCCTATTGGATATTACATGCATATGCAGGTATTTTTTTTCCTACTTCATCTATGAATTATAAAGTGAAGTCATCGTGTCTGACATAGCGACTTAAATGGCAAAAAGATAAAAGCTCTGGACACTAATCTTAGATTTACATGCTCCAAAAATCTAAAGTCGCTAATTTAGATGCCGACTAACCCATTTTTTGAAGAGAACTCGTTAATTAACATTGTTCGCTTCCACTTAAAATTTTGTTTATACCATCTAGGGTTTATATTTTTTGTTCTTCATGTCTTGTTTCTTTGCACTAAATAAAATTAAAATGTATAGACTTCTATCAATGGAGGAGCAAGTCTACTTTCAAGGCCAATATTATTTGCAGTAGGAATGCTTAGTGCCTTCTCAGTCTCAACAATATTCTTCAAGGTAAACACCATAGCAGCTGATCAAACTTGTAATTTAAATAATCTTGAAGTAGTAAACTAATGGAATTGCTTGTCACTAATCTGATTATTCCTTTGATAGGATATCCCGGATATTGAGGGAGACCGAATGCATGGAATTAAGTCCCTGGCTATAAAATTGGGTGAAAAACGGGTTAGCTTTTATTTATTTATTTTTTTGAATAAGGTTACTTCATCCATAAAACAAAATAGTATACGATGGCTAAAGATTTTATTAAAAGTGTCTGAGCTTGTAGCACTAACACATTAATCTTTGCAGATGTACTGGATATGCATTTGGATTCTTGAAATTGCTTATGTTGCTGCTGCTTTGGTGGGTGCAACTTCACCCATCGCTTGGAGCAAATATGTAACGGTAAGTTTTTTTTTTTTTTTTTTGTTAAAGGGGACGGTACCCAAAATTTTTATTAACAAAGAATGAACGATTACAAAACTGAAGGCATTAGCTAACCTCCGAAAGTTATAAATTTGCGATGTAAAGGAATTTAAACTATTTATAGAACATTTTACACTAGTAAGAATATTTTCATCAAAAAAGTTCCGTTTCAACGATCAAGCTTATTACTGAAGCTCTAATAAAAGTATCCAGCAAATAAATTATGAATCTTGAAATATATTCCTTTATAGGGTGATACACACAGATGTAAACCAAAATATTTCTTGAACAACATATGGTGTATTTTATTTTTTAACATAAAGAATATTAACTGTTAGGAATTCTATATGTAATATCCAATTAGTTATAGCATGGATGTCAGGAAACATGTCATCTGTTGAAACAAAATTGCCTGTGATTTAGGCATCTCCGTTCAACCATATTTTGTAGCAAACTAACAATGCAATATATGTTTACGTGATGCGATTTTACATGAGAGGAGAGGAGCTTTTACCAGTAATGACCACAAGAATAGAGCATTTGGGTATTGATAACATTTTTTTTGTGCAGGTTATTACTCATCTCGCGATGGGAGCGCTACTTTGGATACGTGCCAAATCAGTAGATTTGAAAAACATGGAAGCCGTTCAATCCATGTATATGTTCCTTTGGCAGGTACGTTTCAGTATAAGTTGTATCATTTGTATTATACATTGTTTGAAGTAACATAAGTGTCTACTTGAGTCTTGGTAGATAACATAACTTTATGATAACACCGATCAATAAAATCTAATTCGATCTGCCACTACTTTAGAGTACAGTTGTGGCGTGACAAACGTTAGTACAGATGTCGCATTTCACGTTTGTTAGCTTCATTGTGATTTTTGAGTTTTATCTTGTTAATCACTAGCATAACCTAGGTTTAAACTTTTCTTTAGTTTGTAATAACTTTTTGTAAATGTTGCAGCTCTTCTATGCTGAATATGGCCTTATCTCACTTGTTCGATGAGCTACCAGTTTTCCAATGAAGAACATATCCCCTCGCCATCCAATAAAGTAAATCTTCACGACGACCTAGCTATGAAATTCCCGATCCATTCAGGATATAACATCTCGATTTTTTATGTAAAATATATGGAATAATTTAATGTATATTATAATAATAATAATAATCTTTTATTCACGACGTATTCGTATGAGTACATTTTAATTATTGTTAGAATTGGACTAGAAATATCCAAATATTGAATTATTCACGACGTATTGGTATGAGTACATTTTATTCACGACGTGTTGGTATGAGTACATTATAATTTTTTACTCAAGAATGTAAATGTCCAAAGTACAACTTGGACTTCAAAGAGTAAAATGAGTAATTGAAACTCACATAAATCCCCGAATCCGTTTTTATAGAAGGAAGGTCGATTCTTGATGGGCCGCGTATTTTAAGTGAGATTTTTTCTTGGGCTAAATCTTATGAAAAACGATTACTCCTTTTCAAAGTTGACTTCCAAAAGGCGTATGACTATGTCAGTTGGGCTTTCTTTTGGTCATCTTTAAAGGTATGAATTTTCCATCCTTGTGATGTAATTGGATTGAAGCTTTCTTGAGGTCTGGGAAGGTTTCGGTCCTTATGAACAGGTCCTCTACCTTCGAATTTAAATTGTCTCGAGGTCTTTGCCAAGGAGATCCTATTTTGCCGTTTCTTTTTGTTCTTATGTTGGAAGCCTTGGAGGTCATTATGAGAAGGGCTGTGAAAGTGGATTTTTTTAAGGGGATATAATTACCAAATGGAGTCCCACCATAACACACTTACGTTATGCCGACAACATGGTATTTCTTGGTGAATGGTCCTAGGAGAGCATTTTGAACCTTAACCAGACCATGAGATGCTTTTGCCTTTGCTCTGGGTTAGAGGTTAATCTAGTTAAAAGTTGTGTTTACGGACCGGTACAACTGATAGGGAAGTTCAAGAAATGACTACCTTGATTCATTGCAAGGCGGGTAACTTTCCGTTTAATTTTCTTGGCCTCCCAATTGGGGCTAATATGAAACTAGTAAAATTTTTGATGCCGATTGTAGACAAGTTTAATTCAATGTTATCCGGTTGGAAGGCTAATAGCTTGTCTCTAGTGGGAAGAGTTACCTGAGCCAAGGCGGTGCTCGGCACCCTCCCAAACTACCATATCTCGCCTTTTAAAACCCTCAGTTTGTGATTAAAAACGGAAATAGAAAAGTTAAGCGGATTACATGGGAAAATGGTGGCTCTTAATCGAAAAGGTGGGTTAGGAATTGGGGATATTCAAAGCTTGAACATAGTCCTTCTTGCCAAGTGGTGGTGGAAGTTCATAGTAAACCATGAGGTGCTTTCAACTAGAGCTATTCGATCTATACATTTAAAAAAACATGGGTTTCTGTAACAACCCGACTTTTCGGATCGTTACCTGTCGCTGTCATTTCTTTCGTAAACGCTTGTACTCTCGAGATTTGATTAACGCTATGGGTTAAACTATATTTTCAACGCATGTTACAATGTTTATTTAATTATAGTTATCGCATTTAAACGCTATTTATAACGCTTGTTACTTAAACGCTTATCGCAATGCATCCTCAACGCAAACTCGAAACGCGGATTTATTTACATTATGTGTGTACTTATGTGCTTACTTGTATGTGCTTTATATGTTTTGGATGATTCTCGCAAACGCTATCACAATGCCAACTCAACACTCACTCGCAACTCGATTAAACGCAACGCAACGCTTAACAAACGAACCAAAGTTGGAAAACAAACAAACACAACGCAACCGTCCGAATGGCCATCCGGACACCGCCACTTCCACACCGACTTAACCTCACGCCCCCCACTATAATACCCGCCGTACACCCTCATTTCAACACTTTGACACTCCTATCCGCTCCCAAGTCTCAGACGCAATTCAAGGCCATTTTGTAAGTTATTTCTCTCAAATCTTCTTCAATCTTCATCCCATTTCACTTCTACTCCATCTTCTTCATCAAAATCACACTCACTCACACACACGCACACACTTTAACTTTTTCTCAAAAACCCTTGATTCCAGCCATTTCGAATGTGATTTCCACTCATTTTGCTTAGGTAAACTGTTGTGGAGTATCATTCACTCGAGATGGGATCAAGTTATGAAAGATTTCGATGTTTCTCAACTTATTTCTAAACTTCTTACACAATATTGGAGGAATCAGGACCCTTAAGTTTATTGCGATGCCTCTAAAATCGCTGTACCGCAACGCTCCCGTTCTTACACTTCGCGACGAAAATGACGATTTCGTTGTTTATTGCGATGCCTCTAACCTGGGTCTTGGTTGTGTTCTCATGCAACGAGACAAGGTTATCGCGTATGCGTCTCGACAACTCAAGGTCCACGAGAAGAACTACACTACCCACGACCTCGAACTCGGTGTTTTTGTTTTTACGTTAAAGATTTGGCGACACTACCTTTATGGTACCAAGTGTACGGTGTTCACCGACCACAAGAGCCTACAACACATCTTGAACCAGAAAGAACTAAACATGCGCCAACGCAGATGGGTCGAACTTCTCAACGACTATGATTGTGAAATACGCTACCACCCAAGCAAAGAAAACGTCGTGGCCGATGCCCTCAGTCGACGAAGCTATGTGTATAGCATTTGTGACATCCAGGCCCAAAACGACCTAGAAGCTCTAATTCGCGACGCACAACACGCATGCTTCATTGAGAATACCTTGAAGGAGGAAATGAAGAAGTGTTGTGCCGAAAACCACTTGGTAAGTAAATCGAATGGTATTTATTACTATCTCGATCGCATTTGGATTCCTAGTCGCAATAACCTTCGGGAGATATTGCTGACTGAAGCCCACAAATCCCGATATTCCATTCACCCCGATGCCGACAAGATGTACCAGGACCTCCGTTCCGGGTATTGGTGGCCGGGAATGAAAAAGGATACCGCTCTCTACGTTTCGAAATGCCTAACTTTCTCGAAAGTTAAGGCCGAACATCAACGACCCTCAGGCTTACTCGAACAACCCGTGATCCCGATGTGGAAATGGGAGAGTATAGCTATAGATTTCATAACGAAACTCCCTTGCACGCCATCAGGTCACGATATCATTTGGGTTATCGTTGATTGTCTTACAAAATCCGCGCACTTTCTACCGATACGAGAAGACTTCAAGGTAGAACGATTAGCACGAATCTATACAGACGAAGTTATTTGTAGACACGGGACGCCTCGTGACATCATCTCTGACCACGATGGTCGATTTACCTCACGCCTCTGGGAGACATTCCAAGCCGCTCTCGATACGACTCTTAATCTCAGTACCGCATTCTATCCCCAGACCGACGGTCAGACTGAGCGCACAATTTGCACCCTTGAAGACATGCTTGTTTCGTGCGTTATAGATTTTGGTGGTAATTGGGATTCACATTTACCTTTAGTAGAATTCTCGTACAATAACAGTTATCACGCTAGTATTTAAATGGCACAATTTGAGGCATTATATGGTAGAAAATGTCGATCGCCTATTGTATGGCATGAGATTGGAGATGTACAAATCATCGGTCCAGAGTTGATACAAGAAACGACTGACAAGATCCTCCAGATATGAGACAATCTCTTGAAAGCCCGAAGTTGTCAAAAGAGCTACGCCGATAGACGTTGCAAGCCCCTTGAGTTTGACGTTGGTGATCACGTACTCCTAAAGGTTTCACCTTGGAAGGGGGTGATCCAATTCGGCAACAAAGGAAATCTAGCGCCACGATATGTGGGCCTCTATAAGATTCTGGAAAGGATTGGTAAGGTAGCCTACCGACTCGAACTACCGGAGGAACTCAACAACGTACATCCGACTTTCCACGTCTCAAACCCAAGAAATGCCTAGCTGAAGAAAATCTTCACGTGCCTCTCGAAGATTTGCAAGTAAACGAGACCCTGCACTTTGTGGAAAAGCCTTTAGAAATCATGGATCGAGAGACCAAGAAACTTCGACGCTTACGCATTCCCATAGTGAAGGTTCGTTGGGAAGGAAAACGCGGCGCCGAGTTCACTTGGGAACTCGAGAATGATAAGAAAGCTAAATATCCACAACTCTTTGTTACGCCTGCACCTTCATTTCGGGACGAAATTTCCTAAAGTAGGGGAGGCTGTAACAACACGACTTTTCGGATCGTTACCTGTCGCTGTCATTTCTTTCGTAAACGCTTATACTCTCGAGATTTGATTAACGCTATGGGTTAAACTATATTTTCAACGCATATTATAACACTTATTTAATTACACTTATCGCATTTAAACGCTATGTATAACGCTTGTTACTTAAACGCTTATCGCAACGCATCCTCAACGTAAACTCGAAACGCGGATTTATTTACATTGTGTGTATACTTATGTGCTTACTTGTGTGTGCTTTATATGTTTTGGATGATACGCAAATGCCATCGCAACGCCAACTCAATGCTTAGTCACAACTCGATTAAACGCAACGCAACGCTTAGCAAACGAACCAAAGTTGGAAAACTAACAAACACAATGCAACCGTCCGAATGGCCATCTGTCCGGATGGAGCCATCCGGACACCGCCACTTGCACACCGACTTAACCTCGTGCCCCCCACTATAAATACCAGCCGTACACCCTCATTTCAACATTTTGACACTCCCATCCGCTCCCAAGTCTCAGACGCGATTCAAGGCCATTTTGTAAGCTTTTTCTCTCAAATCTTCTTCAATCTTCTTCCCATTTCACTTCTACTCCATCTTCTTCATCAAAATCACACTCACACACACACACTTTAACTTTTTCTCAAAAACCCTTGATTCCAACCATTTCGAAGGTGATTTCCACTCATTTTGCTTAGGTAAACTGTTGTGGAGTATCATTCACTCGAGATGGGATCAAGTTATGAAAGATTTCGACATTTCTCAACTTATTTCTAAACTTCTTACACATTATTGGAAGAATCAGGACCCGGTCAGACTCTCGACTCTTTCCATAGTTGAAAGCCGGCTCGAAAACTGATTTCTGCCAAAGAGATGGACCGATTAGAGGGTCAAACATGAAAATTTCATCAAGAACAGAACATCTGATCGAATGGCCAGAACCCATCCGTCCGAATGGACTGGGCTTGGTATTTTCCGTTGTTTGGATCCGTCAATGCGCCTGTCTCCGTTAACCAAAACCGTTGTTTGTGAAAAGTTTTACAAAAATTTCAAACACAGACTATCCGCCCGAATGGCCATCTGTCTGGATGGAACCCATTCGTCCGGATGACCTGACCCTGACAATTTTCATTGTTTAATTCTTTTTACCATGAATGTTAAAAGCTTTTAACTAACTTCAAATTTAATGATTCATAAACACCGATCCGTCCGGATAAGCTGTCGAACACTTAACCCGCTCGACATTTTGTTTACGACCATTCATCCCTGAGGAAGACTTATGCTTCTGTTTCCGTGCACAGGCTGACCCGACGTGGTCCCTTCAATCCAATTCAGATTGTGTTTACTTGCTAAACACACACTGGGAGTATACTCGAACCCATTTTCATTTAACGCACTTTTGGGTGTTACAGCGCAAACGCTTTATAAACGCAACCGCTCCCGCATGCTATACATGATTTGTTAAATGCTTGTTACTATGCCTATACAGTGTTACACTAGATCGCCTCTAGCAACCATAGTACTATGGTTTGGACTCAGCACCAATGTGACAGGGGTTGCTAGGTGAACATGTATCACGCATACTCCACAACGCAGTCTCGTGGTTAGGTTGTATCATTGTTGATAGTTACATGCTTCGCCCGTTACGTGTTACATGCTGGTTATGCGTAAATGCTTTTATTACTATATCTATACAAACTTGTGTACTCACCTTTACTTTATGTATTGACTTTTATTTTAACGTATGTGACAGGTTAATTGGATGTTATGCTGCAATAAGTTAGGAAGTCTAGAAACTCACGAAATAAATCTGAGTTGTCAGAATGGAATTTGTTTTTGAGACTGAATATCTGTAATGGCTGTTTTGCTTTATTTGTTTAATAGTATGAGATATTGAACCTTAAAAATATTGTCATTAATAGTTGTTATGGATTCTCATGGATTGTACATATGGGTATGCGTAGGGTACAACCGGTTGATGCGTGCTTTTGTATTTTGAAGGTGATGAGTGTCACGTGATGATTTGAGAATTTTGTGATTACATGTTTTGTCTCTTTCTGATTGATTTGAAAAGAGTGAAAGGAATGTGTATAAATATTAGTGACAAACTAATTAAAAGAAAATGTGATGTTACTGATTTGTATGCTCTTTTTATGATGAACGGTTGAAGGTGCTATGAATATTTGAAATGCTATGTTTTGATCCATTTTAGTAAGTATTTAGACAATGAAACATGTTTATAAAATTTGATTGGCTAGTACATGCTTATGAAATCTGGTTGGATAGTACCGAATTAGATAAGGGGTCTAGAAGCATCGGTGGTGGTTGCGAGTCGAGACCGTAGGGTTGCGACTCGAGACCATTATATGACAACTCGAAACCAAACAACACGCTCCAGTAGTCGAGACCAGCTCGGTTACGACTCGAGATCTCCTGATCTCGACTCGAGACCTCTAAAGTTGCGACTCAGTCATGCACAACTCGAGACCGTCTGGTTGCGACTCGGAACTTCATGGTTGCGACTCGAGACCTCTTGTTCTCGAGTCGAGACCACCCGGTCTCGACTGGACTACTCTGCTTAGTTATTGGGCCGCACAAACTGATGTTTTGAACTACGTGTTACTGTTAATGTTTAACTGTTACTGTTTAATTGTTTGCATGCTAGGATTGGCCCAATAACGTATATGCTAGTATGACTTACGTGCTATGTGTTAGATACGTGTAGTTGTATGTGACATTATTTGCACACGAACCTAATAAAAATTTATAAACCATAATAGGGAATGGTTGACCAACGTAACACAAGTAAATTAACTACCGAGCAAAGCAAAGGTGAGTTCACTACTTTTTTTCTTAAAGCATGCGTTCCCGGTGGTTAGGAAACGGAACAAAACAGTTTTCCTGGTTTGGGATTGCTTACTATCTCCTGGTGCGGGATACGGTATTTCTATCTCCTTGTGTGGGATACGGGTAACAACGCTATCTCCTTGTGAGGGATACAAACTTACTTTTCTTCCCTTGTTACTGGGAGCAAACTTACTTACTTCCCTTGTTACTGGGAACTTTTAGTTAATTACTGTTTATACTGGATGCAACAAGCAACGCTAAACGAAACTCTATCACTCAAGTCCTCACTACTTAATACCGATTAATCGCCGGGGCCTGGCGAACGGGTTATTAGTTGATAGCGCTATTTAGGTCTCACCAGCCTCACACCGTGCCCGCGTATGGGATCGGGTGTGAACTAATAGACTCTGGCAAACCGTCAATGATGATAGAACATTGACAAACGGGGCACTACGGAAACGTACGGATGACTAGTATTCGGTATTGTAAAAACAGTTTAGTGGCTTACTTACAGGGTAGCTCCCCATGGCATGTATAAATGAGTAAATTAACTGTTGAAACAAGTTTTTGGAATTAAAACTGGAAAACTACAAACACGTGAACTCGCCAACGTTATGTTGACACTTTACTGCATGCTTTGCAGGTTGCTCGATACAGCTCTGGACGGACGTTGCAATCGGATGGAGTGCGTGGTTCGTAAGTGACATGACAACAAACTTGTGGTTTTAAATTACGATGCATTTTCTTCCCCTTTCCGCTGTGAACTTAAACTATGTTTTGAAAAATTTTAATTAGGTCACTAATTAGGCTAATGTTTATAACAATAACTAATTTGTTCAAAATAATTAGTGGCTAAGATCCTGGTCGTCACACGCCTCGCGGTAATACTCCGCGTGTGGATTTTGAGGGTGTGACAGATTGGTATCAGAGCCATTGGTTATAGCGAACTAGGTTTTAAATATAAAATATTTTTGGCTTGGGAAATAAAAATATTTTTATATGGAAACCAGACTATAACCGTTCTTTAGTGTAAACCACAACGACACCACACTCCGGATTGCAAGGTTCGTCAACTTCAGATGCTCACCTGGTAATGGTAGACTAACGAACTTTTACTTGTGCATAACTTATGTGTGTGAATACGCATGTGTGTATGTATATAATTAGCATATATGTGCGTATATTTAGTATTTAACACAGTGGATCATACGAAGGCTAGGCTAGCGTGTTACGTGTTAAACAGGAGCGAGTCCTCCTAAACCTGGTTTGAAACCACAATACACTAAGGGCAGGGAACCCATTTATTCCAAGCACTCGTCCACGTATTTCCTGATATCATCCCTGGACTGCCAATCGACGCGAGGGACGTCCACTCGATAGACCTGCCCAGGGAAGGCCTGCTACGAAGCACATAGAGAAGTTACGAGAACGAACCGACGAAGGGGAGCCACCCCTATATCGTGGAATATTAGAAAGAACGACGACGTCATTCACATCCTTTTTACTTGCGTATTTCTTTTCCCGACTTAAGTAGTGAGACTTGTTCCCTCATACGACTGATCACCTAGATTCTTGAAGCATTCTAGTAAGTCTACACCTTTTGGGTTTCCGTTTGCACGTCTCGAACACGAAAAGCATGCGTGGTGTATGCTTCTTATTGAAGTGCCAGCAATCGTCTCACCTTTCCATTGACCACAGAGTTATTTCTCCCTAATCCCTCGTTACATGGTTAACCCTTATTCAAGTACAACCTTATACCTTAGCACACCCCAAAACCCAACGAATTGATAACTTTCTTACAAACCGGCGTATTTGGAAGCGTGGCTAGACGAAGACACGAGCCAGTCAACCCACCGATGAGTACGGCGACCTTGATGCTTACCCTATCCTCCATTTTCCAGAACTGTTATTGTTTGACGACTTCTCCGATTCAATGAATCCTCCCACTAACTTTCGTACGAATCCGCGTTTATTGCTCAGATGGTATCCCCGCTCCTATCGTTTCTTTATCATGACATCCACGTTTCTCCGTTTAGAGACCTTGACCAGATCTTTCTTCAGTTTGGTGAATTCAACAAACTCGACCTTTAGTCAGCAAACTTTTTAATTCAACAATGTGTTACTTCAATCGTACTATCCTGAAAACCTGTTTTCACAGTTTCACGTCGAAACCCCCCCCTCATACTGAGACCTTGACCAGATTTCCCTCTAATTTGGGGAAATTCAGCAAGCTCGGCTGCTAGTCAATAAACTTCTTGAATCTTAAAAATCGTGACGTGTGATCCAAACGTATCCTTTCAGACATGTTTTTATTACCCTACATGGAAGTCTTTCGACGACACAAGCACTACTTCGGACTCGTCCTCGCGACTTCGGTAGTCTATTCAAATTTGGTTACTTACCGGTTTGAGAGATCACAAACTCGTTTTTCACATACGGCTCAGCTCAGAACATCTTGTTAGACATTTTAGTGAACCTAAACCCCCCCCCCCCCCCCCGACCCATACGACGACCGTCCCTCTCTATCATTGGTTCTTGTTGTGCCATTCATACTGACGTAACACCTCTTATCGGCAAAACGACGTTCTTTATCCAAATCGCCCACGGCTTAGGTACGACCAGCTACCTCATCGACAACAGATAAATCCTTATTGCCGACCACCAAGCCTTTTATGTTTTGTCTCAAATTGAACGCATCAATTTTGACTACCCTTCTTGCATTGTCTCCCTACTCGTGTTATGTTTCACGGATTCCATGATCCTTATCCTACTCTGCTCTGCGCAAATCTCCGTTTGGACGAAATACTTCCTACGAATGTTACTCGTTGGGGCAACGAGCCAAGGATACCCCGGGGGTAACAGGTATCGCAAGCACTGTTCTTCGAACTCGATACGATCAACACCTAGTCACGACACTCGAATTTATTCCATCCTGCCAATATTCGACACTTATTTCTTTCGGCGACGCCCGAACCTATTCTGAAAGTTAGTGGGGAATCCAAACGACTCCTACGCTTTACCTTGGAACTTCTACGACGCAAAACCGCCTTGCGCTAAGTGTTCAGTACACGACTTTTAACGCCACAAAGCCCGCACTTCTCGACCGTATACGCAACCTCTCACGATTTGAACTCCAAAGGGGCATCACCTAGCATCTGAGAGATCCTCAAACGATCCGCAACTCCAGCAATTGGAAGATAACCTACGAGGTGCTTCTATCTTATGCTATCATATCCGGGGCATCGATAACATGTCTGCTGGTAACAACACGCGACCAAAGAAACCGACAAGTTTCCGAACTTGCAACCATCTACTTGATAGAAGTAGATACTAGGCACGAGATGCCAACTTCTCTTTTACCTGATCGTAACCCACGTTTTGCATCCGATTCTTCGCAAGGCTGTGCACGAAAGACTTTTGGGCTCACTGTTAGGCATGAGCACCGCCTATCACCCGCAAACTGATGACTGGGCCAAACGCACCATCCAAACACTCAAAGGCATGCTAAGAGCATGTGTTATCGACCCTTGGATTTCTAGTGACACTTCCCTTCTGTAGAATTCTCTTCCAACAGCTGCTACCACACTAGCATTCAGGCAACACCATTTGAGGCATTGCACTAACGCAGATGCCGGTCACCTCTGTGTTGGGCGGAAGCCAAAGTACCGGCCCAGAACTTGCACTTGACACAACAGGTGGGATTGCCCAGAACAGACAACGCATGACGGCAACTCCAGCCCGTCAGAAAGGCTACGCGGATAAGCGTAGGAAACCTCTAGAATTCCTAGTCGGAGACTGGATTCTACTTAAAGTTTCACCCTGGAAGGGTGTAGTACGTTTTGACTAACGGGACGAACTTAATCCGCGATATGTTGGACTGTTCGAAATTTCTGAAAGGATCGGCAAGGTAGCCTTGCAGACTAAACCTGCCTGAAAAACTGAGTGCGGTACACGTCTTTCACGTGCCTAATCTGAAGAAACGTCTGTCAGATGAAACATTCGTTGTTCCTTTTTAGGGACTTGTGATCAACAACAAACTACACTTTGTTGAGAAACCAATTGAGATCAAGGATCAAGAAATCAAAACTCTCAAGCGTGGTATGATATGCCAACAGACCGAGTTCATTGAAACTCACGCCGTGGCCCAGAGTTTACCTGGGAACGGGAAAACCAGCTGATGCGCACGTATCCCAAGTTGTCTACAAACATTACTTCCAGCACTGAAGCTACAACTGAAATTTCGGAAAGAAATTTCAAGCCAACAAGGGGATGATGTGACACCCCACGAAAACGTTCAAACAAACTAGCTTGCCAGTGGCTGCGCGCTTAATTTCGGGACGAAATTTCTTGAACTTGGGGATAATGTGACACTTCGGGTTTCCCCTGTACGTTTCTTGGATGTTATAGTTAAGTTTGTGAAAATTCGTACTGTGTGAGATACGTACAACTCTGTGAATCTAATGCTATGTGATTTTACGTGCTATGTGACTGTATATGCTATGTGTCTTACATGTCCGTTTTGTAAACTTTTGTGAACTACGTGTATTTACGTATAGTAATAAGGTAATTAACGAATCGTGTATCTTAGCTTAAATTTCGAGGACGAAATTCCAGTAACATGGGGAGAATGTGACAACCCGTACTCTCGTTGTCGAGAGAAGGGCATTTTAGTAACACGCGTGTTTATTAATATCACTATTATTAAAATATTATTGTTTACAAAATAATAATCCGCGACGAAAGCTTTAATTATATACATGTTAGTTAATTTTAACCGGGCCAATCGGTTTGAGCGAGACGCCTAGTCGCTTAAAACGGATCCACGCACACTTGGGTTAGGCCCAAGCCCACTTACCTAAACCCCCTAAAACCCTAACTATATAAATGTGATGATACCTTATCCACTATTTGGAATCCTCAGACAAACCTACGCACACACAATGACTTCTCTGGTTCTTCTCCTTCCTTCCTATCCTTCCTCAATACATAGCACAAAACAAACATACATCTGATTCCTCTCCCACTCGATTTCTAGCAGCTAACCACACAAAAACCATATCACAAATTCATCTCTCAAACACCTGACCAGAAATCGAAGAGAGGGAAACTGTTGAAGGAGAGTGAGAGCTCGAGGTGAAGGAGGATGCACCGCCGGGAGCGGCGGCGGTGGTTTGGTGTCCGACTATCTTCTCCGACAACCACCTCCCCTCTCGTTCTCTCTCATTCGATGTCCAGGTCGGACCGGCTCTGGCCGTATTCCTTCAATGACGACGATGATGTTGAAGATGGCGACAACGGATGGTCCGTTCAACCCACGAATCAATTGGTCAGTATTCTTAGGCTGTGTTTATATGCTTTTCGTGTTCATATGGATGTTTGTCGAACTGGGTTTTCCATGAATGTACAACCAGTTCTGCGTAGAGTACAACCTGGTTAAGCATGCTTGAATACTGAACATGAAAATGATGTTTATGAGGATCACTGTTAAATGCCTTAAATGATTGATTGAATGATGAAACGATGATAACAAATGATGTTGATTTCTGTTAAATATTGAAATGATGATAATGAGGATTTGGGTTACTAGTCGATTAGAATGATAAAGATGTTGCTGGATATGTGAATCTGTTAACTGTTTGTAAGTTGAAGATGAGAATAATTAGTAATAGATACATGGATCTGCTTATGTTTCTAGATTTCATGATTGAATGAGGAATGAAGGTAACCGAGTATGAAAGTTTGATGATAGATTTTCATGGATTGTACATATGGGTATGCGTAGGGTACAACCGGTTGATGCGTGCTTTTGTATTTTGAAGGTGATTAGTGTCACGTGATGATTTGAGAATTTTGTGATTACATGTTTTGTCTCTTTCTGATTGATTTGAAAAGAGTGAAAGGAATATGTATAAATATTAGTGACAAACTAATTAAAAGAAAATATGATGTTACTGATTTGTATGCTCTTTTTATGATGAAAGGTTGAAGGTGCTATGAATATTTGAAATGCTATGTTTTGATCCATTTTAGTAAGTATTTAGACAATGAAACATGTTTATAAAATTTGATTGGCTAGTACATGCTTATGAAATCTGGTTGGATAGTACCGAATTAGATAAGGGGTCTAGAAGCATCGGTGGTGGTTGCGAGTCGAGACCGTAGGGTTGCGACTCGAGACCATTATATGACAACTCGAAACCAAACAACACGCTCCAGTAGTCGAGACCAGCTCGGTTACGACTCGAGATCTCCTGATCTCGACTCGAGACCTCTAAAGTTGCGACTCAGTCATGCACAACTCGAGACCGTCTGGTTGCGACTCGGAACTTCATGGTTGCGACTCGAGACCTCTTGTTCTCGAGTCGAGACCACCCGGTCTCGACTGGACTACTCTGCTTAGTTATTGGGCCGCACAAACTGATATTTTGAACTACGTGTTACTGTTAATGTTTAACTGTTACTGTTTAACTGTTTGCATGCTAGGATAGGCCCAATAACGTATATGCTAGTATGACTTACGTGCTATGTTTTAGATACGTGTAGTTGTATGTGACATTATTTGCACACGAACCTAATAAAAATTTATAAACCATAATAGGGAATGGTTGACCAACGTAACACAAGTAAATTAACTACCGAGCAAAGCAAAGGTGAGTTCACTACTTTTTTTCTTAAAGCATGCGTTCCCGGTGGTTGGGAAACGGAACAAAACACTTTTCCTGATTTGGGATTGCTTACTATCTCTTGGTGCGGGATACGGTATTTCTATCTCCTTGTGTGGGATACGGGTAACAACGCTATCTCCTTGTGAGGGATACAAACTTACTTTTCTTCCCTTGTTACTGGGAGCAAACTTACTTACTTCCCTTGTTACTGGGAACTTTTAGTTAATTACTGTTTATACTGGATGCAACAAGCAACGCTAAACGAAACTCTATCACTCAAGTCCTCACTACTTAATACCGATTAATCGCCGGGGCCTGGCGAACGGGTTATTAGTTGATAGCGCTATTTAGGTCTCACCAGCCTCACACCGTGCCCGCGTATGGGATCGGGCGTGAACTAATAGACTCTGGCAAACCGTCAATGATGATAGAACATTGACAAACGTGGCACTACGGAAACGTACAGATGACTAGTATTCGGTATTGTAAAAACAGTTTAGTGGCTTACTTACGGGGTAGCTCCCCATGGCATGTATAAATGAGTAAATTAACTGTTGAAACAAGTTTTTGGAATTAAAACTGGAAAACTACAAACACGTGAACTCGCCAACGTTATGTTGACACTTTACTGCATGCTTTGCAGGTTGCTCGATACAGTTCTGGACGGACGTTGCGATCGGATGGAGTGCGTGGTTCGTAAGTGACATGACAACAAACTTGTGGTTTTAAATTACGATGCATTTTCTTCCCCTTTCCGCTGTGAACTTAAACTATGTTTTGAAAAATTTAAATTAGGTCACTAATTAGGCTAATGTTTATAACAATAACTAATTTGTTCAAAATAATTAGTGGCTAAGATCCTGGTCGTCACACGCCTCGCGGTAATACTCCGCGTGTGGATTTTGAGGGTGTGACAGTTTAAGAGAGGAGACCACTTTTCACATTTTGTGGGAATGCTTATTTAAAAGTCGATATGGTGGACCGAATTCACTTCGCTTAAAATCCCTTTCGCAGGACACTTCAACTCAGTTCAACAATTATTAGCGACACCTTTGGAGATGAACAGGTCCAAAGATTGGAAAAGGTCGTCAGTGTGGTTCTTCAAGTAGCTGCTTGGGAAATTTATAACGCAAGGAACGAGAAGGCTTTTAATAGTCGCCGTGTCCATTTTAACCGAACGGCAGATACTAGTAAACAAAACTCTTTTCTTTGGATTATAAATAGATCGGAAATTTGTAACATTCTTTAGGATAGGTGGTGTGACTTTAACTTTCATGATGTAATCTTGTAACTTTCGGGCTTAAGTTTCTTGCTGGCCAAGTTTTCTATATTTTATAAAAAGGTTTCGCTATTCGAAAAAAAAAATATAAATCCCCGAATACTGTCTGAAGGCCATGTTCAATTAAAGATAATCATTCCTAATCATTTTATAATCCAAAGTGTTATTGGCGAGAATCATTATTCCTACAGTCAATTCCAAGTATTTATAGTGAATACTAGCAAAGATTTACCCAACTTGGATTTAAAGAGATTGAAAGTGGTGTCCTATCTAATAACTTAGAATTATTATAAAGGATGGTTAAAACTTAATCAATAGATGCCAATTATGTTACAAAAATCAATAAGTTAGGAATTTGAGTATTTGGTGGGTTTAGAACTCATCGTAATTTTACTGAAAATTGATAGCGTCCGTGACACCAAAATTGCAGATACTTCATATGTAATATTTATAACATGTTGGATTCATTAGTCGTGAATACCTAGCCTGAATCAAGAATTGATTAGATGTTCAAGATGAATTTTGACCTGATTAGACCAAAGTAATATTTTATGTAAACTTGTGTTTTATTCAACATAAATGATATGAATTACCCAAAACTACTATTGAAATGAATTTAAACCAAGATATGAGGTATAAGTTTTAAGAACTAGGTTCACGCTATTTGTGGGAAATTCAGTTAATACAAAACCGTATACATTAACGAATAAACTTAAAATAAACTACAAATTTAAGTAAGGGGCTGTTTGGCAACTTCTGAATGGTTAAGTGTTGAACCAGTAAGAGGTCTGAATCATTAAGTGTTGAACCAGTAAAAGGAGGTCCGAACCATTAAAAGTCAGTATAATGATTAACAGTTCAGATGCAAATGTCTGACCAATTCAGAGTAGAGGTATTAACCATTCAGACTCTGTATAATACTTAACCATTCAAAGGCAAATGTCTGAACCATTCAGACATTTGCTCCCGAAACAAACAGTCTGAACCATTAAGTGCTGAACCAATAAGAGGTCTGAATCATTAAGAGCTAAGCAAACAGCCCCTAAATATATGATTCAATGTACCATTGTCTCTAGAAAAACTTCAACTGCACCTTTTTATTGAACCTTCACCAGAAGAATAAACACATTTTTGTTGACGTTTGTGGTTGATGATCATGTTTGACGCGGGTCGCTTAAAACATAGTTCATGCCACTTCTTAGACGAATGTGTCTCCTAAGGTACAACAACCAGAACAGTATGTGAACTGCCGGATATGACTCTCACTCCCGAAATTCCACCAGGTATAATGGTATTTTTTAAATGTATGAAAAAGAAGTTGTAAAAATAAAAAAAATAGAGAGTGCTGCTGTTTAAATTTACCATGGAACATAGATTCTTTATGTGTGTGTTTCCCTCCATCTTTAGAAATTACGATGAACCACCATGTTCGTTCTTAACTCACACGAACGAAAGACTCATTCAACAGTATTAAAGTTTGTCATAAACAAGATAATTAATCTTGTATTAAATCGTGTTTGATCTCTACATAAATGGGTTTTAAGTGGTAGTCAAAACTAACATTTTCATTCATGACACGAGTGTAAACCGTTAGGGTGTAGGGAGTGGTTAGACACTTGAAAGTGGTAAACTTCAAAATCAACCAATGAGAGTGTGCCATGTCATTCAATGAAAAGTGTTTAAACTATTCTCAAAAGTGTTAGCAATGGTTAGACACTTCATAAATTGGTAAACTATTTATAAAAAAAAGGAAAAAAGTGTGATTGGTTGAGATGGCATGGACCCCAACACACACACACCCCCTCTCTCTCCTTCCCTCCCTCTCCCCGATCGGTAACCAAACACCGCTTCTCCAACTTCACCGAGCGGCAAAATGGGTCGGCGGTGGTGTTCCCGCTCGGCAAACCCATTTGCCGCTCATGGTTTGCTGCCCACTCCGTATCCCCTTAGACATTAACTCACTAGTGGGTGGACTAGTTTAACTAGTCGTGCATGCACCTTAGTCGAACTTGCGCCAAGTTAGCGCTCAGACATGCGTCCCATTACCATAACGTAAGATGTCCCACCACATGCCGCACCGCACGCCGTCTGGACTGGCATCGCCATGCCGTGTCATCAAGCGCTCACGCCACACGTGTACCAGCCGCCATAACCAATGGCTCCCGTCATGTACCTAAGAAAAATGCATCATCAAAGCGTCACATTGCGGTCATCGCCAACGCCATGCTCGTGCGTGTGCGAGTTAGGTGCGGAGCAACCTTTAGGGTCCCCACTATTGTTGATCTACAGGTAAACAATATACAAGGGTGTTCCTCCTTGTAAATTGCTTCAAGTTTCGTCATCCCACCTATGTGGGACAAGTTGACAAATTTTAATTCAATTTTCTCATCTTTGGTTATTCCAATTATACAACTTCGAGCATTGCTATCTCATTCATCTTAGCTCCATTTTGGGCATGGTTTGTTTCGTTATGAGCCTCTCACATAGTAGAACACTAACTCGCAAATGAATATTTATACAACTCTATGTAAATACATTTATCTATGTCCAAAATTAGTGAAAAACTAATTTTCACTAACATTTTGTCCACATTTATCATGGTTGCTTCTCTCGAGAAATCTATTGACCTTAAGACAGTTGGATTTGATAATGTCGTGGGTTGTTTTATAGCCTTTGAGGAACATGTCAACCTTGAAGATAAAGAGCAACGGGTTAGAAGTGACCGGTTATTGCTGACTTATGAGGAGTGGCAAGCCTGAAAAAAGAAAGGGTACCATCGAGGCAAAGGAAAGGCCGAGTCTAGTCAAAGAGGTCGCGGTCGAGGAAAAGCCGGGTTTCAAAAACCAAAAAAGGGCGTTCTAAGATAAGGTGTTTTCGATGTGATGAACTAGGACATTTTTCTTCAGATTGTCCTACACCTAAAAAGGACGAGAGCGAGAAAAACAATCTTATTCAAAGGGTTGAACCAGTTCTTTACTTACAATTCGAGATGTTTATTTTTAACAACGTTTCGCCTAGAAATTTTTTAGCATGGAAAATAATAAATATCGTTGTACAAATCATCGAAATTGAGTCTTAAAAATTTTAACTCCTTGCCGCAAAGCTTAGGTTAGACCCTGTATTTATAAATAGAGTAAAATGCTCGGATGCTCCTTGTGGTTTGGTAAAATAACACCTATAGTCCCCAACTTTTGGAAACTACAGGTATGTTCCCTGTGGTTTGCTTTTTGTTACTCGGGTGGTCCCTATATTGGATGGAGGTTAGTTTTCCTAGTTAAGTGGATGTGAAATGACTAAAATGACCTTAATAATAAATAAATAACCTAAGCCTTTTACCCACCTACCCACGCTCTTCATTTTTCTCGTTCTGCTCTAAACAACCAAACTACCATCACCACCTTCACACCTCCACACCACCACCCCCAAATCCCAACCGACGGGTAATTATCGACAAATACCCGATGGGCATTGGATCGGGCATGGGACATGATTTTACAAGCGGGTATGGGTATGGGATTACCAATACCCGACCTATTACCATCCCTAACCATTAGTAGCAAAATTAAATTGAGATAATATACGCTTGAAGTATATGAGATGGCCAAATTTATCTTAATATATGTATCTGTAAATGAAATATTCATGATATATAATATGTGTTTATTCATTTAAAAATATCTTAATTTTAAAATTCGTTCTACCCAACTCTCTGTAATACATGGGTATGTAACTATTGATATTCACTAATTTATACATATTTTAGTCCCCCATTTTATCCCCATTTTATGCGTTTTCGGCCGTAAAACCGTCATTCGGATACTTAATCAAGTATACTTTTGTTTACAGGCCTAAAACAGCATATCAGACAAGATGATAGTGAAAACGAGGATTTTCCGGGCGAAACGGCTGAACTGCGAACATTCTGTGGAAAATTTTGACCTGGGCAAGTTGCACCCCCGTGCGACTGGTGGCACCCCCGTGCGGATGTGACAACAAAGCTCATCTCGGTGATGCACCCCCGTGCGAATGGTCGCACCCCCGTGCGGATGCGACAACAAAGCTCATCTCGGTGATGCACCCCCGTGCGAATGGTCGCACTCCCGTGCGGATGCGACAACAAGGCCCATCTTGGTGACGCACCCCCGTGCGAATGGTCGCACCCCCGTGCAGATGCGACAACAAGGCCCATCTCGATGACCCACCCCCGCGCGGATGCGACAACAAGGCCCATCTCGGTGATGCACGCCCGTGCACCACATGGCACGCCCGTGCGAGATCGAATCTGGTCAAGATCTGATGACATCATGCGGTATGGTGCACCATACCTCCAATAATGCAAAAAGTGCACGGTCGTGCAACAGGACGCACGACCGTGAGAAATCAAAATTATATAAAAAACTTGCAGAAACATTCTGCTCGTAATTCTGGAATTTTGGGAGCTTCACAGGCGATTATACAGGCTCCGGAGGCTATGCTTTTGACCCGGATTCAAGCCACATTGTGCCGTTTAGCTCCATTACTATCCGGATTCTTAGTCTAGTGCTTGTTTATGGTTTTGTTTTCTAATCTTTCCATGATTTTGTTAATCTTTCAAGCATTTAGATTAATGTTTATGTATTATTGTAGCCTTTGGGCAAAAACACAACAATCCCTTGCTTGATTATAGCCATTAGTGTGTTAATCTTTGTTTGTAATGACACTTTGAAGTATTTTCTATGTTAATCTTTGATGATTAGTTTGCAACCTTGTTATTGATATTGATTTCTTGATTATAAGTAATTATGTTGGATGATTGATGCTTGGTTAGTTAAGATAGTTGAAAGATGAAGCTTATTTAATCTTGTATTAGTAAACTTTGAACTTGGTTAGCTAGTTTAGCTTGGTTTAAATGTATGCATCATGATACTAGAAATGGTTAGTGATTTAATAAAATGTAATTATTGTTAATCAAGAGAGCTTGTCGTCACGTAAGGGCCTTAACGGGTTAGATGGTGTCGTTATAAATTCTTGCCATGATTTGTTAGCTTAGTTAGTAGTTTAGGCCAAAATTGCTATTTTGGTGAATTATTGTGCAAGATTTGTAAAATGAACTCGGTTGTGATTTAATCTAGTTTATGCTTGTCTCGGTGGTTGCATTGTGTTTATCGGTGTCTCTTTCCTTGATTAAGTGCGGTTAGAAAACTCCTAACGGATGACTAACTTATTTTTAAGAGATTTTCATAGACATTTATCAATTCCACGTTAAAGAACAATTTTAGGTGGTTAAAGTGTGTTTATCGTTTTAGCTTTCCGAATGATTGTCATGTTAGGATTCCCGAAAGGGATACTAATTGTCTTAAATTGGAAAATTAACCGAATGCTTCTAGTGCCTAAACTGACTTAGTTGACATGCTGTGGTTGTGTATTAAGCAAGGCTTTTTATCTATTATCTATTATGTTTTTATTATGTATTTGTTTACGCTTACTTTAGTTTAATTAAAATCAAACAAAACTTATGTTTTTACCGGTAGTTTAGTGACAAAGGTCTAGTATTATTTCTCCGCCCATTTCCTTGGATCGATACTTGGTTCTTACCGATACTTTATTACATATGTGACGGGGCACACTTGCCTCTTTCGTGTGTGTTTTGATGTAAAAGTAATAATCACTTTTATAAATTTAAAACCAAATCGTGTGTAAATTCATTGCAAAATTATGTATATATACGCACACGTCAAGTTTTTGGCGCCGTTGCCGGGGAAATGGCGAGTTTTAGGAACGACCCGAGTCATTGTGTTATCGGCGTATATACTTGTTAATATTTGTGAATATTTTCTTGATTATTTATTTGTTAATATTTCTTGCTTTTAATTCAATTTATTCGTTTTCGTGATTATTTTGTATACATGTATATTTTTGTTCCATTTATTTATTCGATCTGGATTTATTTATTTATTTATTCTTTGAGTTGTCGGCTCCTAAAAATAATATTCTGTTTCTGTTCAATAATGAAAAAAAAATGGTTGCGCCAATTTCCAGGAAAACTTCGTTGGACAGGACCATACACAGTAAAAGAGGTATTTTCTTATGGGACTGTTGCAATAGAGAACGCGGACGGCGTTATTTTCAAAGTGAATGGGCATCTCTTGAAGCTTTACGTTACCGGGCCGATCGAGTCGGCGGTGGAGGTTATCGAACTCCACGCCCCGCACATATCATAAGTGTGGGGACATGAGTCTTGCTATCGACTCGCGGACAAAAATTTAGCATGAGTCTTGCTATCGACTCGCCGTCAAAAAGTTAGCATGAGTCTACGCTACTGACTCGGTGATTAAAAATGTAGCAGGAGCGTCTTTGGCGCTATAAGGGTAAAATCGTCCTTCTTTGTGCTTTTATAGTTTTAGAGTAATTTAGGTGTGTTTGGTAGATTTCGTTAGTTTGTACAGTTTTTAAACGTGCCGAGCGTAGGGTCTAGGTTGAAATAATGTTATAACAGCGTGCGAATGGTAAAAATGGCGAAAAATGGTCTATTCGGACGCTGAAACTGCATTCTGCAGTTAACAGACATGTCTGCAGATCTCGCACGACCGTGCCATGGGTCGCACGCCCGTGCGATTTCGGGCTGGCCTGCACCTCGAGTCGCACCCCCGTGCATTACCGATGTCAACGTGCTAGAATGGGTCAACATCGGATCCGCACGCCCGTGCGAAAATCCGCACCCCGTGCGCATGGTCAGGGGCATTTTTTAATAAAAAAAAAGTTCTATCTTTTAGTAGTGTATTTATCGGGTGTTCATTTTGGCTACTATTTCAAACACCCTCGGATTGTATTTTATTTTCAGACAATTTACTTTATGTCTTGTATTTGTTTGGATGTTAGTCTTATATTTATGTACATTATGGTTTTTTTTTGTTTTTTCTGTTTCTGTTCTGTTTTGGTGCACATGTGACATACTTGCAGGCTTTGGGTATCAAATCTTGGACCGGAGCACGTGGCAGATACAGCTTCGGAAGTCTCGTTGCATCAACATCATCTTGAGGGGAGTACTATTATCCTTTTCTCTATATTTCGGGTCTCGCATTGGGGACAATGCGAAGTTCAAGTGTGGGGAGGGGGTTAACTTTGTTAACTTTGTTTGTCCTCATTAAAAAAAAATTAGAAAATCAGAAAAATCATTCAAAAATACCTGTATTTTGTATATATTTTAGTAAATAAACCGGTTGGTTGTGTTTTAGAAAGCTTCGGACTTAATAAAAACTTGACAAGCAAAATATTTTTGAAAAAGGAAACCGGAAAGCGTGACAAACAAAGAAAGACTTGCATGATAGTTTTCACACTTTTACCCATTCCTTCCGTTACGTGAGCATATTTGAGCCTTGATATTGTTATATATTTGTTCATTTCGGATATAGGAGTGAGCCGGATGTTATGTGTAATTTAGAACTTGTCACTAGTATGCTTGTTAAGACCATGAACTTGCGGAATTGTGTAGAAGTGATAGAGGCACTTAGATTACCCCTTTGTTGTAAACCTTGTTCTTTGTGTTGTGCTTCCCACCTTACATTACCCTTTAGGATTAACCATGTCGAGCCTTCCCGTTTAACTTTGTTTACCCTACATTATCGCCCACTTAGCCAAATTTAGCTTTTTATATTTTTAACCCTTTTTAGTGTTGAAACTCGGTCAAAATAATCGTTTAACTAGCGTTTGTTATAATTTATTGTATATATAGTTTGCAAAAAAAAAACAAAAAAAAAAACAAAAAAAAAAAAAAACAGAAAATAAAACACCCTAAAATAGGGTGAAGTTGACAAAAATCGAGCAATTTTGAATGTTTAAATGTTAAAATTTCGTTGATGAGCTCGATTGCGCAATAGTCGCCTTTTTAAGGCATTTGTTTGTATAGTTGTATTGTTTGTTGCTAGTTAAACGCTACTACCGAGTTTTAACCGTTTTCGCCACTTTAAATATCCATTTCCATACCCTTCGCCCAAGCCTAACGTTACAACCCGTAAAGACCTCTTGATTTACACTTTTTCGCATGTTAGTTGGTGGAGACGAGATTTTATGACAAGCTTATGATATTACACATTTCATTGACGAGGCATTGAGTGTTTGCACATACATATTTTATGTATATTTCACAAATAAAACCGAGTGTGTATGAACATTGTGAGTTGTGTGAAGATTAGCATGTTAAGTCAATTGAAAGTGAGTCACGGCTTTTTGGTTATCGCTATATATTTGCATATGCTTGTTTGGTTTGATTCATTTGATGTTGTCTTTCGAAAAACCGGCTAACCGTTTGTAGTTGTTTCAATAAATAGTTTGTAAATTATCGTTCTTATCAGTTTCTATCTTTTATTGCATTTTATTTTAGCTTGCTTGAGGACAAGCAAGGTTCAAGTGTGGGGAGATTTGATATTCATTAATTTATACATATTTTAGTCCCCCATTTTATCCCCATTTTATGCGTTTTCGGCCGTAAAACCGTCATTCGGATACTTAATCAAGTATACTTTTGTTTACAGGCCTAAAACAGCATATCAGACAAGATGATAGTGAAAACGAGGATTTCCGGGCGAAACGGCTGAACTGCGAACATTCTGTGGAAAATTCTGACCTGGGCAAGTCGCACCCCAGTGCGACTGGTCGCACCCCCATGCGGATGCGACAACAAAGCTCATCTCGGTGACGCACCCTCGTGCGAATGGTCGCACCCCCGTGCGGATGCGACAACAAGGCCCATCTCGGTGACGCACCCCCGTGCGAATGGTCGCACCCCCGTGCGGATGCGACAACAAGGCCCATCTCGGTGATGCACGCCCGTGCACCACATGGCACGCCCGTGCGAGATCGAATCTGGTCAAGATCTGATGACGTCATGCGGTATGGTGCACCATACCTCCAATTATGCAAAAAGTGCACGGTCGTGCAACAGGACGCACGACCGTGCGAAATCGAAATTATATAAAAAACTTGCAGAAACATTCTGCTCGTAATTCTGGAATTTTAGGAGCTTCACAGGCGATTATACAGGCTCCGGAGGCTATGCTTTTGACCCGGATTTAAGCCACATTGTGCCGTTTAGCTCCATTACTATCCGGATTCTTAGTGTAGTGCTTGTTTATGGTTTGGTTTTCTAATCTTTCCATGATTTTGTTAATCTTTCAAGCATTTAGATTAATGTTTATGTATTATTGTAGCCTTTAGGCAAAAACACAACAATCCCTTGCTTGATTATAGCCATTAGTGTGTTAATCTTTGTTTGTAATGACACTTTGAAGTATTTTCTATGTTAATCTTTGATGATTAGTTTGCAACCTTGTTATTGATATTGATTTCTTGATTATAAGTAATTATGTTGGATGATTGATGCTTGGTTAGTTAAGATAGTTGAAAGATGAAGCTTATTTAATCTTGTATTAGTAAACTTTGAACTTGGTTAGCTAGTTTAGCTTGGTTTAAATGTATGCATCATGATACTAGAAATGGTTAGTGATTTAATAAAATGTAATTATTGTTAATCAAGAGAGCTTGTCGTCACGTAAGGGCCTTAACGGGTTAGATGGTGTCGTTATAAATTCTTGCCATGATTTGTTAGCTTAGTTAGTAGTTTAGGCCAAAATTGCTATCTTGGTGAATTATTGTGCAAGATTTGTAAAATGAACTCGGTTGTGATTTAATCTAGTTTATGCTTGTCTCGGTGGTTGCATTGTGTTTATCGGTGTCTCTTTCCTTGATTAAGTGCGGTTAGAAAACTCCTAACGGATGACTAACTTATTTTTAAGAGATTTTCATAGACATTTATCAATTGCACGTTAAAGAACAATTTTAGGTGGTTAAAGTGTGTTTATCGTTTTAGCTTTCCGAATGATTGTCATGTTAGGATTCCCGAAAGGGATACTAATTGTCTTAAATTGGAAAATTGACCGAATGCTTCTAGTGCCAAAACCGACTTAGTTGACATGCTGTGGTTGTGTATTAAGCAAGGCTTTTTATCTATTATCTATTATGTTTTTTATTATGTATTTGTTTACGCTTACTTTAGTTTAATTAATATCAAACAAAACTTATGTTTTTACCGGTAGTTTAGTGACAAAGGTCTAGTATTATTTCTCCGCCCATTTCCTTGGATCGATACTTGGTTCTTACCGATACTTTATTACATATGTGACGGGGTACACTTGCCTCTTTCGTGTGTGTTTTGATGTAAAAGTAATAATCACTTTTATAAATTTAAAACCAAATCGTGTGTAAATTCATTGCAAAATTATGTATATATACGCACACGTCAAGTATCTATATATCTATATATATATTTATATCTAACTTAAAATAAAAGTCTCAATTAATGCCACATGTCATTTTCTCATTCACCTTTAAAAAATTAATAATAAATACTTGTATATAAAATAAATTACTAAAATATTTATTTACCATTAAGAATAATAGTTATCTTCGATACTTGTCGTGACATTTTATTAATATAAGATATACCAACGAACTGATAAAAACCAAAGAGAAATAGAGATAAACTGAATTCTATATATTCATTCTATTCAACATTACAATATATAGATAAACATAACTATAAACCCTAAAGCCCATAAGTAATGGGTTGGGCCCAAAATGTCTGGTTTATAACATTCCCCCTCAGACATTTAGAATTATACACAGTTTAACAACATACTTCTGGATGATGTTAAATAGGTACTTCAAGACCTGAATAATTAAACTGATACTACTGGATCAGTTGTACTGCCTCATTAAAAACCTTACTAAGAAAACCCATTGGGACAAAACTTAATTAAGGGAAAAAGAGTACAGTGTGTATAATTCTCCCCCTGAATTCAACAAACATCTTTCAATCTGTAGAGACCGATCTTGTGTGATAGTTGATCCAAACTGCTTCTTGGTAAAGATTTTGTGAACAGGTCAGCTAAATTTTCACTTCACTTGATCTGGCAAACATCAATTTCCCCTACTTTCTGCAAGTCATATGTTGAGAAGAACTTTGGTGAGATGTGATTTGTTCGATCACCCTTGATGTAACCTTCTCTGATCTGAACTATGCAAGCAGCATTGTCTTCATAAATAACTGTCGACTCCTTCTTGATCTGTTCTAATCCGCATGCTTCTTGTATGTGATTAATCATTGATCTCAACCACACGCATTCTCGACCAGCATCATATAGTGCTATCAATTCAGCATGATTTGATGATGTTGCTGTAAGTGTTTGCTTAGTTGACTTCCAATAAATAGTTGTGCCGCCGTATGTGAATACATAACCTGTCTGAGATTTTGCTTTGTGAGGATCTGATAGATATCCGGCATCAGCATACCCAATAAGCTGGGATTTTTGATCTTTCTGATAGAAAGACCTAAGTCTTGTGTCCCGCAAATATACCGGAATATATGTTTTACGCCATTCCAGTGTCTACGTGTTGGATTCGAACTGTATCTCGCTATTACATGTACTGCAAATGCAATGTCAGGTCTTATGTTATTTGTGAGATACATAAGGGCACCGACCGCTCTTAAGTACGGTACTTCTGGACCAAGTACATCTTCGCCTTCTTCTTGAGGGCGATAAGGATCCTTGTGTGGATCCAACGGTCGGACAACCATATGTCACACCCTAGCTTTGCGGAAGCGTGGTTAATTTGGTGTGACTTCTTAATACCATAGCTTAACCATAACAAAGCTATATGAAATAAAACCATGCAAGATCATCCATTTAATTAAGTTTTAAAACCCAAATACAATAACATTGTCTTAACGGAAACACATCCTAATGACATTGTTCAACAAACACAAACATCAACATGACATAAACGCAGTTTAAGGACTGTGACTTGTCCAGGAAAGAGTCACATTCCCCAAACCCGGATGACCTCGTAACTAGTGCAGCGGGAAAACGTGTCATACCGCGCCAGATCCTTTAATTCCCTGAAATACATGTAAGTTGAAAAATCAACAATAATGTTGAGCGAGTTCATGTGTAAGTGAGTAAATAAACCTTTGTAAGTATAAAAATCCTGGTATGTAGCAAATAAGGAAAAAGAGATCACCAATGGTTTGCAAGGCCATTGATATGTGTGAAGTGCAAGTAGGAAGACTCAAACCTAGCAGATTTCGCGATGGGTACAAAGTCACCCCAAGGTCCGTTCTGTTTGGGCCTGAGGTTGGGCTCGCTACACCCAGATAGATCTACCGCTTACGTCCCTCGGTCCTACAATGAGGATTAATGGCCTCCAGTTCCCGCCTACCCACTCACATGATCTAAGTAGTAAACCTCCTTACGCTAACCATACCATGTATAAAGTACTTGTAATCAAAGTAACATGTATTTCACCCCCGTAGTTTAGAAAACTGAAAACAGTTAAGAGAAACATGAACTCACAGTGGTGCGTCTCTACCAAGTATGCCTCCAAATCAATCAGCTGTGTGACGACCTACACGTACTAATTCTATTAGACGGACGGCCGTGCCTTAGCTTTATGGTTTAAGTTTTTGGGAAATAGTTAGGCAACTATTTCGTGTTTACATTCTGTATATACTTGGTAGTCATTTTCCTTCCCAAGGATGGGGGATTTAATACATGTGTGTTCGTATAATTTCGAAATATATTATAAAGTCTCACTTAAAATATATTTTATTTCCAACTTCAAAATATAAATACCTAGTAATATTATTTTTACCCTAAAAATAATATTTACGTAGTTCACAAAATAATCATAAACACTTATACAAGTGATGTTGTGAAAAATATATACTAAATATATATATGTATCACGTTTTATTTTGTGAAATCCCACCTCCGGTATTTTGTAAATAAGTCGTGGCGAAATCTATAATTTGAAAACAAGTCAAAATGTATTTCTAACACTCTTAGTGAAAATATTTCTAAGTGTTAGGTTTTTAGAAAAATTTCGCCAGAGTTTCCTCTGTAACTGGAGGTGGCCACGCTTTCAAGCGTATCATTTTCTTTTATAAATCAAACCAACATTCTTTTCATTCGGTCAAAACAATGTCCAAACAACAAACTAGTAAATAAATATGTATATCGCATAAATTACATGAACTTGCGTTTTATCCGAGAATAGAAAGTAAATTCCATTACTTTTTAGTGGATCTTTATATAAATCAATCCGTTTTCGTAAAAACCCCGTTTTTAAAGAAAATCCATCTTTACAACTTCTCGTTATCTTTTTCAAAAATAGTTATTTTGTCGAAAGTGTGTGCTACACAAGTGTTTACACACTTGTGTGTTCTAAAAATCATTCGTGTTAGTGTAAGATCCGTCTTTAGAAAACATGATTTCTTTGATACTTGGTTCTTTGAAAATACCGCTTGTAGATACGTAGATCTACTAGTTTTAAATACTATTTCACAAGCAAAGTCGTTTTTACACAAGTTCATGATATGTGTGTGGTAGAGTTTCGTCCTTTAACCCTTGTTACTTCCAAAACAACCTTATGTCATGATCCATGATCGTGACCAACCCGGGTTAAATGACGATCCGAGCTACCACAACATAGATCGGGTCCAAATATTCACACAAATCAATTACAACAAGTTTTACACAACATATGAGCTTTTAACCAACATTCTTAGTATTTTTAGTAGACTTTTAAGCTTCAACTTGTATGTTCACGAGTTTTAACCGTTACAAATCATATTAACCACTTTAAAATAGTTCGGGAAGGTGATTTAAGCAACTTACTACTAGCTCGAGGCTAGGGAAGAAACTAGTCGCAAAATGAGAGGATAAAAGCAATGTAACGAGGTCCTTCGCCTTCCGAATGCACCAAGCCTCCTTATACGAGATCCTTAACACTTGTATGCACTTGGAATTGGTTGATCAAGATCGAAGGATGGATGGATGGTTGTTGTTGTTCTCGGCCGAGAGCCAAAGAGAGAGGGAAAGAGTGTGTGATTTGTGTTGTGAGATGGAAATGTTATGTTGTGTTAATCTTGCAACTTATAGACAATTCTTATGATAATTATCCAATGGATCATATGCTATCTAGATACTAAACATGTTAGATTATAATAATCATCAAAGGACATGAGGTGTCCCCATTGGGGACCGAATTCGTAAAGGGGGGGGGGGGGGGTACTAGTTCGATTTCAACCAAAGGTTAAGTATATTAGTTAGGTTAATCTAGTTAAGTTAAGTGATTAACCCGGTTACTAGTGTGTAGTGTGTTATGACGGGTGTTAGGGTATTCAGGGACCCTAACTGGCTCAGAAAAAGATAAACAATGAAAATGACAATATTTTCATGTTCCGGGTAAAATCCGGTTGTTCGGTTGGATGGTAATCCGTTAAAGTGCTTAACAAAGCTTTAAAGTGTCGTTAATACCCTTTTTAGTGACACAACTCATTTCTTACACTTTGGAAAGTGTCTAGTAATATTTTTCTCATGTTTTGGCACTTTATTAGTTAGCCAAACGCTGAATTGTTATGTAAAGTGCTGAATTTTTGTGCTTAGAGCACGTTTTAGGCACATCCAGTCATTGTAACTTATTCCTAGAGACGTAGTTCTACAACCCTTATATCCCTACACTCACCACTAGTGTAGCAAAATATTTCTGGCTCATACAGGCCTTAGAGGCAGTGTCTGCCTGATGCTGGCTTATCAGCATGTTCAATAGGTTATCCGTTTATAGTGCTACTGTGCTTTTTGTGCATCATGTTTGTCACTAAGGTTCAACATGTAAATAATGTAGTGACGGTAAGTAAAGTATGATGCAGGTATATGCATGTATCAGAAATCAAGTAGCAGTTCATCAGTAACTTCAAACAAGCACGGTAATTAAGCAGTAATTAATTATTAATTAAGTCATACAGATACCTAGTTTAGTGAGGGTTGTCACATTCTCCCCCCGTTAGAAAAATTTCGTCCCGAAATTTTAAGTTCTGCTTGTAGATGCAGGGTTCTTAGGAAATAAGTGGGGGTATTTCTCTTTCATCCGGTCCTCACGCTCCCAGGTGTATTCAGGACCATGTCTGGCATTCCAACGAACTTTGACGAGCTTGAAACTGCTCCGGCGGGTCTTGTTTACTTTCTAATTCGTAACCTCAACCAGTTCTTCAACGAAATGGAGCGTGTCGTCAACATGAATCTCGTCGATGGGAATGGCAATGGTATCTTGAGTTGGACTTTTCTTCAGATTGGATACATGAAATGTATCGTGAACTGAATGGAGTTCAGCAGGTAAGTCCAGCTTGTATGCTACTAGTCCTATTCTTTCCAAAATTCTGAAAGGACCAATGTAGCGCGGATTTAACTTTCCACACTTTCCGAAGCGTGCCACACCCTTCCAGGGTGAAACTTTCAATAAAACCATTTCTCCAACTTGGAATTCCAAGTGTTTCCGGTTTGGATCTGCATAGGCTTTCTGTCTGTGGCGAGCTGCTTCGATGCGTTTTAGAATCTGCGCAATCTTGTCTGTCGTCTCTTGGACGATTTCGGGACCAGCAAGCTGCCTATCACCTGCGTCAGCCCAGCATAGGGGTGATCGGCACTTGCGTCCGTAAAGGGCTTCAAATGGCGCGACACCAATACTGGTGTGGTAGCTGTTGTTGTATGAAAATTCGACCAAAGGCAAATGCTTATCCCAGCTACCGCCCAAATCCATAACACACGCTCTCAGCATGTCTTCCAAAGTCTGTATCGTTCGCTCGCTTTGACCGTCAGTTTGCGGATGAAACGCAGTGCTCAGATTTAATTGTGAGCCAAAAGCTTCTTGGAAGGATTGCCATATCCTTGACACAAACCTTCCGTCTCTATCAGAGATGATTGAGAGAGGCACTCCATGGCGCGTAACGATCTCTCTCATGTAAATTTCGGCCAACTTGCTCGTATTATCCTTCTCTTTGATAGGTAAGAAGTGTGCTGACTTCGTTAATCGATCCACTATTACCCAAATAGTGTCATGGCCTCTTGGCGTTCTTGGCAACTTTGTAACAAAATCCATTGAGATTTGTTCCCATTTCCACTTGGGAATCTCAGGTTGTTGCAGAAGTCCTGAAGGCTTCTGGTATTCCGCTTTAACCTTAGCGCATGTTAAACATTTGCTCACATAAACAGCAACATCGCCTTTCATCCTAGGCCACCAATAGTAATCTTTGAGATCTTGGTACATCTTATCCGCTCCTGGGTGGATAGAGTACCGCGACTTGTGAGCTTCATCAAAAATAACTTTCCTTAGATTACCAAACAGAGGAACCCAAATCCTTTTCTCAAAACATAACGTTCCTTCCTCGTTTGGTACCAGTAGCTTCTCCATCCCACGGAGATATTCTTCTTCAAGGTTTCCTTCCTTGAGAGCTTCTTTCTGCGCGGCACGAATGCGCAAGGAAAGATCGGTCCGGATAATCATTTCTAAAGCCCTAACCCTTATGGGCTTGATCCTCTCCTTTCGACTTAGGGCATCGGCGGCCACATTCGCCTTCCCTGGATGATACTTTATCTCGCAGTCGTAATCGTTCAGCAACTCAACCCATCGTCTCTGCCTCATATTCAGCTCCTTCTGGTTGAATATGTGTTGTAGGCTCTTGTGATCTGTAAAAATTGTACACTTTGTACCATAAAGGTAGTGTCTCCAGATCTTTAATGCAAATACCACTGCGCCTAGCTCCAAATCATGTGTGGTATAGTTCTTTTCGTGCACTTTCAATTGACGCGATGCCTAAGCAATAACCTTCTGGCGTTGCATCAACACGCAACCCAATCCTTGACGTGAGGCGTCACAGTATACCACGAAATCGTCAGTACCTTCTGGTAGTGCTAAGATTGGCGCATTGCAGAGCTTATCCCTCAATATCTGGAACGCTTCTTCCTGTTTGATTCCCCAATCAAACTTCTTATCTTTCTGCGTGAGGAGTGTCAAAGGTTGAGCGATTTTTGAAAAATCCTCAATGAACCTTCGATAGTAGCCAGCCAAACCCAAGAATTGTCGAATCTCGGTTGGCGTCGTTGGCGTTTCCCAATTCTTGATCGCTTCGATCTTGGTTGGATCCACATGGATTCCATCTCCATTTACCACATGTCCAAGAAATTGGACCTCACATAGCCAAAATTCGCACTTTGAGAATTTGGCATACAACTGTTCTTTCTTCAGCAGCTCCAAAATAGCTCTTAGATGCTATTCGTGCTCAGCCTTTGTCCTCGAATAAATCAGGATATCATCGATGAACACTATCACGAACTTATCCAAGTACGGCTTACAAACTCTATTCATCAAATCCATAAAGACTGCAGGTGCGTTTGTCAAACCAAACGGCATAACAAGGAACTCGTAGTGTCCATAACGAGTTCTGAAGGCTGTCTTCGGGATACTCTCCTCTTGTATCCTTAACTGATGGTATCCAGATCGCAAATCGATCTTTGAGTAAAAGCTTGAACCTTGCAGTTGATCAAACAGATCATCAATTCTTGGCAGAGGATATCTATTCTTGATCGTCAGCTTGTTCAGCTCTCGGTAGTCAATGCACATACGAAAACTACCGTCCTTCTTTTTGACAAACAGGACCGGAGCTCCCCAAGGCGAGAAGCTTGGTCGGATAAATCACTTGTCTAACAACTCTTGAAGTTGTGTTGACAGTTCCTGCATCTCAGACGGAGAAAGTCTATAAGGTTCCTTAGCCACAGGCGCGGTGCCTGGAACTAAGTCAATGCAGAACTCTACTTGTCTCTGAGGTGGCAGTCCAGGTAAGTCCTCTGGGAAGACTTCTGGATATTCCCTCACGACAGGGATGTCTTCTATTCTTGGCTCAACAGCCTTCTTATCCACAATGTGTGCCAGGAAGGCAACACATCCCTTCTGCAAACACTTTCGCGCTTTCAGGCAGCTGATAATTCTTAACGGCGTATCACGCTTCTCCCCGTGAACCACAATTGTTTCGCCATCTTCGGTTGGGATACGAACAACCTTTTCATGACAAACTATTTCAGCCTTGTTGCCTGATAACCAATCCATTCCTACTACTACGTCAAAGCTCCCCAGCTGGACAGGTAGTAGATCCAAAGCAAACTCACGCTCTCCCAATTCGATCACACAACCTCTGATCACTTCATTGGCTTCTACTAACTTCCCATTAGCCAATTCGATTGAGTAGGGAATATCTAACTTATTAGCGGCTAAACCAAGCATATTCTTAAACTCTAACGACACGAAGCTATAATCGGCACCAGTATCAAATAAAACGGATGCATAGCGCTGGTTTACAGGGAACGTACCAGTAACGACATTGGGGTCCTGGCGCGCTTCCCTTGCTTCGATTTGGAACACTCTTCCACGGGCTTGGTTTAACTCTGGGCAGTTCCTCTTAAAGTGCCCGATATCACCACAGTTAAAGCATCCAAGTCTTTGCCCGTTTCCACCTCCATTTCCAGCTTGGTTGTTGTTTTGGTTCGCATTACCAGCTTGATTCCCATTGTTGCCTCGATTTCCGTTTCCTCCATTGTTTCCTTGTGGGCGATTTCCAATACCACCACGATTATTATTTCTATTTCCAAATCCTCCTTGGCCTCCCCGGCCAGCACTAGCCCAACAAGAATCCTTCAAGTGTCTAGTCTTTCTACAAGCTTCACATACTTTTGGCCCGCATCGGCCAGAATGGTGACGCTGGCAGGTGTTGCACTTGGGCTGGGTGCCCATATATCCCTTCCCTTTCTTTCCACTACCAGCTGTACCCTGAGCTGGCGTGCTTGGTTCTCCTTTCTTAACAACCACACTGGCGCCCTGCTTGAAGTTCGAGAACTTTCGTTTGTTACCTCCTGATGACTCGACGTGAGTCTCTTTCTTCTTAGGCTCAGCATCATCGAACTTGTTCAGGCGAATGGCCTCCTCTGTGAGGGCCACGCTCAAATCAATTGCCTCAGTAATTGTCGCAGGCTTGGATGAGGTCACCATGCTTATGATTTGAGGAGCTAATCCCCAAATGAAACGTTCAATCCGCTTGAACTCCGGAGTGACCATGTAGGGTACCACATGCGATAAGTCATGGAACCTTTGAACGTATTCTGCGATCTTTGGACCGTCCATTTTCAAATGCCAGAACTCGGTTTCCAATCTTTTGATTTCCGCGCGAGAGCAGTACTTTTTGCGCATAAGTTCCTTCAGTTCGGTCCAGGTTAGCGCGTAGGCAGCAGCTTCACCAAGTGTCTGTACTTGCAAATTCCACCAAGAGAGGGCTCCATCCAAGAATAGCCCTGAGATATAGGTGACTTGCTGATCTAGTGCGCATTTGCTCATGCGAAGAACAGATTCGGTTTTCTCGGCCCAACGAACAAAGGCGACAGCACCTCCTGTGCCATCAAAGTTGACCGGTTTGCAGTCTAGAAACTGCTTGTAGGTGCACCCTGCACATATGTTATAACATACGATCGGCATTAGCATCATTGCTGAAGATATCCAACTAGGTCATGGTAGGTCTAAATGACTTAGTATTACCATGAGGTGGATTATTGTTGCCATTGTTGTTTGAGCTGCTTCCGCTGGGTCCTCCTTGCGAAGCGGCGTATTGTGCGATGGCAGCAGCGATGACTTGTTGGAGTTCTGCCTCATTGGTAGGCATGCGTGTCTCACGTCTCGGCGGCATCTTCTAAAAGATGTGTTTTACGTCGGTCAGGCCATAGTAAAGATCCCATGTTATAATACATAAGTCAGGTCATAATATAGCGTATGTATATAATGATAGTAATAGTACATAACATCTCATGTTATAATCATATCAATCACACAACATCCCATGTTATAAAACATAAATAATCAATCAAAACATCACATATGATGAGAATACTGCGATTGCCATATATCGAGACCACATAGTAAGTGTACAGGTACATAACAGTGTCATACATCATCATCGACCAAGGGCTACATCACCCCAGTCCAAAAGAATATCAAATCGGTGTCAATACATCCCATATACATGATCAACAAAAGTCAGAATCAGAATGCAGTCTCCAAAAATGTTGTGCAGTCAAAACAATCGCCGTCTTCTCACCAGCGTCTACCCATGTTGTACTAAGGATGCCCTAAACTGATGGTGGTGGAGGAGGGGGAAAATGAGTGTAAAACAAGTGGCGCAAATGGAGCCAGTCCTCCTCCATGGCTCTCTGGGTACGCAAGAATGAAGCAACCTGCTGCTCCAGGGCAAAAAGGCGTGCAGCATAGTCTGGTGGTACAGGTCGAGAGGGCTGCAAAGGAGAGTGGGTCTGACCCTGGCACTGACACGGCGGCGGCTGGGCTCTCTCAAGCTCCTGAATGCGCTGCGTGTGTGCCTCGTGCTGGGCGACAAAAGACATCAAAACGTCCTCAATAGTATACCCCATGTGGAAAGAATGGTAGGGGTCAGTCGGTGGCATAGCAGAAGGTGATGTCCAAAGAAACGGCTCACTGGTGGGATCAAAAGGTGCCACATGAAATGGAGAAACAGCGGGAAAAGTAGCAGACGGTGGTATAGCAGGGATAGATACCGGTATGTGTCCAAAAGGGTGAGCCGAAGAACCTTCTCCAGGTCGTGCTGGAGGTGTAAACCGAGGAAGTGAAAAGGAGGTATCAATGTGATGGGTATCAGTGATCTGAGGGGGAATAGGTAGGACCTCATCATCAGCAGGAATCCACCCATGCTGAGCGTGCTCGTCTCGTGGGTCCACCTGTGCCTCAAAAAGTGCACGATCAAACTGAACTGGCATAGGATCATGGTGAGGTGCAACAAGAGGGTCAACTGGTGCATCAGCAATAAGTGGGGGATCAACATGATCAGCAGCAATGACATGATCGCCCTCCAACAACGGAGCATCTATAGGATGATCATCAATAGGTGGGTCAGCAATGACAGGCTCAATAATAGGTGCGTCAGCATGAACTGGGTCATGCTCAAGCACTGGGTCAGGTGCAGGGTCCAGTGGCTGCTCGGGATCATCAAAGGCCATCTCAAAATCAAACTCAGGGTCGATGGGATCAACTGGGTCTACTGGGTCGACTGGATCCTCCATAGGCTGATCCATGGGTATAAACTCTATATCCTCATCTGGGTCGAATCCTGTGGGAAAGACAGGATCGGAATCCTCCACATCATCGTGGTCGAAAGTAAAACTAGGAATAGGGGCAACAGAGGATGCCTGGTCGGGATCTGATCCATGTGAGAAGTGCTGCGCACTCTGGGTGTGTGAAGGTGCGGAGGCCACAGACTCGAAAGAGTCTGGGACCGGTGAGTGAGCATGTGACTCCTCAGCGGGAGCATCTGCAATCAACAAAAGATCTCCAGCAGGAAGAAGGGCCTCGCCCTGAACCTCATCCTCTAAGGGCTCGTCATCAAACAGATCGACGTCTCCATCATCGTCGGCGTCGAGAAGCAAATCGTAAGCAGGATATGAAGCAAGCGGTATGGGAGCAGGGATCTCCACTAACGGTAGGTCCCCGGCCAAAGGGCCATCAGCGAGTTCATCAGCACCATCAGGTAAAGCAAAGGGCTGAAAATCATCCTCGTCTGTGCTAGTAACGTCGGATGTGTGGACCTCGTGCTCTGAAGGCTCTAGGTCATCTGATACTATAGGTCTAGGTCCTGTGGTGTCTGAGTCACCTGTGCCAGAGGTGTCCATAGTGTCTGTAACATAAACACAAACATGCACAAACAGTCAATCATACAATCAAATAATCACATGAGTCACCAAGTAAGCATTCAAATAATTCTCCTAGTCCCACTAGCCTCCCAGCCTCTCAGACTGCTCTTCCTAGTCCCACTAGCCAAATTCTCCCAGCCTCTCAGACTGCTCTTCCTAGTCTCACTAGCCAAATTCTCCTAGTCCCACTAGCCAATTCTCCTAGTCCCACTAGCCAATTCTCCTAGTCCCACTAGCCAACTACCTCGATCTCTCAGATCGAGCCTCGGCCTCCAAGACCGAGCCTCAGCCTTCAAGACTGAGCCTAAAAACAATGAATAAAATGTGCTCAACATTTGTTTATAAAAAGTTTGGATCTGGACTTAAGTGGTATGCAGTAAAAATGTTTTCGTGAGAGCCCTAGTGATCATAGTCTAGACTCGAGAAGGAATCCTAGTTCGCTATGATCAGAGCTCTGATACCAAGCTGTCACACCCTGGCTTTGCGGAAGCGTGGTTAATTTGGTGTGACTTCTTAATACCATAGCTTAACTATAACAAAGCTATATGAAATAAAACCATGCAAGATCATCCATTTAATTAAGTTTTAAAACCCAAATACAATAACATTGTCTTAACGGAAACACATCCTAATGACATTGTTCAACAAACACAAACATCAACATGACATAAACGCAGTTTAAGGACTGTGACTTGTCCAGGAAAGAGTCACATTCCCCAAACCCGGATGACCTCGTAACTAGTGCAGCGGGAAAACGTGTCATACCGCGCCAGATCCTTTAATTCCCTGAAATACATGTAAGTTGAAAAATCAACAATAATGTTGAGCGAGTTCATGTGTAAGTGAGTAAATAAACCTTTGTAAGTATAAAAATCCTGGTATGTAGCAAATAAGGAAAAAGAGATCACCAATGGTTTGCAAGGCCATTGATATGTGTGAAGTGCAAGTAGGAAGACTCAAACCTAGCAGATTTCGCGATGGGTACAAAGTCACCCCAAGGTCCGTTCTGTTTGGGCCTGAGGTTGGGCTCGCTACACCCAGATAGATCTACCGCTTACGTCCCTCGGTCCTACAATGAGGATTAATGGCCTCCAGTTCCTGCCTACCCACTCACATGATCTAAGTAGTAAACCTCCTTACGCTAACCATACCATGTATAAAGTACTTGTAATCAAAGTAACATGTATTTCACCCCCGTAGTTTAGAAAACTGAAAACAGTTAAGAGAAACATGAACTCACAGTGGTGCGTCTCTACCAAGTATGCCTCCAAATCAATCAGCTGTGTGACGACCTACACGTACTAATTCTATTAGACGGATGGCCGTGCCTTAGCTTTATGGTTTAAGTTTTTGGGAAATAGTTAGGCAACTATTTCGTGTTTACATTCTGTATATACTTGGTAGTCATTTTCCTTCCCAAGGATGGGGGATTTAATACATGTGTGTTCGTATAATTTCGAAATATATTATTAAGTCTCACTTAAAATATATTTTATTTCCAACTTCAAAATATAAATACCTAGTAATATTATTTTTACCATAAAAATAATATTTACGTAGTTCACAAAATAATCATAAACACTTATACAAGTGATGTTGTGAAAAATATATACTAAATATATATATGTATCACGTTTTATTTTGTGAAATCCCACCTCCGGTATTTTGTAAATAAGTCGTGGCGAAATCTATAATTTGAAAACAAGTCAAAATGTATTTCTAACACTCATAGTGAAAATATTTCTAAGTGTTAGGTTTTTAGAAAAATTTCGCCAGAGTTTCCTCTGTAACTGGAGGTGGCTACGCTTTCAAGCGTATCATTTTCTTTTATAAATCAAACCAACATTCTTTTCATTCGGTCAAAACAATGTCCAAACAACAAACTAGTAAATAAATATGTATATCGCATAAATTACATGAACTTGCGTTTTATCCGAGAATAGAAAGTAAATTCCATTACTTTTTAGTGGATCTTTATATAAATCAATCCGTTTTCGTAAAAAGCCCGTTTTTAAAGAAATTCCATCTTTACAACTTCTCGTTATCTTTTTCAAAAATAGTTATTTTGTCGAAAGTGTGTGCTACACAAGTGTTTACACACTTGTGTGTTCTAAAAATCATTCGTGTTAGTGTAAGATCCGTCTTTAGAAAACATGATTTCTTTGATACTTGGTTCTTTGAAAATACCGCTTGTAGATACGTAGATCTACTAGTTTTAAATACTATTTCACAAGCAAAGTCGTTTTTACACAAGTTCATGATATGTGTGTGGTAGAGTTTCGTCCTTTAACCCTTGTTACTTCCAAAACAACCTTATGTCATGATCCATGATCGTGACCAACCCGGGTTAAATGACGATCCGAGCTACCACAACATAGATCGGGTCCAAATATTCACACAAATCAATTACAACAAGTTTTACACAACATATGAGCTTTTAACCAACATTCTTAGTATTTTTAGTAGACTTTTAAGCTTCAACTTGTATGTTCACGAGTTTTAACCGTTACAAATCATATTAACCACTTTAAAATAGTTCGGGAAGGTGATTTAAGCAACTTACTACTAGCTCGAGGCTAGGGAAGAAACTAGTCGCAAAATGAGAGGATAAAAGCAATGTAACGAGGTCCTTCGCCTTCCGAATGCACCAAGCCTCCTTATACGAGATCCTTAACACTTGTATGCACTTGGAATTGGTTGATCAAGATCGAAGGATGGATGGATGGTTGTTGTTGTTCTCGGCCGAGAGCCAAAGAGAGAGGGAGAGAGTGTGTGATTTGTGTTGTGAGATGGAAATGTTATGTTGTGTTAATCTTGCAACTTATAGACAATTCTTATGATAATTATCCAATGGATCATATGCTATCTAGATACTAAACATGTTAGATTATAATAATCATCAAAGGACATGAGGTGTCCCCATTGGGGACCGAATTCGTAAAGGGGGGGGGGGTACTAGTTCGATTTCAACCAAAGGTTAAGTATATTAGTTAGGTTAATCTAGTTAAGTTAAGTGATTAACCCGGTTACTAGTGTGTAGTGTGTTATGACGGGTGTTAGGGTATTCAGGGACCCTAACTGGCTCAGAAAAAGATAAACAATGAAAATGACAATATTTTCATGTTCCGGGTAAAATCCGGTTGTTCGGTTGGATGGTAATCCGTTAAAGTGCTTAACAAAGCTTTAAAGTGTCGTTAATACCCTTTTTAGTGACACAACTCATTTCTGACACTTTGGAAAGTGTCTAGTAATATTTTTCTCATGTTTTGGCACTTTATTAGTTAGCCAAATGCTGAATTGTTATGTAAAGTGCTGAATTTTTGTGCTTAGAGCACGTTTTAGGCACATCCAGTCATTGTAACTTATTCCTAGAGACGCAGTTCTACAACCCTTATATCCCTACACTCACCACTAGTGTAGCAAAATATTTCTGGCTCATACAGGCCTTAGAGGCAGTGTCTGCCTGATGCTGGCTTATCAGCATGTTCAATAGGTTATCCGTTTATAGTGCTACTGTGCTTTTTGTGCATCTTGTTTGTCACTAAGGTTCAGCATGTAAATAATGTAGTGACGGTAAGTAAAGTATGATGCAGGTATATGCATGTATCAGAAATCAAGTAGCAGTTCATCAGTAACTTCAAACAAGCACAGTAATTAAGCAGTAATTAATTATTAATTAAGTCGTACGGATACCTGGTTTAGTGAGGGTTGTCACACCATAGGTACGCTAAACAGATGTGCTTTATCCATATTGAAAAGTACTAACATCTTCTGGATGTAGTTTGATTGATGGACAAATGTGCCATTGCACAGATACTCAAATTGTACTCCGATGCATAATTTCTTCATACCAAGATCTTTCATTTCAAATTCTTTCATTTCCGATGATATTGATATCATCAACATAAACTACTATTATAGTGAAATTTGAGAGTGTTCTTTTTATAAAAACACATGGACTGATTACATCAGACTTGTATCCTTCTTTTTTCGAGATATTAACTAAGTCGATTGTACCACATACGACCAGATTGTTTGAGACCATATAAAGATCTCTGGTGCTTTATAGAACACATTTCTCGAGGTGTTGATTTTAATGCTTCAGGAAATTTTAATCCTTTAGGGATTTTCATGTAGATGTCATTTTCAATTGTCCCGTATAAGTATGCGGTGACGACATCCATTAGTCTCATATGAAGTCCTTCAGAGATTGTGAGGCCGATTAGGAACCTAAGGGTTATCGTATCCACTACAGGGGAATACGTTTCCTCATAATCAACTCCTGGGATTTGGGAAAACCCTTGTGCTACAAGTCGAGCCTTATATCGTACAATCTCATTCTTTTCATTTCTCTTTATTGCAAACACCCATTTAAACCTACTGGTTTGACGTCTATGGGCGTTCGGACTACAGGTACGAAAACATGTCGCTTTTCGAGCGAATTCAATTCGGCGTTTATGGCTTCTTGCCATCTTAGCCAATTATTTCTATGCATGCACTCTTCTAAATTTTTTGGTACGTAATCATTTTCATTGATTACATCCGTTGCTATAGCATATGCGAATATATCATCAACACGTGTTTTATTCCGGTTCCACATTGTACTATCTTGTACATAATTAATAGAGATCTCATTTTCGTTCGGTATCGGTGTTTCTTCTGAAACTTCAATTTCCTCTGGATTCATAGTTTTCTCTTCTAGGACATTTACCTCTACCGGGGTTTCACTTATAATCTTTTGTGAGTTTTCACCAACTGCGTTACTTTGCTCTTTTCATTTTCATGGGTTTTTGTTTTTGGAACCGATTGGTCTCCCACGCTTTCATTGTATAGTAATCGCTTCTGGGATTACTTCAATTAGAGCATGTGCATTTGATGCTGGTACATGTGACTTTGTCACTCTATTCGTGTTTGTGAATGCATCTGGTAATTCATTCGCTATTCTTTGCACATGTATAATCTTTTGGAGTTCATATTCACATTGACCACTTCGGGGGTCGAGATTTCATAGCGATGATGCATTCCACGTTATTTCTTGTGTTACCAGTCTGTCTTTGTCCTTATCTCCCCCTAAGACTGGGAACATTGTTTCATCAAAATGACAGTTAGCATACCGTGCTGTAAACATGTCTCCCATCATTGGTTCTAAATATTTAATTATAGACGGGGAGTTAAAACCAATATAGATACCCAGTCTTCTTTGGGGTCCCATTGTAGTACGTTAAGGTGGCGGTATTGGTACATATACCGCACAACCAAAAATTCTAAGGTGGGACAAACTTGGTTCTCGTCCGGAGACCATTTGCAATGGGGAGTATTCATGATCAGCAGTTGGTCTCAATCTAATCAGTACAATGGCATGCAAAATAGCATGACCCCATGCAGAAGATGGTAATTTACATCTCATTAAGAGTGGTCTAGCGATTATTTGTAATCGTTTAATTAGAGATTCAGCTAAACCGTTTTGTGTGTGAACATGAGGTATTGGATGTTCAACATTGATCCCAATTGGCATACAATAGTCATTAAAAGTTTGAGATGTGAACTCTCCCGCATTATCCATCCGGATGTTTTTAATTTGATTATTGGGGAAATTGGCTCTCAATTATATGATTTGAGCTAAAAATCGGGCAAATGCTACATTTCGAGTAGCTAAAAGGCTCACATGTGACCACCTTGAGGATGCGTCTATTAAGACCAAGAAATAGCGGAATGGTCCACACGGAGGATGAATAGGCCCACAAATATCCCCTTGAATTCTTTCTAAAAATGATGGGATTTCATGTATCAATTTAGTTTGTGAGGGCCAAGCAATAAATTTTCCCAGAGAGCATGCTGCACATGATAAGTCTTGTGGTAGCAAAACTTTTAAGTTTTTTTAAGAGGGTGCCCGGTTGCATATATTGAATGTGTCTTTATCTAACAGCTTTCGGTTACTCACCATGTATGATTCGATAGGATTGATATTAGTACAATATAATCCAGAGGATAATGCTTTTAATTGTTCAACAATGGTTTCTTGACCATTTTTGTTTGAAGTAATTTGAAGATATTCAATTTTATTTTCAGATATTGTTTTTAGGCGGTAACCGTTTTTTTTTCGAATATCTTTAAAGCTGAGTAAATTTCTTCTGGATTTACTAGAATATAATGCATTATCAATACTTAATTGGGTACCCGAAGATAATGTTATGTGTGCTCTGCCGGAGCCTTCGATAAGGTTACTGACACCAGATATAGTACCAATCGGTGTCTCTGCCGGAGACAAACTCAGAGAAAAATCTCATATCTTTGATGATAGTGTTAGTACTACCGCTATCTACCAGACATTCATCACCAATAATAGCTCTGCTGGAGCTGGTATACATATTTCTTCTCTTCACACGACATCAATTGAGATGTAATTACATGTCTGAATCATATAAAATTTATTGGTCTAACATCTTACGACCTTTTATAACTTGATAATGAGAAAGTATGACACTTCAGGTGCCATATCTTAGCATATTTGTACCCTTTCATTAAGTGAACATATCATAACTTTGGTTTAGTTATGTTATTCAATACTTTTTGTATACATAAATAATAACATACAAAATACATATTGTACAATGCATGACATTATAACATATCACCATATAAAATGAGTTATAATAAAACTTTATGAAACAATATTTTTGTTTGTCATCGCTTATAAGCAAACATATATAATTCAAGTATTACCCTACCATGGCTAACTAGTTGCATGCGTATCGTTAATTAAAATATTTGTCACTCTACTTTGAAACAAAAGGACCATAAACCATATATAAAACCTATGAGATATAAAATAAAGACGTGTTACTAACACCAAATAATATGTGATATGTATCATGCTCAATTATCAACATCTTAATGGTTTAGTTCATAGTAGTATATCATGCAATTCAGGAAACAAAGATCTCACATAACAATGTTGAGTCAAGAGACTAACAATTTAAAGAATGTACTTTAGGTGACTTATTAGTAAAGTTCATATAGACCGGTATACGTTATGTTGGTTTGATATTCAGTTCATTTGAAACATGTGTTATTGAACTAGAAACAAAACGTATATATTAAAACCAATTGTCATGAATCAACCAATTTTCATAAAGTAGCATCCTAGAACCAATCTTCATACGGCATCAGTTGATTTAAATTTATTTATTCCATTGCAAATTTTAAATGACAATAATAATTAAATTGAATCAACATAATGCATATCTATGCAATTAAGGAAATTAAAAATATTCATGTGATAGATTCATAACATTTGCATTAAAGATATCTAAAATAATTCCAGTATATGATTTCAAAACAAATAAATTATATTCTTGGTCCATGCAAACATATAATAGATTCATATATTCATATGATATTTTGTGAATAATCAAAATTGACAAATAATCAAGCTAGCAGGTCAATAGTCAAATAATTCTAGTAGCTTCGTAGCTTATTTGATTAAAATCATATAACTACATATATTTGCATTTATCATATATGTATAAAACCATGTGACTCAAATAAAAGTGCCTGGTCATTAAACCATATCAATTCAATATACAATTTTATGCAAGATATCAACAATTTATCAGTTAACAAAGTAATTCAAAGCTAAAAGTTAATAAAAGTGTTTTTATCATATATTGAGTTACGAAATTTTAACCAAATCAAATCCATTTTTCCTTCCCAGTTAAGAAAATAATAATGAATTGGGTTTATTGACACTAAAGTATATATACGGCTATTACGGAATGAATTTATATACCGTTATACACATATGTTATAAAACATAGATTATATATAAAATCTACATTAACCCATTCATTGTTTATTTAAACAATATATTAATTAACATAATATAAAAAAAACTTGAAAACGTATGATTTGGTTTCACATGTATTTTAAGTAATGGATTAATTTAAGAATAAATATATCATATATCTCTCGACAAGAGGGTAAATGTTTCAACTAAAATATAATATCCATTATAAACTTACAAATCAAATCTAATTCATATTTATTAGAAAAAATTATTAGTCATGCATTTAACAATCTTAATCTCATATTTTTATGAGATTAAAGGATATATGATCATAAAGAAAAAGGTGGGTACGAATAACAAAAAAATAACCTAAAATTGACGTTAAAGGATTCACAGAAATCATGTAAGCAAGATACTTATTTTATGGATATATGATCATAAAGAAAAGGGTCTGTATCTATCTTTATATATGATCACAAAGAAAAGGGTCTGTATCTATTACCTGATTCGTGATTGAAGTTTGAGCGGATCATTTGTGATTTTATCTCTTACGACTCCATAGTGGTTAAGACATCTGTTCTTGATTCCAGTGGCTACAACAGTAGCAGACTTGCGATGGTTATCTTGTTCCATTATTTCGTAAACGCAGGAGGCGATTAAGATTTTAGACAATGGATTCAAAGTGAAACGAAAACAAAGAGCAACGAGCGAACTCGTGCTGATAACGTGATAAAAACCAAAGAGAAATAGAGATAAACTGAATTCTATATATTCATCTATTCAACATTACAATATATAGATAAACATAACTATAAACCCTAAAGCCCATAAGTAATGGGTTGGGCCTAAAATGTCTGGTTTATAACACGAACTTATTTATTATAATAAATTTAATTTTATCCTTACTTATTATCATTGCTTCTAATAATCTTTATCTCTTTGTTACATTTTTTGGATTTGTGATTAAAAATATAGAATACCTCAAATTTCCCCTTCACCTTATCCAAAAAATCAACAAAAACATTTAATCACTTTTAAGAATAACAATTATCTTCAATATGTGTCCTAAATACCTATTAATTCTCCCTAAAAAATAGCTCGAGGGGTATAATAATAATAGTAATAATAATAATAATAATAATAATAATAATAATAATAATAATAATAATAATAATAATAATAAACTTAGTTTTAAAGGAGGTGGAGGTAGTCAATCACATATTATATGGAAGTATAATTTACAACAATTCTATGCAATGGAGGTTGTACTTTTTGCTTCTTATATTGTAAGGTAGTTTAGAGTAAACCATGTGCTCCCTTGACTTTTACAGGCATCTACTATTTGTTATCCCAAAACACTCACTCACCTCCTACTTCACTGGAGGTTTCTTTATTCCTTAAATCGCAAGCGGCACCGAATTCGTTCTCCACATCGTGAAAGCACCGTCGTCACCACAATCACCATCGCTTGCTGCACCATGGATGTCATCACGACACTGCACCACCACCCTTGAACCCTATCTATTTCAATCTAAGCCTATAACACCCATTCTTATAAATCCAGGTTTAACGTATATTTTGCGAAAATAATCATGTGATTAATGATTACATATACATCAAAAATGCGGATTTGTTAAAACTTTTACAATTTAAGTAATATACATAATGTAATTTTATTCGCCGTTTAAAATAACAACAAAACAACGTTGCGGAAGCTTTGTTTAACGTGTGTTCGGTTCTTGCTCGACGCTTGATCTTCATCCGGGACTCTCGACATTCATCTGTGATCAAAACCAACTTAAAGGTCAGTTTTGATAATTAAATAATGAGTATAATGAGGAAATTTAAAAAAAATCCAACATTGATATCTTGCACCCAAAAACAATAACTTATTTCTGATCTCCACCGTAACTTACGGTGGCACCGTAAGTTACGGTGGCTCAAGTATTAACAATTCCCTACCGTACAACAGTAGATTAGCACCGTAACCCAAATCAACTCCACCGTAACTTACAGTGGCACCGTAAGTTACGGTGGACTCTGCATCCATCTTTTCCATTTTGCCGTAATTTGACACGAAATCATTCGTATCTTTCAAACCGCTTATCCGTTTGACCTACCGTTTCTTCCTACATGTTTGAAATTTGATTTTCCATCATATGGAGTTAAAATCCGACATCCGGCTTGATAAAATTTAAGACTTTTAAGTCTTCGGCTTATTACTCTTTTACCAAAATTTGACCCGTTTGTGATTTTGTCAAACATACAAGTTTGTTTGACCCTTATTTCTTACAAACCTAATAATTTCAATAATGTCTAATATATTAGGTTCCGATTATAGAATTATATACCTTCTTTAACCCATTTTCACCCATATGCTTATTTTGACCCGTTTGAGGTATTTAAGCATATTATAAGCACCAATTGCTTTCATTCATTTCCAAATACATATGTCCACATTTCTTATCAAAGGATCTTCCACCACAACTATATTTGTGGTGGATTCAATGTGGTGATTTATATGTACCAAAAATTACCCTTCAAATCATTATTTTACGGCAAAGACTCAAATAGAGCCATTTGACTAACATATTACGTCTTCCACTTCTATACTTATTCCAAGTATCCATCAAATCATGAAATTCGTTTCCAAACAACCTTTAAGGGTTGTTTGTTTTATTTAGCCTACAAGGGCGTTTTGGTCGATTTTGGTCCTTCTTTTGTGACGAAGGATTCTCACTAATTATTCGACCAAAATAGCACTTTCAACTACAACCTAATTATGCGTACCTGGCTCGGATCAACGTATTGACCCGTTTTAATACCTTGTCTTGACTTATTTTGTTATTTCATAGCTTCGCTAATTCACGAGCCGTTCATCCTGCGAGCATGAGACTCGACATACACTTATTAGTCGTTATTTGTCAAATGGTATTAATATTACCATTTGATCCCTTTTTATTCTTTTTACTAGTTTTGGCTTACTTATAAAGTAGCCGTTCGAAAACCCATTTTATCTTATATTCCGACCCAAATCATTTCGTGTCGGAAATCATATTTCGAATATTATCTCCATCATATTTATGACTTATAGAATAGATATGTATTCTACAAAAATAAACGGTGTAAGTTTTACTTACCTCTCATCCGAACTACGCTTTTCCTTTCCTTCTTGATTCGTTTGATCCACTCCCTCATCAAGCTTCCACCTAGCTTGTTACGCGTCAAACTATCATCATTCGTTTTCAAGGTGGTTAGTTTAATCATAATTTAATACGATTATTCCACCTTACACATTTCATATCAAAATTTACCATTTATCGAATTATAGGTCAGTTTGACTTTTTAAAAGTCAAATGCCCATTAGTATACTAATTGCATATTCGAGTTCATCAACTAGTTCTAGCATTCTTTAATTACCCGGTAGGTGTTATCTTTAGACCACCGTTTTAACCAAAGTTCTAACCACGTTCATCACATTTGGAACTCTTTTTAAATCACATTTTGCATAATAGCCAAAACATCACAACTAGGTGTTTTAACTACAAAAATTCTAGTTTCGAGCCTTCTTTGAGGCATTTCAACAAACACTTTAAGGGCAGAATTTTGCATGTTTATTTATCAAGTCTCTAGCTTATCTCTTAGCCCTAATTTCACATAAATCAACCATCTTACAAAGTGGTTAACTTCTATAATTTCTGAAATCACTTCAAAATTGTCAATTTACACTAGATCAACAATCTATTTCCTAGTGTTCATCAAATTTCACATAACTCACTAATCACCTACAATGGTGATTATAGTTTTCACTAAAATTTCACATGATTTCAGCTTGTGTTTGTCTAGGGTTTGTCCCTAGACACTATAGTTGTTCCTAAATCATCATAACATACACATGCAACCATAAATTCAGAAATTCCCAATTTCATGAGAATTTCAAGCTAAGAGTTTTCATTAAATTTTACATACCTTTTAATCTTCTTGTGATGATGATCAATAATCCATGCTTTAATTTCGATTTTGGACTGAATTGGACCTTCAATTTGCAAGTTTAGTGAAGTTCTAGGGTTTTGAAGAGTGGGGATCGACCTGCTCTCTTCTTTGATCGACCAGACACCTATAATTGGGGTGTTTGGTTTATTTTTATTTGTTTTATTAAATTCTAGTTTCTAGTTCTACAACTTAGGTCCCTCCACTTTTGTATAACTTATAGTTTGGCTAATTTTAACCCTATTATAAGTTATCTCTAGACTATTAGCTAACTAGGTTAAAATTCCTAGTTAGTAAATTCTTGTTTATTTAATAATCCAAATATTCACCGGGTTACTTTTACCACTAAAGGTAAATTACCCGTCTTTTAATATAAACGTGGTTTGATTACCAAACCCGTTTTCGGGGTGTTACAAGTCTACCCCCCTTAAAGAGGTTTCGTCCTCGAAACCTTTTCTTACATAATTTATTGAGTTTAACTCAATGTATTCGATCCGCGAAATCTTTTACACATTACTTATACTTTTATCCAATAGTTAGTATTACCAGAAAAGTATGATAACATCTTTTTGGTTACTAATTGTCTACTTAACTCATACGACATAGTGCAACTTGAAATAACGTAATCTCGTTATTTCCACTAGTTTAGTTAACTTAGCGATATCCATTGCTTTCATATAATATCGAATTCTTTATGAATCCGTTACTTTAACCCGTTTAAAGGTCTTTAGTGAAATATTTCACTTTCAGCAATAATTTCTTTTGTTTTCAGATTTATTCATTCGGTTTAGTTATACCGAATCCATCGCTTACAAGCAAGCCAAATTTTATTGATTTGAATTACTGGCCTTAACCGGTCTCACTAACTAGACTTATTAGTCCCGTTACTTTTTACCACTCGCCTGGTTATAATGTGATTTTGCTTCACATAACATTTCCCAACCGTGATCGTGTCACATCATGTTTAGTTTGTATCAACTTTTCATTTTCGAAGATATCACTTTTCGAATGTATCGTCTTGCGCCTATCAGTGTCAAGACTTGTATCTTTCATGCTTACTATTTAAATTCCTATCATAATTTATGTTTGTAAAAACCTTATCTCTTACTAAAACCGAAGTTTTAGTTTTAGGATCTTCTCTTTAACTTTTGTCAATTATCCATACCAGGATATTGACAGTCCATCATTTATTCTTTTACAGTCTTAGTTTTATGCGGGGATTCTCAACCGATTCCCTCGCTTTATCTAATTAACCCGTAGGTTTTTATCATTTAGCCTTATGGGCTATTTTGATTAGACTTTCACCTCTTTAGGGCGAAGTCCTTATAACTTCTTTCTAATCATGACCCGTGGGTTGTTTTAGTCCCATAGATCTTTCATTTGTTTATAACCCTAAAGGTTATGTTGATCCCGTAGATCACTCCTTACTCGTGTCATTCTTAAAATACATGTTTGGTGTCAAGGCACCCTGTTTTTGTTCGAAGAATCATTTGGTTTCAAGCTTAGGTCCCGTTAATCTTAATTGTAGTTTCATGGCTATAATTGTTTTCTTTCGGACAATTTTCCAATTTTATGACTTCTCATGTCATTTATGCGTCAGTTCTTCTTATGCTTACTGTTATTTGATTTGCATATATTCTTATTTGGTTATATCCCATTACCGGGCTCATTATTCTCTTGCATTTAACGCTACCTTTATCTGGCTAGCGCTCATTTGTGCCATTCGGCATTATATTGTATTCAACCTGTTTGACCTATTAACGTGAAATCCATCACTTATAAACAATCAACTTTATTCTTTATTCAACCCATTCGACTTCGAATAGTTGAACGTATTTACTCACAATTTCTATATACGAGATTTTATAGTCATAACTCGTAATCCAAGTCCTTTGATTTTTTTTTCAACCCGCGTTCACGTCTCTTGGTTTACGCATGTGTTTAATTCTTACCCATCAACCGGGTGTTTTACCGAAGTCGTTATTATTGCAACCCTCCCGGTATGCATTAATACCTCGCTTCATTTTTATATTCCGACTTTGTCCTTAAGTTTGACGTTTTACAAAAACGACCCGTTAAGGGACATATTTGCATTTTCCGGGTTCGAGTGTAAGTACACCCCCTCCCTATACTTGTCTAAATCATTTTACATGTTTGCGTTTTCCGGGTTCGAGTGTAAGTACACTCCCTCCCAATACTTGACTAAATCATTTTACATGCTTGCGTTTTCTGGGTTCGAGTGTAAGTACACTCCCTCCCAATACTTGTCTAAATCATTTTACATGCTTGCGTTTTCTGGGTTCGAGTGTAAGTACACTCCCTCCCAATTCTTGTCTAAATCATTTTACATGTTTCTTTGTCCCTTCACTCGGGCTCATTATCCTAATGTAATACGCTTCCGTCACTCGGTTGTGCGTTTACATTATTATCAAATATTTTGCTTATTTGATTCATTTGGGTACTTTTTAATTAGTCCCATTCACCCCGCCCTTACTACATCGGATGTAAACGTGTCCGCCATAAGAAGTTCATGGTACCATATGCCACTACTTACTTGGCCAGAGTAAGCGATTAACACATGACATACATGACCTTTTTATAGTTTTCACATCACGCCCTATGTAAGTAACGCCTCTATTTGTTTCTCTTGAAAACAATATCCCGAATACATTTTCTATTAGGGTTTTTCCAAGTTTTTAATCTACATATGCAACTTTCAATTTCTACGTATTTGTTGCATATTACTATTTGTGCGATTATTTAAAATGTGCACCTGGTAATGTTTGCCCCGACGGGCGTTCCTTGCCATTAACCTTGTTCGTGGTCGTTACGCGATTTTGTCCTCGGTGAGCATGCTCCTCTTGTCATACTTCGGACCGTTCCATCATCATATCCACAATTCGTTTGACTCTCGTCGTCTTCAAACGCGAGTGTCCTTCAACATTCACAAAAGTTAGTAACGTCAACTTCAATAATCGCCCGTATTATAATACAAGGCATTTTCTACTATACGCGTCAACGCGCGTATTTTCATCAACTATATCAATCATTTTAATTGGGGTAGCGTGTATCACACGATAGCCCTATGTGATGTTTACAACACTTTAGCATACTAAACTATTAACATACACGTACTTACCGGATTTGCGATCAAGCCTTGAACCGAACACCAATTCTTTATTAAGAGCATAAGGTTTAAGTCCAAGCATAGCTTTCCCGCCATACTTGAATCTCTTAAACCAAGGCTCTGATACCAACTTGTAACACCCGTTCTTATAAATCTAGGTTTAACGTATATTTTGCGAAAATATTCATGTGATTAATGATTACATATACATCAAAAATGCGGGTTTGTTAAAAACTTTTACTATTTAAGTAATATACATAATGTAATTTTATTCGCCGTTTAAAATAACGACAAAACAACGTTGCGGAAGCTTTGTTTTACGTGTGTTCGGTTCTTGCTCGACGCTTGATCTTCATCCGGGACTCTCGACATTCATCTGTGATCAAAACCAACTTAAAGGTCAGTTTTGATAATTAAATAATGAGTATAATGAGGAAATTTAAAAAAAATCCAACATTGATATCTTGCACCCAAAAACAATAACTTATTTCTGATCTCCACCGTAACTTACGGTGGCACCGTAAGTTACGGTGGCTCAAGTATTAACAATTCCCTACCGTACAACAGTAGATTAGCACCGTAACCCAAATCAACTCCACCGTAACTTACAGTGGCACCGTAAGTTACGGTGGACTCTGCATCCATCTTTTCCATTTTGCCATAATTTGACACGAAATCATTCGTATCTTTCAAACCGCTTATCCGTTTGACCTACCGTTTCTTCCTACATGTTTGAAATTTGATTTTCCATCATATGGAGTTAAAATCCGACATCCGGCTTGATAAAATTTAAGACTTTTAAGTCTTCGGCTTATTACTCTTTTACCAAAATTTGACCCGTTTGTGATTTTGTCAAACATACAAGTTTGTTTGACCCTTATTTCTTACAAACCTAATAATTTCAATAATGTCTAATATATTAGGTTCCGATTATAGAATTATATACCTTCTTTAACCCATTTTCACCCATATGCTTATTTTGACCCGTTTGAGGTATTTAAGCATATTATAAGCACCAATTGCTTTCATTCATTTCCAAATACATATGTCCACATTTCTTATCAAAGGATCTTCCACCACAACTATATTTGTAGTGGATTCAATGTGGTGATTTATATGTACCAAAAATTACCCTTCAAATCGTTATTTTACGGCAAAGACTCAAATAGAGCCATTTGACTAACATATTACGTCTTCCACTTCTATACTTATTCCAAGTATCCATCAAATCATGAAATTCGTTTCCAAACAACCTTTAAGGGTTGTTTGTTTTATTTAGCCTACAAGGGCGTTTTGGTCGATTTTGGTCCTTCTTTTGTGACGAAGGATTCTCACTAATTATTCGACCAAATAGCACTTTCAACTACAACCTAATTATGCGTACCTGGCTCGGATCAACGTATTGACCCGTTTTAATACCTTGTCTTGACTTATTTTGTTATTTCATAGCTTCGCTAATTCACGAGCCGTTCATCCTGCGAGCATGAGACTCGACATACACTTATTAGTCGTTATTTGTCAAATGGTATTAATATTACCATTTGATCCCTTTTTATTCTTTTTACTAGTTTTGGCTTACTTATGAAGTAGCCGTTCGAAAACCCATTTTATCTTATATTCCGACCCAAATCATTTCGTGTCGAAAATCATATTTCGAATATTATCTCCATCATATTTATGACTTATAGAATAGATATGTATTCTACAAAAATAAACGGTGTAAGTTTTACTTACCTCTCATCCGAACTACGCTTTTCCTTTCCTTCTTGATTCGTTTGATCCACTCCCTCATCAAGCTTCCACCTAGCTTGTTACGCGTCAAACTATCATCATTCGTTTTCAAGGTGGTTAGTTTAATCATAATTTAATACGATTATTCCACCTTACACATTTCATATCAAAATTTACCATTTATCGAATTATAGGTCAGTTTGACTTTTTAAAAGTCAAATGCCCATTAGTATACTAATTGCATATTCGAGTTCATCAACTAGTTCTAGCATTCTTTAATTACCCGGTAGGCGTTATCTTTAGACCACCGTTTTAACCAAAGTTCTAACCTTGTTCATCACATTTGGAACTCTTTTTAAATCACATTTTGCATAATAGCCAAAACATCACAACTAGGTGTTTTAACTACAAAAATTCTAGTTTCGAGCCTTCTTTGAGGCATTTCAACAAACACTTTAAGGGCAGAATTTTGCATGTTTATTTATCAAGTCTCTAGCTTATCTCTTAGCCCGAATTTCACATAAATCAACCATCTTACAAAGTGGTTAACTTCTATAATTTCTGAAATCACTTCAAAATTGTCAATTTACACTAGATCAACAATCTATTTCCTAGTGTTCATCAAATTTCACATAACTCTCTAATCACCTACAATGGTGATTATAGTTTTCACTAAAATTTCACATGATTTCAGCTTGTGTTTGTCTAGGGTTTGTCCCTAGACACTATAGTTGTTCCTAAATCATCATAACATACACATGCAACCATAAATTCAGAAATTCCCAATTTCATGAGAATTTCAAGCTAAGAGTTTTCATTAAATTTTACATACCTTTTAATCCTCTTGTGATGAGGATCAATAATCCTTGCTTTAATTTCGATTTTGGACTGAATTGGACCTTCAATTTGCAAGTTTAGTGAAGTTCTAGGGTTTTGAAGAGTGGGGATCGACCTGCTCTCTTCTTTGATCGACCAGACACCTATAATTGGGGTGTTTGGTTTATTTTTATTTGTTTTATTAAATTCTAGTTTCTAGTTCTACAACTTAGGTCCCTCCACTTTTGTATAACTTATAGTTTGGCTAATTTTAACCCTATTATAAGTTATCTCTAGACTATTAGCTAACTAGGTTAAAATTCCTAGTTAGTAAATTCTTGTTTATTTAATAATCCAAATATTCACCGGGTTACTTTTACCACTAAAGGTAAATTACCCGTATTTTAATATAAATGTGGTTTGATTACCAAACCCGTTTTCGGGGTGTTACAAAGCCCTAATCAAACACTAGAGTTTCGGAATCTCTTTCAATCGAAGACATGTCGGCATCTTCCACCAACACAGGCGACCTACACCAACACTGTCAACCTCCGCCTCCATACTCACCTCCTCTAACAAAGATGTTCATGTTTGATAAGGTGCTCATGATACAAGTTGCATACAAGCTATCTCAGTTTAGATATATGTCATAATTTGTTCCATGTAGTTCAATTTTCAATGTTTTGGGTAAAGTTTTGCAGTTAAATTGATTAATCGTAGAAAACCTAAAACTACGGACTTATGAACGTGTTCTTCCCCAAAAAATATTTATCGTTAACATATTGTATTTTTGTGCTGTTAGCAATTAATCTTAAAAGGGATGATTGTTTGTCTGTTGAGGTGTTTTTTTTCATGTTCTTCAAGTAACCAGATTCCTCACATTGGTCCAATGCATACCAAATTAAAGAATTCAGACTGTCTTGATCATGCTGATGTTCCGTCTGGTGGTGGTGTTTGGAGTTTATTGAGCATACGCTTACGAAATTTGATACACTTGCTGGTGTTGCGATAAAGTATGGTGTTGAGGTAATTGTAATGTTTTCTAATCTGTTAGAAATTGAATGTTAAAAAGGTTCTATTATTGTTTATTTTTTTGTTTATATGTACATATAATATAGGTTAAATGAATCTGTAGCAAAAAAAAATTGTAAATTTGATAATTTTCTAATATTGCTGAAAAAATTTGCAATTTAAAGGGCAATTTTTTGGTTTAATTCTGTGTGTTTTGTTTTATGTTTTTCACCTTTAATTTTGTTTACTTTATGTACATAAAAAAAGATTATTATGAATTTGTAGCAACAATTTTGTGAAGAACTAACACAACTAATCGAAAACGTGTGAAATACTAATAAAATAACAAGAGCAAACCCAATCGTGAGCAGATGATACAGGAAATAGAACTGAAAATATGATTTCAAGATGTGGTGGTATATTCGGTGACATAGTGTGGTGATTGTAGATGATAGAGATGATGGTTATCTCGGTAGCATTGATATATCACGATCACTCACACCATTGTTTGACTTCTAAATGGTACGGGTGTGATGGATGATCCTTTAAAAATGAATCTTTAATATTCTGTTGAATTTTTTTTTATAAATTTACATATCACTCACTTTATATCAATTATTATTCATTTGTGAAGCTATACATTCATAAGGGGATGCATAAGACGGTGATGAGTGCTCAAGAAGTTTACATTTATCCATCATCTGTCCAGGTTAGCACATTAATACCAAATAAAAGTCAATATATTTTTCTTGGGCCTTTGTGGTATGTGTAAATTTAGTGTATGCATGCTTTCTACGATTCCTACTTTGTTGACTACTTAATAATTGATTTTAGCTTTTCTTATAGGCGTAAGCAGGAGGGAAAGGCTCCAGCGTGAAAGTTTTAAAACATGTGGTGTTTCTCGATTTTTTAGCCTAAAGTTGGGGGACTTGAGTTAATAACTCAGAATTTAAGAGTTTAGGTACTTGGAGCACATCATGGTTGTTTACCTCTTTGGTAGTCTGTTATAGATGTAGTTTATACGAAGTTAGTGAATGCTTTGTCCCGCCGGCGCAACGAGCAGCAGGCTATATGTCACATCCTCAAAATCCACAAGCGGAGTATTACCGCGAGGCGTGTGACTGACCAGGATCAAACCACCAATCATACTGAACATTTAATTAAAGTAAAGTAAGGAAAAATAAAACCATAACAAACCAAACGTTTAAAGTTCACCAAACCAAAATTCAAAAAAAAAACAATTTTTGAAGTTAACGGAAGCGTAACGTCTAAAACCCATAAATAATTCAAAACATAAAGTTCATCATGAACACACAACGGTGCATGCCCCACAACGACTCCTTCTCCATGCAAGCTCCAACAAAAACCTAACGACCTGCAAAGCATGTGGTAACGTGTCAACAAAAAGGTTGGCGAGTTCACAGTTGGTTGTATATTTTAAAGTTATTCCAAAAACCATAAGTTGTTTTGAAAACCACAAGTTGTCAAATTCCTTGTTCTCATAAACATATATTGTGGGGGCTACCCCAATGTTTCAAACCACTAGATCCGTACCATATCGACTACTGACTTAAGTTATGTTGAGTGCCCTGAGTCAATGTCTATCATCATTGACTAAGTGCCTAAGTCCATTAGTCCATGCCCGTCCTCTGCCGCACGGTGTGAGGCTTGTCAGACCTAATAGCGTTATTTAACTAATGACCCGTTCGCCAATGGCCCAGCGATTAAGTCGATATAAAAATGAGGGACTTAAGATAGAGTTTTTGTCTAGTAAGTTTAAGGTTGTCGCTCTTCCCAAGGAGAGCGAAGGTACGTATTCTACCCAAGGAGAATACGCGGGTTAGATCTCACCTAAGGGGGATAGTTGTTATTTAACCCATTCCCAAACCACCGGGAATCCCATGCTTTGACGAAAGTGTGAACTCACCTTAGATTAACTCGAATGAAGTAAATTAGGAAACCTGAATAATGATAATAACGGGAACCAAGGGAACAAAAGTGCCATCGAACACATAGTCGCACAAGGAATTATAGATGCTATGCCATATATTATCAAGACTATAAAAGAAGTAGAAATTATAATTATGTAATTGGGAGTAAACGTCAACCCACTAAACCAAGTCACAGTGTGAACGAAAATCACGGACCAATTATCCAAGCTCCAATTCCAAAAAGAAGAAGAACCATCTCATATGATTGTTCTTATAAAGAATTCTTGGCCTGGAAACCAATAGAATTCTCAGGCAATGAAGGAGGCATTTCAGTCTTGCACTGGATAGAAAAGACAGAAGCAGTCATAAAAATAAGTAAATGTGCAGACGAGGATAAACTTATGTTTGCTTCTAATCTTTTTAAGAATGCAACCTTAGAGTGGCGGAATACCATTCTCCAATCTAGAGGAAGTGACATAGTTTATAATATCGAATGGACCAACTTATGAACTCACGTTTTTGAACTTATGTTTAACTTATGTTTGCTTCTAATCTTTAACTTATGAACTATGGACTTATGCTTTTGAACTCACGTTTATGCTTCCGCTGTTTAAACCAAACAAGGTTAACTAGCTTTGGTCACCAATCGTATTATGTTTGGTTTTATTTACTTAATTGAGTTGTTCAATATGATTGGTGGCTCTGATACCAATCTGTCACACCCCCAAAATCCACCATGCGGGGTATCACCGCTTGGAGGCGTGACGTGACCAGGATCGATGTGACGCCCCAGGAAAAACTGGAAAACAACGCAACTTAACTAGCTTCCTCAGTAACCACGCGCCAAATTTCGGGACGAAATTCTCTTAACAGGGGGAGAATGTGACAACCCTCAAAATCCCATATATTCCGTACAAATTATTAATGATAATTAAAGTGTCTGACGACTGTGTGGAATTACTTAACTGCTTTCTGATATCTGTGTTATGCTTACACGTATTTGTTAATACACTAGTAGTGTACAGAAAAGTCATTAAATAGTCTGTTATGACTTCCTGAGTGTTAAAAATTAAAAACGTTGCAAAAATATATAAGTAGGACGCTTTACGGATTAATTAAGCACTTTAACGGATTACCATCCAACCGAACAACCGGACTATACCCGGAACATGAAAATATTGTTAATAACATTACTTATCTTTTTCTGAGCCAGTTAGCGTCCCGGAATACCCTAACACCCGCAATAAATCACAACACACTAGTAACCGGGTTAATCCCTAAACTAACTAAATTAATCTAACTAATACTTAAGGTTTAGTTGGAATCTAACCGGATTACCCCCCCCCCCCCTAACCAAACCGTCCCCAAGAGGGACACCTCATGTCCTCCACATGATTATTTTAATCACTAGTATCTAATATCAAGAAGACACATAAACCTTTGGTTAAAGAACTTGTAATTGTCTATAAGATCTAGAGTTTACATATCATTCTCTTTATCACATTTCACCACTCAAAAACACTCTCTCTCTCTCTCTCAAGAAGCTTCGGCCGAACACAACCATCTTCACCACACCACCTTTCGATTTTGATCTTCACATTCCAAGTCCATACAAGCGTTAAGGATCACATACGAGGAAGCTTGGTGCATTCGGAACGCGAAGGACCTCACCCTATTGCTTTTATCCACTCGATTTTCGACTAGAATCTTCCCTAGCCTCGAGCTAGTAGTAAGTTGCTCTAAACGCCTTCTTGATCTTGTCTAGAGTGGTTAATAAGAGTTTCGTCGGTTAAAAATTACGAACATATAAGATCAAAGTCTAAAAGTTTACTAAAGTAATGTACAAGGTGGTTAATGGATGAATATTAGTTTAAATCATGTAGATCTTGTGTGATTATGATTATTGGTTGATTATTTGTTGATTTTCTGATTAATATTAATGTGTCATGTTGTTGTGGTCACTAAACTTGTTAACGGAATCGATCGAACACGATTTAGAAGGTTAAACACTGAAAATCAGAATCTGTCCAACTTTTACAGCCAACTTCAGTTGGCTGTAAACAGGTCATAAACGTAACTAAAAACCGATATTTTGAATCTAAAATATGTCATTATAAAATACGGTTCTAATGGCACCGAAATCGTAATTTTTGGACGCCGTTTACTATTTTTAAAGTGTTAATTTGTAACTGCAACTTAAGCTGAATTTTGACAGCAATAAATGGGTGTCGTACTTTCAGTCATAACCTGAGTTTTGTGATGAATCGGACCATGAAATTTGTACAGTAGATGAAAACCGATGTATTTGTAATTACCCCACTGGAATTTCGTAAATCGGACACTCGATGAATTTTTAATAAATTGTTTCGTGGACTGTGGTCAGAAATACATAAATCTGAGTTCAGTCCCGAATATGAATTTTTATAAAAAGTGGGTAATGAACCGGACCCCGATATTTTTACACAATAAAATATGTAATGTTTATGATATTCTATAAAAATTTGGGAATTTTTAGAATAATCTAACTATTTTATTTAAATGTCCGAAAACAGCCGGTTTTGAGTATTAATGCTGAATTGACATAAGTTGTGACTTGCGTGTCTAAATGTCGAGTATGCTATATGTGAATGATTTAACATGTTATATATGTTATGTGCATTATCGTATGTTTGATTTTGAGTGGGGAATGGACGGGAAACTTAGATGGGCACAAACTGTTACAGTGATGCATGTTGTGTGATAGATACGTGTAGGAACTTTGTGCTCTATTTGAAAGCCACTAAATGACTAACTGGTAAATCATACTAGGACGTGATTGACCGACCTTGACTGTTAGCTATATTGAGAATCTAACCGAGCAAACCGAGGTGAGTTCACACACTTTCTAAGGCATGGGATTCCCGGTGGTTTGGGAATGGGTTAAAGAATTAAAACTAAATCTACATATCCTCCTTGGGTAGGATATGTACGGCCATCCTCCATAGATTGGATGCCATTATTAATCCTACGAATTCTCCTAGTGCAGAATACGTACGTTGTGGTCCTCCTGGTGCGGGACAACAACCTTAAAACTAGCTAGACAAAACTCTATCATGAAGTCTCTCAATTTATATCGACTTAATTGCCGAGGCCAATGGCGAGCGGGTCATTAGTTAATAGCGCTATTAGGTTTAACAAACCTCACACCGTGCCAGTCGGACGGGCGTGTACTAATGGACTATGGCAGATTGTCAGTGATGATAGACACTGATATAGGGCACAACTTATTTGCGTAGCAGTCGATATCACTCCGTCTAGTAGTTCAAACGGGGAAAACCCCCACTGATCATGGTTATGGATTGGGTAAAGAAAATGGAAATGGTTAAACATACTTTCAACTACGGGGTAACCCCCACGGCAAATAAGCCAACGAAAGTCAAACCACGTTTTTCAGAAACAACTTAAAACCAAACAACCAAACGTGAACTCACTCAACTTTGTTGTTGACTCGTTGTTACATGCCTTACAGGTCGCTAAATGCTTGGAGCTTGCACGGGGAAGGAGTCATTGTGGTGTACGGACTGTTATGTTCCGTGCTTAATGTTTAAATCCTTATGAACTTACTAAACTTGCGTTTTGAAACTTTAACTTATGAACTATGGACTTATGCTTTTGAACTCACGTTTATGCTTCCGCTGTTTAAACCAAACAAGGTTAACTAGCTTTGGTCACCAATCGTATTATGTTTGGTTTTATTTACTTAATTGAGTTGTTCAATATGATTGGTGGCTCTGATACCAATCTGTCACACCCCCAAAATCCACCATGCGGGGTATCACCGCTTGGAGGCGTGACGTGACCTGGATCGATGTGACGCCCCAGGAAAATCTGGAAAACAACGCAACTTAACTATCTTCCTCAGTAACCACGCGCCAAATTTCGGGACGAAATTCTCTTAACAGGGGGAGAATGTGACAACCCTCAAAATCCCATATATTCCGTACAAATTATTAATGATAATTAAAGTGTCTGACGACTGTGTGGAATTACTTAACTGCTTTCTGATATCTGTGTTATGCTTACACGTATTTGTTAATACACTAGTAGTGTACAGAAAAGTCATTAAATAGTCTGTTATGACTTCCTGAGTGTTAAAAATTAAAAACGTTGCAAAAATATATAAGTAGGACGCTTTACGGATTAATTAAGCACTTTAACGGATTACTATCCAACCGAACAACCGGACTATACCCGGAACATGAAAATATTGTTAATAACATTACTTATCTTTTTCTGAGCCAGTTAGGGTCCCTGAATACCCTAACACACGCAATAAAGCACAACACACTAGTAACCGGGTTAATCCCTAAACTAACTAAATTAATCTAACTAATACTTAAGGTTTAGTTGGAATCTAACCGGATTACCCCCCCCCCCCTAACCAAACCGTCCCCAAGAGGGACACCTCATGTCCTCCACATGATTATTTTAATCACTAGTGTCTAATATCAAGAAGACACATAAACCTTTGGTTAAAGAACTTGTAATTGTCTATAAGATCTAGAGTTTACATATCATTCTCTTTATCACATTTCACCACTCAAAAACACTCTCTCTCTCTCTCAAGAAGCTTCGGCCGAACACAACCATCTTCACCACACCACCTTTCGATTTTGATCTTCACATTCCAAGTCCATACAAGCGTTAAGGATCACATACGTGGAAGCTTGGTGCATTCGGAACGCGAAGGACCTCACCCTATTGCTTTTATCCACTCGATTTTCGACTCGAATCTTCCCTAGCCTCGAGCTAGTAGTAAGTTGCTCTAAACGCCTTCTTGATCTTGTCTAGAGTGGTTAATAAGAGTTTCGTCGGTTAAAAATTACGAACATATAAGATCAAAGTCTAAAAGTTTACTAAAGTAATGTACAAGGTGGTTAATGGATGAATATTAGTGTAAATCATGTAGATCTTGTGTGATTATGATTATTGGTTGATTATTTGATGATTTGCTGATTAATATTAATGTGTCATGTTGTTGTGGTCACTAAACTTGTTAACGGAATCGATCGAACACGATTTAGAAGGTTAAACACTGAAAATCAGAATCTGTCCAACTTTTACAGCCAACTTCAGTTGGCTGTAAACAGGTCATAAACGTAACGAAAAACCGATATTTTGAATCTAAAATATGTCATTATAAAATACGGTTCTAATGGCACCGAAATCGTAATTTTTGGACTCCGTTTACTATTTTTAAAGTGTTAATTTGTAACAGCAACTTAAGCTGAATTTTGACAGCAATAAATGGGTGTCGTACTTTCAGTCATAACCTGAGTTTTGTGATGAATCGGACCATGAAATTTGTACAGTAGATGAAAAACGATGTATTTGTAATTACCCCACTGGAATTTCGTAAATCGGACACTCGATGAATTTTTAATAAATTGTTTCGTGGACTGTGGTCAGAAATACATAAATCTGAGTTCAGTCCCGAATATGAATTTTTATAAAAAGTGGGTAATGAACCGGACCCCGATATTTTTACACAATAAAATATGGAATGTTTATGATATTCTATAAAAATTTGGGAATTTTTAGAATAATCTAACTATTTTATTTAAATGTCCGAAAACAGCCGGTTTTGAGTATTAATGCTGAATTGACATAAGTTGTGACTTGCGTGTCTAAATGTCGAGTATGCTATCTGTGAATGATTTAACATGTTATATATGTTATGTGCATTATCGTATGTTTGATTTTGAGTGGGGAATGGACGGGAAACTTAGATGGGCACAAACTGTTACAGTGATGCATGTTGTGTGATAGATACGTGTAGGAACTTTGTGCTCTATTTGAAAGCCACTAAATGACTAACTGGTAAATCATACTAGGACGTGATTGACCGACCTTGACTGTTAGCTATATTGAGAATCTAACCGAGCAAACCGAGGTGAGTTCACACACTTTCTAAGGCATGGGATTCCCGGTGGTTTGGGAATGGGTTAAAGAATTAAAACTAAATCTACATATCCTCCTTGGGTAGGTTATGTACGGCCATCCTCCATAGATTGGATGCCATTATTAATCCTACGAATTCTCCTAGTGCAGAATACGTACGTTGTGGTCCTCCTGGTGCGGGACAACAACCTTAAAACTAGCTAGACAAAACTCTATCATGAAGTCCCTCAATTTATATCGACTTAATCGCCGAGGCCAATGGCGAGCGGGTCATTAGTTAATAGCGCTATTAGGTTTAACAAACCTCACACCGTGCCAGTCGGACGGGCGTGTACTAATGGACTATGGCAGATTGTCAGTGATGATAGACACTGATATAGGGCACAACTTATTTGCGTAGCAGTCGATATCACTCCGTCTAGTAGTTCAAACGGGGAAAACCCCCACTGATCATGGTTATGGATTGGGTAAAGAAAATGGAAATGGTTAAACATACTTTCAACTACGGGGTAACCCCCACGGCAAATAAGCCAACGAAAGTCAAACCACGTTTTTCAGAAACAACTTAAAACCAAACAACCAAACGTGAACTCACTCAACTTTGTTGTTGACTCGTTGTTACATGCCTTACAGGTCGCTAAATGCTTGGAGCTTGCACGGGGAAGGAGTCGTTGTGGTGTACGGACTGTTATGTTCCGTGCTTAATGTTTAAATCCTTATGAACTTACTAAACTTGCGTTTTGAAACTTTAACTTATGAACTATGGACTTATGCTTTTGAACTCACGTTTATGCTTCCGCTGTTTAAACCAAACAAGGTTAACTAGCTTTGGTCACCAATCGTATTATGTTTGGTTTTATTTACTTAATTGAGTTGTTCAATAAAATGGACGCATCTGGGTTCCATTTTATGGAAACTTACGCGAGCTTGTGATGGACGAAGCGCACAAGTCTCGTTATTCGGTACATCCTGGTTCGGACAAGATGTACCACGACCTCAAGACTACGTATTGGTGGCCTGGCATGAAAGCCCACATAGCAACCTACGTCAAAAAGTGCTTGACTTGTGCAAGAGTCAAGTCTGAATATCAGAAACCATCAGGCCTACTTCAACAACCGGAGATCCCGATGTGACAACCCTCACCAAACCAGGTATCCGTACAACTTAATTAATAATTAATTACTGCTTAATTATTGTGCTTGCTTGAACTTGTGAATAAACTGCTACTTGATTACTGATACATGCACTTACTTGCATCATACTTTACTTGCTGTCACTACATTATTTACATGACTGAACCTTAGTGACAAACATGATGCACAAAAAGCACAGTAGCACTATAACGGATAACCTATTGAACATGCTAATAAAGCCAGCATCAGGCAAACACTGCCTCTAAGGCCTGTAAGAGCCTGAAATATTTTGCTACACTAGTGGTGAGTGTAGGGATATAAGGGTTGTAGAACTGCGTCTCTAGGAATAAGTTACGATGACTGAATGTGCCTAAAACGTGCTCTAAGCACAAAACTCAGCACTTTACAAAATAATTCAGCTTTTAGCTAACTAATAAAGTGCCAAAACATGAGAAAAATCTTACTAGACACTTTCCAAAGTGTCAGAAATGAGTTGTGTCACTAAAAAGGGTATTAACGACACTTTAAGCTTTGTTAAGCACTTTAACGGATTACTATCCAACCGAACAACCGGACTATACCCGAAACATGAAAATATTGTTATTTTCATTATTTATCTTTTTCTGAGCCAGTTAGGGTCCCTGAATACCCTAACACCCGCTGTAAAGCGTAACACACTAGTAACCGGGTAAAACACTTAACTTAACTAACTAGTTCCTAATCATCTAGTTGGAAGCCAATCGAATACCCCCCCCCCCCCCTTTAACCAAAACCGTCCCCAAGGGGACATACCTTGTACCATTTTGATTATTATAATCCTTGTTGTCTAATATCTAAACAACACACTAACCATTGGTTAATGAACTAGAGAATTGTCTATAAGATCCACATTTAGTCCACCATAATCTAAACATCACAACAACAAAAATCAAATCTCTCCTCTCTTGCTCTCTAAGTCTCGGCCGAACACCCCCCCTCCCCATACATCCATTTTTGGTTTTCATCAAGCCATTCCAAGATCATTCAAGCTTCAAGGATCACGTATTAGGAGGCTTGGTGCACTCGGAGTTTGAAGGACCTCTTTATCTTGCTTTTATCCACGCGTTTTTCGTCTAGATTCTTCCCTAGCCTCGAGCTAGTGGTATGTTACTTAAATCACCTTCTTGAACTATTCTAAAGTGGTTAATACGATTTGTAATGGTTAAAAGTCGAAATCTTACAAGATGATACTTTAAAGTCTACTAAAAAATGCTATAAGTGTTGGATAAAAGCTCATATGTTGTGTAAATGTTGTAGTAATTGAAATTTGTGATTATTTAGACCCGATCTATGTTGTGGTAGCTCGGATCATCACTTAACCCGGTTTGGTCATGATCACGAATCATGACATAAGGTTGTTTTGAATAGAACAAGGGTTAAAGGGTGAAACTCTACCACACACGAATCATGAACTTGTGTAAAAATGTTTTACTTGCGGAATAGTGTTTAAAACTAGCAGATCTACGTACCTGCAAGTGGTATTTTCAAAAGACCAAGCGTTAAAGAAATCATACTTTAAAAGACGGATCTTACACTAACAAGAATGGTTTTTAGAACACACAAGTGTGTAAACACTTGTGTAACACAAAGTTTCGACGAAATAACTATTTTTGTAAAAGTGGACGAGAAGTTGTAAAGACGGAACTTCCATAAAAACGAGGTTTTTACAAAATCGGATTGTTTTATATAAAAATCCACTAAAAGTAATGAGATTTACTTCACAGTTTGGATAAACCACAAGTTCATGAAGTTTATGCGATTTATATACATATTTTGACTAGTTTGTGATTTGAACATGGTTTTGATTGAATAAGAAGATTGTTGGTTTGATTTATAAAAGAAAATGATACGCTTGAAAGCGTGGCCACCTCCAGTTACAGAGGAAACTCTGGCGAAATTTTTCCAAAAACCTAACACTTAGAAATATTTTCACTATAAGTGTTAGAAATACATTTTGACTTGTTTTCAAAATATAAGTTCGCCACGACTATATTTACAAAACATCGGAGGTGGGATTTTCACAAAATAAAACGTGATACATAAATATATTTAGTATATATTTTTCACAACATCACTTGTATAAGTGTTTATGATTATTTTGTGAACTACGTAAATATTATTTTTAGAGTAAAAATAATATTACTAAGTATTATTTTGGGAAATCACATGTATTAAAATATAATATTTTTGGGAAGAATATTTATATTTTGGAGTTGGAAATAAAATATATTAAGTGAGACTTAATAGTGAAATCTGAATGTTACGAACACTCATGTATTAAATCCCCCATCCTTGGGAATGAAAATAACTACCAAGTATACAGAACGTAAACACGAAATAGTTGCCTAACTATTTCCCAAAAACTTAAACCATAAAGCTAAGGCACGGCCGTCCGTCTAATAGAGTTAGCACGTGTAGGTCGTCATACAGCTGATTGATTTGGAGGCATACTTGGTAGAGACGCACCACTGTGAGTTCATGTCCCCCTTTTCTCTAACTGTTTTCAGTTTTCTTAACTACGGGGGTGAAATACATGTTACTTTGATTATAAGTACTTTATACATGGTATGGTTAGCGTAAGGAGGTTTACTACTTAGATCATGTGAGTGGGTAGGCCGAAACTGGAGGCCATTAATCCTCATTGTAGGACCGAGGGACGTAAGCGGTAGATCTATCTGGGTGTAGCGAGCCCAACTCTAGGCCCAACAGAACGGACCTCAGAGAGGCCCAACAGAACGGACCTTGGAGTGACTTTGTACCCAACGCTAAATCTGCTAGGTTTGAGTCTTCCTACTTGCACTTCACATATATCAATGGCCTTGCAAACCATTGGTGATCTCTTTTTCCTTATTTGCTACATACCAAGACTATTTTTATACTCACAAAGGTTTACTTACTCACTTAAACATGAACTCGCTCAACATTATTGTTGATTTTTCAACTTACATGTATTTCAGGAAATTAAAGATCTGGCGCGGTATGTTATGTTTTCCCGCTGCATAAGGGTTCCAAGGTCATCCCAGTTTAGGAAATGTGACTCTTTCCTGGACAAGTCACAAATCTTAAACTGCGTTTATTTCATGTTGATGTTTATGTTTTTCAAGACAATGTTTCATGTTATGAGGTTGTAAGTCCCCAAGACAATGTTGTGTTACTCTGGTTTTAAAACTTAATCAAATGGATGATCTTGCATGATTTTATTTCATATAGCTTTGTTATGATTTAGCTATGGTATTAAGAAGTCACACCAAAATTAACCACGCTTCCGGAAAGCCAGGGTGTGACACCCGAGATGGAAATGGGAGCAAATTTCCATGGATTTCGTTACCGGCCTGCCCAGATCTCAACGCGGAAACGATACCATTTGGGTGATCGTAGATCGACTGACCAAGTCTGCACATTTTCTGGCCATCAAAGAAACGGATAAGTTTTCTACTCTTGCAGACATTTATCTAAAGGAAGTGGTATCAAGGCACGGAGTGCCAATCTCTATTATATCTGATCGTGACGCACGTTTTACTTCAGAACTGTGGCAAGCAATGCACAAGTCCTTTGGCTCACATTTAGATTTGAGCACCGCTTATCACCCGCAGACGGATGGGCAATCTGAACGCACCATCCAAACCCTTGAAGACATGCTTAGGGCATGTGTAATCGACTTCGGCAATGGCTGGGAAAAGCACCTCCCGTTAGTGGAGTTTTCATATAACAACAGCTACCACACCAGCATCCAAGCCGCTCCGTTTGAGGCATTGTACGGACGCAAATGCCGATCACCTCTCTGTTGGGCAGAAGTTGGTGACAGCCAAATCACTGGCCCAGAACATGTGGTAGATACCACCGAGAAAATTGCTCAGATACGACAGCGAATGGCGGCAGCTCGTGACCGTCAGAAAAGCTATGCTGATAAGGGAAGAAAACCACTCGAACTCCAGGTTGGGGATCGAGTGTTACTCAAAGTCTCACCTTGGAAAGGTGTAGTCCGCTTTGGCAAACGAGGCAAACTCAATCCGCGTTATGTCGGACCATTCAAAGTCATTGAGAAAATTGGCCAAGTCGCCTACAGGTTGGATCTACCTGAAGAACTCAGCGGAGTTCACAATGTTTTCCATGTGTCGAATCTGAAGAAGTGTCTGTCAGATGAGACCCTCATAGTTCCTCTGAAGGAACTCACTATCGACGACCAACTCCGATTCGTCGAGGAACCTGTAGAGATTACTGATCGAGATGTTAAGATCCTCAAGCATACCAGGATACCTCTGGTCCGAGTTCGTTGGAATGCTCGTCGTGGCCCAGAGTATACCTGGGAACGAGAAGACCAGATGAAACTCAAGTATCCCCAACTGTTTAAGAAAAACGCAACCACTACTGAGGCTGAAGCTACTGCAGAATTTCGGGACGAAATTCCAAATCAACAGGGGGATGATGTGACGCCCCAGGAAAATCTGGAAAACAACGCAACTTAACTAGCTTCCTCAGTAACCACGCGCCAAATTTCAGGACGAAATTCTCTTAACAGGGGGAGAATGTGACAACCCTCAAAATCCCATATATTCCGTACAAATTATTAATGATAATTAAAGTGTCTGACGACTGTGTGGAATTACTTAACTGCTTTCTGATATCTGTGTTATGCTTACACGTATTTGTTAATACACTAGTAGTGTACAGAAAAGTCATTAAATAGTCTGTTATGACTTCCTGAGTGTTAAAAATTAAAAACGTTGCAAAAATATATAAGTAGGACGCTTTACGGATTAATTAAGCACTTTAACGGATTACTATCCAACCGAACAACCGGACTATACCCGGAACATGAAAATATTGTTAATAACATTACTTATCTTTTTCTGAGCCAGTTAGGGTCCCTGAATACCCTAACACCCGCAATAAAGCACAACACACTAGTAACCGGGTTAATCCCTACACTAACTAAATTAATCTAACTAATACTTAAGGTTTAGTTGGAATCTAACCGGATTACCCCCCCCCCCCCCCTAACCAAACCGTCCCCAAGAGGGACACCTCATGTCCTCCACATGATTATTTTAATCACTAGTGTCTAATATCAAGAAGACACATAAACCTTTGGTTAAAGAACTTGTAATTGTCTATAAGATCTAGAGTTTACATATCATTCTCTTTATCACATTTCACCACTCAAAAACACACTCTCTCTCTCTCAAGAAGCTTCGGCCGAACACAACCATCTTCACCACACCACCTTTCGATTTTGATCTTCACATTCCAAGTCCATACAAGCGTTAAGGATCACATACGAGGAAGCTTGGTGCATTCGGAACGCGAAGGACCTCACCCTATTGCTTTTATCCACTCGATTTTCGACTAGAATCTTCCCTGGCCTCGAGCTAGTAGTAAGTTGCTCTAAACGCCTTCTTGATCTTGTCTAGAGTGGTTAATAAGAGTTTCGTCGGTTAAAAATTACGAACATATAAGATCAAAGTCTAAAAGTTTACTAAAGTAATGTACAAGGTGGTTAATGGATGAATATTAGTGTAAATCATGTAGATCTTGTGTGATTATGATTATTGGTTGATTATTTGATGATTTGCTGATTAATATTAATGTGTCATGTTGTTGTGGTCACTAAACTTGTTAACGGAATCGATCGAACACGATTTAGAAGGTTAAACACTGAAAATCAGAATCTGTCCAACTTCTACAGCCAACTTCAGTTGGCTGTAAACAGGTGATAAACGTAACGAAAAACCGATATTTTGAATCTAAAATATGTCATTATAAAATACGGTTCTAAATGCACCGAAATCGTAATTTTTGGACTCCGTTTACTATTTTTAAAGTGTTAATTTGTAACAGCAACTTAAGCTGAATTTTGACAGCAATAAATGGGTGTCGTACTTTCAGTCATAACCTGAGTTTTGTGATGAATCGGACCATGAAATTTGTACAGTAGATGAAAACCGATGTATTTGTAATTACCCCACTGGCATTTCGTAAATCGGACACTCGATGAATTTTTAATAAATTGTTTCGTGGACTGTGGTCAGAAATACATAAATCTGAGTTCAGTCCCGAATATGAATTTTTATAAAAAGTGGGTAATGAACCGGACCCCGATATTTTTACACAATAAAATATTGAATGTTTATGACATTCTATAAAAATTTGGGAATTTTTAGAATAATCTAACTATTTTATTTAAATGTCCGAAAACAGCCGGTTTTGAGTATTAATGCTGAATTGACATAAGTTGTGACTTGCGTGTCTAAATGTCGAGTATGCTATCTGTGAATGATTTAACATGTTATATATGTTATGTGCATTATCGTATGTTTGATTTTGAGTGGGGAATGGACGGGAAACTTAGATGGGCACAAACTGTTACAGTGATGCATGTTGTGTGATAGATACGTGTAGGAACTTTGTGGTCTATTTGAAAGCCACTAAATGACTAACTTGTAAATCATACTAGGACGTGATTGACCGACCTTGACTGTTAGCTATATTGAGAATCTAACCGAGCAAACCGAGGTGAGTTCACACACTTTCTAAGGCATGGGATTCCCGGTGGTTTGGGAATGGGTTAAAGAATTAAAACTAAATATACATATCCTCCTTGGGTAGGATATGTACGGCCATCCTCCATAGATTGGATGCCATTATTAATCCTACGAATTCTCCTAGTGCAGAATACGTACGTTGTGGTCCTCCTGGTGCGGGACAACAACCTTAAAACTAGCTAGACAAAACTCTATCATGAAGTCCCTCAATTTATATCGACTTAATCGCCGAGGCCAATGGCGAGCGGGTCATTAGTTAATAGCGCTATTAGGTTTAACAAACCTCACACCGTGCCAGTCGGACGGGCGTGTACTAATGGACTATGGCAGATTGTCAGTGATGATAGACACTGATATAGGGCACAACTTATTTGCGTAGCAGTCGATATCACTCCGTCTAGTAGTTCAAACGGGGAAAACCCCCACTGATCATGGTTATGGATTGGGTAAAGAAAATGGAAATGGTTAAACATACTTTCAACTACGGGGTAACCCCCACGGCAAATAAGCCAATGAAAGTCAAACCACGTTTTTCAGAAACAACTTAAAACCAAACAACCAAACGTGAACTCACTCAACTTTGTTGTTGACTCGTTGTTACATGCCTTACAGGTCGCTAAATGCTTGGAGCTTGCACGGGGAAGGAGTCGTTGTGGTGTACGGACTACTATGTTCCGTGCTTAATGTTTAAATCCTTATGAACTTACTAAACTTGCATTTTGAAACTTTAACTTATGAACTATGGACTTATGCTTTTGAACTCACGTTTATGCTTCCGCTGTTTAAACCAAACAAGGTTAACTAGCTTAGGTCACCAATCGTATTATGTTTGGTTTTATTTACTTAATTGAGTTGTTCAATATGATTGGTGGCTCGATCCTGGTCACGTCACGCCTCCAAGCGGTGATGCCCCGCATGGTGGATTTTGGGGGTGTGACATTTAGCCTCACCAGAACCAGTGTTAATCTCCTGTTACATCTGGGGATTAATTAGTGAAATCAGACACGTAGTCAAGGCAGCTAGGCCACAAACCATAGAAGAAGTAGTAGAACTGGCCAACACCCTGACTGATGAATTGGTTCGTATACAAGAGGAAAACCATAGAAAGAACCTAGCCCAAAAGCTTACCCAAGAATTTTGCTATGGTAATTCCGACCGTGGGAAAGGTACATGTTCTTCCTCTGCACCCTACTGCAAGTCTTGTAAAACGAAACACTCGGGAAGGTGTGTTGTGTCCTGCAACTTTTGCAAGTACCTAGGACATAAGGAAGCAGACTGCAGAAAGAAAACTAGCAAAAGGCTATGCTTCAATTGTGGAGAAGCTGGTCATATCAAACCAAACTGTCCGAAACTAGCTCTAGCAACAACCAGCAAAACCAAGGCAACCGAAGGACTCAAGAAGAATGCCAGAGCATTTTTTCTGACAACTGAAGAAGCTAAGATGATTCCGAATGTGATTGCCGGTACGTTTTTAGTTAATGATATTTTTGCCAAAGTAGTATTTGACTATGGTGCAAACCAAAGTTTTATCAATACTTCTTTCTACAAACTTCTCGATCAACCATTAATTAAACTTCAACAAGACTATCTGGTGGAGACGGCAAATGGAGATTCTATTAAAATAAGTAAAATCTTGTAGGGAGCAAGGATAGAAATTTTAAACCATAAATTTACTTCTAACATTTACCCCATGAATCTAGCCGGATTTGATATCGTATTAAGAATGGATTGGTTGGTAGCCAATCATGCCAGCATTTTATGTGATCAAAAGTCTGTGCAATTAAGTACACCTAAGGGTGAAAGATCATAATTAAAGGAGATAAGCCAACTAGGTCAACAAAATCCATCACTATGATGAAAGCTGCAAGTTATGAAAGGAAAGGAGGAATAGTGTATATGATTTCAGTAATCATTAACACTAAAGTAAAAGAATTAAAAGATATTCCTGTAGTATCTAAATTCTCAGACGTTTTTTCCAGAAGAGTTACCTGGATTACCGCCAAATAGATAGGTTGAATTTAGAATTCACCTCATACCAGGAACGACACCGATTGCCAAAGCACCATACAGATTAGCCCCGACGGAGATGCAGGAGCTGGAAAAACAGTTGGATGAACTGCTCGGAAAAGGTTTCACACAACCTAGTTCATCGCCATAGGGAGCACCTGTGTTATTTGTCAAGAAGAAAGACGGATCGATGCGTATGTGCATTGATTATCGGGAATTGAACAAGGTTACGATTAAGAATCGGTACCCACTACCGAGAATCGATGATCTGTTTGATCAACTTCAAGGATATCGATTCTTTTCTAAGATCGACTTACGTTCAGGATATCATCAATTGAAGGTACAGGAAGAGAAAATTCCTAAAACTGCTTTCAGAACAAGGTACGACCATTATGAATTTAGAGTCATGCCATTTGGTTTAACCAATGCCCCAACTGCATTTATGGACATGATGAACATGATATGTAAGCCATACTTGGATAAATTCATAATTGTCTTTATAGATGATATTCTAATTTACTCAAAGAGTAAATAGGATCATGCAGAGCATCTGCATACACTTCTGACATTGTTGAGAAAGGAAAAGCTTTATGCTAAATTCTCAAAATGCGAATTCTGGCTACAAGAAGTGCAATTCCTTGGACATCTGGTTAATTATGAAGGAATTCATGTGGATCCCACAAAGATTGGGGGTAGAAATAATCGAAGAAATCCATATATATATATATATATATATATATATATATTAGACCGTCGGGATCAGGAGGTCACTATTTTCTTACAAACAGACTATTTGACACGGCCCCGTGTCAGGGTAACACGGCCCCGTGCTGCAGTCCGTATCTGGAAGAAAATAGTTTTTAAGAAACTGGAGAGTTGACACGGCCCCGTGTCAGGACAACACGGCCCCGTGTCAAGTCTGCAGAAAGTGAAAAATTAAAAGAAAAAGAGGAAAAACCTAGAAAGAAAATATAAAAATGATTAGGTCGTTAATTTTAATGTTTCTTAAAATTGTTGTGTCCCCGGCAACGGCGCCAAAGACTTGACGTGCGTGCGGGTGTATATATTTTTAGTATATTTTTAGCTCTTTTTACTCGCCGACTTTAAGTTTTAAATTTATAAAACACGATATTTTACTATCACTCTACACACACGCTACGGCAAGTATACCCGTTACGGACGTAGTATAGTGATGGCAAGATACCGAGGTCGTCCAAGGGCACAAGAGCTTTTAGTACCGGCTTATCGTAAATGTCTAATCGAACCAAACTTTGAGAAAAGATTTTTTAAATTAATAAAAAGATAAAAATAGAAAATAAAATAAAAATAAAAATAAAAACAGATAGACAAGAAAGAATCACTTGGATCCGACTTATCTTTCATATACCCTTTTGATGATTTCCGTACTTTGAGCATTTTAAGAGATTATCTTAGTTATAGTAGTAGGCCCCTCTTTTGAAGGGGACGTTACCCTCAACCTAGTGGTTTGAGTCAGTAAGAATACAATCCCACTAGGTCGGAATATTGAAAGATAAATAAGTAAGTTATTAATGCAAAATGTGGTTGGCCCCCTTCCTGGCAATGGTCACCCTCAACCCATTGGTCCGAGTCAACAGGGATACAGTCCTTGCGGGGTTGGTTCAAAGTTTTAATAGTAGTTCGTAAATAAGGGGTGCAAGCGGTTTCTTACTCTCAGTCGGGCCAGTCATTCCCGGCCAATCCATGGAGTAGTACTAAACTTGCACCAGGTTCTCGCATGATCTATACACTGAACAAGACATAGAATTACCCAACCACCCTTTTATCCCCCTTCCAAGTAGTTAACATGCTTTATATAGATCGTAAAGACATGAATATGTGAATAAACAACATATGAAGAATGGTTGAATAGATTCACCTTCAATATAAAAAACTATTTATTAAAGTCATTAATACATACCGAATTAAAAAGTTGCAAAAAATTGGAAATCATAAAAGAAATACATAAAATATATGTCTTCACCAAGTGATGTAAGAATTTAGCCAAACATGGCCTTTGTTTGACAAAGATTCTTACTATCAATCTTGGATCCCGAGATTTATAGCTGAAATCAGAAGCTTCACCATGGCCCGTGCCCGCTTGGCACGGCCCCATGGCCATCTCTCCCTCTCCCTATCTCTCTTCCTCATTAACTGCTTGTCAGATCTTGTACTAACACGACCCCGTGTTTCAATGGCATGGCTCGTGGCCAAAGTACTTGCTGTAGTATCATAGATTCTGAAAATCTTTGAGTTGACCACGCCCCGTGTTGGCTTAGCATGGCCTCGTGTTGGCTACCAGTTTTTGTCCTTAGCAATTGTCTTTTTCTCTGCACACCATCTATCTTTGGACACGGCCCGTGTCTGGTGGACACGGCCCCGTGTCAAGTCTTCTGTTCATGCTATTTTGTGGTTTGGATGTGAATCGGGGTTTGGCGAGTTGCGGCAATTCCTCCTTCTTTATATTTATGTTGGTTTTTGTTGTCTTTTTGCTACTTTTACAAATTTAAGCTCTTTTAACCCTAAAAATAAAAAAGGAACGAAAACACGAGCATTTTCCAACAATAGTACTAAAAAGGGTTGTTTTTTATGTCGTATTTGATATGATTTATATGTTGTATTTTAATCACATCAGTATAACATTTTTTTTGACAGGTGAACTTCACAACAGATGGCTAATTCACACCCGCAAGACGCAGGCCCGCCACCACTCATTACCAGGACTATGTTGTCTTAACCGGGCCCACGCCTGGTCGAGAGGGGCGTTACGTTGTCCCCGAGAAAATTTCCAGCCTCCTGCCACATGACAGGAGTTGCACCCTCCACAAGAGCCGACCCTCTGGAGAAAATGCACTGTAGTAGAAAACTCGGGTGGGAGCAATAGTCGAACCTGAGTCCTTCCCCATCATTTCCAAAGCATTTCGGATGGAATCATTTGCTCACATCAGTATAACATGATGAACACGAAAAACATGTTAATTAATTTGCATACATGTAATCCGTCTACATAATCATTTACAAAATTATAGCCTAGTACAATTAAATATATGCAATCAACGCATAATATTATTTACGTTTATACTATTATTTACGTATATCTAATCATCTATAAGATTATTTACATTTACGTAATATAGAAATAGAAATTACACATATGTAATTAACATCTTCTTCATCACGGATTACTTATTAGAGCATCACCAATGCGATCAAAGATCCAAACTAAGTCCGAAAGCAAACCGGATTGTAGTGGCTTTGGAGTAGGCAAAGGGAGGTTTGATCCGCTCAAGCGGACCCAAGGGGTCAGGACCACACACACATACGTCGTTTTATTATATAAAAGTGGAGTGCGAAGTCAAGGTCTGAATTAGTTAGCATTTAGGGAAAAATTACTTTTTTTAAGTAGAAATCTGTAATGATGAGGCATGTTGAGATGGCGAGTCTAATTTGAGTTTTTTTTACTTCAACCAGGTCGACGTCCTTGACAACGGTAACACAACTCAATGTTTTAAATACCGGTTTGAACCGGCCCATAATAACGGTTGAACCGATTACCGTTTATTGTCCTAGTACGGTTGAGCCCGATATAAATAGTGTCCTGACATACTCTTTGAACAACCAGTATATCCGGTAATACCGGTTCATAGCGGCGTACGGGTTTAATTCCATGTTAAAAATTTGAGTTTAAATTAGCAATGATTGCGAATTTCATCATTTACATGATCGTAAACTTGATGCATTCAACACTTCAATGTCATAGTCCTATTGTACACTTTTATTTAATAAAACTTTGTTGAAAAGTTTGATTTTTTTATTATGAAATCATACAGTTTTGGATTATTTTTTGAGTTGAACTTGTATTTTTATGGAATTATAGGGTTACTTAGTCATCCCGGTTTAACCATCTGGTACAACCTAGTATAACCGATTGACCCGTTTTTAAGCCTAATCTATCCTATCTAATAAATGAGGATTTTTTTTTGCCATGTGGCACCCTTAACAATTCAATATTTTGGAGGGAAGTGTTTTTCGAATTTAGAGATTTATTAATAATTTAATAAGTAATAATTAACTAAACTAAATAATATATACCTCCGATCTTCCTGTTACTTTTGACGGCACCAGTTTAAAACAAAGTCAAAATTATGTCGCGTATCACGTTTTTAATTCCTAAATATATATCATTCGATTTCTCATCCGGATATCAAATACCAGATTCATCACGATTCTGTATCGTTTCTGGTTAGTATCGATTTGAGATTTCAAATTCAAATTCAAATCGACTCTATCTGTTAGTAATTTAGCTTTCAGTCCCGCCTAATGGATTTATTAATAAGTCATCGGTATATCACTCGTCTCTCATCTCTGTACGGCTTACTGTCGTGTTCAAAGATGATTTCATTCTTACAAAATTTTACATGCAAAACACAGGCGAGTGATGTTGATGATACACATTTATAATATTAGACTACATTATGTTGGAAAATAAGCTTCTTTATAAAACTTCAATTACATAAGTACAAGTATCCATTTAACTGGTCTAATGGTATTTCCTTTAAAAATAGTTTATATTTTATACTGAATGAATTTTGGGATGCCTATCAAAAAAAGATACTTCGTTTTGATGTTAACTCTGGAACAATTTCATGAATTCAGATGTTCGGATCATGGGTATATATAACAAGTTATCTTTGAAATTTATTAATTGTTCAAAACAAAGTTCATTTGTTTCTAAGTCTCGGCTTAGGTAGGCAATCATTTGAGCTATGGAGTTTTGATGGTGAAAAGTGGACAAAGTTGTCGGCTTTTCCTAACACGATGCGTTTTTAATTTGTGTTTGTCATTGGTATGATTCTAAGGTTTCGTAACAATTTCCAAATTTACAACTCACTCTTTTAAAAAACTAAATACCAAGTTTTAAATATTCAATCCGTGTAATACACGGGTATCTAACCTAGTTCTTATAATTAAAAAACCGCCTTTTAAAACGTTGACACAAGTTACCCTCATTTAGACTTTTTCTACCAAATGCAGCCGACTTCTTTGAGTTCTCCATAACATTAGTGATACTTTAATTGTGTAGTGGACTTATATACCAAGAAAACAATAAAATATTAAGTAAACGGAAAGAAATGAGTGCATTGGACTGAGAACTTTCAACCTAGGAAATTAAATGGAAACTGTTGAACAAATCGGATAAACAACAGATTGAACAAAGGATTGTTAATTAATAATGGGTATCTTAACCAAACCCGGCCGGCTCTCTACTATTTTTTACTACTTCTATTCTCCTTAATTTGTCCAGTCAACTCATGTCTCTTTCATATTTTCCTCATCATCCTCTTCAACTTTTTTTTACGCATACTCCGAACTAAAAAAAAGGAATATGCCAAACTTAAATATGCTACATAACTAAAATATAATACAAACGTTTTTGAAAACCCTAACCAAACTATAAAGTGGAGGCCTTTTGCAAAATATATAGGGATTAATAGAAAAATTAGCCGCTAAAGTTAACCTACCCTGAGTAATTAGCCCTAATTTCGCCCATAAATTCTCCTCCAATCCTGACGGACTTGACGTCATGAGTGATAGCCGATAACGTAGAAAATCGACAGAGCAGGTTGCAAAGGGAAGTGGGAAGTGGGAACGGTGATTGCAACTCTATTTTAGGGATTTTAGACGTTGATTCGCTGAATTGTGATGAGGTCGAATGGTCGATGGTTGCTGCAGTTATATGTCTGTAGTTTAATTTCGAAATTGGGCCTTGAATTTGAGTCTTTTTTTCTAAACAATTTTTATCTGGGCTATTTTATTAAATAAAAAGTTTTAGTTTCGGTTTTATCTGGGCCTAATACATATACAATATATAAAACTTTACTAAAAGTTGAAGCCTCTTGATTTTTGATGGCCCTAGGCCTGTGCCTAGGTTGTTAAGCCTAACCGGCCGGCCCTGATATAATATTTCAACTTTACCAATCAAGCTTAAATATGATAAGTAACGAAAATATAATATCTTAACTTTACCAAGTAATCAAATGATAAATATCTATTTCTTTTTAGCCCCAATTAATTGACGATGTTGTCTAATTTTGAATTATCTTTGAATGCACTCATATTTATTAACTACGGCTTGATTCTTCTTTATGTTTAAACAGCTTCATTTTTATTCTAAAAGTCGCCAGAGCAAGGGGCTGGGAGCAGTCAAATACCATTTTCATTGGAATGACTGAAAATTCAAATTCTTTGACTTGATGCCTTATAAGAAAGTCTTTGAACCAAAACCCACGTCAATAAGTCTTAACTGATCACCGACGATTTCTGTTTCAAATATATCTCAACTCTTTTTTTTTGTAACGGTGAATTTCTTTTGTTAGGACATCCCACTTTCTAAATTGAAGATCTTGTTGTTTACAATAGCGAAACTTGACCAAAAGTTCCACGGTGGTAGAAAATCATACGACCTAAATTGTTTTTCCTTTCGTTATGTTTCAGGTTATATGTTCGGATCGACTATTCAATTAGAGTCGGGTCAAATAATAATAACTCCAAATAAAAATGGGCTCCAAGCACGTATTGTTCCTATTTTTTTAGTTTAAACATCTTCTAGTTAAGCCAAACATGAACCCTCAAGTTTCATGTATATCTAAACTAGTTTTAAACTCACTTCAAGTTTAAAATCAATTTATTAAGGAATCAAATCTGAATTTGTATGCCCTTTATCACATAAATGGATAGAAAGCTTTTCTAAAGCATGAAAAATTAATCACAATGGACCTAAGAATAACCTTTTGGAACTTCACCCTACGATTTGTCTCCGTGTTGTTTGAGTCACTTTTCACTTTGTCTCCTTATTTCAAAGACTTTTTAACTACACCATAAAACTTCCATTTTCTTGCAATTCGGAACCCTGTACTTTGTTTTCTATCAGATCTGTTAACCATCTGTTCATTTATGTGATATCCTCTTCCCTCAAGAGGTGAGTAGTCAGTGATACACTCTTCACCGAGCGGCAAGTATGGCGACAACGACGGAATTGTCGATCGGCAAACGGGGTAACCGAACTGTTTGCCACACCCACCCTTCTTACCCTTACCCAAGACAAAAAGAAAGGAAAAATAGTCTTCGTTCAAAAAAAATATATTGAACATATTATTTGCAGAAATATAAATTAGCAACACGTTGTTGCATTGTATTGTTGTACCCCAAGCATTGGGGTTTTCCTAAAAAAGATTGTAATTTTTCACTTTTCACCCAAAAGTTTTCATCTTTTATATTATAACACTTTTAATTTGTTTACTTTTATCACAAAACTTTTCATCTTTTGTAATTTAACCCAAAACTTTTTTATTTACACCTTTAGTCTCCCATACTTTTTATCTTTCGTAATTTTTTTCGTTTTACGTTTCGTTCTAAATTTTGCGAGTTAATACGTCGCAACATGCGTGTGTGGTTCAACGTTTTTCGTCTATTTCCCCCCTTTGCCAAGTTCGCCGCAACTGGCGGATCCTATATTGACTTAGGTATTCTTTTCTACGTTATTTTGCGAGTTAACACAGCGCAATGTGTGTGTGTGTGGTTCAACGGTTTTACGTCTATTTTTTCCATTTAAGAAGTTCGTCTCAACGCGTGTGTCCTAAATCGACATAGTTATTTTTTTCATGCTATATGTTTCAGTCTTATTTATTCACATTAAGACGCCACAACTTCAGTGTTGGTGGTCCCTCCCAACGGTGTGACATTGATGTTATTTGGTATAGTTTTAGGCCCCCGCCGCAACGCGATATGCTTAATTCTAGTTCTTTTTAAAAATAAACATATATTATGAAACGAGTACAAAGCTAACATAAATTAAAAATAAAAGGTAATACGTTGTCCAAACGAGTACAAGACTAACATAAATTAAAAATAAAAGGTAATGTGTTGTCCACCTTTTTTATTAATTGATAAACTAACTCGAGTGTCATGTTGTCTCCCCTGCAGCATGGGTGGTTATCTTACTAGTTACCATTCTATAAATTACCATCATGTTGGTGCTTTAGTGATTTATACTCCAAGCTTAGGAAGTTTACCAAAAAAATTTGTGACTTTTCACTTTCAATCCTAATGTATTCATTTTTTACATTTTAACATCTTTTGTTTTATTTTGTTACTTTTTTTCCATCTTTTGCAATTTAATCCCAACACATTTTTATTTTCAACTTTGATCCCCGTATTTTTCATCTTTTGCAAATTCTTCGTTATATGTTTCGTTTTATTTTTACGAGTGAATACACCGCAATATGCGTGTGGGTTTCAACATTTTTTCGTCTATTTTTTTCATGTTTAATAGGACTTTCACAACGCGTCTATTTTTCCCTGTTTGACAGGTTCGTTGCAACGCGCTTGGTCTTAGATCGACTTAGTTATTCTTTTCTATTTTTACGTTTCAGTCTAATTTTTTCGCATTATCATGCGACAACGGGCATGCATGATTCAACGATTTTATAGATGCTTTTCGTTTGTTGTTATTTTTTCCTTTTTGTTTATTTTTTACGAGCTTTTTTGGTGTTGTTGATCGCTGGTAGCTGTGTAGCATTAGTGCTACTTGGCACGGTTTATGCCCCCTCCGCAACGCGGGGGACTTAATTCTAGTTTCTAATCAATTAAAAACATAAAATTGACAAGTATCCAACAAATGTTACATGTATAATGATTTAAGCGATTTAGCACTTGATATGATTAATTTATCATCTTGATATTCAACAATACTTATGAATGATTAATCAAGATAATCATGAGCAAACAATCAATTTTAAGTGATAACTTTGTCTTATCCAATACTTTGAAGTAATCATGATATATTTAGTCTGCAAATAATATACGTCCCTAATCCATTAAATATTGTAGTAATTTTATTTTTCAAAACAACTTGTGTTCGTTAATTAACAAACTAAATAAGGGGTTGTCATTATTTTAATCCATCACTTGTGCCCTAGTGGTAGGGAGGTTTGGGTTCTCCAATGGACACCCAAATTCAATCCTCACTTGTGTCACTTTAGTGGACAATCATCTCGCTCCGACCAATACTCCGTTGCGGATCGGGGTGTGACGAAGATCAAGGAATGCAAGAGGTTATAACCCATATATGGCATGGTATATTGGACAATTGATTGATTATAAGGGAACTTTGAATCAAATGGTAAAGGAATATGCATTAAAGGCTATAGTAAAGGTTTACATATGTAAGAATGAGCCATTACGGTACATGATAGTTTATAAGGGAACAAATCCAAGATTGGTAGGTGTTGAAGGGTAAAAATGTGAAAGTTCTATTAGTAATGGGGTGCAAAATGAAAAACCTAAACCTAAAAGGAAAATTAAACCCACTTATCCTTGGACTATCCATATATCAAGAACATCAACCCTAGATGCCCGGTGTGTTAAAACCATTCATTGTGAACACAATTGCCTACAAACTAGAGAGGTTGGTCTGTACACTATGAGTGGAGTACCCAAAGATATTGCACCTCCTGTTGAAACCAATCCTACAATACGCCTACAAGCTCTACAGGATTATATCCAGAAAAAGCATCAGGTAAATGTTTCAATTATGAAGATCTTTAGAGCTAAAGAATTGCTACTAGAAAGCTACATGGAGATTATGAAGATCTTTAGAGCTAAAGAATTGCTACTAGAAAGCTACATGGAGATTACAAAGATCAGTATGGTTTGCTTAGAAGTTATTGCGAAGAAATGATGAAAGCAAATCCAGGAAGCACCATCAAAATAGATGTGGAGTCGTGTCCAAACCCTAATTCAGTGACAAGGCAATTCATAAGGCTTGACATCTGTTATGGTGTAATGAATAGAAGTTATAAGATCTGTGGTAGACAAATTCTTGGATTGGATGGCTATTTTATGAAAGGCCCTTATCCAGGAATAATCTTGAGTGTTGTTGGTGTTGATGGTAACAACAGTATATATCCACTTAATTTTGCTCTTGTTGAAGCTGAAACTTATAAGAGGTGGTCTGGTTTCTTAATATCCTCGAGGAGGATCTGGACTTAAGAGTCACCTTTTTTACACATTCATCAGTGACAGGCAAAAGGTATGCGATCATAATTCAATTAACTAGGTCACTATTCAATTGTGTATTCATGACTTGTTGTTGTCCAACTCATGTAGGGTCTAATTCCAGCTATGAATAAGGTGTTTTCTAATGTAGAACATAGGTTTTGTCTTAGACACATCCATGAAAACATTAAGAAGCAGTGGAAAAGTGATGTGTTTAAGAAAATGTTAAGGAGAGCAGCCATGATGACCAGTGTACCTTACTTTAACACAGCTATGCAAGAGATCAAATATGCAGACCCTAAGTTACATCATTGGTAATCTGAGATCCCAGCCGAATCTTGGTCAGAAGCACATTTCTCTAGCAGTGCACAAAGTGATATTTTACTCAACAACATCTGCGAGGTGTTTAAGCCTGTGATCACATGTCTGGACTTCATCAGAGAGTACATGACAAAAAAGATTGTTAATATCAAGAAGGTTCAAGCTAAATGCAAAGTTCCGCGTATACCATATGTTAAAGGAATCTTTAAAGAAATTAAACAACGAGCATCACAGATGAATGTCATAATGGTCAGTTCTTCCAAGTACCAAGTATTATTTCACAAAATGTTATGGTTCTATTGTATGATTTAACTAATCTAGAAACCATTAGATTGGCATGTGGCAGCTTCTAGGTTTGGATGTCTGGTGAATACGGATTTGAAAATATGTCCCTGCAGGAGGTGGGATTTGACCGGGATAGCTTATAAACATGGGGTTGCTGCTATATTGGACATGGCCAAAATTGGGAAAAAAGTTGGGACACTGGAAAATTGGGTGTCCAACGCATATTGGTTATGTCACACCCTCAAAATCCACGTGTGGAGTACCACCGCGAGGCGTGTGACTGACTAGGATCAAATCACTAATCATATTGAACAATATAATAAATAAACAATTTTCATCACAACCAATACAATTAGTGACTAATGTTCTAAGTTCATAGTTTAAAAACAGCAATTAAAGTTAATAGTGGAAGAATTAGTTCAATAGTTTAAAGCATCAGTTTCAAAGTCCATAATTATTAAAGAAACCCAACACGGGTTAAACGACCACTATGCTCCCCGATGCAAGCTCCTAAGCAATCACTGAGTACCTGCAAAGCATGCAGTAGGGTATCAACATAAAGTTAGCGAGTTCACGAGTTGTCCAGTTTTAATTCCATAAAACTTATGTTTGTTAAGTTACTCATTTATATCATGCCATGGGGAGCTACCCCATATGTAAGCTACTAAACTACGTAATACCGAATACTTACAACCTGTTGTTACATTGTTGCCCTGATGTGCGTAAAATGCAACATACAAATTACATCAAATGAGGCATAAAACTAACCCTTTTTTAGTACTAATGTTAGAAAAGTGTGCTTTTGTCTTCCTTTTGTATTTTCAGGACCAAGTGAGCTTAATTGAACAAAAGGAACAATTATGCAGCAAAATCTAACATAAATACAAGAAAAGGAATAAATGTGGCATGCCCGACCCCTCGACATCATCTTCCCAAGCAAAAACATGTGAACATAAGGCTGACCACGGCCCCGTGCCCAGCGGACACGGGGGCGTGGCCAGGTGCCTGCAGAAAAGACAAAGTCATAGAAGCTTCTATTCCCAGCACAGGGGCATGCCCAGCTCAACACGGACCGTGGTCAACGCTAAGATTCGCAGAATCTTGCAAATCTTGATAGTACAGGTACACTTCTGTACACGGGGCCGTGCCCAGCGAACACGGGGGCGTGTGGAGCTAATGCAGACAAATTGTAATTAATGAAGAAAGAGAAGAAGGATGGCCACGGGGCCGTGTCCGGGCTTCTGTACAGGCTACAAATAGGGGTGCTTGGCTCACTTCAAAGGCATCCCTTCGCAAACCATCTCTCTCCCACTTCACCCACACTCCACCACTACTACAACACCCATATCCACCACCATCATCCATCATCCACCTTAGAGTGTGTGTAGTAGTCTCGGGATCCAAGATTGATAGTAAGAGTTCTTGACAATCAAAGGCCATGTTTGCCAAAGTCTCTTACATCACTTGGTGAAGACAAGAATTTAGTGTAATACTTTTGATTTTTAATCGTTTCGCACTTTTTATTTGGTTTTGTATTAATGACTTTAATAACTAGTTTCTTATGTTGAAGGTGAGACTTCCTTATCATTTGTCCATGGTGTCTTGGTGTTATTTTACTGTCTATATAAAATAAAAGATTTACACCATTCATATCTCTACGGTCTATATAGAGATATGTTGGCTACCTGGTCGGGGGTTAAGGAAATGGTTTGGTAAGGTTCTTGCCTTGTTTAGTGTATAGATCCTGCAAGGACCTGGGTCAAGCTTACTAGGACCTCCTTCAATACCCACTGGTATTGGATGGCGGGGGTGCGAATGGCTTGATCCCCTCATATGTAAACTACTATTAATACATTAATCCGGCTACTTGGGATTGTATCCCTGCTGACTCAAACCACTTAGCCGAGGGTAACGACACCTTCAAAAGAGGGGCCTACCACTTTACGCATTAATAACTTAATTAATTATCTTTTAATATTCCGACCCTTTAGGATTGTATCCTTGCTGACTCAAACTACTGGGTTGAGGGTAACGTCACCTTCAAAAGAGGGGCCTACTACTATAACTAAGATAATCTCTTAAAAAGTACAAAAGTGCAGAAATCATCAAAGGTTACACTAAAGGCGAGTCGGATCCAAGTGATTCATCTTGTCTATCTGTTTTTATTTTATTTTTCAGCATTTTTAGTTTTATTTTTCATGTTTAAAACCTTTTCTAAACTTTTGATTTGATTAGACGTTGAGGATAAATCGGTACTAAAAGCTCTTGTGTCCTTGGACGACCTCGGTATCTTGCCAACACTATACTACGCTCACAATGGGTGCACTTGCCCATGTGTGTGTTTAAGTGTTAGTAGAATATCGTGTTTTATATATTTAAAACTTGATTAATGTGTTAAAAAGGGCTTAAAATATAGATAAAACATATCACACCTAACTCACACCAAGTTTTTAGCGCCGTTGCCGGGGACACAAGGATTTTAAGAAAGTTAGGAATCAACGGCCTAATCGTTTTTTTCTTATTTTTCTGTTTTTTTTAGGATTTTTCTAAATTTTTCAGTTTCTGCAGACTGCAGCACAGGGCCATGCCTGGTCGGACACGGGTCGTGCCCAGCATTCTTACTGACAGTTTTTATTTTCCGAGTTACAGAGAGCTGAGCACGGGGCCGTGTTGGTGCAGCACGGGGCCGTGTTGAACTCTCCAGTAATAGGGATCCGGAAAACAATCACTGTAACCACGACCCACGGGGCCGTGTTCAGCTGAGCACGGGGCCGTGGTGAGACTTCTGACCAACAATCTTTTTGTTTTTATCGCAGGATTTGGAACCCAGGCGCTGCACCTGAACTTCCTACGCAGTGCATGAGCTACAGTTCCAATAAATACATAAAAGAACTTCTAGACGAACCCGAACGCTTTCTAAGAAAAAGACTTAAAGCAAAAATCCAAGAGAAAGTTTCGGGGGACCCACTTCCCATGGCGGATCAACGTACCCTAATGGAATACCTACGACCCACAGTAGGTAATCTCGGCGCCGGTATCAATACACCGAATGTCGATGCCAACAACTTCAAACTTTGGCCGCATTTGATTCAAATGCTCTAAAACTCCGCAACTTTCCATGGGCTTGCGGACGAAGATCCCCATTTACATATTACCAACTTCTTGGAAATATGTGATACTTTTCGAATCAACGGAGCATCAAACGACGCCATCTGCCTCCGAATGTTTCCATTTTCACTAAAAGACCGAGCTAAGGCTTGGCTCAATACCCTCCCAAATGGTTCGGTAAACACTTGGGATGAACTAGCCCAAAAGTTCTTATATAATTATTTCCCTCCCTCTAAAACGGCTAAATTAATGACTGAAATTAATACATACTTACAAGAGGATGGGGAGTCCTTTATGAAACTTGAGAAAGGTTCAAGGAGCTACTTAGAAAATGTCCTCATCATGGTCTTGCGGTATGGCAACAAGTATCCACTTTCTATAATGGGTTGTTGCCACACACGAGACAAACACTTGATTCTAGCTCAGGGGGACTTCTAGGTAATCGTCGCCCAAATGAAACTTATAATCAAATTGAGGAAATTGCTCAAACCAATTTTCAATGGCACACTCCTCGAGGCACAAAATCTATTTGCCCCGGGCGCCCATAAGGTTGACGAGAGCACCTCTTTACAAGCCCAAATCGAGGCCCTCTCTTCAAAAATCAAAAAGTTAGAAATGGCAAAAACGGCCTCGTTTATGGCTTGTGAAGGATTTGGTGGGCCACATGAAAATTAGAGTTGTATGAAAGAACTGGATAATCAAACTGAAACGGTAAACTACATTGATAATAGACCTAGGCCGTCGGGTCCTCCAACGGGTACCTACAACCAAGGATGGCGTAACCACCCTAACCTTGGTTGGAGAGAACTCGGCAATAGTGGTAACCAACAAAACCAAAACCAACGAACAAACTTTCAACAACCCAGGAATGAGTCACAAAATTTCTCTCAACAACAACAAGGGGGACGAGAGAGGCTTGAAGATAATATCTCACGCCTCATCTCCGACATCGAAAAGAAAAACTCGGATCGATTTCAACAAATTGAATCGAATTTTAGAAATCAACAAGCTAGTATTCAAAACATTGAAAAACAACTAAATCAACTAGCTCAAAATTTCTCCGAGAGACCACAAGGCGCGTTACCCAGCAATACCGAAACCAACCCAAAGGCGCAAGTGCATCTCATCACATTGAGAAACCGTACCGTAGGTCCCGAGGAGGCGCCACTACCTGAAAAGAGTCCGTCCAACCAAACCACAACTTCACCAACACCCCAAAAAGAGACGACTCCTCCAAATCATGAACCTACTAAGAACCCCCCGGTACCATACCCCGGTCGGTTACTTCGCCAAAAGACCGATGAGAAATTCGTAAAATTCGTAAACTTACAAAAATAATTGCACATCAATCTTCCATTTGTAGAGGTCCTCACTCAAATGCCTAAATATTCAAAATTTATGAGGGACTTTCTCACTCAGAAAAGAAATATTGAAACACTGCAATTGGTTAATTTAAGCGAAGAGTGCTCCGCCTTACAACTCAATAAACTCCCACAAAAGAAACTCGACCCAGGAAGCTTCACCATCCCTTGTTCCATTGGGGGATCACCCATACGGAACGCACTAGCCGACCTTGGGGCTAGCATCAATCTCATGCCCGCATCAATGTTTGACCGAATCGGACTAGGTAAAACAAGCCCCACAAAGATGAGCATACAACTCGCCGATAGGTCTATCAAATATCCACAAGGTGTTGCCGAAAATCTATTGGTAAAGGTTGGAGACTTTGTCTTCCCGGCCGACTTTTTCATATTAGATATGGAGGAAGACACCGAAGTACCACTCATTCTAGGAAGACCATTCCTAGCTACCGCTCATGCAATGTTTGATATGAATGGTGGGAAGTTAACAAGGGTTAGAGACAAAGAGATGGAGTTTGGGGTTGGGAAAAGAGTAGAAGACGATGACCCGGTCAACTACATGAATGTCATAGACTCAAGCTTGGATGATGCTCTCCGACGGTGCGACATGGGATGCAAAACATCCCACTTGGGTAACATATGACTGACTTTGGGTCTAGCCAAGGACCCTTATAAACGTGGCGCACCACGGAGGCATTCCGCGGAACTATCCTTAGTTTTAGTTTAGATTAACTTTTATGTTTTCTAGTTTAGATTTACTTTTCAGGAATAAAACACACTCGAAAATGGTGGAGGTTACTAAGGCAAACTTGAACCCACACCCCATGCACAAAAACAGAGCCTCCCGACAATTTTTCTTCATTACAGCAAGATCAGCACGGGGCCGTGCTCAGCCCAACACCCCCCGTGCCCAAGGATCTGCAGAAAACGCCCAGTTCAGGTAACTAGACACGGGGTCGTGTTCACTGGACACGGGGTCGTGTTCACTGAACATGAGGCCGTGCCCAGACCAACACGGGCCACGCCCCCGTGCCCAGCCTTCTGTTAAAATATGATACTTGCGATCTGAACATGAGGCCATGCCCGGACCAACACGGGCCCGTGCCCAGTCGCCCAGTAACATAAATTTTGTTTTTAAAACACCTTTTTACACATTCGATCAACCTAAAATCTTATTTTTGGGACACATTCTCAATGTGTAATTTAAGTGTGGGGGGGATGCTAAAACCTTGAATTTTGCAAGTCCTAATAACAATCCTTACACAAAACTCTATTGGAACCGCTAATCACCCCAATTTTTTTCAAAAACTTTTCGTTTTTTTACTTGTCTTGGTTTAATTTGGGAATAACAAGTTCTAAAAAGGTTATATTTTTACAAATTTACAACCAATAGTGTCGTGATAAAAAAAAACCAACATAAGGAAATTATGAAACGGCATGACAAATCTAGTTAAAATTTAATTATATATACTTGATCACATTATAAACCCATTCCAACAAAAAGTGAGTTTTGAGCCTTTATTGAGCATAAAAGCATACATCTTTAAACTAAATGCTCATTTTTTGTTTCTTGTGTGAATAGCCGCTTGGTTTCTTACTGTGACAACCCGTATAACTAAGGTTAGAACTACTTGAAATTCCTCAAACCTTTAGCGTGTGTTTCTGTGTTTAATTACTTACCTTGTGCACTATTAGTTGGTTAGGTGTGTATGTTTACTAGAAACCGCTAAACACTTTTATGTAGGATCGTTTTCACGACCAAACGAGTCGTTCAGAAGAGTTTTTACTCAATACGAAAGGCGGAAACAGACGTATCGAGTTGATTCAGCTTGAGATTCACTTTAACTGTCTTGTTTATTGATAAAATCACTTTTTACAGCCTGGAGACACTTCGGCAGCACCTCGGTACCGGAATCACAAAGTTACAAATGAAATGGCACATCAAGTATTTATAGGGCTGGCTATTTCGTACGAACATGCTCACACGAAATCAGTTTCACACGAAATGGTTATTTCGTGCGAAATGACCAGTTGATTTCGTGCGAAATGACAGTTAGTCATTTCGTGCGAAATACCCCTTCAACACATATTTGACATTTTTCTCGTACTACGTGCCCTGATCTATCTATCTAGTACAAGACTCGATACAAGACGAAGTCGACAGACGTATGCACCAACAGACTCCCCCTCGGATGTTGACGAAGTCTTCAGTATCGAGTCTTCAACGTCTTCAGTCTTTATCAGTCTTTTTGCTTCCTGAAGTATCTGACAGTGTAAAATATCCTCAGTCTTCTCTCTTCTTCTCTCTACCAGGATCACTCTGATTCCATCTTCTCTTGCTCAGATCTCTTGATTCCTTAAGTTCATCAGCATCAGCAATACCAAGATCGTAACCTGGCTTCACATTCTGCTCAGGTTTAATCACTAGAACCTGTACATATCTCTACCTTACAATAAATTTCACAAATTTAAAATTTGACAAATTTATGTACTACTTGCAGGTATTAATCAATCAATAAATGATTTCACAATGTTAATATCTGATGAACCACTTGAAGGTAAAACAATTATTTTTATTCATTATAAACAGACTCCCCCTTACAAAATGTTCATCATGTTTAGCATTTGGAGTTTTGAAAATCAGTTCTTCAACATCAGATGTCAAAAATCTTTTTGGATTTTTCAAAATTTATGCTAAAACACACTAAAAATCTTTTTGATTTTTTAAATTTAAGGAATTGCAGAAAAGAAATATTTACAGACAATATTTTTGTGAGTCTGTGTAAGAGGATCATATCAGTTTTTGAGACAAATCACCAACACCGTTAAGCTTTAAACATTTTAAGTTCTAAACGATTCACTTAGATTGTCAGTATACTGATCCACTTAAATTTTCACACAAAGTTCAATTGTTTCGAGATACGAGATTAATGTTTTAGAGACTTAAACTTATACGCGTGTTTCACCTCAGAATATACTCCTGTATCCAGATCCTAATATTCAATCTTACAGGTGAATATACCTAGATGATATCTGTAAAGGGTTAAATGCGAGGGCCATGAGAGCTCAGGCTATTGCTTCCGTAAAATCAGAGAGATGATGGCTTCGACTTTAGGTGTGTTCCCTTTAGAGAATCTTTTCTTCAACAGCACATGATTAGCATTTTGCAATGTTTCATCATTTTTTATGCTGAGGGGGATGCTATATTTCAAGCAAGCGAAAAGTATTATACGAAGACTAGGCTATTGCTTCCACAAAATCAGAAGTCCCGGGATAATACCCCAGATATCACTAAGCATAAAGACCTAGTATCTCAGAAAGAGGGACCTTTCAAACAAGATTTCGGGGGTTACCCATATATCCGAGAGATGTTCCCCACGAGATAAGTAAGTTTGAAATTTAGGTTTATATCTCGACACAATTTACTAAATGTGTAAAAACCTACTGGCATATCATCAGTGATACCGTTTATCACATTTTGACTTTCCAATTCTTTAGCTTGCTGTGATAGTCCACTAATGTACTATCATTTCCTCTTTTCTCAACAAAACTCATTTTTGCTTTTTCAATGTTTTTGACAATTTCAAATTTTCAAATGTTTTTAGATTTTCTGAAATTTTCTTACTCCCCCTAAAATTCAAAACCATTTAAAAGACAATTTGAAACCAAACTGTACAAGAAAAGTGACAACTGTTGTGAATTACTTCAATTCGCCATCCACTGTGCATAAACAATCAGAACTCCCCCTTACAACAAACTATTTTCCCATTGTGATTTCAAAACACTTAAGTTTGTTTTAATCAAAATGGTTTTTCCGGAAAATTAGTTTCGTTGATTTTACAAACCACTTGTAGGTTAGGGGTTCAATTCATCACCTTGTTATTCTTTAACCACTTTGAAAAAAAAATTAACAATTTTAGGTTCTATCAACAACACCACTTGTAGGAAAGATAAATCAAGTACAACTTAATGTCCCTGATTAATCTTGAAAGTCGAAATATCACCAATGTGAATTTCTCAAGAAAGATGCCGATTCCTACTCCACACTTGCCAACCTGGGAGTTCCGGCATGTCAGGATTTTACATATGGAACACAGACATCCAAGCCTGACCAAACTTGGATGTAACCATTTCACTTTCACTCGGTGTTTCAACATTCCTTTTTTCTTCATAAAAATCTTTCACCCCTTTTACTTTCCCATCAACCATTTTCCCAAAAATATGCTTTACTTTATCATTAAAAGCTTTTTCTACATCAAATTCTTTTTTTTTTTTCAGAATTGAATTGATTCGAGATCTCCACTTTACCAACCTTTGATTTTAAATTTTCAGCCCGCAGTGGTGGAAAGTTTACATCATCCAATGTCGGAACTGAATTTTCTCTTTTAACCTCAACTTGTGGCTCCTCTGACTTTGACGAGTCAGACTCATAGCCAGATTTCACATCTGATTTCTTAACAACCCACATTTGGTTGTCAAGATTAACTCTTCTTTTGTAAAATCTTTTCTTTGAACATTCACCAACTTCATATGTTAAATTTTTAAAAACTTTGAATTTTTCAGTTGGTGGTTAATTTTCTCAACAATCTTTTCTTTCAGTTTAGAAACAACTTCCTGTTTAATGTTGGTTGCCTTAGGACAGTTCCAGGCAATATGTCCAACTTCTTGACATCTGTAACAGGTTCTTGATTCCTTTCTTTGATAGGCTTCGTTCTTCATTCTCTCTTGCTTCTTAGCAAGGAATTCTTTGTTTGATTGCTTCCAGAATGAGCTTTTTTCTTCTTCCTCAGAACTTGCTCCTGAAACAAATATAGTTTTTGGTTTAAAAGTTTTCTCATTTTTGTAATTTTTCGATGAAATAAAACCCAATCCTTTCTTTTTGAAATTACCGTTATGATTTGGTTTCTTTTGAAAATCAGAATCAGAACTGTAACCTTTTTTCTTGTTTAATCTTTGTTGAACTCTTGATGTCACACCCTGGCTTTGCAGAAGCGTGGTTAATTTGGTGTGACTTCTTAATACCATAGCTTAACCATAACAAAGCTATATGAAATAAACCATGCAAGATCATCCATTTAATTAAGTTTTAAAAACCAAATACAACAACATTGTTTTAACAAACACAAACATCAACATGACATAAACACAGTTTAAGGACTGTGACTTGTCCAGGAAAGAGTCACATTCCCCAAACCCGGATGACCTCGTAACTAGTGCAGCGAAAAACGTGTCATACCGCGCCAGATCCTTTAATTCCCTGAAATACATGTAAGTTGAAAAATCAAAAATAATGTTGAGCGAGTTCATGTGTTTAGTATGTGCGCGCGAATAAACCTTTATAATCATTGTAAGTATGAATGTTTTGTAAACTCTGGTATGAAAGCAAATAAGGAAACATATCAGTTAATGTGTAACCACATGGTCCAACCTGCGGGCGCATGAGAGGGGATATGACAAGGTCACCACATGGTCCAACCTTAGGGCGCATGGGTGGTGTTAAGACAAGGTCACCACATGGTCCAACCTTAGGGCGCATGGGTGGTGTTAAGACAAGGGCACCACATGGTCCAACCTTAGGGCGCATGGGTGGTGTTAAGACAAGGTCACCACATGGTCCAACCTTAGGGCTCATGGGTGGGGTTTGTTATGCTCAAATAGACCTATCACTTGTATCCCTTGATCGTACTACGAGGACTAATGTTCTTAAGATTTCACCTACCCAATCACATAACCTAACAGTTCCTTCCTTAGCTGACCATACCATTCGTAATTGTAATCATAGTAACATGTATTTCACCCCCGCAGTTTAGAAAACTGAAAACAGTTAAGAGAAAAGGGGGACATGAACTCACAGTGGTGCGTCTCTACCAAGTATACCTCCAAATCAAGCAGCTGTGTGACGACCTACACGTACTAATTCTATTAGACGGACGGCTGTGCCTTAGCTTTAAGGTTTAAGTTTTTGGGAAATAGTTAGACAACTATTTCGTGTTTATATTCTGTATACTTGGTAATTATTTTTCCTTCCCAAGGATGGGGGATTTAATACATGTGTGTTCGTAACATTCGAATTACACTATTAAGTCTCGCTTAATATATTTTATTTCTAATTCCAAAATATAAATATCCTTCCCAAAAATATTATATTTTAATACATGGAATTTTCCCAAAATAATACTTAGTAATATTATTTTTACTCTAAAAATGATATTTACGTAGTTCACAAAATAAGCATAAACACTTATACAAGTGATGTTATGAAAAATATATACTAAATATATATTTACCAAGTTTTATTTTGTAAAATCCCACCTCCGATGTTTTGTAAATAAAGTCGTGGCGAAATCTATAATTTGTAAACAAGTCGAAAAGTATTTCTAACACTCATAGTGAAAATATTTCTAAGTGTTAGGCTTTTAGAAAAATTTCGCCAGAGTTTCCTCTGTAACTGGAGGTGGCCACGCTTTCAAGCGTATCATTTTCTTTTATAAATCAAACCAACCATTTTTATCATTCAATCAAAACAATGTTCAAACCACAAACTAGTCAAAATATATATAAATCGCATAAATTTCATGAACTTGTAGTTTTTCCAAAAATATGTAGTAAAGCTCCTTACTTTTAGTGTATCTTTATATAAATCCATCCGGTTTCGTAAAAGTCTCGTTTTTAAAGAAATTCCATCTTTACAACTTCTTGTAAAATTTGACAAAACTAGTTCTTTGTCGAAACTTAGTGTTACACAAGTATTTACACACTTATGTGTTTGCTAAAATCATTCTTTCTTATGAAAGATCCGTCTTTAAAAGTATGTTTTCTTTTGACACGTGGTCCTTTGAAAATACCGCTTGTAGATCCGTAGATCTACTAGTTTTAAACACTATTTCGTGAGTAAAGTCGATTTTACACAAGTTCATGTTTAGTGTGTGGTAGAGTTTCATCATTTAACCCTTTGTACACTTAAACAAACTTTATGTCATGATCCATGATCATGACCAATCCGGGTTAGACGATGATCCGAGCTACCACAACATAGATCGGTACTAAATAATTACACAAAACAAATCTTACAAGATTTACACAACCCTTGTGCTATTAACCAACATCTTTAACATTTTTAGTAGACTTTTTCGTATCATTTTGCGTGTTCATAAATTTTAACCGCCATATATCGTTTTAACCACCTTAAAATAGTTCGAGAGTGTGATTATAGTAACTTACTACTAGCTCGGGGCTAGGGAAGATTCTAGTCGAAAAGTGGGTGGTTAAAAGCAATGAGAAGAGGTCCTTCGCGTTCCGAATACACCGAGCTCCTTATACGCGATCCTTCACCTTTGTATGTATATTAAATTGCAAGATGGAATTAAAAAAAAATGATGGTGGGTGGGCTTCTTGGTCTCGGCCGAGAGTTATCAAAGAAGTGGAAAAAGAGAGAGAGCAATTGTGTTTGGGTTTGTGAAATGAAGGTAGTAGTACTTAGGTTAATTTATAAATCATTTTAGTGTTTTAACCTTTAGGTAATATGTTCACTAGATATTTTACATGGCAAATAAAATACTCAAAGATTAGTGGTGTGTGTTCCCCACATGGGAACCGATTGGGATAAGGGGCTGGAGTAGTTTAGCTCAATTTCAACAATAAGTTAGTAACTAGTTAAGATTAATTAGAAAGTTAAATCATTTACTAGTGTGTTGAAATTTATACCGGGTGTTAGGGTATTCGGGGACCCTAACTAGCTCAGAAAAAGAAAATAGTGTCAATGTCAATATTTTTGTGTCCCGGGTAATGTCCGGTTGTTCGGTTGGATATTAATCCGTTAATGTGCTAAATAATTATTTAAAGTGTCGTTAATATTATTTTTAGTGACCCATTAATTCACCAACACTTTGGAAAGTGTCTAGTAATATTTTTCTCATGTTTTGGCACATTACTAGTTAGCTAAATGCTAAATTTTTATTTAAAGTGCTGAATTTTGTACACAAAGTACGTTTTAGGCACATCCGGTCACTATAACTTATTCCTAGAGACGCAGTTCTACAACCCTTATATCCCTACACTCACCACTAGTGTAGCAAAATATTTCTGGCTTATACAGGCCTTAGAGGCAGTGTCTGCCTGATGCTGGCTTCTCAGCATGTTCAATAGGTTATCCGTTTATAGTGCTACTGTGTTTTTGTGCATCATGTTTGTCACTAAGGTTCAGCATGTAAATAATGTAGTGACGGTAAGTAAAGTATGATGCAGATAAGTACATGTATCAGAAATCAAGTAGCAGTTCATCAGCAATTTCAAACAAGCACAGTAATTAAGCAGTAATTAATTATTAATTAAGTCGTACGGATACCTGGTTTAGTGAGGGTTGTCACATTCTCCCCCCGTTAGAAAAATTTCGTCCCGAAATTTTAAGTTCTGCTTGTAGATGCAGGGTTCTTAGGAAATAACTGGGGGTATTTCTCTTTCATCCGGTCCTCACGCTCCCAGGTGTATTCAGGACCATGTCTGGCATTCCAACGAACATTGACAAGCTTGACACTGCTCCGGCGGGTCTTGTTTACCTTCCAATCCGTAACCTCAACCGGTTCTTCAACGAAATGGAGCGTGTCGTCAACATGAATCTCGTCGATGGGAATGGTAATGGTATCTTGAGTTGGACTTTTCTTTAGGTTGGATACATGAAATGTATCGTGAACTGAATGGAATTCATCAGGTAAGTCCAGCTTGTATGCTACTAATCCTATTCTTTCCAAAACTCTGAAAGGACCAATGTAGCGCGGATTTAACTTCCCACGCTTTCCGAAGCGTGCCACACCTTTCCAGGGTGAAACTTTCAATAAAACCATTTCTCCGACTTGGAATTCCAAGTGTTTCCGGTTTGGATCTGCATAGGCTTTCCATCTTTCACGAGCTGCTTCGATGCGTTTTCGAATCTGCGCAATCTTGTCTGTCGTCTCTTGGACGATTTCGGGACCAGCAAGTTGCCTATCACCTGCGTCAGCTCAGCATAAGGGTGATCGGCACTTGCGTCCGTAAAGAGCTTTGAATGGCGCGGCACCAATACTGGTGTGGTAGCTGTTGTTGTACGAAAATTCGACCAAGGGCAAATGCTTATCCCAGCTACCGCTCAATCCATAACACACGCTCTCAGCATGTCTTCCGAAGTCTGTATCGTCCGCTTGCTTTGCCCGTCGGTCTGCGGGTGAAATGCGGTGCTCAGATTTAATTGTGAGCCAAAAGCTTCTTGGAAGGATTGCCATATCCTTGACACAAACCTTCCGTCTCTATCAGAGATGATTGAGAGAGGTACTCCATGGCGCGTAACGATCTCTCTCATGTAAATTTCAGCCAATTTGCTCGTATTATCCTTCTCTCTGATAGGTAAGAAGTGTGCTGACTTTGTTAATCGATCCACTATTACCCAAATAGTGTCATGGCCTCTCGGCGTTCTTGGCAACTTCGTACTAAAATCCATTGAGATTTGTTCCCATTTCCACTTGGGAATCTCGGGTTGTTGCAGAAGTCCTGAAGGCTTCTGATATTCGGCTTTAACCTTAGCACATGTTAAACATTTGCTCACATATACAGCAACATCGCCTTTCATCCTAGGTCACCAATAATAATCCTTGAGATCCTAGTACATCTTATCCGCTCCTGGATGGATAGAGTACCGTGATTTGTGACCTTTATCAAAAATAACTTTCCTTAAACCACCAAACAGAGGAACCCAATCCTTTTCTCAAAACATAACGTTCCTTCCTCGTTTGGTACCAGTAGCTTCTCCATCCCACGGAGATATTCTTTTTCAAGGTTTCCTTCCTTGAGGGCTTCTTTCTGCGCGGCACGAATGCGCAAGGAAAGATCGGTTCGGATAATCATTTCTAAAGCCCTAACCCTTATGGGCTTGATCCTCTCCTTTCGACTTAGGGCATCGGCGACCACATTCGCCTTCCCTGGATGATACTTTATCTCGCAGTCGTAATCGTTCAGCAACTCAACCCATCGTCTTTGTCTCATATTCCACTCCTTCTGGTTGAATATGTGTTGTAGGCTCTTGTGATCTGTAAAAATTGTACACTTTGTACCATAAAGGTGGTGTCTCCAGATCTTTAATGCAAAAACCACTGCGCCAAGTTCCAAATCATGTGTGGTATAGTGCTTTTCGTGCACTTTCAATTGACGCGATGCGTAAGCAATAACCTTTTGGCGTTGCATCAACACACAACCAAATCCTTGACGCGAAGCGTCACAGTATACCACGAAATCATCTGCACCTTCCGGTAGTGCTAAGATTGGCGCATTGCAGAGCTTATCCTCCAATATCTGGAACGCTTCTTCCTGTTTGATTCCCCAATCAAACTTCTTATCTTTCTGCGTGAGGAGTTTCAAAGGTTGAGCGATTTTTAAAAAAATCCTTAATGAACCTTCGTTAGTAGCCAGCCAAACCCAAGAATTGTCGAATCTCGGTTGGCGTCTTTGGCGTTTCCCAATTCTTAATCGCTTCGATCTTGGTTGGATCCACATGGATTCCATCTCCATTTACCACATGTCCAAGAAATTTGGACCTCACGTAGCCAAAATTCGCACTCAGAGAGTTTGGCATACAGCTGTTCTTTCTTTAGCAGCTCCAAAATAGCTCTTAGGTGCGGCTCGTGCTCAGCCTTTGTCCTTGAATAAATCAAGATGTCGTCGATAAACACAATCACGAACTTGTCCAAGTACGGCTTGCAAACTCTATTCATCAAATCCATAAAGACTGCAGGTGCGTTTGTCAAACCAAACGGCATAACAAGGAACTCGTAGTGTCCATAACGAGTTCTGAAGGCTGTCTTTGGGATACTCTCCTCTTGTATCCTTAACTGATGGTATCCAGATCGAAGATCGATCTTTGAATAAAAGCTTGAACCTTGCAGTTGGTCGAATAGATCATCAATCCTTGGCAGAGGGTGTCTATTCTTGATCGTCAGCTTGTTCAGCTCCCGGTAGTTGATGTTTATTTAAAAATCATCATCCTTCTTTTTGACGGGTAGAAATGGGGTTACCCCAAAAGGGAATTTTGGTCTGTTATCTTCCTTCTCTATTCATTGCTAAAACTTCTCTGTCAATCCTTGCATCTCCGAAAATGTAAGTCGCTACGATGCATTGACTACGGGTGCAGTGCCTGGAATTAAATTGACGCGGGATTCGACTAATCGTTGAGGAGACGATTCCGGCAAGTCTTCGAGGAAGACTTCGGGGTATTCTCCAATCACAGGAATATCTTCGGGTTTTGGTTCTTCGGCTTCTTTTTCCACGACATGAGCCAAGAATGCAACACATCCTTTGTGCGAAAATTTTTGTGTCTTCTTTGCCTGATAATCCGTAGGAGAGTATCCTGCTCCATGAATCACAATCATTTCTCCGTTCGTCGTCGAGGCGCGGATGACAATCTCCGCCGGGTTGTTCGACAACCAGTCCATCCCAATTATCACATCGAAGCTTCCGTTAGGCTTTGTTCTATCGAGAACTGGGTATCTAGGTTACTTACTACTAAAACAACTATATTTTCTGAAGCTAAAATTTGACAATACTGTCAAATAGAGCATAACATTGACTATCATGAGACGTACCGATATCCGCGCTTGGATTCTATCCCCGCTGTTGAGCTTTCATCCACGTGCCTGAGTGTTCTTAGGGCAATACTTCCTGAAATGCCCCACATCCCCGCAATTAAAACATGCTTGGCCACAGCCTTGATCGTCACTATCCCTGCCTTGATAGTTGTTGTCGTCGTTATTTCCTCCGCGATTTCCGCTACCATCTTGACCTCTATTTCCATGTTTAGTACCTTGCCGACACGTTTCCTTGACATGTCCCACCTTGCCACAGTTACCACATTTTCCATATCTACACCGCCCGTTATGGTGACGTCGACAGTTGTCGCACTTTGGTAGGATACCCGTGTACTATTTTCTCTTTTTGGCCTTGTCGTTGCTACTCGACTGGGTACCCTGTTTGAAATTCGCCAACTTCCTCTTGTTGTCCCCAGATGACTCTACATGAGTCTCCTTCTTCTCCTCAGAGGTTGAAAATTTGTTCATCCTGATTGCCTCTTCCGTCAGGGCTACACTTAAATTGATGGCCTCAGTGATTGTTGCAGGCTTTGATGTCGTTACCATGCTCATGATTTGGGGTGCCAATCCCCAAATGAAACGCTCAATCCTTTTAAACTCCGGATCTACCATGTAAGGAACGATACGCGATAGAACTTGGAACTTCTCCACATACACAGCTATTTTTGGACCTTCCATCTTCAAGTTCCAGAACTCAGTTTCTACCTTCTGGCTTTCTGTTCTCGAACAATACTTTTTATGCATTAGCTCTTTCAGCTCGTCCCATGATAGAGCATACGCGGCAGCCTCGCCCATTGTCTGAACCTGAAGTTTCCACCATGACAGAGCCCCATCTCGGAACAGCCCGGAAATGTACGTGACCTGATCTCTTGGGGCGCATTTGCTCGCACGCAAAACAGTGTCCGTCTTCTCAATCCAGCGTACGAAGGCTACGGCACCCCCAGTGCCGTCGAAATGTAGGGGCTGGCAGCCTAAGAACTGCTTGTAGGTGCAGCGTTGGGTGGGTTATTTCCTGAGGTACCTCCGTTGCGCTCGGAGTGATGGGCCTCGTATTGTGCGATGACTGCAGCAATGATTCCCTGAAGTTCCGCCTCGTCGGTGGGTATGCGTACATCCCGTCTTGGAGGCATCTTCTAAATGATGATCGTATGGGTCAGGTCATAGTAAGTAAAGTGTACGTAAGTATACAACAATATCAACACATAACATCTCATGTTATAAATAAATCAATCACATAACATCTCATGTTATAAATCAATCACCCATATTGATAGCCTCTGCAATGGTTGAGGGCTTCGAGGTAGTAACCATGCCCCTGATCTGGGGTGCAAGTCCCCAAATGAATCGTTCCATCCTTTTGAACTCCGGTTTGACTAAGTAGGGGACGACCCTAGACAAGTCGTGAGATTGCTGGATGTATTCAGGAATCTCTGGTCCGTCCATTTTCAATTCCGGAACTCTACCTCATGCTCCTGGTTTCCAGCCCTAGAATTGTATTTCTTCTCCATCATTCCTTTGAGCTCGTCCCAGCTCAGTGCATAAGCAGCAACTATGCCAAGGATCTGAACCTGAAGGTTCCATCATGAGAGTGTGTCATCTAGAAATAACCCCGAGGTATAGGTAACACTCTGTTGGGGCGAACCGTTACTCATTCTTAGAATGGAGTCAATCTTTTTGGACCAACGAACAAATGCAACGGTGCCTCCTGTTCTGTCAGAGTTCAAAGGCTTGCAGTTCAGGAACTGCTTATAGGTGCAGCCAGTTGGAGGGTTATTTCCAGTAATGCCATCGCTGTGCTTAGAGCGGAGGGCTTCATGTCGTGCATTTACCTGTGAAATGCGTTCTTGCAGCTCGGCTTCTGTCCTTGGCAGTGTACTGGTGTCTGTGACACGTCTGGGTGGCATTCTCTTCTGTCGAAGTGGTATGAAGCGGGCTAGACAACATTTCAATTGTCTATGAGATACATAGCACCATAAGCCATCATGTAATCACCCAATTTTACACGTAAATATACTCAATGTATGAGTGGGGAAATAAATTTCCGAGCTTTCACATAGGCTTGCCAAATTGGCTTATTGCTTGTAATAGAATGAACTCGAGGCTACATCGCCTTGGTCATTCGTGTTTTAGTTATTTCCTGCTACATTGGTTTTCATTAGCTTGACCCGCAGAGTACACCAGGATTTCTGTGCACTACAAGTCGCTATTACGTGGGCCCCCGTAATAATAAATTGTCTTGCACAGTTACCCCAATTTTCTCTCGTTCAAGCAGATGATCAATCAAGGAGCAACAGCAGGTGCATCGGTATGAACAGGGTCATGCTCCAATGCGGGGTCAGGAGCAACGCCTGGCTCAGGGGCCACAGTCGGCTCCGGATCAACAAACTCCATCTCAAAATCAGCTGGATCAACAAACATAGGGTCGATAGGGACTACAGAATCCTCCAAGGGCTGGTCTAAGTGTATGAACTCCATGTCATGGTCTGGATCAAACCAGGTGGAAAAACAGAATCGTCCTCAATATCGCGATCAAACTCAAAGCTGTGTGCGGGAACTGGTGTAGCTGTTGACGCCATATCAGGGTCGGCGTCGTGTGAGTGGTGCTGCACTCCCTATATATGCAAAGATGCAGACGCCACAGGCTCAAATGAGTTTGGGACAGGTGAATGAGCATGAGCCTCCTCTGCAGGAGTGTCAGCAAGCAGTAGGCTACCAGCAGCAGCAATAGGGCCTCGCCTTCAAGTGGGTCCTCCTCTAATAGTTCGACATCCTCGTCAGAGACAACGTCGGGGGGCATATGAACGATGGGATAAGCGGCAAGGGCACAGGAGCAGGGATCACCGCGAGTGGTAAATCCCCAACAAGATGGCCATCAGCAGGCTCTGCTACGACATCAGGCAACGCAAGGGGCTGAAAGTCGTCATCGTCTGTGCTGGTAGTATCGGAAATGTACACCTCGTGCTCCGATGAAACTATGTCGCATGATACTATGGCCATGGGATCTGTAGTGTCCGACTCTCCAGTATCTGATGAAGGCATGACGTTTTGTAATACAAACACACATATGCACAAATAATCAATCATATAGTCAGATAAACATATTAGTCACCAATAAGCAATCAAATAATTCTCCTAGTCCCACTAGCCTCCCAGCCTCTCAGACTGCTCTTCCTAGTCCTACTAGCCAAATTCTCCCAGCCTCTCAGACTGCTCTTCCTAGTCCCACTAGCCTATTCTCCCAGCCTCTTAGGCTGCTCTCCCTAGTCCTACTAGGCAACTACCTCGGTCTCCTAGACCGAGCCTCGGTCCTCCAGACCGAGCCTCAACCTCCCAGACTGATCCTATAAATAATAAATAAATGTGCTCAACATTTGTTTGTAAAAACGTTTTGGATCTGGACTTAAGTGGTATGCAGTAAAAAAATGTTTTCGTGAGAGCCCTAGTGATCATAGTCTAGACTCGAGAAAGAATCCTAGTTCGCTATGATCAGAGCTCTGATACCAAGCTGTCACACCCTGGCTTTGCGGAAGCGTGGTTAATTTGGTGTGATTTCTTAATACCATAGCTTAACCATAACAAAGCTATATGAAATAAACCATGCAAGATCATCCATTTAATTAAGTTTTAAAAACCAAATACAACAACATTGTTTTAACAAACACAAACATCAACATGACATAAACACAGTTTAAGGACTGTGACTTGTCCAGGAAAGAGTCACATTCCCCAAACCCGGATGACCTCGTAACTAGTGCAGCGGAAAACGTGTCATACCGCGCCAGATCCTTTAATTCCCTGAAATACATGTAAGTTGAAAAATCAAAAATAATGTTGAGCGAGTTCATGTGTTTAGTATGTGCGCGCGAATAAACCTTTATAATCATTGTAAGTATGAATGTTTTGTAAACTCTGGTATGAAAGCAAATAAGGAAACATATCAGTTAATGTGTAACCACATGGTCCAACCTGCGGGCGCATGAGAGGGGATAGGACAAGGTCACCACATGGACCAACCTTAGGGCGCATGGGTGGTGTTAAGACAAGGTCACCACATGGTCCAACCTTAGGGCGCATGGGTGGTGTTAAGACAAGGGCACCACATGGTCCAACCTTAGGGCGCATGGGTGGTGTTAAGACAAGGTCACCACATGGTCCAACCTTAGGGCTCATGGGTGGGGTTTGTTATGCTCAAATAGACCTATCACTTGTATCCCTTGATCGTACTACGAGGACTAATGTTCTTAAGATTTCACCTACCCAATCACATAACCTAACAGTTCCTTCCTTAGCTGACCATACCATTCGTAATTGTAATCATAGTAACATGTATTTCACCCCCGCAGTTTAGAAAACTGAAAACAGTTAAGAGAAAAGGGGGACATGAACTCACAGTGGTGCGTCTCTACCAAGTATACCTCCAAATCAAGCAGCTGTGTGACGACCTACACGTACTAATTCTATTAGACGGACGGCCGTGCCTTAGCTTTAAGGTTTAAGTTTTTGGGAAATAGTTAGACAACTATTTCGTGTTTATATTCGGTATACTTGGTAATTATTTTTCCTTCCCAAGGATGGGGGATTTAATACATGTGTGTTCGTAACATTCGAATTACACTATTAAGTCTCGCTTAATATATTTTATTTCTAATTCCAAAATATAAATATCCTTCCCAAAAATATTATATTTTAATACATGGAATTTTCCCAAAATAATACTTAGTAATATTATTTTTACTCTAAAAATGATATTTACGTAGTTCACAAAATAAGCATAAACACTTATACAAGTGATGTTATGAAAAATATATACTAAATATATATTTACCAAGTTTTATTTTGTGAAATCCCACCTCCGATGTTTTGTAAATAAAGTCGTGGCGAAATCTATAATTTGTAAACAAGTCGAAAAGTATTTCTAACACTCATAGTGAAAATATTTCTAAGTGTTAGGCTTTTAGAAAAATTTCGCCAGAGTTTCCTCTGTAACTGGAGGTGGCCACGCTTTCAAGCGTATGATTTTCTTTTATAAATCAAACCAACCATTTTTATCATTCAATCAAAACAATGTTCAAACCACAAACTAGTCAAAATATATATAAATCGCATAAATTTCATGAACTTGTAGTTTTTCCAAAAATATGTAGTAAAGCTCCTTACTTTTAGTGTATCTTTATATAAATCCATCCGGTTTCGTAAAAGTCTCGTTTTTAAAGAAATTCCATCTTTACAACTTCTTGTAAAATTTGACAAAACTAGTTCTTTGTCGAAACTTAGTGTTACACAAGTATTTACACACTTATGTGTTTGCTAAAATCATTCTTGCTTATGAAAGATCCGTCTTTAAAAGTATGTTTTCTTTTGACACGTGGTCCTTTGAAAATACCGCTTGTAGATCCGTAGATCTACTAGTTTTAAACACTATTTCGTGAGTAAAGTCGATTTTACACAAGTTCATGTTTAGTGTGTGGTAGAGTTTCATCATTTAACCCTTTGTACACTTAAACAAACTTTATGTCATGATCCATGATCATGACCAATCCGGGTTAGACGATGATCCGAGCTACCACAACATAGATCGGTACTAAATAATTACACAAAACAAATCTTACAAGATTTACACAACCCTTGTGCTATTAACCAACATCTTTAACATTTTTAGTAGACTTTTTCGTATCATTTTGCGTGTTCATAAATTTTAACCGTCATATATCGTTTTAACCACCTTAAAATAGTTCGAGAGTGTGATTATAGTAACTTACTACTAGCTCGGGGCTAGGGAAGATTCTAGTCGAAAAGTGGGTGGTTAAAAGCAATGAGAAGAGGTCCTTCGCGTTCCGAATACACCGAGCTCCTTATACGCGATCCTTCACCTTTGTATGTATATTAAATTGCAAGATGGAATTAAAAAAAAAATGATGGTGGGTGGGCTTCTTGGTCTCGGCCGAGAGTTATCAAAGAAGTGGAAAAAGAGAGAGAGCAACTGTGTTTGGGTTTGTGAAATGAAGGTAGTAGTACTTAGGTTAATTTATAAATCATTTTAGTGTTTTAACCTTTAGGTAATATGTTCACTAGATATTTGACATGGCAAATAAAATACTCAAAGATTAGTGGTGTGTGTTCCCCACATGGGAACCGATTGGGATAAGGGGCTGGAGTAGTTTAGCTCAATTTCAACAATAAGTTAGTAACTAGTTAAGATTAATTAGAAAGTTAAATCATCTACTAGTGTGTTGAAATTTATACCGGGTGTTAGGGTATTCGGGGACCCTAACTAGCTCAGAAAAAGAAAATAGTGTCAATGTCAATATTTTTGTGTCCCGGGTAATGTCCGGTTGTTCGGTTGGATATTAATCCGTTAATGTGCTAAATAATTATTTAAAGTGTCGTTAATATTATTTTTAGTGACCCATTAATTCACCAACACTTTGGAAAGTGTCTAGTAATATTTTTCTCATGTTTTGGCACATTACTAGTTAGCTAAATGCTAAATTTTTATTTAAAGTGCTGAATTTTGTACACAAAGTACGTTTTAGGCACATCCGGTCACTATAACTTATTCCTAGAGACGCAGTTCTACAACCCTTATATCCCTACACTCACCACTAGTGTAGCAAAATATTTCTGGCTTAAACAGGCCTTAGAGGCAGTGTCTGCCTGATGCTGGCTTCTCAGCATGTTCAATAGGTTATCCGTTTATAGTGCTACTGTGCTTTTGTGCATCATGTTTTTCACTAAGGTTCAACATGTAAATAATGTAGTGACGGTAAGTAAAGTATGATGCAGATAAGTACATGTATCAGAAATCAAGTAGCAGTTCATCAGCAATTTCAAACAAGCACAGTAATTAAGCAGTAATTAATTATTAATTAAGTCGTACGGATACCTGGTTTAGTGAGGGTTGTCACACTTGAAGTGTATTTTTTAGGTTTTCCAGAAAGATTTAAATCTTTTATTTCAGAAATATTGATTTCTGTTAATTTGAAAACCTGTTTGATCTTTTCAAATTGAACACTTCTTATTGGAAATTCTTCATCAGAATATAATTTGTCTGAATCATTCAAAGTATATGCCACTTTGACTAGTTTGTCATTCAAATTAGATTTTGATAACAAGAATTCTTTATTGTAAACTCTTTTAACCGACGGTTTTGAACTGTTGACCGATGAACTTGAACTTCCAGACTTGGACTTTGACTCTGACTCCTCATCCTTATCCAACACCTGATCGACCACTTTCTTTATTAACTCAGACTCATGATCAGTGTCAGACGATGTAAATGTGATGTCAATGTTTTCTGGTAAATCATCGGTTGTTTCGGACTTTAACTTTATATTGACTACCTTTTTTACTTGTTCCTCATTTGGTTTTCTGGGAGAATAACCTTCCCAAATTGGAGGCGGACACTTGTTATAATTTGCACTCTGTTTCTTACCAGTATCCTTATCTTCAGGCTTCTTGTCTTGAAATGCTTCAAAACCTGCAATAGTTGGATAAATTCTGTCAATCAAATAATCAGAACTAGAATAACTTTGCAGTAATCGTCTGATTCTTTCATTCTCTATTTTTTCAGTTTCCAACTCTTGCTTCAGTTTTGCACATTCTTCAATGTAGTGGTTAATTGCCTTCTGCTTTGACATCATCACAGCATTCATCATTGTTAAACCATCTTCTCTTTCAGAATTCGTCTTTTGGAGACCATTCACTGTTCTATTCAACACATCATACGATTCTTTCACATTATTGAGATCGAACAGTAATTTTTCTTTCATCTTATCTTGCTCACTCAATTTCTCATCTTTTTCTTCACATTGTTTGCAAGATTCTGAACACTTCAAATACGGTTTGGAGACTTCAACAATCTTCTCTATTTCGACAATCTTTTCAACTTCAACAACATTCTCAGCTTCAATCACCTTCTCAGCTTCAACCATCTTTTCATCAACTTGAACTTCTTTACTTTGTTCATAATTCTTTTCCTTTTTCTGATTTTTTGTTGCACGCTTCTCCTTCAGCTTCTCCATTCTATCTGCAAAATAAAATTCAAAACTTTCAGGAGATAATACAGATTTTCCAATATTTATTTGTGTTTCTTCTTCATCATCACTGTCCGATGATGATTGATCAAACACTTGTGTCTGTTCTGAACTGTTATCTGAAGAAATAAACTCTTCATCTTGATGTTTTTTATCATCAGCAAACACTTTCATCCATTCCTTCATCAAATCTGGTTCTTGAACTATCTGTGCAATTAATGCCACTGTCTTTGAATCAAGCGGAATATATTTGTCCCAACTGAAACCTTCTGCCACTTTCTCATCATCTTGATCAATTATCCCAAAATAAGCTTTCTTATTTGCTTCTTCTATTGCCTTCCTAGCATGTGCAGTTTTTGAATCTTGTGATTGATATGGTTGTTGAGCAACTTGCTGATATATGGATTTTCTATAATAATCATTACTACCGAACGGATTCTTTGCTCCACTTGCTTCTCGATTGGTACTTTCCCTCTTAAAATGTCCTTTCTCCCTGCATCGAAAACAAGTAACTTTAGATTTATCAAAACCCAAAGTAGAAACATTAGCATCCAGAAAATCATCTCTTCCTCTAATCATCTTGAATTTTTCAGCTCTTCTCAAAACACTTGCTAAGCACCACTTAATATCCATTAACTCCATTTCCTCAGCATTGATCTGATCGTAATCCTCTTTTGTCAACATAGGATTTCCGATCCTTCCTGCAACCAAACCTTCATATGATTCCAACACTGTAGCAAGTAACGCCATATGACTTTTAGCAACCTCTTCAGAGAAATTTTGACCGTTCTGAAGATGCAAAGCGATATTGCAATGTAACACATGACCATTACTGCTGTTTGAGCTTTGGAACTGATGATCTGAGGTTGATCCCTTAGGATTAACACTTGGGTATGAGGAAAATCCAATGATGCTGTTTGGACTTTGATTTACTGATCCGGATGAGTTTTCTGCACTGAAAGCAGTTTGGACTTTCGGACTTGCTTCAACATCCTGAACACTTCCCTTATAGTACATCTTAATGTCTTGTTGACCACTTGGATTGTTCACCCTAGCAATCTTTTGCTGCTCAAGATCTTGTCCTTCAATTTTTTCGATGAACTGAGAAATTGTCAAGCCATCATATTCTCCAGTGTTCTTTAATATCATCAAAAATGTACCCCACACTTTCTGAGGTAAAGCATCAGCCAATATGTCGACCCATTCTTCTCGTTCTTTGTTGATATCTAACAATGACATTGATCGAACCAAATGACAATATCTTTCAATCAGTTTCTTGGTGTTCTCACCCGACAAACTCGTAAACAAATCGAATTCTTTCTTTAATAATGACTTCTTATTCCTAATCATCTTCTCACTTCCCTCAAACTTAACACGAAGTGCATCCCAAATTGCACGTGAAGTATTATCATGTTGAAGTAAAATGAATATGTCTTCTTTCACTGCTTGTTATAAAAGACTAATCATCATCTTTTCTGCTTTGTACATGTCTCGTTCTTTGTCTGACAACTCAGAAATTGTTTTGATAACTCCCACATCAGTACGAGGTTTAACATACTTTTTCTCAATACATTCCCAAGACCTCAAATGATTTGCTTGAACCCAGTTTTCAAATCAGTCTTTCCAACCATAATACTCCCCGATGCCCATTAGCTTCGGGGGTTTTTGCAAAGTTCCTGTTTCATTTTCCATGTTCATGCTTTGAGCAATAGCAGTAGGAGTACTCGGGGCAATAGCAAACGCGTTGTAAAATTCATCTTCCATGATTTGGTAACAAGTTTCACAAATTCAGACACTTTCAAGCGAAATCAGCACTTTCAAGCGAAATACACTCTACAAACGAAATACCCTGTTCACACGAAAAAACCTGCAAAACAACTTTAAACGAAATGAGACCACACGAAATGAGTGTTTTCGTGCGAAATGATCCTAATTTTCAAGCGAAATAGTGATTTCGTACGAAATAGTTCACGCGAAATAATGATTTCGTGCGAAACCAACCAAATCTCACACGAAATACTGATTTCGTACGAAATAAACTAGCTTTTCAAGCGAAATGAAAGATCTATTCCGTGCGAAATACTGCTGATGTCATCATGTCGGCCATAATTTTGTCAATTTGAACAGGTTTTAGTTCGAATTTTGGTCCAAATCTTTCAAGGCTTTGTTAAAACACTGTTACGCATATAATGTGTGAAATTCAAACCTTTTTAACCATTAAAACTTGTAAATTTTGAAAAAGAAGGTGTAGATATCAGAATTTTGAATTGAATCGGTAAGAACTCTTCCTCCTGAGCTCTGATACCAATTGTAGGATCGTTTTCACGACCAAACGAGACGTTCAGTAGAGTTTTTTCTCAATACGAAAGGCGGAAACAGACGTATCGAGTTGATTTCGCTTGAGATTCACTTTAACTGTCTTGTTTATTGATAAAATCACTTTTTACAGCCTGGAGACACTTCGACAGCACCTCGGTACCGGAATCACAAAGTTACAAATGAAATGGCACATCAAGTATTTATAGGGCTGGCTATTTCGTACGAACATGCTCACACGAAATGGTTATTTCGTGCGAAATGACCAGTTGATTTCGTGCGAAATGACAGTTAGTCATTTCGTGCGAAATACCCCTTCAACACATATTTGACATTTTTCTCATACTACGTACCCTGATCTATCTATCTAGTACAAGACTCGATACAAGACGAAGTCGACAGACGTATGCACCAACATTTTACGTGTCGTTTAGCTAATCATGAAAACTAACTTGAATGGGCCGCAAACTCACTTAACACTCACACGTTTGGGCCTGCGACCACACCCTGCTTACTTTACCCTAGGCCAACGTAAATGAGGCCCAACCCAAACTTACACACACATTATATCTTAATGGAGATAAGAGACTTGGGCCGGCCATTGTGTACACATATAATAGATTGTATGTGGCTCCTTGTGTTACCTCAGGCCCAAACCGAGCCCAACTCCCCTCCCCATTATTTACGTACATCTTGTATAAAGTTTCTCAACTCCTTGCAAACCCTACACTCCTCTAAATCACGACGACAGTAGATACACCCCTTCGAGGCAGCATCATCTCATTCAAAACGCGTTTCTTGGTTAGTAATCTTGTATTTAAGTTAAGTCCTACTTCTGTGATCTTGTTCTTGTGTGTTCTTGGTTTACAAAGAAGGTGTACGTATGTTCTATGATGTGTATGATTTTGTAAGTTATCGTTGATGTGCATGAATGTTTACAACCCTGATTTACGATGTGGAACTTATGTGTATGTTAGCAATTGAGGAATCCTCTAAATTAATAACGAACCAACTGTGGTAAGATCATTAGGGCAGTCGTATTCGAACCAAGAGAGACTTGCAACTATGAATCCATGTTTGGTATCTTCTAAAAGGATTATGCGTATGAATATGAATTACAATTTATTGGTCTAATCAATTGGCTTGTTGGTATTTGGTTGTGGATTAAATGATAATAAGGATCTAGGTAATTGATCGTTAATCATATTAAGTGTTGTTGCCAAATAAGAACATGTAATAGGTTGTGAGTTTGTTGGTTGAGCTGATTTAAATGATAATGAATGATTATGTGATGAGCTGCTAGTTATTGTGACTGGATCAGGCAAATAAAAAAAATGGCTATTGTGACTTGATTATGTAATTCATATCAATTAGAGTCTTAAGGTTAGATGGAATGTAGATTGGGGGGCAAAACTAATGGACTGCGAGTCTTGGGTGACGGGTGTCGTGTGGGTAAGGTTGAGACCCAATAAGAACCGGCCCACTTCACTTAACAGGATTACTGTCGGGCCACATTCAGGTTGGGGCTGAGGGAGTGACATTGGGCCACGCAACTTAAGCATTTCAGGTTGGGTCACGAAGTGAATAGGTTTAGTGGGTTAAATGATTAAGTCCTACAATCTGTGTTGGGCTTAACTGTAATTGGGCCGCACAACACTTGTAATGAATCCGTTTAAACCATTGGGCCATACATGTTTAATAATTGGGCTTGAAGTGTATGCTAGTAAATTATATATGTATGTATGTGGAATGTTTGAGCGATTACATGTTAAGCGATTGTTCGGTGGCTCTAGATGAATGAATAAGCTGTCATGATTTGAATTACATGTGTGCGTTACATGTTCAATAAATGTGGCTGATGTGAATAATGAATACGTGAATTATTTGTACGTGAAAGGTGTGGTACATATGCATGTAGAACTGACTGTTATCGGTAACCCTTTTAGGACGTGTTTGTTCAACTGAATAACAAGTAACAAATCTTACCGAGCAAACCAAAGGTGAGTTCATCTCTTGAGCATGCGTCCCCGTGGTTGGGACAGTCAATTGGGTATTCCTGGGAGGAATGGGTCTTTGGTAAATCATTGGGTATTCCTGAGAGGAATACATCTCTTGGTTAAAACGTGAATGTTAGATAATACACTCTTTCCTATCATTTTAAGTCCCATCTTATTCCGAATAGTTACCTGAGAGGTAACGGGGTGTTAGTTGATAGCGCTATTAGGCTTGGCAACCTCACACCGTACCTGAGAGGACGGGCGTGAACTAATGACCTTAAATCATGACCATTGCATAGATAGGGGGCAGTGGGGACGAGCAAAAAATCTGGTAGCCATCTTGTACAATACTTGGGTTATTATCTACATTATCATCAATGAACTGAACTAAACACATGGTAACTAACGTTTTCGTAAAACTATGAACTCACCATCGTTGTCTGATACACTTGTTGCATGCTCGCAGGTCGTTAGATGTCTTGGATTGGAACTTGCTGTCTGGTGTAGCTGGAGTGGTCATGGGTCGAACTGGATGGATACATGTGTTGGAAATATTGATATGACACGTTGGTTTTGAAACAGTTAAACTATGATTTCTTTTATTTGCTTCCGCTGAACATGTTGGTTTTCATTTAAACTTATCGATGGTACTTTTCATTAATAATTGATGATTTTTATCTAGAAACTTGTTGTGAGTTCAACATGATTAGTGGCTCGTTATTGGTACGTCACACGCCTAACAGGGTTAATATGGGTGGTATTTTGGGGGTGTGACACTTACGACTCTGGAACTTGCCATGACAATACATTCCCGGTCCTTACCAACTTAAACCCAAGTAAGTAAATGATGGAGGCATTAGGACTAACCTTTTTTCTTTTCAACACCATTATTTTTCTTTTTTTTACCACCTACCCAAAAATCCCCCTAGTTAACCCCTTTGAGCCTAAACCTTTTCATTTCTAAACCCACAAAACAAAAACCCTTTACCCACCAAAACCTTTTTCTTTTAGACCCTTTGTTTTAGTAAAAAGCTCGGTCTTCTTGTGACGTTCCTTATAAAAAAATGAAGTCTAGCAATAAACAAACAAGTTCCTCAAAGAAACTTTGTTTGAAAATGCTTAGCTTGAATAAAAGTCACAAAAACAAAAAGTTTTGCGACGACCGACGTTTTTTACTCTTTTAGCCATTTTTACTAACCACTAACCCAAAACCACCTACCTTTAACCCAAGCCTAACCCTTCCCCAAGTCCTCTTGATATTTACAAAGGTTTATAGTTAAAAATGAGGAGGATTGATTGCTTGGCAAGCTTATGGTAGTAGTAAGTTCCATGCCGGTCTCGAGTGTTTCACAAAAATACATCTTCGGCCGAGTGTTGAGTGATCTCCCGTGAGGTATGTGAACTTGTATATAAATAGAATTTTACAAAGGAATGTTATGCCCAAATAAGTAATTTCTCTTATGAAACGTTCTAAATAAATCACAACGAATAGGATCGTAAATAAGTATAAAAATAAAACCCAATAAAGATCTTGGATTCCCGACACTCAAGACAAGCCAAAACTTCTCTTCTACCCATTCCATTTGGGCGTGTAAGCCACAAAATAAAGAGTTTTGCTTGAGGACAAGCAAAGATTCAAGTGTGGGGGTATTTGATGTGCGTAAAATGCAACATATAAATTACATCAAATGAGGCATAAAACTAACCCTTTTTTAGTACTAATGTTGGAGAAAGTATGCTTTTGTCTTCCTTTTGTATTTTCAGGACCAAATGAGCTTAATTGAACAAAAGGAACAATTATGCAGCAAAATCTAACATAAATACAAGAAAAGGAATAAACGTGGCATGCCCGACCCCTCGACAGCATCTTCCCAAGCAAAAACAAGTGAACAGAAGGCTGACCACGGCCCCGTGCCCAGCGGACACGGGGGCGTGGCCAGGTGCCTGCAGAAAAGACAAAGTCATAGAAGCTTCTATTCCCAACACGGTAGCGTGCCCAGCTCAACACGGGCCGTGGTCAATGCTAAGATTTGTAGAATCTTGCAAATCTTGATAGTACAGATACACTTCTGCACAAGGGGTCGTGCCCAGCGAACACAGGGGCGTGTGGAGCTAATGCAGACAAATTGTAATTAATGAAGAAAGAGAAGAAGGATGGCCACGGGGCCGTGTCCAGCGGACACGAGGCCGTGTCCGGGCTTCTGTACAGGATATAAATAGGGGTACTTGGCTCACTTCAAAGGCATCCCTTGGCAAACCACCTCTCTCCCACTTCACCCACACTCCACCACCACTACAACACCCACATCCACCACCATCATCCATCATCCACCTTAGAGTGTGTGTAGTACTCTCGGGATCCAAGATTGATAGTAAGAGTTCTTGACAATCAAAGGCCATGTTTGCCTAAGTCTCTTACATCGCTTGGTGAAGACAAGCATTTAGTGTAATACTTTTGATTTTTAATCTTTTCGCACATTTTATTTGGTTTGTATTAATGACTTTTATAACTAGTCTCTTATGTTGAAGGTGAAACTTCCTTATCATTTGTCTGTGGTGTCTTGGCGTTATTTTATTGTCTATATAAAATAAAAGATTTACACCATTCATATCTCTACGGTCTATATAGAGATATGTTGGCTACCTGGTCGGGGGTTAAGGAAATGGTTTGGTAAGGTTCTTGCCTTGTTTAGTGTATAGATCCTGCAAGGACCTGGGTCAAGCTTACTAGGACCTCCTTGAATACCCACTTGTATTGGATGGCGGGGGTGTGAATGGCTTGATCCCCTCATATGTAAACTACTATTAATAAATTAATCCGGCTACTTGGGATTGTATCCCTGCTAACTCAAACCACTTAGCCGATGGTAACGTCACCTTCAAAAGAGGGGCCTACCACTTTACGCGTTAATAACTTAATTAATTATCTTTCAATATTCTGACTTAGGATTGTATCCTTGCTGACTCAAACTACGGGGTTGAGGGTAACGTCACCTTTAAAAGAGGGGCCTACTACTATAACTAAGATAATCTCTTAAAAAGTGCAAAAGTGCGGAAATCATCAAAAGTTACACTAAAGGCGAGTCGGATCTAAGTGATTCATCTTGTCTATCTGTTTTTATTTTATTTTTATTTTTCAGCATTTTTAGTTTTTATTTTGAGTAAACTGCCATTTTGGTCCCTGTGGTTTGGTCACTTTGCCATGTTAGTCCAAAACTCAAACCTTTTGCATCTGGGTCCCTGTGGTTTCTGTTTTATTGCCATTTTGGTCCAAAAATGAAATTAGTTCGTATTTGTCTTATAAAATCCTGTTATTTTGTCCTTTTCGCAGGGGCAAAATGGTCATTTCTTTTTTATAAATAAATACCAGATTTTATAAGACAAATATGACCTGATTTGCCCCTGAGGAAAAGGACAAAATTGTAGGATTTTATAAGACAAATATGACCTGATTTCATTTTTGGACCAAAATGGAAATAAAACTGAAACCACTGGGACCCAGATGCAAAAGGTTTGAGTTTTGGACTAAAGTGGCAAAAGTGACCAAACCTCAGGGACCAAAATGGCAGTTTACTCTTTTATATTTAATGTTTAAAACCTTTTCTAAACTTTTGATTTGATTAGACGTTGAGGATAAACCGGTACTAAAAGCTCTTGTGTCCTTGGACGACCTCGGTATCTTGCCAACACTATACTACGCTCACGAAGGGTGCACTTGCCCATGTGTGTGTTTAAGTGTTAGTAGAATATCGTGTTTTATATATTTAAAACTTGATTAATGTGTTAAAAAGGGCTTAAAATATAGATAAAAACATATCACACCTAACACACACCAAGTTTTTGGCGCCGTTGCCTGGGACACAAGGATTTTAAGAAAGTTAGGAATCAACGGCCTAATCGTTTTTTCTTATTTTTCAGTTTTTTTTTTAGGATTTTTCTAAACTTTTCAGTTTCTGTAGACTGCAGCATAGGGCCATGCCTGGTCGGACACGGGCCATGCCCAACATTCTTACTAAGATTTTTTATTTTCCGAGTTACAGAGAGCTGAGCACGGGGCCGTGTTGGTGCAGCACGAGGCCGTGTCGAACTCTCCAGTAACAGGGATCCGGAAAACAATCACTGTAACCACCACCACGGGGCCGTGTTCAGCTGAGCACGGGGCCGTGGTGAAACTTCTGACCAACAATCTTTTTGTTTTTATCGCAGGACTTCGAACCCAGGCGCCGCACCTGAACTTCCTACGCAGTGCATGAGCTCCAGTTCCAATAAAGACATAAAAGAACCTCTAGACGAACCCGAACGCTTTCTAAGAAAAAGACTTAAAGCAAAAATCCAAAAGAAAGTTTCGGGGGACCCACTTCCCATGGCGGATCAACGTACCCTAATGGATTACCTACGACCCACAGTAGGTAATCTCGGCGTCGCTATCAATGCACCGAATGTCGATGCCAACAACTTCGAACTTTGGCCGCATTTGATTCAAATGCTCTAAAACTCCGCAACTTTCCATGGGCTTGCGGACGAAGATCCCCATTTACATATTACCAACTTCTTGGAAATATGTGATACTTTTCGGATCAACGGAGCATCAAACGACGCCATCCGCCTCCGAATGTTTCCATTTTCACTAAAAGACCGAGCTAAGGCTTGGCTCAATACCCTCCCAAATGGTTCGGTAAACACTTGGGATGAACTAGCCCAAAAGTTCTTATATAAGTTTTTCCCTCCCTCTAAAACGGCTAAATTAATGACTGAAATTAATACATACTTACAAGTATCCACTTTCTATAATGGGTTGTTGCCATACACGAGACAAACACTTGATTCTAGCTCCGGGGGACTTCTAGGTAATCGTCGCCCAAATGAAATTTATAATCAAATTGAGGAAATTTCTCAAACCAATTTTCAATGGCACACTCCCCGAGCGCACCTCTTTACAAGCCCAAATCGAGGCCCTCTCTTCAAAAATCAAAAAGTTAGAAATGGCAAAAATGGCCTCGGTTATGGCTTGTGAAGGATGTGGTGGGCCACATGAAAATTGGAGTTGTTTGAAAGAACTAGATAATCAAACTGAAACGGTAAACTACATTGATAATAGACCTAGGCCGTCGGGTCCTCCAACGGGTACCTACAACCAAGGAAGGTGTAACCACCCTAACCTTGGTTGGAGAGAAACCGGCAATTGTGGTAACCAACAAAACCAAAACCAAGGAACAAACTTTCAACAACCAGGAATGAGTCACAAAATTTCTCTCTACAACAACAAGGGGGACGAGAGAGGCTTGAAGATACTATCTCACGCCTCATCTCCGGCACCGAAAAGAAAAACTCGGATCGATTTCAACAAATGGAATCGAATTTTAGAAATCAACAAGCTAGTATTCAAAACATTGAAAAACAACTAAATCAACTAGCACAAAATTTCTCCGAGAGACCACAAGGCGCGTTACCCAGCAATACCGAAACCAACCCAAAGGCGCAAGTGCATATCATCACATTGAGAAACCGTACCGTAGGTCCCGAGGAGGCGCCACTACCTGAAAAGAGTCCGTCCAACCAGACCACAACTTCACCAACACCCCAAAATGTGACGACTCCTCCAAATCATGAACCTACTAAGAACCCCCCCCCCCAGTACCATACCCCGGTCGGTTACTTCACCAAAAGACCGATGAGCAATTCTTAAAATTCATAAACTTACTAAAACAATTGCACATCAGTCTTCCATTTGTAGAGGTCCTCACTCAAATGCCTAAATATTCAAAATTTATGAGGGACTTTCTCACTCACAAAAGAAAAATTGAAACACTGCAATTGGTTAATTTAAGCGAAGAGTGCTCCGCCTTACTACTCAATAAACTCCCACAAAAGAAAATCGACCCAGGAAGCTTCACCATCCCTTGTTCCATTGGGGGATCACCCATACGGAACGCGCTACCGACCTTGGGGCTTGCATCAATCTCATGCCCGCATCAATGTTAGACCGAATCGGACTAGGTAAAACAAGCCCCACAAAGATGAGCATACAACTCGCCGATAGGTCTATCAAATATCCACAAGGTGTCGCCGAAAATCTATTGGTAAAGGTTGGAGACTTTGTCTTCCTGGCCGACTTTGTCCTACTAGATATGGAGGAAGACACCGAAGTACCACTCGTTCTAGGAAGACCATTCCTAGCTACCGCTCATACAGTGGTTGATATGAATGGTGGGAAGTTAACATTAAGGGTTGGAGACAAAGAGATGGAGTTCGGGGTTGGCAAAAGAGTAGAAGACAATGACCCGGTCAACTACATGAATGTCATAGACTCAAGCTTGGATGATGCTCTCTGAAGGTGAAACATGGGATGCAAAACATCCCACTTGGGTAACATATGACTGACTTTGGGTCTAGCCAAGGACTCTTATAAACGTGGCGCACCACGGAGGCATTCCGCAGAACTATCCTTAGTTTTAGTTTAGATTAACTTTTATGTTTTCTAGTTTAGATTTACTTTTCAGGAATAAAACACACTCGAAATGGTGGAGGTTACTAAGGCAAACTTGAACCCACACCCCATGCACAAAAACAGAGCCTCCCGACAATTTTTCTTCATTACAGCAAGATCAGCACGCGGCCGTGCTCAGCCCAACATGCCCCCGTGCCCACAGATCTGCAGAAAACGCCCAGTTCAGGTAACTGGACACGAGGCCGTGTTCACTGAACACGCCCCCGTGCCCAGCCTTCTGTTAAAATATGATACTGGCGATCTGAATACGGGGCCGTGCCCGGACCAACACGGGTCCGTGCCCAGTCGCCCAGTAACATAAATTTTGTTTTTAAAACACCTTTTTACAGATTCGATCAACCTAAAAACTTATTTTTGGGACACATTGAGGACAATGTGTAATTTAAGTGTGGGGGGGATGCTAAAACCTTGAATTTTGCAAGTCCTAATAACAAGCCTTACACAAAACTCTATTGGAACCGGTAATCACCCCAATTTTTTTCAAAAACTTTTCGTTTTTTTTACTTGTCTTGGTTTAATTTGGGAATAACAAGTTCTAAAAAGGTTATATTTTTACAAATTTACAACCGATAGCGTCATGATAAAAAGAACCAACATAAGAAAATTATGAAACGGCATGACAAATCTAGTTAAAATTTAATTATATATACTTGATCACATTATAAACTCATTCCCACAAAATGTGAGTTTTGAGCCTTTATTGAGCATACAAGCATACATCTTTAAACTAAATGCTCATTTTTCGTTTCTTGTGTGAATAGCCGCTTGGTTTCTTACGACTCTAGAACTTGCCATGACAATACATTCCCGGTCCTTACCAACTTTAACCCAAGTAAGTAAATGATGGAGGCATTAGGACTAACATTTTTTTCTTTTCAACACCATTATTTTTCTTTTTTTTTACCACCTACCCAAAAATCCCCCTAGTTAACCCCTTTGAGCCAAAACCTTTTCATTTCTAAACCAACAAAACAAACACCCTTTACATACATCAAATCAATCTCTATCTTATATCGCATACACTTTAACTTTAACAAGCATCATGAACAGACCTTGCACAAGGATCATCATCCAAATTATAAAAATCCAACTTTGGTAGCATAACAAAACCCTAGCCTTTATAAGCAACATTCAACTTCTAATACCCATGACTTTGTCAAAACGTCACATAGAAACAATCATCTATCAAATGAAATCATGTACAATCACTCAACATATGCATCATTAATTAAGTATGCACCTTTATCATGTATTATCATCCAAATAATAGTTAGTATACTAACCGGATCATGCGGGATGTAAAAGTGTGTAGAAAGATCAAGAAGTAAAGCTTCCAAGAATGATAAATGCTGATTATCTTCAAGGTGTGAAGGTTGCCATCAAGGTCCAAGGAAAGGAGAAGGTTTGGTGTATCTTTTAGGCTTTTTAGAGAGAGAAAGTTGGAGAGAGAGAGAGAGAAAGAATGTTCTAGGGATTGTTGCCAAGAATGATTTGTTGCCAACATTTCTTTATGTCGGCTGATGTGGGGGCTTTATACAAGTCCAAGAATACCGCACACTTGTGTGTGCGCCCCTTATAGGGTGTGCGGTCTCTTAGGGTTTCTTGTGGGCTGCTATTGGGCCAGGATAAGTGTGTACGGTCTCCTAATTAATGAAAGTGTGCAAGCCCAATCCAAAACACTTAAAGGGGTGTGCGGCTAAAAGGTAATGTGTGGCCGAGGGAGTGTGTGATGGTTCGCATTATTAAACATACATTTATCATTATAATCACACATATACACACACATATATATATATAGATAACGCTTATGATATAAAAACCTCGTTCATTAAATTCACATAGTCACAACATAAAAAGAAACGTGCAGGAGAACCCGAAGTGTCACATTATCCCTAAGTTCAATGAAATTCGTCCTGAAATTAACTCGCAGCCACTGACAAGCTAGTGTATTAAGACGTTTTCGTGGGGTGTCACATCATCCCCCTGTTGGTTTGGATTTTGTCCTGAAATTCAGTAGTAGCTTCAGTGCTGGAAGTGTTTGTAAACAACTAGGGATACTTGCGCATCATCTGGTCTTCCCATTCCCATGTAAACTCCAGGCCACGGCGTGAGTTGCAACAAACTCAAATTATAGTTATCCTGCTTCGCTTGAGGGTCTTGCTTTCTCAATCCATGATCTCGACCGGTTCCTCAATGAAGCGTAGTTAATCGTCGATTGTGAGTTCCTTAAATGGAACAATGAGGGTTTCATATGACAGACACTTCTTCAGATTTGACACGTGAAAAATGTTGTTGTGATAACCCGAACTTTCAAGGTTAGGAATACCTAATTCCATGACCTTTAGCTCGTATCGTTACATTTCAGCTGCCATTATATGTTGTAATCAGGTGTACGCAATGTTAAACTTGCTTGTTTATAATTGATTATTATTGAATGAATGTGAGTTTATTTGGATATTATGTGAATCAATTATTAATATTAATACAACCTAGTCGCACATCATTTCTGAGTTGCACACTATTCTTGGGTCTGTACACTCTCTAATTGTTGTCCTCGGCCCAATTCTCTCGAGCACGGGCTAAGCCCAGTTCACTTAATGGGGCACATATACACATACAACTTTGTGTGTGGCACTCATAATATTGTAAATCACACAAAAGAGCAAACCCTAGCACTCTATCCTTTCTCTCTTGGATCGACGGCAACCCTTCCTCCCTTGAAGCTCCATCTCTCTTATTCTAATCACCTTCTTGCTACTCCACATCTCTTGGTTAGTTATCACCTTTTGTATTAGAGTTCCTTGTTGTGTTTGATCATGTTTTGCTTGATGATCGATGCTTGATGGTATGAGGATAATGACGATCTAGAGTTGCTAGAAATTATGTGTGTACGATTTGAAAGGGGTGAATGATGTTAGATGTTTAGGGCTCTATGATAGTAGAGTTCTTGATGAATACCTTGTAATAAAAAACTGTTATAATTGATCTAGAAGTATACTTGATGTTAATCGATGATCTGGGGTTGTTTATATATAAACTTTTGATGATTATCAAGTATAGACCAGTCGTTATTGTTGCTTTGATGATACATGAGAACTAGGGTTTGTATGATGATGAGTTTTTATTGAAATAATTGTGCTAATTGATCCGATTCGAATGTGTATTATGATGCTAATTTCTATTAATGGTTAAATGATGATTAGAGTTCATGTTAATCCTAGAACACGTTGTTGATTGTGTTGATATGGATGTAACGGCTGCAAATTAGGGTTAGTATGAATCTATGGAAAGTTGTTTTGATTTTGTGAAATATGGACGGTTACTGGTTTGACCAGAAAGACGGAACCTCATAGGGTCGTACACTCAACAGTGACCGCAGACCTACTTGTTTCACACTAGGGGTACCACGTGTACCACACACCCCAAATAGAGTACCATCTGTAATACATCTGGTACAACCAGACCATGCACGATCACACACTTGAAGTAGACTGCACAGTGCATAGTGACTGCACACTCAAACTGAAGTATACCCTTTGTTGTACAAGATCATTGATTCAAATGTACAAACTATTCATGCATTACCACACACTATCAGGTGGCCGCACACTCTTTGGCATGCCGCACACCTGATAGTTGGCCGCACATTCACTTGGGCTTTACATCCACTTGGGTTGTACACTTTGTTGGGTCGCACACGTCCCATTGGGCCACATACAGAACTTGGACCGCACACTCTTATGGACTGAGATGTTTCTGTTCACCAGCATGGGATTTTGTTATATTATTTATGTGATATGTGTTAGTTACGTGTAGAAATACGTGGACTACTTATACATGAACCTAACTGTTACTGGTAACCATAATAGGAATTGGTTGACCAACTTTGAACAATTAATATAACTTGCCGAGCAACTCTAAGGTGAGTTCACTGCTCTTTTACAAGCATGCGTCCCGGTGGGACAAACATACCAACTTTTATTCCAGGAAGGAATGCCTTACAAATGATGTAGTTAATTCGATGTTAGATAATCAACTCACTCTATCACCAAAGTCCCTACGTACTACTGAACTAGTTGCCTGGAGGGCAACGGGGTATTAGTTGATAGCGCTATAAGGCTTAACAACGTCACATCGTACCTGGAGAGGACGTGGGTGAACTAATGACCTTAAACACATGACCAATGTTGATAGGCATTATTGGTGAGGGAAAACAACAGACGTCACCGCGGTAGTATCGAGTTATTATTAACAAGACTTAAACTAAGCATTTGCCAACTATATGTTAAACAAAAACTGTGAACTCGCCAGCTTTATGCTGATACACTTTTTATGCATGCTTGTAGGTCGGTAGACACACTGATATGGGACATGCAGTCTGGGATGCCGGTGTGGTAGTGGGTCGTGACACTTTGGAAGACGTTTAATGTTGATATGTTTTCAAACAATATGATGTTGAATTGGTTGAATAATCATTTATGCTTCCGCTAAATGTAATTTTTTTTGAACGAATCTTTTGAATTACACTATTCACGTTGAATGGGATTTCGAATTTATATTATGACTAATAGTTCAATGTGATTAGTGGCTAGATCCTGGTACGTCACACGCCCTGCGATGTTTTCCGCATGTGGTATTTTGGGGGTGTGACAGTTTGGTATTAGAGCCACTGGTTATGGTGAACTAGGTTTTAAAACACTTTTATAAAACCAGACTATAATCGAAACAGTTCCAAAAGCGACCATGACACCCCGCTCCAGATTGCATGGTTCGTCCTTTAACTACTATATACATTACATGTCTAGCATAGACTTATGTATAACATTACATATAGTTGTATACTCAGCACTACAGTACGATTACATGTATTACTTGTTTACATTATGATGCATCGTTAGTATGATATAATCTTTAGACTTTTGTGATCTTTACCATTTTTTACAACATCCGTTTTGACACTCGAATCTGAGTAACCTTTTAACACAAGTTAAGAGGAACTGAGATGAACATGCAAATCACATTATCATTACGGGTGAACACGTAATAATAAGCTGGGGTGCATGTAAATCCCAATAAGGCTTAGCAAGTGTGAGATGATTCTGACCCATTATCCGACATAGTGGGAGATTCAATAACCTATAGGAGTCACAACGATGATTGATTTCTACTCAATCGTGATCCTTACTCTTCCCACTCTTCCTGTAAATGCAGAACCATGAATGGACGTGGTGGACGTGCCGGTAGACGCAGTGGATGTGGAAATATCGTCATGACTCAGGCAGAGTTGACGAATCTAATTAATACACATGTGACTGAAGCCTTAGCAGCTCAACAAGCTGGTACGATACTTAAAAGACGACTCTTGTTCCTTAATCGTATACCCAACTCTCATTCGTGCGTTGAACTTTCTTTTATCTTCAGGTCAACACGTGAACCAAAATCAGAACAATCCGTCTGTCTGTACGTTCAAAGCGTTTATGGATTGCAAGCCACAAACGTTCAGTGGAACCGAAGGTGCAGTGGGACTACTCCGTTGGTTTGAAAAGGCTAGAATGGATTTTGCTATGTGTAACTGTCTGGTCGGAGATAGAGTGAAGTATTCTTCGAGCACTTTGGAGGACGGTGCCTTAACCTGGTGGAATGCCCAAGTCCAGATGTTGGGGATCGAAATGGCAAATGCTACTACTTGGGATGATTTCAAGGAGTTGATGCGAGAGGAATACTGTCCTCGTGGCCAAATTCAGAAACTGGAGAACGAGTATTACAATTTGAAAATGGTAGGATCACAGATCGAAGCTTATACGAAACGATCTCATGAACTTACAAACATGTGCCCAAACTTATCAAACCCACCACACAGGAGGATCGAGCTGTACATCAACGGTTTAGTGTCGCAAATCAAGGGTAGGGTGACTACGGCAAACCTCGATAACTTACTTTGGATCATCCGACTGGCCCACAAGTTTACTGACCATGAAGTCGAACGTGGTTCACTACCAGCGCGCGGTGTTGCGACTGCTCCTGCCACTGATAGCAAACGCAAGTGGAATGATTCGGACAAGGCTTCCAACTCAAATCAGCAACAGAAGAGAGTGGATAACAACACCAATCGCAGCTTCAACCAGTCTCCCCCTACCAATCAAAACCAGAATAGCAACCAGAACCAAGGCTCTTACGCAGGTAAGCAACCGAAGTGAAACTACCACCACTACGGCCAGTGCACTCGAATGTGTCAAAGGCGTGACTAGGTGGGCTACATGGAAAAAAACTGTAGAGCTTCGTTCCCAAAACAACAACAACAGCAACATCAACAGCAGCAACAGCAACAGCCACAACTACAACAGAGATAACAGCTGTAGCAGAACCAGGGTAATCGGAAAGGATGCTACCAGTGTGGAAACGAGGGCCATATCAAGAAGGATTGCCCAAGATTGAATCAGAACGCTAACGACAACACTGGGAACAACAACAACGGTAATAATGGTGGAAATGGTGCTCGTGGGAGAGCATTTACCATTGGTGCCGGTGATGCCAGGAACAATGGCAACGTCATGACCGGTACGTTTTCTGTGAACAATCTTTTCACCTCTGTATTGTTTGACTCTGGTGCCGACTACAGTTACATGTCCTTGAAATTAAGTAGACTATTAGGATCAACTCTGACACCTCTCGAAACCAAACACGTCGTAGAATTGGCTGATGGTAAGTCAATTGAAGCGTCTCATGTCCACGTAGGGTGCAAACTCGATCTTTTAGGCCAAATGTTTGACATTGACCTTCTTCCTGTTACTCTTCGTAGCTTTGATGTAGTCATCGGTATGGACTGGTTGTCCAAGCACCGAGCAGAAATCCTCTGCAAAGAGAAAATCGTTCGTATTCCTCTCCCTAAGGGAGATTCACTGGCTGTTCAGGGTCACCGAGTGGTGCCACGGTTGGCATCATTTCGACTATGATAGCCCAGAAGTGCTTACGGAAGGGTTAACCTGCTATACTAGCGCTTGTTACTGATACTCAGTCTGAGAAAAAGAAGATCGAAGACATTCCAGTCATTCGTGACTTTTCCGATGTGTTTCCCGAAGAACTTCCAGGACTACCTCCACACCGTCAGATGGATTTCCAGATCGAGCTTACACCATGAACAACACCGATTGCTTGCGCTCCTTATCATCTTGCACTGGGGGAATTGCAAGAGCTGTCAAATAAACTCCAGGAACTGTTGGATAGAGGTTTTATCCGACCTAGTTCTTCATCATGGGGAGCCCCAGTCCTATTCGTGAAGAAGAAAGACAGGTCTTTCCGAATGTGTATCGACTATCGTGAACTCAATAAAGTGACGGACAAGAATCGTTATCCTCTTCCTCACATTGATGATCTGTTTGACTAGCTGCAAGGGTCAATCTTCCACTCAAAAATCGATTTAAGGTCGGGCTATCACCAGATGAGAGTCCGAGAGGAGGATATTCCCAAAATAGCTTTCCGAATGCGGTACGACCATTACGAGTTTTTGGTCATGCCATTCGGATTAACCAATGCACCTACGCTCTTCATGGACCTCATGAACCGTGTATGCAAACCGTATCTTGACGACTTTGTCATTGTGTTTATCGATGACATTCTGATCTATTCTAAGAGCAAGGAGGACCATGAGAGGCACTTGCGTCTTATCTTGGAACTCCTGAGGAAGGAGCAGTTTTACGTAAAATTCTCCAAATGTAACTTCTAGATTCGAGAAGTACACTTTCTTGGTCACGTGGTCAACGAATAGGGAATACACGTAGATCCAACAAAGATCGATTCCATCAAGAATTGGACGGCACCGAAGACTCCTACGGAGGTGCGATAATTTCTTGGTCTCGTAGGGTATTATCGCAGATTTATTGAGGGATTCTCAAAAATCGCTCAACCTCTTACCACTTTAACACGGAAAGGTGTCGCGTATTCGTGGGGAGCGAAACAGGAAAGCGTCTTTCAACTCTTAAAACAAAAAATCTACAGTGCACCGATATTATCCTTACTCGGTGGTACGGATGATTTCATGGTGTACTGTGATGCTTCTATTCAGGGTCTCGGTTGTGTTTTGATGCAACGTGAGAAAGTGATAGCCTATGCTTCTCGGCAGTTGAAGATTCACGAGAAGAACTACACGACTCACAACTTGGAATTGGGGGCCGTGGTCTTTGAGCTTAAATCGAGAGGCATTACTTGTATGGTACTAAATGAACTTTTTATACCGACCACAAGAGCCTTCAGCATATCTTTGACTAGAAAAAGTTGAACATGCGACAACGTCGCTAGGTGGAACTCTTAAACGATTACGATCATGCCATCAAGTATCATGCATGCAAAGCCAATGTTGTAGCTGACGCCCTCAGTCGGAAGGAAACTACTAAATGTGTTCGAGCCCTACAACTCACTATCCATTCCAACCTTCCTGACCAGATTCGCTCTACCCAAGCAGAAGCGTTGAAGGATGAGAACCTTCAAGTTGAATCCATGCGGGGCATGGAGAAGCAACTCGTAACTAAATCTGACGGTATTCGCTATTTCATGGAGCGGTTATAGGTCCCTTTATAAGGCAATCTCAGAAATCTTGTGATGGATGCATCGCACAAATCTTGGTATTCTGTTCATCCAGGTTCTGATAAGATGTATCAGGATCTGAAAATCTTGTATTGGTGGCCGAACATGAAAGCTAACATAGCAACGTATGTGAGCAAATGCTTGACTTGTGCGAAAGTCAAAGTAGAACACCAAAAACTGCCTGGTTTGCTTCAGCAACCAGAACTGCATATGTGGAAATGGGAACAGATTTCCATGGATTTCATCACTGGTTTAACAAGAACTCAAAGCAGAAATAATACCATTTGGGTGATCGTTGATCGTCTGACAAAATCTGCACACTTCCTTGCGATCAAGGAAACTGACAAGTTTTTGCAACTTGCAAATATTTACTTGAAAGAAGTAGTTTCTAGGCACGGGGTGCCGACTTCTATCATTTCTGATCGCGATCCGCGTTTTGTGTCTGATTTGTGGCACACGATGCTAAAATCATTCAGCTCACGTCTAGACATGAGTATTGCTTATCACCCTCAGACGGATGGTCAAAGCGAATGAACCATCCAGACACTCGAAGACATGTTGCGAGCATGTGTGATCGATTTTGGTAAAGGTTGGGAAAGACCTTTACCTTTGGTAGAGTTTTCCTACAACAATAGTTATCACTCTAGCATTCAGGCAGCTCCATTCGAGGCATTGTATGGAAGGAAATACCGATCTCCTCTTTGTTGGGTTGAGGTGGGTGACAGCTGTAAGTCCCGAAACCGAGATCACAATGATATCGCACTAACTTGTAAGGTGGCGGAATCACACAAACAAGTTGTAAAAGAAACAAGAGAGATGAAAAGAAGGATTCTTTGATTCAAATGATTGCCTCAACTAGCATACAATATGATGTCTAATACAAGGAAGCTTAAGTCACCAACCAACTCCTAATGACATGACACCTCTATTTATAGTAAGTGTTTAGGGAGAGTGCTCCCTAAACCCTAGGCCCAACTTTCCCAAAAAGCCCATTTACAATATTAACCCCCAAATACCCGTTAATCCACTATGCTGCTTATCTATAAACCTTCAAGGGCCTAACAATCTCCCCCTAGGTTTACTAGATCAGTAGATTCATCAAACAGCGGGACTGGCTTGCTCATTTTCTTGATCAGGAGCGAAAATGTGATGATTGAGAATGTTGGCAGCAGCACTTGTCCAACCCTTGGCACATTCTTCATACTTCTCATTTGTGAGAATTTGATGAGCGTTAAGAATCAGAATATCTTCCTCATGAAAACTCATCAGGTCATAGGAGTTGGGGATCCTGATGGCTTGTTCTTCCGTCACAATAACAGCTTCGGCCATTTTCGGGTCATAAGCCCAGAAGTTGAAATTCTTCAGAATTCCCCTTTCATACATGTTCACGATTGGAACAATCTTCTCTTTATCAGTTGCTGGCCAAATCACGGACCTGATAGTATGTTTAGTATATGGATCACGAACTCCAAGATTTCTCTTCACAGTGGGCTCAGCCGTTTTCATTGTTGCAAAGTTTCTTTTCACTTCCCGCTCAAGTCTTGAGTGGAACGCCCAACCTCTACCCCTCTGATTTGGCTGTGGATCATAGTAAGGGGCTTGCAGAAGGCTCTTTAAATCAATCTTTGTCCATGATTCAAACTGAGCTTCTTTTATGTAGTATTCTCGATGACCACTCTTATATTTGATTAACCACATGTTTTTGTCATGCTCATATCTCCAACATGCAACTTTAGACTTGTTTCCAACATCATCGTAATGCGAAGATCCCAATTCCATCACGTATCTATCTAGCTTTTGGGGGATCCTTTAACTGAAAATTCTCATCGAGAGGATTCGTACCCTGATTCTTCATCAACAGCAATTGTTTGTTGTTTGGTTTCTTCTTTTTTGGTTTGCTGCTTCTCTTCTTTGGCTTGGCAGCCAGATAAGCTTCTAATGCAGCTTCACGCTCTGCCTCTGCTGCGGCATGAGCTGCTGCTCTTTGCTCAGGAGTTTGTTCAGATCTACCAATGTAGAATTGTTCATCTTCTTTGTCAACAAACTCATTCCCAAACTTCTTCTCAAGCTTCGCCTTTAGATCATACACAGTAGACATCAGCATCCCTACATCACCCTGTAATTGATCTATTGTAAGATCTCTATTAGTGAGATGTGATTGAAGGGAGGAGATTTGGGCTTCATTTAGAGCAGCATCCTATTGGAGAGATATAATCTGAGCATTCTTCAGTTCTGCATCCTGTTCTAATACGACCACACACCTTTTCAACCCTTTTCACATAAGCATCTTCATCACTGTCACTATCGCTTTCATAAACTTGTCTTTTCTCGGTCGCATAACGAAAAGCTGCTTCATCATGTTCAGTGTCACCTCCTCCACTTGAACTTCCTGCTTCGAATCAAACACCACCACTTGAACTTCCTGGCTGTGAGGGAGTGGTTTCGAAATCAAAGTTGAAGTCATATAGATCAGGATCTTCAGTGTTTTTCTTCTTTGATGCAGCTTTAGTTTGTGGATCAGGCTGAGGGTCAATGATTGGAGTGGACTTAGGGGCAGTTGATGGGCCAGAGAGAATGTCATCAGGTGCAGAGTCAGTTCTTTGTTTCTTTTTAGCTGATTCTTCAGTGTCATCAGTAATCGCTTCGATTTCCTTTTCAACTTGTGATCTGGCAGCAACATCTTGAACATCAGCAGTGGAGACAGATGGAGGGTTTCCATCACCACCCTGTAAACTTAGAAGTAACGCTACTAAATTCTCTGAAGTCATTGGCACAGGCTCACGAACATGATCCTCTTCCTTATCAGACATTACTATCTCCACCTCGCATTCAGAATCTGTTTCTTCTTCACTAGAGCCTGTCTCTGATTCTGAGTCAAGTATCTCAATCTCTTCTTCATTTCTAGCTACTTGTTCCACTTGTTGCATAATTTGCACATCATGCTCTTCAGCAATCTGTGCGTTGATCGGTGGTGGAACTGGAGCAACTGGTGGAACTGGGGCAACAGGAGCCCCTTGCACAACATCTGCAAATCTTCCATGCTTCTCAAGAGCAAACCTTCCTTCGAAATTGTGATGTTTAGCTCTTTTGTTTCTACAAGCATTCGCAAAGCAACTTGGCCCCATTGGCTTTAGATTGATGAAGTTTGGGCCCTTAACCAACGCTGGGTATCTGTCATCAAGAATCATCTGAATAAACCATGGATATAGCATGAATATCTTCTTCTTCGGATCTTCAAGCATCTTCTTCATGTTATCAAAAATGAAAGCAGAAAAATTGAACTCCCATTCATTCACCAATGCCACAATTGCTGACGTTTGTGTTTTGTTGAGTTGATCAAATCCGCCTTTGTTTTCAGCAATGCATTGTAGGAAGAAGTGTACAAGTAGCCTCCAGTATGGTGGAAATAGTTTCTTCAAAACTGTCGGATAACCCCCTTCATAGCTCATTCTTCGAAGGGCAGCGAGAACTCTGGTTTGATTGTAAGACGTTGGATGGTGTGGCTGATCTCCCAACCGTAAAACCTCTCGCACTATCGCTTCGGATAATATGATCTTCGTCTTTTGAATGGTGGCTTCAATTGTTCCAGCTTCTTCTGCTCCTTGTCTATTGATCTTGGCTGTGTTCCAGAAGGTGTTAATACAGCTATTGCATATGACTGGCTCTGCTCGTAAAGCATGTGTGATGGGGCAATTGTTTAGACCCCAAATGAGAGATCCAAATAACTCCATCTGATCTACTGGAGGATCAGACAGGTAGCCTGCTTGATTATGAAAAAGCTCTACTTCTAATTGTCTTTGGTTTTTCTCTTGTATCATAGCACCAGCCATTTTCTGCACTATACTTTCAAACGTTAGATCTTATTACAAACAAGTTAACTTATATTTGAGTATTTGACGAATCAACATAGTCAATCCGTCAAATAGTTCAAACATTAGCCAACGTATCAAGAAGAAGGTTTAGTTGCAGTCCAGATTAGCAGGTCAAAAGAGTTCAGGTAAAAGGGGTTCAGGTCAACCCTGGTCAAGGTCCGGAACAATGAAGGTTCATCTCGGATGGACCTCTTCATCCGGAATGACATAGTCAATCCATCCGAGATCATCCAAGATGGTGATATGCTTGTCCGAGATCATCCGTGATGATGATCTCCTAGTCCGAGATCATCCCAGATGTTCCATTTCAGTCTGGAATGGTATACCTTTAATTCGAGATGAGTCCGAGATCGTCCGAGATCATCCGAGATGGAAGTATTGAGAGAGAATTCTTTAAAAACAGTCTAAAATGGTTCGAGATTCTGTCTTGGACCTTTGTCTTTTCAGTATTTAATGATCTCGAATGGGTAATGGGCCAGGCCCATCTCAGATGATTGGTCCAAGATGATGGGCCTGTTCAGACTTTGACTTGGTCAAAGCTGATGAGTCCCATTCGAGATAGTGGGCCATACCGGATTAATATTTTATTGTTATTTATCACACCTTTTCAAGGATAGCAAAATACCCCCTTCAAAATCAACGAATCAACCCACCGAGCAACTAATAAAATAATAATATATGAAATACTAACATCGGGGTAATTTTGGGAAGACTGCCACAGGATCAAATCGTTTTCGAACTGATTAAGGAACACTTTTCAGCTCTTCGCTTACTTGGACTGGTCCACGCGATTGTTAATATGCTTGTCCTCTTAAATCTAATGCTCAATCTTCAACTTTTAGCTTTGCGATATGCTTTAGGTAGAATTATACTGTAACATCCGTGTGTCCCATTCCAAGGCATACCCTCGCGATCAAGGTAAGCACAACAGTTCATCATAGCAGGTGAGTATGCTGAGATCATCCTTAAGTTTTTTAACACCAGACTTCCTGGTGAACAGGTCAGTACTTTCGTACAGCAGAGACACCAGAGAAGTTCTGACGAGGGCGAGACTGATACCTTTAATGGTACGGATTTGGCTTTTGTAAGCTCACGGAATTCTCTTTATGAGATTTTCTTCCGTTTTAAGGTTTTGGCCCTTTTTGTGACTCTTTTTCAAGATATCCTGACTGTGCCCAGGTCTGCATATAGTCTGGATGCAATAGAGGGGCAGTCTTGATATCCCGGATGACTCATCAGCATAAAGACCCGAAACTTCAGATGTTGGCTATCTATCAACGCAGGATTTAAGACCATGAAATCATACACCGTTGGTCTGTTGCCCACGAGATGTCCAGTCCATTATGTTTATATCACTTTGCCTCTTTTTTTAGCGTTAGACCTATCAACACATCGTAGTGGATCCTAGCCTGTTCAGGATTGAAAATTTACATGTGTTAATCAATTTCTTTAACATGAAAATTCATTTCATTACCCAACAACTTTTCTCCTCGTAAATTTGTGCAAAAGTAGAATACTTTATACCCAAATTTACCATATGAGATATCGTTATTCGTAAAAAACTCCACTTTTTTTATGAGCTCGGTCGGTGAAACGTATCATTTTCAAGAGGTCTACAAGCACATTGAACCTTGAGATGCTGACAGGTTTTGTAAAAATATCCGCTGTGGTAGCATCAGTATGGATCTGCTCAAGTTTAATTAAACCTTTGTCAAAGCAGTCTCGTATAAAATGAATTTTGATGTCAATGTGCTTGGTTTTGAAGTGAAAAACAGGGTTTTTTGTTATCTGGATAGCGGCATCATTATCGCAATATATAGTTGTATCAAGATAAGTCAAACCGTAATCCTCCAGCTGATGTTGCATCCAAAGAACCTGGGAGCAGCAGGCGGATGCTGCAACATACTCTGCTTCCGCTGTGGAGAGAGATACAGTTTGCTGCTTCTTGCACCACCAAGAGATAAGTCTATCTCCCAAGAATTGGCATCCAGATGATGTTGATTTTCTATCCCTTTCTGTCCCACCAAAGTTGCTATCTGAAAAGGCAAACAAATCAAAGTTCGCATCTCTCGGATACCAGAGTCCGAGTTTAGGAGCTCCCTTCAGATATCTAAATGTTCGTTTAACAGCAGTTAGATGAGAGAGTTTGGGATTAGCCTAAAACCGAGCACACTGACAGACGACGAACATAATGTCTGGCCGGCTTGCAGTCAAGTACATCAGTGAACAGATCATGGATTGATAGAGAGTTTGGTTAACAGGGCTTCCTTCAGGATCCTCAGTCAGCAATGGCCGTTCTTCAATTGGAAAGTCCATCGTTTTCGAGTCCGACATGTTGAATTTTTCAAGAACGTCATGGACGTACTTGCTCTGATGTATCAGAATTCCTTGACTATTCTGACGGACTTGTAGACCTAAGAACATTGTCATCTCTCCTAAAGAACTCATCTCGAATTTTCTTTTCATGATTTCTTCAAATTCCTTGCAGAGCAAATCATTTGTTGACCCGAAAATGATGTCGTCAACATAAATCTGAACAAGGATGATATCCTTGTCAACGTGCTTAATGAACAATATTTGATCAATAGCTCCCCGGGTGTATCCATGAGCAAGCAGATGTTATGTTAAAGTAGCATACCATGCACGTGGTGCTTGGTGCAACCCATACAGAGCTTTGTCCAATTTGTATGCATACCTTTCCTTCTCTTTGTCAACGAACCCTGGGGGTTGAGCCATATAAATCTCCTCCTTGATCTTCCCATACAGAAATGTTGTCTTTACATCCATTTGATATACTGTAAATCCCATGAAGGATGCATAAGCCAAGAAGATTCGAATGGCTTCAAGACGTGCCACGGGAGCATACACTTCATCATAATCCAGACCTTCCACTTGACTGAAACCTTGGACCACCAATTGAGCCTTGTTTCGTACGATCACTCCGGTATCATCCTGCTTATTCCTGAACACCCATCGTGTGCCAAGGGCACGTTTTCCTTGAGGAAACTTTTCAAGTTTCCACACTCCAAGCCTTTCAAACTGATTGAGCTCTTCATGCATTGCGTCAACCCATCTAGGCTCCTGCAAAGCAACATTAATGTTTTTAGGTTCAATCTGTGATATGAAGCAAGAGTATAAGCATGAGTTGATGTCTCCAGATTTGCTGCGGGTCTGAACACCAGCAGATATTGGGCCGATGACATTCGTGATTGGGTGACTTTTCTGAACACGCTGTGGAATTGCTATGGCAGGGACTTGCAGGTTTGGTTGTAAATTTGAAAAGCTTCTTGATGCTATTCCGGATTACTCCCACTCATTTGGTGCAGCAGTGTTGATTATGTGAGGATCTACAGTGCAATCTGATGGAATTGTTTCTTGAAACAGAGAAGCTCCTTGAACGTTTGACGGTCCAGGGGAGGCTTCAGTGTTGCTAGCTTCACCATCAGGGATAGCTGGCGAAGGTTCAGGAATCAGCTCCTGAGTAGTGGAGGAGTGACTTTGTGCTGCCGTATCCTTGTGAAATCCTGATGGATCCACAGTGAGTTTCTTGATCATGTTTTGCAGGGGCACATCCTCATCTTCATCTTAGAAGGGAATAGGCATCACTGCAGTTGAGACTCCTGCACCAACAATTTCATCAGACAAAGTAGGAAAAGATTTAAACAACGAGGAATAATCATATAGCCAATCCGGTCCAATGCGAGCATCTTTTGGATTTTCTTCCAACCAATCCACGTGATATGCTTCTACGATCTGCTTCTTGACCTTGTTGTACACCCAATATGAGGTATTTTTGGCATACCTAATGAAGCAGTAAGGATCTCCTCTAGCTTCAAAATTTCCTTTAGAGTCCATGAGAAGAAGCACACACGGACAACCAAAGGTGCGGAAGTGATGCACTGAAGGTTTTTGACCTTCTACTATCTCATAAGGAGTTTTCATGTGATGTTTGTTGATCAAGGCATGATTCTGAACATAGCACGCTGTGTTCACTGCTTCTGCCCAGAATATTAGTGGGAGACCCGAGTCTATCAGCATTGTGCGAGCAGCTTCAATCAGAGTACGATTTCGTCTTTCTGTAACTCCATTCTGTTGAGGAGATCTTGCTGTACTGTATTGGCGGTCGATTCCTTTTAGGGCACAAAATTCATTCAGCTCGACATTCTTGAATTCTGTCCCGTTGTCACAGCGGATAATCTTTACTCGTTCATTTGGTTGATTCTCCATGAGAATTACAAATTTCTTGATTAAGCCGGTTGTCTTACTTTTCTACTCCAAGAAGAATACCCAAGTGAAACGAGAAAAATCATCTGTGATGACCAAGCAGTAAGCCTTTCTTCCGATGTTGAGTACATTGACTGGGCCAAATAAATCCATATGCAGCAGTTCCAACACCTTTGAAGTGGTGTGAACGGATTTGGACTTATGAGGCCTTCGATGCTGCTTTCCTCGAGCGCACGCTTCACATTTCTCTATTTGTATGAAATCCTTTATTGGCAAGTTTCTGAAGAGACCTCCTTTTGCTAATCGATTCAAATTTTTCATGTTCAGGTGTCCCCACCAACGATGCCACAGCATAGCATCATGTTCAGCAATTTCTGAAAACAAACAAGTAACTTGATCGGTTGGTGCTTTGTTCATATCAATCACATAAGCATTTCCTCTTCGTCCAGCTTCAATCAAAAACCAGTCTTCAGGTATGATAATTCCTGGTTTCAAAATAACGCAGCCACTATTGGTGAAGAGAACCTCCATTCCTTTGTCGCACATCTGTGAGACGCTCAGAAGATTGTGTTTTAGCTCAGGGGCATAGTTAACGTCTGAAAAGGTAAGGACGCCATTTTTACTGTTCCTTTCATGGTGATTCTCCCCGATTCTCCTCCAGCAAAGTTGACACACCCTCCGTCAAATATCTTGATATCATTCAACTGGGATATGTCTCCCGTCATGTGTCTGGAACAACCATTGTCAATAAACCAGAGTCTAAAGATAGCCCTCCATAGTCGTTCCTGCACATTTAACAGAATCAGTTAGAGACCAGAACCCATGCCATAGTGGACCTGAGTTGACCATTGCTATCTGTGTAAGTAACTTCGCGAAAGATCATATGGCTTTTAACAACGTTTGTGATTTTTGGTGACGAGGTAGAAGTTGATGGTTGCGAACACGGAGACTGGGATCCAACAGGAGTTTTAGGTTTCCAATTTTTGGTGTCTGAAATACTTTCATTTGATGGAAAAATTTTGTTTTTCTTAGAAACCTGTTTATGTTTGAAAGTTTTTGATTTCTTGTTTAGTAAGATTCCAGTCTCTGTCAGAAGGCCTTACTTTGGAAGGTCCAATTTTCGTAAAGTGAGAGTGCATAGCCTTTTGATGATACATGTTCTGAGAGTAGTAGGGACGATGAACACAATTTCTTGCAATGTGTCCCTAAATTCCACAATTAAAACACGTCTGCCTTTTTGAGAAAAAGATATTTAGTTCAGCTTGCGTTATTCTAGAGAACTGATCACATCTTTTCTTTTCATTTAACGCTGAGTGCTTTCAAGGATGTTTAATCTTGGATGAACCCGTCTCACAGCTGTCAGCACAAGAGTAAGTATCTGCTACCTTACCCTTGAGCTTGGGTTATGTATGCTTGAGATTTGGGTTTTCCCTTTTAACATTCTTTTTCTTTGTCCTTCTATTTCTATGTGACCTCTTCCTTTTATAGGGAACAAATTCAGTTGATTTAGCGTCGTTAAGATCACCCCTTTTAGAATCTGTACTTTTGGGGTTAATAGTTGAACTGTCTGTGGAAGTGACTTTCGCAGATTCCCTTTCCTCAGAGACCATGTTTTCAGGAGTTTCTGCAGAGAAGGTTTCCATAATAATTTCATCTACAGTTTCATCGTCAGATTCAACTGTGGAATTAATTTCCATGAATTCCTTCTCCATAGGCGTCATGTTTCCTTGGGTTTCTGCAGAATTGGATTCTATGGATGTCTCTTCTTCAGCCCGATCAACCTCTGAGTTCTCAACATTAGATGATTGTGGTAACTCGGATGATGAGCAGTCCGTTTCTAAGACAGTTTGACCGTCTTCTTTCGTAACTCTGCTAGATTCTAATTGTTTATCAAAAATGGAATCCTTGGAAGATTTTAGCTCATTATCTGAAATTCCTGAATCCTCTGTTTGATTGCCAAGATCGTCAGATGACCCCTGTTCAACAACAATTTCTTCATTATCACAACCAAGAATGTCAAGTTTTTCATCATTGTAGGGAGCTTCTGACGTATCATTTGATGTTTCACGCATACTTGAACTATTTCCTGAATCATCAGAATTGATCTCTAAGTTACTTGAAACAGATGTCTCAAGTTCCTCAGTCAATACATCAGGCTCTCCTGTTAAAACATCTTCAACATTTTCAACATAGTCATTTTTATCACAAGCATAATCTAGAATAATAGCACCAGATTCATAAGTCTTAGTGGGAACACCCCAAGTCTCAGCAAACCAAGAAAAAACACAGTTCCAAGCATAAAGGTCATTATTATCATAAATAACATTATCAGCAGCACGTTGATGTGATTCATCATCCTCTTTAGACTTCTCTTCTGTTCTTACTGACTCTGCACATGAACTAGAACAATTAGTATTTTTAACAGAATCAAAATTTTGTGAACTTTCCTTCATCTCCTCTGCGAATGTATTAACTGGTTCCGTTTTTTGCTTCAGTTTCTGCTTCTGTGTTTGTTATTTTTACTGTTTTATTTTGGTGATCGGACTTATCTGCTGATTCATTTTGAACATTTTCATTTTTGACAAAATTCATTTGCTTCCTAAAGTCAGCTGGTTGACTATTTTTAAACTTTGATGGTTCATATGGAGCATAATCACTTGGCTTGCCATACATCATTTTGTCATAATTTTCCATCTCTTGCTCAGTGATAGGCAGTCTAGCATAATTATGATTATATGGTGGCGGAACCCGTGTGTATCCCAATCCCTTGCCCTTATTTTCTTTATAAGCAAGTTGCACATCGCACAGATTACGAACAGTATCACTGGAAATATCAAACTTTTTGATGTTTAACTCGTTTTGTTTGTACTTTCCAGTGAGGAGCTCTAGCTCACCCTTCACAGAGTCACATTCAAGAGTTTTAACTGTGAGTCTATGTTTCTAGTCGTGAACCCAACATTGCTGTTGATTCACATCTCTGTGAAGTTTAGCTATGTCCTTCTTAAGTGCTTCAATCTTTTCATAGAGAATTTTATTATTCTCTCGAAGACTGATGTACTTTCCCATCACAGTGTTGTAATTAGTGATTAATGCTGAGTTTTGAGATCTCAGCATAGCAACTTTCTTTCTATAATGTTCAGTATGTTTGTCCCACCAGGACGCACGCTTGTAAAAGAGCAGTGAACTCACCTTAGAGTTGCTCGGCAAGTTATATTACTTGTTCAAAGTTGATCAACCAATTCCTATTATGGTTACCAATAACAGTTAGGTTCATGTACAAGTAGTCCACGTATTTCTACACGTAACTAACACATATCACATAAATGATATAACACAATCCCATGATGGAGAACAGTAACATGTAAGTCCATAAGAGTGTGCAATCCAAGTTATGTATGTGGCCCAATGGTCAGTGTGCGACCCAACAACATGTACGACCCAAGTGGATGTAAAGCCCAAGTGAATGTGCACTATCATGTGTGCAGCATGCAAGAGAGTGTGCGGCCACCTAATAGTGTGCGGTCATGCATGAATAGTTTATACAATTGCATCAATGATCTTGTACAACAAAGGGTATACTTCAGTTTGAGTGTGTGGTCATTATGCACTGTGTAGTCTACTTCAAGTGTGTGATCATGCATGGTCTGGTTGTAAAAGATGTATTACAAATGGTACTCTATTTGGGGTGTGCGGTACACGTGGTACCCCCAATGTGTGACAAGTAGGTGTGCGGTCACTATTGACTGTACGACCCTATGAGGTGTGCGGGTGTTACTCATTGCCGTAAACTACGGTCTTCAACCGTAGTCTACGGTTCCGTCTTTCTGGTCATAGTAGTAACCGTCCATATTTCACAAAATCAAAACAACTTTCCATAGATTTATACTAACCCTAATTTGCAGTCGTTACATCCATATCAACACAATCAACAATGTGTTCTATGATTCACATGAACTTTCCATAGAAATTTCGGGACGAAATTTCTTTCAAGTTGGGGACGATGTGGCAACCCGAACTTTCAAGGTTAGCATTACCTAATTCCATGACCTTTAGCTTGTATCGTTACATTTCAGCTGCCATTATACGTTGTAATCGGGTGTACGCTATGTTAAACTTGCTTCGTTATACTTGATTATTATTGAATGAATGTGAGTTTATTTGGATATTATGTGAATCAATTATTAATACAACCTAGTCGCACATCATTTCCGGGTCGCACACTACTCTTGGGTCCGCACACTCTCTACTTGTTGTCCTCGACCCAATCCTCTCGAGCCCGAGCTAGGCCCAGTTTACTTAGTGGGGCGCATACTCACATGCAACTCTGTGTGTGGCACTCATAATCTTGTAAATCACACAAAAGAGCAAACCCTAGCACTATCTCCTTTCTCTCTTGGATCGACGACAGCGCATCCTCCCTCGAAGCTCCATCTCTCCCATTATAATCACCTTCTTGCTACTCCACATCTCTTGGTTAGTTATCACCTTTTGTATTAGAGTTCCTTGTTGTGTTTGATCATGTTTTGCTTGATGATCGATGCTTGATGGTATAAGGATAATGATGATCTAGAGTTGCTAGAAATGGTGTGTGTACGATTTGAAAGGGGTGAATGATGTTTGATGATTAGGGTTATATGATAGTAGAGTTCTTGATGAATACCTTGTAAGAACAAACTGTTATTATTGATCTAGAAGTATATTTGATGTTAATCGATGATCTAGGCTTGTTTATATATAAACTTTTGATGATTATCAAGTATAGACCAATCGTTATTGTTGCTTTGATGATACATGAGAACTAGGGTTTGTATGATCATGAGTATTTATTGAAATAATTATGCTAATTGATCTGATTCAAATGTGGATTATGATGCTAATTCCTATTAATGGTTAAATGCTTATTAGAGTTCATGTGAATCATAGAACACGTTGTTGAATGTGTTGATATGGATGTAACAGCTGCAAATTAGAGTTAGTATGAATCTATGGAAAGTTGTTTTGATTTCGTGAAATATGGATGGTTACTGGTTTGACCAGAAAGATGGAACCATAGACTACGGTTGAAGACCGTAGTTGACGGCAATGAGTAACACCCCGCACACCTCATAGGGTCGTACACTCAACAGTGACCGCACACCTACTTATCGCACACTAGGGGTTCCACGTGTACCGTACACCCCAAATAGAGTACCATCTGGTACAACCAGACCATGCATGATCGCACACTTGAAGTAGACCGCACAGTGCATAGTGATCGCACACTCAAACTGAAGTATACCCTTTGCTATACAAGATCATTGATGTAAATATATAAACTATTCATGCATGACCACACACTATCAGGTGGCCGTACACTCTCTGGCATGCCGCACACCTGTAGTGGGCCACACATTCACTTGTCCGTACACGTTTTTGGGTCGCAGACTGGCCATTGGGCCACATACAAAACTTGGACCGCACACGCTTATGGACTGACATGTTACTGTTCACCGGTATGGGATTGTGTTATATTATTTACGTGATATGTGTTAGTTATGTGTAGAAATACGTGGATTACTTGTACATGAACCTAACTGTTACTAGTAACCATAATAGGAATTGGTTGACCAACTTTGAACAAGTAATACCGAGCAACTCTAAGGTGAATTCACTGCTCTTTTACAAGCATGCGTCCCGGTGAGACAAACATACCAACTTTTATTCCAGGAAGGAATGCTTTACAAATGTTGTAGTTGATTCGATGTTAGATAATCAACTCACTCTATCACCAAAGTCCCTACTTACTACCGAACTAGTTTCCTGGAGGGCACGGGGTATTAGTTGAGAGCGCTATTAGGCTTGACAACCTCACAGCTTACCTAGAGAGGGCGGACGTGAACAAATGACCTTAAACACATGACCAATGTTGATAGGTATTGGTGAGGGCAACAAACAGACGTCACCGCGGTATCGAGTTATTATTAACATGACTTAAACTAAGAATTTGCCAACTATACGTTAGACAAAAACTGTGAACTCGCCAGCTTTACGCTGATACACTTTTTCTGCATGCTTGTAGGTCGGTAGACACACTGATATGGGGCTTGCAGTCTGGGATGCCGATGTGGTCATGGGTCGTGACACTTTGGGAGACGTTTAATGTTTATTTGTGTTCAAACAATATGATGTTGAATTGGTTGAATAAGAATTTATGCTACCGCTGATCGTAAATTTGTTTTGAACAAATGTTTTGAATTACACTACTCACGTTGAATAGGATTTTGAATTTATATTATGACTAATAGTTCAATGTAATTAGTGGCTAGATCCTGGTAAGTCACGCGCCGTGCGGTGTTTTTCGCTTATGGTATTTTGGGGTGTGACAGTTGTGTACCGCACTCGGCTCTTCAGGTAGGTTTAGTCTATAAGCTACCTTACCGATTCTCTCGGTAATTTCAAATGGTCCAACGTATCGTGCATAGCCTGCCATAAATCGGATGCAAAACGTGGCTCACGATCAGAGATAATAGAAGTTGGCACTTCGTGCCTAGCATCTACTTCTTTCAAGTAGGTGGTTGCAAGTTTCGAGAACTTGTCTGTTTCCTTGATCGCGAGGAAATGTGCAGACTTGGTTAAACGGTCTATTATCACCCAAATGGTATCGTTTCCGCCTTGGGACTTTGGTAAGCCGGTAACAAAATCCATAGAAATTTGTTCCCATTTCCACGTTGGCAACTCTGGTTGCTGTAGTAATCCCGACGGCTTTTGATGCTCGATCTTGGCTCTAGCACAAGTCAAGCATTTGCTAACGTACTTAGCAATAATAACTTTCATGTTAGGTCACCAGTACAGGGCCTTGAGGTCGTGATACATCTTGTCAGAACCGGGATGTATTGAGTAGCAAGACTTGTGTGCCTCGTCCATCACAAGCTCTCGGAGATTTCCGTAAGATGGAACCCAGATACGTTCCATGAAAGAACGTATGCCATTGTCTTTGAGTTCAAGCTGTTTTTCCATGCCTCGCATGGACTCAGCTAGGAGGTTTCCCTCCTTTAATGACTCGACCTGAGCATTTCGAATTTGTTAGGGAGGTTCAAATGAATTGTAAGCTGAAGCACACGAACACACTTAGGTTTGGTTTCTTTACGGCTGAGGGCATCAGCTACTACGTTAGCCTTGCTCGGGTGATACTTGATCGCGCATTCGTAATCGTTTAGGATTTCGACCCACCGGCGCTGTCGCATGTTTAACTCCTTTTGATCCAGTATGTGCTGGAGACTCTTGTGATCAGTGTAAATCATGCATTCGGAACCATACAAGTAATGTCTCCATATCTTGAGTGCGAAAACTACCGCTCCCAATTCCAAATCATGCGTAGTGTAGTTCTTCTCATGAACTTTGAGTTGTCGTGAGGCGTAAGCAATAACTTTCTTGCGTTGCATCAACACGCAACCATGTCCCTGAATAGACACATCGTAATAGATAATAAAATCATCGGTACCTTCAGGTAATGAAAGAATAGGACCACTACAGAGTTTCCCCTTTAGCTTCTGAAATGCAGACTCCTGAGCTTCACTCCACTTGTAAGAGATACCCTTTTGGGTTAGAGATGTAAAGGTTTGAGCAATCTTCTAGAATCCTTCAATGAATCTACGATAGTAACCTGCCAATCCCAAGAATTGGCTGATTTCGATTGGAGTTTTAGGTGCACGACAGTTCTTGATGCAGTCAATCTTCGCTGGATCAACATGAATCCCAGCTTTATTGACTACGTGCCCAAGCAAATGGACTTCTCGAAGCCAGAAGTTACATTTTGAAAACTTGGCATAGAGTTGTTTGTTTCGTAGAAGTTCCAGAATGAGACGTAGATGTTGCTCGTGTTCCTCTCGATTGTTCGAGTAGATCAAGATGTCGTCGATGAATACAATTACGAACTTATCAAGGTAAGGTTTGCACACTCGGTTCATAAGATCCATGAAACCGCAGGTGCGTTTGTCATTCCAAAAGGCATAACAAGGAATTCGTAATGACTCTAACGAATTCTGAAGGCTGTTTTAGAGATGTCCGCATCCTGGACACTCAGCTGATGGTAGCTTGGCCTCAGATCAATCTTAGAGTAGTAAGTCGACCCTTGAAACTGGTCGAACAGATCGTCGATACGTGGGAGTGGGTAACGGTTCTTGATAGTTACTTTGTTCAGTTCACAGTAATTGATACACCTACGGAAAGTGCCATCTTTCTTTTTAACAAAGAGTACTGGGGCTCCCCAGGGTGACGAGCTGGGATGGATAAATTCTTTATCTAACAGCTCCTGCAATTGTGTGGATAATTCTTTCAGTTTGGCTGGGGCTAATCGGTAAGGTGTACAAGCTATAGGTGTTACTCCAGGAGTTAGCTTGATTTGAAATTCAACTTGACGGTGAGGTGGAAGACCAGGTAATTCCGTAGGAAATACCTTTGGAAAGTCGCGTACGATAGGAATATCTTCAATCGTCTTTTCTTTCTCCTGGGTGTCGGTGACGAGAGCTAGAATAGCGGTATGGCCCTTTCGCAAACACTTTTGGGCCTTTAAGAATCAGATGATGCCCACAACAGCACCACCTTTGTCTCCTTGAATAACAAGAGGCTCTCCAAAAGAACGAGGAATGCAAACAATTTTCTCTTAACAGAGTATTTCTGCTCGATGTTTGGATAACCAATCCATATTCCAAGAACAATGGGAAAGAGATTGACGAGGAAGGTTTGACCAGATAACACAAATTTGCAATTACTGATAACGTGGGAGGCCTCAATGTTTCTACCGTTAGCTAATTCGACAACGTGCTTAGTATCTTAAGAAGTTGGTGTAGGCTTAAGCATCTTACTAATATGTATGGATGCATAGCTAACATCAGCTCCAATATCAAAAAGTACAGAAACGTAATGATCATCAAGTAGGAACTTACCCATCACAACGTTGGGGTCGTTCCTTGCATCACCCGCGCCTATCACAAAGGCTCTACCCCTTGCACCGTTGTCGCCATTGTTGTTGTTGTTGTTGTTGTTTACAGCGCCTTGATTGTTGTTGTTACGGTTCTGATTCAGTTCAGGACAATTCTTCTTCATGTGCCCTACTACTCCGCACTGGTAGTATCCTTGGTTTTTTCCCTATTGTTGCTGCGGTTGCTGTTGTTATGGCTGGTTTTGCCTTGCTGGGTACGGGATTCTACAGTCCTTAGCCTCATGCCCTAGTTTGTTGCATCACTGACATCGGTTCTTTTCACATGGCCCGTTGTGATGTCGATTACACTTGTTGCACTTGGGTCGGTTTCCTTGGTAACCACCCTCCTGTTGAGGACCCTTGTTGTTCTCAAACTTTCTCTGTTGAGCTGGGGATTGTGTGGAATTAGGATCCTTGCCCTGATTACCATCCCATTTTCATTTGTTGTCTACAGGGATATCAGTAGTAGCACTGATTCATTTGGGCTGCTTGCCCTATTCCACAGCTTGATCAGTGAGTCGGTGTGTAAGGCGGATGACTTGTTGGATGGTAGGGAGATTAGCTGAAGTCATCAGACTTTGTATTTCGGGAACCAGACCCCTGAGATAAAGCTCGATTCTTCTGTAGGTAGGTTGTGCCATGTTGGGACATAAAGCAGTAAAGTCGTTTGATTGTTTAGTGTATGCCTCGATTTCAGATCCAACCATCTTCAACTCGTAATACTTGGTCTCGAGTTTGTGGATGTCATCCATGTGATAGTATTCTTCCTTGATCAGCTCCTTGAAATCATTCCAATGAGTAGCATTGGCATCAGCCAATCCGAGCATCTGAACTTGCGCATTCCACCAAGAAAGCACGTTTCCTTCAAGTGTACCAGTAGCAAACTTCACCCAATTGGTAGCACGGCATTCACATATAGCGAACACAGATTTGACCTTCTCAATCCAGTGCAGATGGCCTATCGCTCCTTCAGCGCCGTTGAAGGTGAGGGGTTTACAGTCCATAAATGTTTTGAAAGTGCAAACGCGAGGTTGAGTGGGTGCAGGTTGACTTGTCGCGTAAAACAAAGCGAACAAGGTTAAGTGTGGTAAAACGATACGAGAGTAGGATCTAAACATCCTAGAATGATAAGTTTAACTCCGGGATGGGCTGTTAAAGCCTCAGCCGCCCGAGCGATTATAGGTCTGGCATTTCTGTGATTGGTTGAAAGAGAAAGGGCCTATCACATATCCCCCCCTTTATCCTCTTCCCTCAAGCGGTGAGTAGTCACTGATACACTCATCACCGCGTGGAAACTTTGACGATAGCGGCGGAATTGGCGATCGGCAAACGGGGTCACCAAACTGTCTGCCGCACCCACCCCTCTTACCCTTACCCAAGACAAAAAGAAAGGAAAAATAGTCTTCGTTCAAAAAAAATATATCGAACCTATTATTTCTAATCAATTAGAAGCATAAAATTGACCAAGTATCCACCAAATGTGACATGCATAATGATTTAAGCGATTTAGCACTTGATATGATTAATTTATCATCTTGATATTTAACGATACTTATGAATGACTAATCAAGATAATCATGAGCAAACAATCAATTTTAAGTGATAACTTTGCCTTATCCAACACTTTTAAGTAATCATTATATATTTTGTCTGCAAATAATATACGTCTCTAACCTATTTAATATTGTAGTAATTTTATTTTTCTTTAACAACTTGTGTTCGTTGATTAAAAAACTAAATAAGGGGTTGTCATTATTTTAATCCATCACTTGTGGCCTAGTGGTAGGGAGGCTTGGGTTCTCCAATGGACACCCAAGTTCAATCCCCACTTGTGTCACTTTAGTGGACAATCATCTCGCTCCGACCAATACTCTGTTGCGGATCGGGGTGTGACAAAGATCAAGGAATGCAAGAGATTATAACCCATATATGGCATGGTATATTGGACAATTGATTAATTATAAGGGAACTTTGACTCAGATGGTAAAGGAATATGCATTAAACGTTATAAGAGAGGTTTACATCGGTAAGAATGAGCCATTAAGGTACATGATCGTTTGTAAGGGAACAAATCCAACATTGGTAGGTGTTGAAAGGTAAGAATGCGAAAGTTATATTACTAGTGGGGTACAAAATGAAAAACCTAAACCTAAAAGGGAAATTTAACCCACTTATCCTTGGGCTATCCATATATCAAGAGCATCAACCCTAGATGCCTGGTGTGTTAAAACCATTCATTGTGAACACAATTGCCTCCAAACAAGAGAGGTTGGTCTGTACACTATGTGTGGAGTACCCAAAGATATTGCACCTCCTACTGAAACCAATCCTACAATACCCCTACCAGCTCTATAGGATTATATCCATAAAAAGCATCAGGTAAATGTTTCAATTATGAAGCTCTTTAGAGCTAAAGAATTGCTACCAGAAAGCTGCATGGAGATTACAAAGATCAGTATGGTTTGCTTAGAAGTTATTGCGAAGAAATGATGAAAGAAAATCCAGGAAGCACCATCTTAATAGATCTGGAGTCGTGTCCAAACCCTAATTTAGTGACAAGGCAATTCAGAAGGCTTTACATCTGTTATGGTGTAATGAAGAGAAGTTATAAGATCTGTGGTAGACAAATTCTTGGATTGGATGGCTATTTTATGAAAGGTCCTTATCCGAGATTTATTTTGAGTGTTGTTGGTGTTGATGGTAACAACAGTATATATCCACTTGCTTTTGCTCTTGTTGAAGCTGAAACTTATAAGAGGTGGGCCTGGTTCCTTAATATCCTCGAGGAGGATCTAGATTTTAGAGTCACATTTTTTACACATTCAGCAGTGACAGCCAAAAGGTATGCAATCATAATTTAATTAACTAGGTCACTATTCAATTGTGTATTCATGACTTGTTGTTTTCCAACTCATGTAGGGTCTAATTCCAGCTATGAATAAGGTGTTTTCTAATGCAGAACAAGGTTTTGTCTTAGACACATCCATGAAAACATTAAGAAGCAGTGGAAAAGTGATGTGTTTAAGATCATGTTATGGAGAGCTGCCATGATGACCAGTGTACCTTACTTTAACACAGCTATGCAAGAGATCAAAGATGCAGACCCTAAGTTACATCATTAGTAATCCGAGATCACAGTGGAATCGTGGTCAGAAGCACATTTCTCTAGCAGCGCACAAAGTGATATTTTACTCAACAACATCTGCAAGGTGTTTACTAGGTAAATACTTGGAGCTAGAGATAAGCCTGTGATCACATGTCTGGACTTCATCAAAGAGTACATGATAAAAAAGATTATTAATGTCAAGAAGGTTCAAGCTAAATGCAAAGTTCCGCTTATACCATATGTTCAAGGAATCTTTAAAGAAATTAATGAAAAAGAATCACAGATGAATGTCCTAATGGTCAGTTCTTCCAAGTACCAGGTATTATTTCTCAAAATGTTATGGTTTTATTATATGATTTAACTAATCTGGATACCATTAGATTGGCATGTGGTAGCTTCAAGTTTGGATGTGTGGTGAATGTGGATTTGAAAATATGTCCCTGCAGGAGGTGGGATTTGACCGGGATACCTTATAAACATGGGGTTGCTACTATATGGGACATGGCCAAATTTGGGAAAAAAGTTGGGACATTGGAAAATTGGATGTCCAAAGCATATTGGTTATGTCACACCCTCAAAATCCACATGCGGAGTACCACCGCGAGGCGTATGACTGACTAGGATCAAGCCACCAATCATATTGAACAATATAATAAATAAACAGTTTTCATCACAACCAATATAATTAGTGACTATTGTTCTAAGTTCATAGTTTAAAAACAGCAATTAAAGTTAATAGTAGAAGCATAAGTTCAAAAGTTTAAAGCATCAGTTTCAAAGTCCATAATTATTAAAGAAACCTAACACGGGTTAAAGCGACCACTACACTCCCCGCTGCAAGCTCCTAAGCAATCACTGAGTACCTGCAAAGCATGCAGTGGGATATCAACATAAAGTTGGTGAGTTCACGAGTTGTCCAGTTTTAATTCCATAAAACTTGTGTTTGTTAAGTTACTCATTTATATCATGCCATGGGGAGCTACCCCATATGTAAGATACTAAACTACGTAATACCGAATACTTGCGACCTGTTGTTTCATTGTTGCCCGTTTGTCAATGTCTATCATCATTGACGGTTTACAAGGCCTATTAGTTCACGACCGATCCTCTCCAGGAACGGTGTGATGTTGGTGAAACCTAAATAGCGCTATCAACTTATATCCTGTCCGCCATGAACCGCTGACTAATCGGTATAGAAAGTAGGGACTTCGTGATAGAGTGTCGTTTAGTAAACTTTTTCATGAAGTATAAATAGTAATTGACCGTATTCCAGACCAGGAATAGTAAGCAATCCCAAACCTGGGAAAGTGTCTTTTGTTCTGTTCCCAACCACTGGGAATACATGCTTTTAGTAAAGTGTGTGAACTTACCTTTGTTTTGCTCGGCAGGTAATTTACTTGTTTTTAAAGTTTGGTCAACCACGTCTTATTATGGTTACCAATATTAGTCAGGTTTGTATTCAAGTAACATCACGTATACATGTACTTAACATGTAGCACATAAGTAGTACATATTTCATAACAATCATGAGGGCTACGGTTATACAACTCAATTCTGTGAAACAGTATAAATATAATTTAGTTCAGATATTCTAAGTGTGCGGCCTAATAGGCACACCGCCCAAGTACGAGTGTGCGGCCTGGTTTTGACTGTGTGGTCCAGTAGTACACAGTCCATTAAATGAGTGTGCAACCCAATAGTTGAACGGCCCAAAGGAAATGTGCGGCCCACTACCTAGTGTGCGACCCACATGTAAGTGTGCGGTCCCTTAGGCAGTGTGCGGTCATGTAGTCCCTAGTTAAACTATGTGCTTTATAGGTTTGTACGATGTGCCTTATGTATTTAGAAGGAAGTGTGCGTCTTCCAGGTGTGCGGTCACGCATTAGTTAGTTGTACGTTATGCATCAGCATCTATACTACTCAAAGTGTGCGGTTACTCTGAGTATGCGGTGTGTTGAAAAGGTATTGTTCCTTGTGCAGTTTGTGTTGTACCCCCTTTGAGGGTGTGCGGCATTATCTATTTTAAACACATTGTGCCACAGGTTATAGGATCAAATCAGATAAGACAAATACAGAATTTCTAAATCATCATTGATGTTCAGATTGTGTTTTGACAAGCATTTTATCAAGGTTTGGATTGACCATTTTTGCCAACAACGGATTGATCTACTCATTTTATCATCAGCTTCTTAAATCAAATGCACCCTAATATATGATCATCAAAAGAATCATCATTCTTCTTTCATATAATATACAAAGATCATAGCTCATCAATCGTCAAAACATCCTTAAACATTTACCATCAACTTTACATATTTTGCACAGAATCACTTGCTTATGTATTTCGGGCATTTATGTGCATACATCAAATCAATCTCTATCTTATATTGCATACACTTTAACTTTAACAAGCATCATGAACAGACCTTGCACAAGGATCATTATCCAAATTGTAAAAATCCAAACTTTGGTAGCATAACAAAACCCTAGCCTTTATAAGCAACATTTACCTTCTAATACCCATGATTTTGTCAAAACATCAAACAGAAACAATTATCTATCAAATGAAATCATGTACAATAATTCAACATATGCAACATTAATCAATTATGCACCTTTATCATTTATTACATCCAAATAATAGTTAGTATATTAACCAGATCGTGTGGGATGTAAGAGTGTGTAGAAAGATCAAGAAGTAAAGCTTCCAAGAATGATAAATGCTGATTATCTTCAAGGTTTGAAGGTTGGCATCAAGATCCAAGGAAAGGAGAAGGTTTGGTGTGTCTTTTAGGGGTTTTAGAGATAGAAAGTTGGAGTGAGAGAAGGAATGTTCTAGGGATTGCTGCCAAGAATACCACACACTTGTATGTGTGCGCCTCTTATGGGGTGTGCGGTCTCTTAGGGTTTCTTGTGGGATGCTATTGGGCCAGGATAAGTGTGTGCAGTCTCCATATTAATGAAAGTGTGCAATCCTAATCCAAAAGACTTAAAGGGGTGTGCGGCCAAAAGGTAATGTGCGGCCGAGGGAGTGTGTGATGGTTTGCATTATTAAACATACATTTATCATTATAATCACACATACACAAATATATATATATATATATATATATATATATATATATATATATATATATATATATATATATCTATAGACAACGCTTATGATATAAAAACCTCGTTCATTAAATTCACACAGTCACAACATAACAAGAAACGTTTAGGAGAACCCGAAGTGTCACAGGTTAGATACATGGAAGGAGGCTTATCAGCATATTATTGAACCAATCTGTGAACTAAACATGTGGACACCTTCAAACTGCCCAACTACACTCACTGCACCCAAACATCATACCCAGATGGGACGTCCAAAGAAAAGAGAAGAAATAATGTGGATGATGTTCAGACAACCTTTGAGAAATCAGGAAAGATGACAGGAAGGGGCACAACCAAGTGAATCAAGTGTGGGAATCTAGGACACAATAGTAGAAGTTGCAAAGGACAAGGAGGGCCATGAAGTAGTGTAAATGGAACAGAGGAGCCAGTTTCCCAAAATGCAACACAATGTGCACCACAGGCTATTCCTTCTACTCAAGGTTGATGTTTGGTTATTTTTTTGTTAAGACAATTTAAACTATTCTATGTTTGATGTTTAACAAACTGAATTTATGTTTGTAATGATATTAAGTTTGATGTTGTATGCAGTTTGACTTTTACATGTCAACTGAATCTATGTTTGATGTAAAGACATTTTGATTTTTAATTTGTAATGCTAGGAAGACATGTTGCAACATGCACTTTGACTTTCAGAAATCAACATAGTCTATTGAGATTACTTGTATTTTTTCAGTTGTAGGTGTACACTAAGTTTCATGTAAATTGCAGTTTGACTAGTAGAAGTCAAACGAGTATGTTTGATGCAGTTTGGTTCATTCCAAAACACATTGGGCACTTAAAGAACAATACATAATACCATTAAGACAACTGAATATGGTTCATTACATAAGACCGTTAAAACATACCACCATTAGAAAACACATTTATAATTCATACACGACAAGGTACAAAATTCATTTCCAATGACAATCTTCGTTTAAAGATTCAGGGTCAGAATCATGCTCGCCTTCATACGGGTCATGATACCGCCAACTCTCACTATTACACTCTTCATAGCCATAATCCTCATTCAAAACCTCATTATTAATATCTATCTTCGGATCCTTTTCGACATCCTCTTTCAACTCTTCGACGAAACTGAACTCATCTTTAAGTATCGAGCCATCAATTCTTCTTCAGTCATGTTTAAGACCTTACAGAAGTTGTCTTCAACCACTTCTTCTTTTTGTTCAACTACTTCCAGTTCTTTCTTATCCTCTTCAGATTTAGTATGGTAACAACATGGCTATTAAGATAAAAAAAACATAATACACATCATTAAGAGCATATAATGAAATTAATCAACATACAAATACTAATCAAAATGATAAACATAATAACACAAACATAGATGATCCATTAGAAGTTTTTAAAAGAGGACCAACATCCATTATAATATTGTTTCATATGGTTAATACATTACATCACTTCAAAAGATGAAAACAAACACAACAAAGAACAACCAACTAAGTCCTACAACAGCCTTCCATTTTGTTACTTAGATCGACTTGCTTTTGACCATCTCCTCTTCCATCCGGATAGTTTCCACCAATGTTATACTTTTGTTTCACATCTTGGACTTAGAGGTGTATCAGTCCACCTAATCCAACCACAATCTCCCTTCTGTAATTCATGTATAACATATCACACTCATCACATTAACAACCAAACAAAAATTACCAACATTTATTACAGATCTTTACATGAACTAATGTACAGCTTCAACATAAGGGAAATATTAGACGAATTGAGCACTTACACAGCATAGGAAACGTCGTCCAGGGTTTGCCTCCGTCCTAGAGATCCTGTAGCATATACCTGAACCACATGAGCATCTCAGATCAGATGATATGAACCTTTGTGAGCTAACACAGCGACATGAACTGGAGTTTGCGGAGTATTGCGACACTGTGTTGAACAAGAGCGTTGCCTATTGAATCAAAATTGGAACAATAATTGTGACACGTTACCTAGAATGAAATTAGGGCTTGTATTGAAGAAGATAGAAGCTTATAACGTTCACAAGAAGGGTAAAATTGTCTTTTCACTCGTTTAATGAACGGCTAGTTATCAGATTTGACGAAAAACAAAGTACATGGTGTAAAATTGCAAGAAAATGAAAGTTATATGGTGCAGTACAAAAAGTCTCTAAAATAAGGAGGTAAAGTGAAAAGTTTCCCAGACCACAAGGAGGTAAATTTTAGTTTACTCTACTTTTAATTAAGTTGACCAATATATTTGATTTGATTAGATTTGTTAACCCTTCCCGCATAATTCGCTCTTATTTAGATTTTTAATTTTAAATGTTAATGCTAATTTTGGTTTAAACCTTACTAAAAACATTTTATGAACTCTTTATTGTTAGATTTATAATTATGGTGATATTTTTTAGTTAAGTTACCAAAAAGGGCCTTTGCTTCGAATATAATTAAAAAAATTAAGGTCATGTAAATCCTTACCACAAGGCTAACATTATTTTATGTTCTCACAACTCAAGAACTTCGTTTCGTTAACATAAAGCGTTGTAGCTTAGGTTTGGTCAACAATATATTGTAACTTAGGGGCTGTTTGGTAGCCTCTTAATGACCATTCAGATGCTACCTCTTAATGGTTTAAAACCTCTCAATGAATAAGAGGTATCCTCAAGTCTGAATGGTTAAGAGGTAACATCTAAATGGTAAATCATCACATGTTACATTCTTCTACCTTCTCATTGGTAAAATTCTTAATGGTTCCATTAAGAGGTAGCCTCTTAATGACCATTCAGAGGCTACCAAACAGCCCCTTAGAATTTGTGTATATAAGTATCTTATTCAAATACAATTATAGCATTTTACTTAAAAAGTAATATAAAGTTAACGAAAACAGTTTTCATTCTTTAAGCCATGCAATAAATGGGACTATTATTAAGAAACATGGTTGATGAGATCTTTTAGTTGAAAGAAGAAACCATAAAAACCTTTTAAAGAATATGAATGAATTTTCAAAAAAGGGAATATCATATCTTTATATGTGATCTTTCAAAATAAAAAAGTGTGTGGTGTGTGAGGTGTATTCAGAATTTTTTTTAATAGGGTCCACTTTTTTGGTGTTCAAAATTTTTACAATGAACGTTAAAATTTTCGGGTCGGGCATCATTCGGGTCGGGGCGAGAAACATTTAACAAATATATATATAGTGGAGGGTTCAAATTAGAATTTTTTTTTGTAAAAATAAAAAGAACAAGTTTTAAACCAATAGAAATGCTCAAGACACTTCATTTAATATGTGTATTTAATGTATTGAAAATGGCATATGGGTAAATTTATAAGGTCTTGGGGTATATTTTAACTCTTTTTAACACCACCTAGGTGCCACATCACATCACTTACTTTTCTCCATTTCACTAAACTCACATCAAGGAAATGGTTTAATCCCCTTAACTTTATACTTTTAATGGTTTGAGTGTAAAAACTTTTAATGATTTGGGTGTAAAAAAGGAAAACAAATTAAGATAATCTCTTAACATCATGTTAACATATAATCCCTTTAACACCCCTTAACACAAGAAGAGAGTGGTTTGCAATGCCGTTTAACACGTCATGTCATCGTTAACACCATAGATGTTAAGGTACACCACATGGCCTAATTGTAGTTAATTAGCTAACTAATTAAACTTGTAACTCACTTTTAATTATAATATTTTCAAGATAAAATAATTTATGGTGAATGACAATTTTCGACATGTGTACGATAAATTTCAGTATGTGAAGGATAAATTTTGAAATGTGTATGATAAATTTAGATATGCGTAAGGTAAATTCCGGTAAGTGTAACATATATGTAGGTTAATTTTTGAAATGTGCAGGATAATTTTTTTTACTTTATTAATATTAATGAGAGATAACAAAATTAATGGGATGAGTTATAAACTATTTAATGTTTTACCATTATGTCATTTCTTATTTTTCTTCTCACATTAAATTTCTTCTCAAATGAACATTCCTATATATATAATCCTATATATATAGGATGGGGCGGAGAAACAATGGGGTGCTTCTGCCAGAGAAACGGTGGTGCTGATGGTGGTTGGCGATGACGGGGCGGTGCAGATGGGGGTTGGTTGTCGTATCGGTGTAGTACCGGAGTGGTGGTGGGGGATGGGGGAATGGATTAAAGCCATCCACCACTGGGCCGCCGGGACACCATCACCCCCGCTAGGGTTCGATAAGTGAGGAAGACAGAAAGATCAGGATCTTGTAATGTATGGAAGAGATGAAGCAGATGATATTAAGAGAGAGAGGGATTTCAATTTTTAGGAAAAAGTGGATTGAAAAAGTATGTAATAAGACTTTAAAGAGAGAGAGAGAGAGAGAGAGAGAGAGAGAGAATAGATTTGACATTTTGAGTAAACTACCAAAATAACCTTTAGGCTTAAAAATAATAGTGTGTATGTGTTGTAATCTGATTGGTGGAGGGTGGTTCTCACGGTTTCGCGCAACTGGGGATGGTTTTCATTTTAACCGTCCCCTATATACAAATATATATATATATATATACACACACACACACACTAGTCGTTTACCAGCGCAATGCGGGGGGAAACATATCACTTAGGTAGACTACAAATAAAGGGTATTTTTAGGCCATAGATTATTAATAAATAAAACATTTGCAAGGATACAATTCAATCAAAATGACAATTTACTTCATGATACTAACATACAACAGAAGTATTATTCCAGCATTCATTTACATGTATCATCAACAGTCAATGCAAATTCAAAGGCTGCAGAAGTTGGACTCATGTTCCAAAAGATAAAAACAAGTATTACATAAGTTTTAGAAAATAAAAAACAAGCTTTTTATAACAAAGCAGTTAGGAGGGTCTAAAAATGAAACCAAATAGATATATATGAATAGTTGAATACATATACAAAGACTTCCAGTTGAAATGCAATATGCTGAACATTATAAATTTGCTAACAAAATTACAACGATAAACATTAATCGATCAAAAATAAAGATAATAAATTTGTAACAATAATTACAACGATTTGTTTCTGTGTTAATCTCATGATAATGCTTTTTATAATTTTTCTTTGCTTTATTGGGGGAAGATGGGTGCTTCTCTCCATAGGGCATACAAGACACAGGTTATTGGCGGGAGCCTGCCATATTCTACATATAAAGTTTTTTTATACGTTAAATATGGCGGGCTGCCACCAATTGTATGCCCTAGGAGACAAGCACCTATCTTCCCCTTACAAAGATGAAACGCGTGGCCTGTAGAGGGTTACTTGCGGACCAATAACATCATCATGTCCGGTTCTGTGTCGAAGAATCAAACAACGTTAAAACAACACCCATTCCGAGATGAACGACTGAAAACCATTGTTGCGGCTACGCTCGCTTTCAGCCGTTCATCTCGGAATGAGTGTTGTTTTAATGTTGTTTCATTCTTCTACGCAGAACCTGACAGCATGATGTTATTTGTTATTATTTTCTTGCGGTTACGCTCGCTCCGGCTCCAATAGTACCAGCAGGTAACCCTCTACAAGCCACACGTTTCATAAATATAGAACACTCCTTGATAGCATGAAACTTTCTCAGCTAACTTCCCTTGAATTTCTACATCCTGCCAAAAGAAAAAAAACGTATAGATAACGGTTAATTAACACAAACCCTGGAAAATTTTATAACTAATCAAGAAAATTATATTTTACAAACCTGATAAAAAATAACCTCCTTTGTTTGCTCCAAAGGAACCAATTCAAGATGGTTAGTCTTCTAAGTGATAGACATGTTGAATGGGTTAGCCACATTTCAACAAATGCAAAGGCGCTGCAACTTAAACCCACAGCCTACATAGCTTGTTATCGCACGTAAAGGCGCCGCAGCTTAAGCCCCATTTCAGCAAATGCAAACGTAAGTGCCACATGATCACCATGAAACAACAAACTTTTATATTTAATAGTGGGCGATAGTTCGCATCGCGATAATCGTTTTCGTTAATTTATCAATCCTCTCGTTATATACTCTTACTTGACCGTGTACACTTTGATTTTACATATCTCATAACACAACCTTATACTCTACCAATACACATAAACAAATTCAATCCAAAACTGAAGAGACACATACCAAATCAAGATTCTGATATTTAAAACCAGATGTTCACTTTCAAAAAACCACATTAATCTTGGCTATCATTAAATATTACATATGACCTAACCAACATGCCGGAACCCAAAATAAACAACATAATAAACAAACGCTTACATTCGACACTGGTTCCCTGGTTGCAAAAGGGGAAACTAAACATTGTGTCGAGTTGATCCATCTGCATCTTAGAAGGCGGCTTTGCTTTTGACTTTCTCTTGCCTACAATGCAAACAAACTCCCTGAAACCCAAACCATCATCACCAAACAAAAAAAAATTCATCCATCTAATAAAACATGATGTTTTAAAAAAAATCAACAATTTCACTAACTGATGCATCTAATTGTACATATAAAAAAAACCTCAAACACTATAAAAAAAATTGCAAAACACAAAGTCGAGAACGAAACCAATACCTTCAACCCTTATTTCTTGACTCGGTTATATCCACTCAGATTGTTGTATTGGCTCTACTTGCAACCGTTCCAACCTATGCTCTGTCATAGTACATCTCCAGTAATTGGGTTTCCAAGAAACAAAACCCCTAGTTCTAAACAATAATGGAGAACTATAACACATCATGACATCAAAATTCAAGAACGTAATATACAATACACAAAACACCAAAATGCAAACACATAAATACAAAATTATACAGCAATCCGACTTGTATAACAAAAAATATAAACTAACTATGATGAAACCCTAGAATTACATTGTTATTTATAAACATGATCAAATAATGAAATTCAACACTTACAGGTATCTCAAATCAGTCGAGTGCCTCCGACGCCTTACAGGTATTTTAAATAACTGTCAACTATTTAACTTTATAACAAGTATTGGTAAAATTCGAATTTTAAATATTTTAACTATATAAATAGATTATAACTAAAAGGTTGACTATAAATATTATAACTAAAAGATTTTGTATTTGAAATGGGTAAATAGTTGACAGTTAACTATAAAAGTAATATCAAATTGACTATTTTAACTTTAAAATAAATATTGGTAAATCAAATTTTAAATATTTTAACTATAAATATTTTGACTATATAAATATTTTAAATTTACCTTCCAAGAGGATATACATCAAGCAAGTTGCTAAGAAACTTGTAGACTGTAGCATGCCGGAAATACTTGTTTCATTCCTCACCAAACTTCCAATTCTCAGGCTCGCGATATCTCACGCCTCTGTTAGCAAAATAGTAAAAAAGTCAAACCATAGATAAATTTAAAGAAAAATGAGTCAAGCGAGAAAAGCTATCGCTTACTTGTGAGCGAAAGCGAGTACAGATCCAGATTTCATGCATCTGAACACGTGGGTTCGATCGATGTTTAGCTAAAGTTGCTCCAAGTGTAGCTGCAACCAATCAAAGAGAGAGAGAGAGAGAAAGCAATGTGAGCGGATATGCATTATGATAGGAGGAAATGTGATAATAGAGAAACCTTAATCAGCAGATATGGTATGCGTGCTTTAGAGGGTTGTACATCATGCATTAAAGGAGTTTTAAGGGAAGTGGCAAATTACCTTAAGATGCCCCTTGGATATGCTTATATATATATATATATATATATAGACTACAAGTATGTAAACAATAATCCAAACAGGTCGGACTGAACTACAAGTATGGGTGAGATCTGACCTTTCGGTTCCGATTTAGGTCTTATCGGTGGCTGTAGATCTCAGTGAACTCAAAGCATCAAAACTACAGATGGAGTCATAAACATGGCTGCAATGAATGCCACGCCAATGCGAGATCCTCACCCGATCATTATAGCCTTAATTTTTTTTGTTAGGTTATAAGGCTCAGATGGAGTCATCAACTTGTCTGCAATGAATGCCACGCCAATGCGAGATCCTCACCCGATCATCATAGCCTTAATTTTTTGGCTAGGTTATAAGGCTTAGAGGGAGTCATCAACATGGCTGCAATGAATGTCACGCCAATGCGAGATCCTCACCCGATCATCATAGCCTTAATTTTTTAGTTAGGTTATAAGGTTCAGATAATATCATCAATATGGCTACAATGGATGCCATGCCAACGTTGCTTTAAAGCTGTAAAAGCAAGTGTAAAAACAGAACACACATAAAATTATCATCATCAACACAAAATTTGACATAATATCAACATAGATAAAAAGAACACACAAAACATTTCGTTCAACTGAAATAACAATCACACATAAAATTATCATCATCAAACACAAAAACACATGATCTCAACAGTACATCCAAACAACATACATAAATATAAAAAACAGAACACATATAAAATTATCATCATCAACACAAAATTTGACATAATATCAACACACATAAAAAGAACACACGCAACATTTCGTTCAACTAAAATAACAACCACACATAAATTATCATTATCAAACACAAAAACACATGATCTCAACAATACATCCAAACAACCTACATAACATACAAAAATATGAAAAACAGAACCCACATAAAATTATCATCATCAACACAAAAACACATGATCTAATGAGTACATCTCAATAGTACATCCAAACAACCTACATAACATACATAAATATAAAAAAACAGAACACACAGAATATTTCGTTCAACTGAAATAACAAACACACATAAAATTATCAACATCAACATAAAAAAACATGGGTCGGGCCGATCATGTTAATTTTGCACACGACCCAATAGGCTATACCAAGATGGAAGAAGGTTTTGATTGTTCGGTGAAAATGGAATGCGGCGTATGCTTCTATGACTTGTACCTTTCTGCTGCCGGTTGTGCGTGTTCACCTGACAAATACTCGTGTCTAGAACATTCAAAGCAGATATGCACGTGTCCATGGAGTTCAAGGTTCTTCCTCTTCCGATATGAGATTAGTGAATTGAATCTCCTAATTGACACTTTAGAAGGGAACGTAAATCCAATATTGGTATAACCTGTAGGGTCTTGTGCAAATTAACAGTGGATGTTAGAACTCTTTATAAACTTAAGTTTTGTTATGTTTAGTTTTTATGCTATATTTTATATATATTTTATATAATTTATGACGTGATCCGGGTCTTAAATCCAATCGAACTGGTTGGACCGGTCCGACCTTTGACCCTGTAAGGCGACCGGGTCAACCTCCGGTTCAGTCCTGAGAACATTGATCAAAACAACCGATATAACATACATAAATATAAAAAAAAACAGAACACACATAAAATTATCATCATCAACATAAAAATTGACATAATATCAACACACATAAAAAGAACACACACAACATTTAATTCAACTGAAATAACAATCACCCATCAAAACTCCACACATTATTAAACAATCTCGTAACAAAAAACATGAGAGAGAACGAAAGGTTAACCTGAGAAAGAGACAACGAAACCCCTCAAAACTCCACACATTATTAAACAAAATCGTAACAGAAAACCTGAGAGAGAGAGAGAGAGAGAGAACGAAAGGTTAACCTGAGACAGGGAACCACCATCTACAGCCACCGATGAGGGTTTCTACCAGAAAACCACCATCTACAGCCGCTGTGGTGGGTGTCTACCAGAAAACCACCATTTACAGCCGCCGATGAGACCTAAATCGAAACCGATAGGTCAGATCTGCTGATTTCTACCAGAAAACCACCATCTACAGCCGCCGATGACGCCTAAATCAGAATCAAAACTCCACAAATTATTAAACAAAATCGTAACAGAAAACCTGAGAGAGAGAGAACGAAAGGTTAACCTGAGACAGAGAACCACCATCTACAGCCGCCGATGAGGGTTTCTACCAGAAAACCACCATCTACTGCCGCCGATGAGACCTAAATTGGGACCGAGAGGTCAGATCTGTTGATTTCTACCAGTGTCCGACCATCTACAGCCGCCTATGAGACCTAAATCAGAATCAAAACTCCACACATTATTAAACAAAATCGTAACAGAAAACATGAGAGAGAGAGAGAGAACGAAAGGTTAACCTGAGTCAGAGAACCACCATCTACAGCCGCCGATGAGACCTAAATCAGATCCGAGAGGTCAGATCTGTTGATTAGGGTTTGTTTGAACGGTTTAAATCAAAAACAGTTTCATCGTGAGGTCAGATCTTACCACCAATAGCCTTGAATCTGAATGTAGAGGTCAGATTTAACATGGATCTGGTGAAATCTTCATCAATAGCCATGAAATTTCTAGAATCGCCAGAGAGAGAGAGAGAGAGAGCGCAATGGGGCCAGAAATGAATTATGAGATGAGAAAAAGTGATAATAAGAGAAACCCTAAATGGGCAGTACAGAACGTGTGTTTTTATTTAAGAGGTGTACATGTGCTTTATAGGGTTGTACATCATGCATTAAGGGTGTTTTAAGGGAAGTGGCAAATTACCTTAAGATGCCCCTTGAATATGCTTATATATATATTGGTGATTGTTCTATGTAGAACACTAAATATTGCGAGAACAAGCAAAACAAAATGAATCACTCATTTTTTCAATCCTAAAAACCTAAAAAATAAATGTAAATGTTATAAATGTAAGATTTATTGTTTCTCACTCTAGAATTTAAAACAAAATATGAAAAATATTCAGTTTTTAAATAACCTATGCACATGTAGGTTATGTGTAGGCTAAATTACCTACATGTATGTAAACTATGTGTAGGGAAAAATATATGATTTTTTTATCTATATATAATACACATATGAATGTAAGAAAAATAAAATTTAAGAAAATATGAACCTTAAATCCTAAAATTTAGTGATTTAGAGTTGTTGTTTGTTTGTTTTTTTTTTTTGTTAAGTTTCATTTAAGAACCACCTTTATTGTGAGAACCGCGAGAACCAATGTAAACACAACAAAATAACCTAAAAACTTTAAAAAAAAAACCTAAAAAAAAACTAACCCCCACCCCCCCCCCCTCCAAGGTAAATGCTAAAAACTAACCCCCCCCCCCCAAAAAAAAAACCTAACCCCCCCCCCCCCCCCAAAAAAAATAAAAATAAAAACAACCTAAACCACCCCCACCCATGGTTGCAGAAATCGGCCTAGGCGGCCGATTAATCGGCGCCTAGGCGGTCCTTTACTGCCTAAGAGCTAGGCGGTCAATTAATCGGTCATGGTCAAAAATCGGTCAAAATCGGTCCTAGGCGGTCAAAATCGGTCTTAGGCGGTCAAAAATCGGATTAATCGGACAATATTAGTCGGACAAAATCGATCAAAATCGGTCCTAGGCGGTCAAAATTGGTCAAAATTCGGTCAAAATCGAACCATACTATCTGAAACTTGAAGTATTTACGTGAATTTTGAAGTATTATTTTTATATTATTGGGTATATATATATAATTTTGAAAAAATACATATAAAAATCGCATTCCGATTAATCCCTAGGCTGTACCTCACCGTCCGACTAGCGCCTAGCGCCTTCTACAACATTGCCCCCACCCAAGCTAAATGTTAAAAACTAAACCCTCAAAAAACCTAAAAAAAATCTAAAAAACACACAAAAAAAATTCTTTTTTTTTTAATATTTTTTACTTAAAAATCGCTAATTTTAGTAGCCAACATTTTTTTTCTTTTTAAAAAAAAAATTTTGATAACAAAATATAGCGAATTATAAGTAAGAAATATTAAAAAAAATTATGTGTTTTTTAGTTATTTTTAGGTATTTTTTGTTGTGTTCACATTAGTTCTCGCAATAAATGTTGGTTTCTAACGGATCCTTGTCCTATATATATAATCATTACTTATTAGAAAACACAAAATAAAAATATAATGTAATTCGAAACGAAAAAAAATATTGCAATTTTTTAAAGTTCAAATTTATAGCATACACGGAGGGTTGTGTTGGTGGTGTGTGCATGTTTGTGTTATGTATGTTTTCTTCCGCTTGTTTTTTGTTGTTCAAAAAAAAGCAACACACAAAAAACGGGTTAGACTAGGATTGAACATGTGACTTCTTATCTGTAAAGAGAAGAAATTACTACTACACCAGTTTATACTATTTGTAAAGAAATAGTATATACTATTTGTAAAGAAATTACCTAATTATTTTTATAGGGTCTTAGAAAATTTAACATATCGGATCTATTATTTTTTTTTAAAATGTTGCCTGACCCACTCTACGTGGGTCCGCTCCTGTGTGTGTGAATATTAATAAAACTAAACCTTTACATTTCCAGCAAAGAACATCCAAAAGAGGGACTTTTGGAAAAAATATACGAAATTACACACCTGTGTTTGAAAAAATGGCAGCCCCCAAAGAAAATACCATATTACTCGGTGACGCAAAATTTAGTTTGCTGTGTGTTCAAACTTTAAAGTTTGTGGTTTTCGAATATAGAAATATTATATAATCGTTGTGGAATTCTACATATTATATCTTAGTGATGGCAACTTGTCGTTTTAATTTTAAACCTATATAAAGCCCTGATTGTGGTTCAAACATTTTCATATTTTCTGGTGTGATAATTTGGCGGACATCATTAACGGTTAAGCAGCACTTTTAAATCATAATATTGTTCTTGGTTGAAATCGTTTTGGAGGTATGTGTTTTGTTCCTAAATATCTCTCAACATAAACCTTTCATATGTATCTCTCTCTTAATTTACATGGTTGCCAAACTGTTCGAAAAAAATAAACTTGCTAAATAAATATCTCAAAGTGATGACTTGAGGAGCTTTTTTTTTTTTTAATGGCAAATTTGATCACTGACGGACCACTGGAGTATCATTGTGTCACCAGTGAAACCACCCGATCATATCCATCTCCAATAGGCATAATGCTTATACACCAATTCAGGTGGAAGCCCAATAAATATGAAAAAGCCCCATTGTGGGAATCGAACCCATGACCTATTGGTCCTAAAGTCTTATCTCACCACTAAAACGTCACTAGGCTATAAGGCCATGAACGACTTGAGGAGCATTAAAAATCTTTTTATACGGGTAAACAAGTCTTTCTGTAGGGCTCACTCAGAATCTAAGAAGCTAGAGAAATAATCTTTAAGCTATTTCAGATTTGATCCTCTATAATTATGTGAGTGGGTCTTGTATATTATGTAGACTGGGCGACACTGGTTGTGAGAAGAGAATAAAGAAAATGTTACTGCTAATCGGTAAATTTGAAGAAAACACTACTCATACTCTATAATTTTTTAATATTTTTGAAAGTGGTTGTGTCTAAGAGATACAGATAGAGAATATAATGATATGTTAATTTATGAACTATACTATGCATCAATTTTATTTACTTTCAAATGTATAAAACACATAAAAGTTTAAATATTTTCATGTACATCAAAAAATGTTAACTTTCACCACTTGGTCGGTAATAATACCAACTTAAGAAATTCCCCCTAATAGTCCTAACTTGCAAACATTTTTTATCCACCGAGCCTTTTCTAACTACGATCTAATCCAGTTACTGTTTAGCTGACGCAACAGCTTATATGGAAAAAAATCTTGGGTATTTTGTTGGTTTGGCTTTTATATGGCACCATCACCACCTCTGCCTCCATCACCACCACCACCCACCCACCCACCACCATTGGCCAACCCACGTGCTACCACCACCAACATCCACCATTCTGGCAACCCTATTCACCCATACAATATTTGCTCCGAGCTCGAAGGTGAATGCACTTCCAGCTAATAATATTTTCCCTTTGGTGTTGGGTTTTGAAAACGGGTATGATGTCAAACCGGAGCTCCAAACCCGAGGTTTTGAATTTAGGATTTGGTAATTATAGATATGGTAACATAATGCGTGGCGAGCGGGTTTGAGGTCGGAATTACAGAAGATAGATGTTGGCGGGGGTAGCAGGTGGGGTGAGTGGTGGTGGTTGTGGCTGATGGTGGTGGTGGGTTTTGTTCGTGGTGGAGTTGGAGGTGGTGATGATGCCGCATAATAGCCATGTCAACAAAATAACCACGTTTTTTGCCACATAAACCAGCACGTCTGTAAATTAAAATAATAATAATAATAATAATAATAAAGCTAACTGGGTTTGACCTCAGTAAGAAAAGGCTCGATGGAGTAAAAATGTTTCGTAAGTTGAGACTGTCAAGTGAAATTTCTTAAATTAGGATCAACGCCGGTCAACTGATGAAGGTTAGTGTCAACTAATTCCAATTCCCCTTTTTATTCACATGTATAGCATATAATTTATTATTATTCACTTGTATAGCATATAATTTATTAAAATCACTAATCAATAATAAAAGTTCTTTAAGTTAAACCACATATAAAAAAGTACCCAACTAAACAATTAATATTAATTATATGAGTGATTTTTATAGTTAAAATATTTTTGTTAATTTTATTAAAGCTTGATTATTATTAGTCTTAAAAAAAATTTATATAGGTCGAATAATGTTAAATAATTGTGATTTTTATATTTGTGTTTGATTATGCGGATGTAAATTATAACCAAACCATTGTCTTCAATACTATGAAGAATACACTTTTTATTAAACTACCCAGAGCCGGTCCAAGCATAAGCGAAAACAAGCTAGGGCTTTGGGCCACCAAATTTTTTAGGGCCTCGTTCGAAAAACAATCGAAGCGTATAATGTGTATATTAATCTTGTTTTGACAATAATAGCAACTAATTTGAATGCAGTCTGGTGGAAAAGTTTGCTTTCTTTTCCCACATAGGCGCGGGTTCGAATCCCAAGTTTGACTACTTTGGCTATTTTTTTTTTTTCAATTTTCCTATCATATGCATTAAATTTTATTCTATCCAAATAGTCACTGGAAATTTGGAGTAAATTTTATTCTTTTTTTTTTTGTCATCTATCCAAATTTCAATAATAAATTCATTTTATTTTAATTTAAAACATTGGTTTTTCATCTGTTCAAGTTTCAATAACAAATTCTTGAATATTTTAGCTGCATATTGCTACTTTTATAGTAAGACATTACTTTTACAAATATTAATATTGTTTGTGTTAATTATAAAGAACAATAAAAAAATGTATGAAAATGTATCAAATATTAGAGAATGTTTATGTGTAGCTGGTTAAACCTATGATCCTCGTAGACTATAGCATATTTCGAGTAAGCGATTTGAATAAAGTAAATAAAATAGTCTCTAAATACCTCTAAGTTTCCTCATACATAGTAATATTATCAAAGAAATACTCATAACTTTATTTGACAAAAAAAAAAAAAAAAAAAAAACACTTACTTTATAAATTCATTAGTAAGCCCAAAATATAAGTGAAAAGGGGCCTCGGTTTTTTATTTCGCTTTAGGCCTCCAAATTGGTTGAGCCGGTCCTGTAACTACCAAGGACATATATTTTATCAATAAGCCATTAAAAGGTTATAGTGTATGCAATATGTATTGATTAATAAACAAAGTAGCTTTTGGTAATTTTTAATGTTTTGCAGCTTTGATCTTAACCCGATATATAAAATATCTGTGTAACAACCATTAAAATATTATAGTTAGCATTTTCAATAATGAATACATGTGTATTAATTCCTTAGTAAATAAAATACCTCCAAAGCCTAGGCGTTATTATATAAATGAAATTCACACAATTTAACAACACTATTTCAGGAAGGACATATATGGCGTCTGTATGCATGGGGTCACTTTGCAAGCCAACTTCGCTTTTGTTTTCTGGAGCTGTTAAGGCTTCTTCCTTTGCCACAGGTACTCCCACTAGCTTATGAGTTAAATTTTATCATGTTTCTTTATATCATCTCCAATGGTTGATATTTAGGTTTTTTTTTTTTTTTTTTTTTGGGGGGGGGGGGGGGGGGGGGTTCATTGGTCATGTATGCTCTTGTATTCTCTTCGGGAATATTCTGTTAATTTCTAATTATGAAAGTCCAACTTTCATTAATTTAACAGGGTCTGCCACTAAAAGGACAAATTTTAAAAATTGTTTATAATGATTCGTTTTTGGGCAAAGTTAGTTTATTGTATTGTTATGTATTCCTCATTTTAATTAGAGGGTGATTGGGTTACCTACCTTAAACTAGAAAATTTTAATAATGATTGGGTTACCTACCTTAAACTAGAAAAATTTATTTTAATAGGGTTGAAAATGAAAATTTTGTTATACATTCTTTGAACCAGACTAGAATTTGAGGGTTAAATTACATTAAAACATTATCTCTATTGATATGATATTTGGCAGCCAGAGGGAGTCATTATTGGCTTAGAACTGAGATTTGCTTAATTTAATGATGTTTTAGTTTGTTCAATTGTTGGCTTAGAACTGAGATTTGCTTAATTTAATGATGTTTTAGTTTGTTCAATTGTAGTTGTTAAATCTAAAATCTGCAATGTTTCATATACTTGATTGTCTGCTTATATTTCTTGCTTTTCATTATATTTTCTCATAATCAATGGATTCAACATGTTTAGGAGCACAAGCTTCAAAAATACTTCGGATATCCAACTCTGATATGAAAGAGTCCTTGCAAGGAAGGCATTGTACCAATCACACCGATAAGAAATTCTATAACCGATTAACGCCTCACCAAATGAAGAAAGAGAAGTTTGAACTGAGTGCAGCATCTACCGATAATCCTCAATTTGATGCAACTCATGATTTGATAAATCCCTTGGAAAATGCTATCCGTTTTGTGGATGTTCTGTATAGATTTATAAGGCCGTATGTAGCGATTGGAACGGTAAATCTTAATAGATTTGAAATATCAGCACTACTAAACAAAGGAGTAGAAAATATAGTAATCAGCAAACAGAATTTCGATAAAACAAATAAAAATTAACTTAAACAGGATTGTCATTAATGATTGACATATTACCAATGAAAGTTATGCCACTGGTTTAAACGACGATATTTCGTCAGTAATCTATCCTTGTTTTTTAGGGTAAGGATTCCGTCGGTAATCTATCGATGTTTTCAAGGTAAGATTTTCATCTGGATTCCTGCTTAGACCTTTCAGTCATTTATTGGTGTGGAATCCAGTATCGAAAAAAATCTACAAATAGCATATCAAAAACAATGGTAACCGTAGAGTATTTCAGTTCAAGCCTAAAATGGCAATTGGTAGAGTCTGCGGGGGCGTGTTTTATAACTTATGGCAATTCTAAGTCTAAAGAATGGCTATTCAAATATTACAATATAAAAACTGACATTGGAAAAGACTAAGATACAAGTTACCCTGATCACTATGTCTAATTCCATTTTGTAGGTTTTCAGTGTACTCTCCATGTCACTTCTTGCTGTCCAGAGAATGTCAGATTTCTCCCCATTGTTCTTCCTCAAATTGATGCAGGTATATTTAGATAGAACATTTTAACTCTCAAGTACTATTATATTTTGTTCTTCTTGAAATTAATGTTCTATGCTTCTATATTTTTAATTACTACTTTCAGGCTCTTGTTGGAGGCATGTTTATGCAAATGTACGTATGTGGATTCAACCAAATATGCGATATAGAACTCGACAAGGTTAAAAAACTAATTTTTTTTCTGGCCACACACACATTGATTGACGTCTATATGTTAAGTTATAGAATATAACGATTGTTGATACGTAGTCTAATGAATCTTTCAGGTTAACAAGCCTTCTCTCCCATTAGCTGCTGGGGAACTATCTATGAGAACTGCTATCATTGTGTCTTCAATATCAGCTGTCATGGTATTCAATAGTTTATTAATGAACCTCCTTAATTAAGGTTGCAAAGATCATTCAAAAGAAAGAACCATATATATAGCCGGCTTGCCTTTGGGATTGATCTAATGGTTGAACCGCCGTTGGTATTCCCTCATTAGTTTTTTGTCAGTGGCGGGCAAAAAACGTCTTTGTTAGGGGCAGTTTTCTTCTATTTATTAGAGGTCAAACTCATGTTTTTCTTAAAAAAACTCAAGGGAGCCTTTGACCCCCTGAGTCCGCCCACGGATTTGATCATGACTTCTATAAGGGTATTGGAGATATATATTTATGTAAAATATATTTTGTGATTAGGTTAACATAATCATAGGATTAACTAGTTTGTTATTCCTCACCCTATATACCTATATATACAGGGGTGTTGTAATTGTAAAATGTATTGGACACAAAACATAATATATCACTAACACTTTTAGAGTGTTCCATATTAAGTGTACTGGATTTTATTATATATTGATTTGAATGCAGGGCTTTTCGATTGCGTGGATTGTTGGTTCTCCACCATTGTTTTGGGGTTTCGTCGGGTGGTTTACTGTTGCGACTGCATATTCAGCCAATGTGGTGAGGTTTTAAAAATGTTTTGGATACAATTGCTCTAAAAATGTGTACCCAACTACTAAACTAAATTTTCTTATGTGTGACCATTCTAGTACCCCTTATTGCGATGGAAGAGGTTTCCTTTCATGACAGCTTTTTATATGCTAATTTCAAAAGCACTGGTTGTTCCCGTTGCATATTACATGCATATGCAGGTATATTTTTTCCTACTTTCATTGGTAGTGTTGTATCATCTTGTATTCTTGTGTGGAAATAATAAATTTTTGGGTGGTGGGTCTCATTAAGGAAAAGTAGTGAAATATTTATGGGTACGTTTTTGTTTGTGTAAATAATAAATTATTTGCATTATATAACAAAAAGAATTAAAATAAAACAAATGCAGGATTTATAAGAAAAAGATGATTGAAAGAATTCAAAAGAGAGAATAAATTGTATTGGTGACAATATTTTCCATATGTTGAATAATGATCAAAACCGCATCTCTTTATGTATGGATATTAGAAATTTACAATGAATAAGATAAGGATAAAACCAATCAACTAATAATAATAATAAAATATTAATATTTATCCCAAGTATTTAAATTAGTATAATAACTAACAAACAAACATATCAAATTACTCTAGTAGAGCAAAATTAGAGTTACTAGAGTAATTATACAGAGAAAGATATTTTTTTCAATCAAAAATTATGTTTAAGTAGATTGGAAAAATTGCCATGTATATTTTAATTCTTGCGTCTAGTATATTAAAACGTATTTGTATTTGACATTTACCCTATGTTTATTATCACCTAAAATGTAACTATTTAAAAAATAATTATAATAATAAAAAGAAATTTTAAGTACTTATAAAATAAACATTGTAGGTTCATTTTCCATGTAATTAATTTCACTAAAGTCGCCATCTACCATAGGGACCTCAATAGCTCAATAGAAAATACAATAATTCAAAAGGCTCCTCTCAAATTTACATATATCAATAATCTAAAGCCTGCTATTTTAAATAGCTACTAACCCATATTTGAAGTAATAAAAACACCAATTTTCCATCATGTTTTCTTAAAAGAATCCATTTTTAATACAATTAATACACAACAATATTACCTTCTGGTTTGAGTTTTGTTTATACCATCTTGGGTTTATATTTACTATTCTTTTTCCGTTGTTTATATGCACTAACTACACGATAATTTATAGAATTCTATCCATGGAGGAGCAAGTTTACTTTCAAGACCACTATTATTTGCAGTCGGAATGCTTAGTGCCTTCTCTCTCTCAACGATATTCTTCAAGGTAAACACCATGGTAGCTAATCAAACTTCTAATTCAAGTAATCTTGAAGTAACATATTAATTGCATTTCTTGTCACTTATTTGATTATTCCATTGATAGGACATCCCAGATATTGAAGGAGACCGAATGCATGGAATAAAGTCCCTTGCTATACGATTGGGTGAAACACGGGTTAGCTTATTTTTATATATATTTTGTTACTTTACTTCTATTGAAATAAAAGTGTATATAGTTGTAAAGATTAATAAAAATATTAGTCACTTTGATAGTTAGTTTTGGCATGACACATTGCAGGTGTTTTGGACATGCATTTGGATTCTAGAAATGGCCTATGTTGCTGCCGGTTTAGTGGGAGCTACTTCATCCATCACTTGGAGTAAATATGCAACGGTAAGTTATACATACATACAAATGCTCTAATAGAATTATCCAGAAAATAAATCATGAATCTTGAGAATATGCATGATTAAGGTGTAACACACAGTTGTATAACAAAATACTTCCTGAACAATAAATGGTGTATTTTATAACACAAAGGGTATTAATTATTTACAAGTAAAAGAAGGAAATTGATATGCATGAAAGCACCCAAACCAACCCACAAGGAAACACACTTTATGGGATTGAATTTGGATGATGCTAAACATACATACCCCTTTTGCAGTGGCGGATTTAAAAGAAAAGTTGAGGGGTAGCGTTTGCTAAAAAAATTTGTTCAAGGGTAGCCGATACATAAAATGGGGAAGGAATAAAATGCACTAAAAATGTACTTCGCCAAGTTGAGGGGTACCCCTAATCATATGCTAAATCCGTCAGTGCCCTTTTGTATGCTTAGCGCACCCCTTATAAAAAAAAGGCAGGAAATGATCTAACTGATCTAGTAGAGAAAGGGGGTACATTCAGTAAAAACCATAGAAGAGGGGGATGTTTAGCCGATTATTAATCTAGCCACATTTTCAAGATTTCTATTGGTATACAAAATATAGCATGGGTGTCACGAGGAACCTTGTCATTTCTATTGAAACACATTTGCCTGTGATTTAGGCATTTCGTTTCATTCACTACTTGTAACATACAAACAATACAACATATGTTTTCGGTTTACATGATTATAACTCTTTTAAGCAGAAACTTGAATTATGATGTCCCGTATGTGACCTTTTAAAATCATATATCATGAGCAACATATGTTGTTTAATAACATCCAGGTCAAACAAAACATAATTGTAATATACACATTTGTATTTTCTTTGTAAATATATAATTTTAGAGTATTAATTTGTAACATCCCAAACTTTAACATAACTGCTAAAATAAGTAAAAAATGCTTCGTTACAAACAGTAAAACCTTTAACAAGTGATGATCACAAGAGTAGAGCAATTTGGTAATGAAAACATTTTTATGTGTAGATTATTAGTCATCTGGCGATGGGAGCGCTACTTTGGATGCGTGCCAAATCAGTAGATGTGAAGGACGTGAAAGCCGTTCAATCCATGTATATGTTCCTTTGGCAGGTATGTTTCATCATTAGTTGTAACAATTATCCTAGTATACATTGTTTGAAGTTAACGTACGTGTCTTGTATTTGCACCAACCTTTCATTATAACATAAGAAACTAAACCAAGTTTTGTCTAAGTTTAAACCAATTCTCTTGATAGTAAGGGTGTGGAAAGTGTCACCCACACCGCCAAATAGTTTTTTTTTTTTTTTTCTTTCTTCTTCTTCTATTTAGAACAACTAACTCACACAATAAACATACTGCTAAATTTACACCAATGTCCATATTAGGATGCGAACCCTCAACCACTTGAGGATGAACACCTTTAGTACACATCATGATATTGCTAGGCTACAAACCCTAGTAGTGTAGCTTTGACGATAACCCTTACATGTGATGTGGCATTTGTTATTCGTTGTGATCTTTTTGTTTCGCCTCGTCATACATTAGAAGAAATAGGGTTTTGCTTTACTGTTACTTTATATTGGTTTGAAATAACCTTTTGTGTATGTTGCAGCTCTTCTATGCTGAATATGGCCTTATCTTGCTTGTACGATAAACTAACAATCTTCAAATGAAGAACATACTCCATTTTGGTCGAATGGAGTGAATCTTCACGGCGACCTTCTACTATAAAATTCCAGATAAAGGTTCCAAGAGTAACCATACCCTATGTCATACTAGTCTCTTTTCTATCTTGTTTTCCCATTACCTTGTAATTTGAGTAATATATTACTATAGTTTTGTACGATTCAATGAAATGTTGTCATTTACATGACTTATGTTATACTTCTATTTGTTGTGGAATTTTGGTATCTTGTTCTAATTAAGAAAGAAAATAGAATATGTCTCCAATTACCAAAAAGGTGTGTCTCAAATTAAAAAAAGTATTTCTAATGATGATGTTGTTGGGTAATCAAAAAGGCAATCTACACAGGTTTGATTGAAAGGAGAGATGTTTGAATTAAGTAATATTGATGGAAGAATAATGATTACCATGAATGCAGGCTTATATTGAATAACACAAAGAGATTGATTTGCACAATACAACGATGTACTATTTGTATGAATTTCAAACTAGCAGGAATCTCCTCCATATGGAGTCTGAACATGTGTGAATCAACAGAGGCACACCTTAACATATCGTTTACATAAAGATGACGTTTAACAAGCTGCTTATGTGGTAACCTAATAACAAAGACTTTACACATAGACCCATATTGTTTTGACATATTACAGGTAGCCCACTAATACATAATAGCAACATATATTTACCCTAAGTATTATTTGTGATTAGAACCTCATTCTCCCCCTGAATTACAAAACAATATTAGGTCTTGAATAGCCTTTACACCGATAGCTTCCTTTTCTTCATTCCGAGTGGGGAGTGAGGTTCCCGATTCATCAACTTCAATCTTGTCATTTCTTGCCTTCATTATGTTGCAGTACCATTCAATGCCTTCTAGTTAGAGTAACTAAATAGTCTTTACTTCATAATTCATGTCAAAATCGGATCTAATATCCATACCTATCATATCCCAAGTATTATTTATTGTTGCTTCAATGTATCGTGTGTATAATTGAACCACCATATAGAGATTATAGAGATCTAGTTCTTTACCATTGCTTAAGCATGGTAGGATTGGTCTTTAAAGTAAAACTCGAGATAGGTGTTATGGTACCAATCAACAAGTTCATAGATCACTAAACTTGTTAATCATAGATTCATCGTATGAACTTGTAATGTCACACCCCGATTTTCGGTTTAGCTCGGTTTAGCGGAAGCGTCGCGAGGTGTCGCCAGAGCGATAATCATAGCATTCAACCAAGTAAACAATATATGTAAAACATAACAAGTTGTTCATCCATACATTTATTTAAAGCGAATTTACAACGATTCATTTGTTCAAAAAAGTACCATACTTGACATCATTGTACCAAAACACAAGTTTCCAAATACATTGTTTCAAGCATAGAGACTAAACACAAGGTAACATTACACAGCTTGACTTGACATTCCCACGTACACACTTTCCCGGGGCCATCCACTAATTTTCTGTAATACATGTTAGTTTTGAAAACATCAACAAAGGTTGGTGAATTCATGTATTAACTTGTGTCAATTAATTCTTCAAAATATTTGATAGTTTTAAATTGGTATAAATGAAACTTGTAAGATCATTAATTTTTTGCAAGGACACTAATTTGTATGCCAAATAGGAGGCAACCAAACCTTGACGATTTATTGTGTGCGTCAGTGACACTAGTTTTAGACACAAAAGCACTCTTAACGATCTGTTATTGTTGTTGTTTAAGAGTGGAGCTCGCACTACGCCAAAATAGGGATACAACCACACCAAAAAAGTGTGACTATATGTCTTTCGCCACACATATTTTTTTCATGTCAAGTGTGACCAAAGCTCGAGTCATCGTAGGTATCATACGGCCACATACACTTTTTAGTGGCCTTAGAACTTAAAAGTGTGACAAAAGGGTAACAACATTTTTGGTTAAAATCTAGTATTTCCTCAATTAAGTGTGGCTAAAGGGTTGCAATAACCACATAAATTTAATTAAAGTGTGTCTCTTTGTATTATATAGTCACATATATTTACTAAAAAGTATCTTTTAGCCACATCAATTAAAATAAAGTGTGACAAAAAGAGTTGTAATCAAACATTTTATCTATTAAGTATGGCTAAAAGGTAGCAACGGCCACATTAATTTATTGTAAGTGTGGCTATTGTCTAACTTTTGGTCACATATATATATTTTTCGTATGACATTTGTTATTAGTTCGTCACACAATAAAAACAAAGTAATGATGGTGTGGCTATTGTCTAACATTTTGTCACACATATTTGTTTTTCCCATGACATTTAATATCATTCCGTCACACAAACAAAAAACAAAGTGATGAAAGTGTGGCTAATGGTTATGTATAGCCACATTAAATTTTTTAATTATAAGTATGGCGATTGTCTAACATTTGGTCACAGATAACTTTCTTTCCCATGACGTTTGGTATCATTTTGTCACACAACAAAAAACAAAGTAACTATGGCGTGACTAATGGTTATTTATAGCCATACCAAATATTGTAATTTTAAATGTGGCTATTATCTAACATTTGGTCACACATAATCTTCTTTTCCCATGACGTTTGGTATCATTCCGTCACACAAACAAGAAACAAAGTGACTATGGTGTGGCTAGTGGTTATTTATAGCTATGAAATTTTTTAATTTTAAGTGTGGCTATTGCCTAACCTTGGGTCACACATAATTTTCTTTTCCCAAGACGTTTGGTATCATTCCGTCACACAATAAAAAACAAAGTAATTATGGTGTGGGTAATGGTTATTTGTAGTCACACAAAATTTTGTAATTTTAAGTGTGGCTATTGTCTAACCTTTGATCACACGTAACTTTTTTCCATAACGTTTGGTATCATTCCGCCACACAAACAAGAAACAAAGTGACTATAGTGTGACTAACGTTTATTTATAGTCACATGAAATTTTGTAATTCTATGTGTGGTTGTTGTCTAAACTTTGGTCACACTTTTTTTATGTAGTTTTATGTGACCATTTTGGTGTAATTACCCATTTTATTTTCCATTTTTTGTCAGATGAGAAAACTAAAAACCAAATGCTATTAACAATAATAACGCAAAATTCATACATAAGTTTTTAATTTAAATAGTAATACTAATTATAAACATTAACTTCTAATCAAAACCTATCTACAAAAGTTACAAAGGATCTTTCCTTGGCAAGCGTTGTTTCGGAACATCTGAATTTTGGGAAGATGCAGCCTTTAAGAAATCAATATGAGCCTGCAAAATAAAAATATCCAAGGATATCAACATGGTTTCATTATTTAGCTATCTTTTATGATGTTCAAAAATTTAGTTTAACGAAATGGTATTGTTTTTGTAATCATAATCTACAAATAAGCTATTTAAAGAAAAAAAATAAAATGGGTAAAAAGTGTTTATGGGTCACGTTGACCTGTCACCCGACCCGCCCATCCTACCACCTCTAATAGATTAACACAATTCAAAAGAGTGTTGTTTAGACATAGCGATGATAAATACCTGCATTCCGTTGATAACACTAGGACTAATTGACCCAAGCTGAAGAGGAAATGCCCCAGAAGCATCAGCCAAACCTAAGCATCAAAAGATGACTTGTAAGTACTCTCTTAAAAAAACATACTTGGTTCCAGATTGAATAATAAATTTTAACTCCAAAAATAATAAACTTCGTACCCTTAAGAGGTGTAAAAGAGCCAGAACCAAAGGTGCCAGAACTGAGCGAAACTGCATTACTCGGTTGAGCCTTTGGCAGGCCCTGTGTGGTTTTCTGAATCGATGCATCAGCCGGCTTCACAACACCACCAGTAGATGAAGCATCAGGTGTCCCTACAATATATAAACCAACAACATAAACTCCACAAAAACTTCATAACTCTATAATCACCGAAATACAAACCGCAAACATACCTCTTAATGGCGGTTGAACATGTGCACCATTCAGTAGCTAGAATGTTAGATTGCAATGCCTACGTAGAACATCCATATTTGTGAAGACTGAAGATTGCTTACAAGATTTAATTAAAGGTCAGAAGGTCAGTGTCCTAAAATATGAGCCCTTAAAATGGTAGGTGAACAAAGCATATTCTACAAATTACATATACATCTTACTAAATTAAGTTTGTAAACGATGATGTTAAAACATACGGTACGTTAGCGAGGGGCCCACGTTGACCCGCCAAGTCATGAATGTCCCTCACGATGTCAAACACAGCCTCTTGTTGAGCCAACTTTAGGCTGTTTTCGGACATTTTCTTGAGCTCATCTGAGTTGGTGCTGAACCATCCAGCCACTATCTGGGCTGTTTCTTTTGGGCTTCGGGCGAACACACCCGCCCCATTGCCCACCACGTATGGGATGTTTCCATTTTCCTGTTGGTCCAAAATGAAGCAAGTCAATTTAGGTTATTCTTTTTACTAACGGGTCAGGTAAAAGGTTAATGTTGGTTAAACTGGAAACCGGTTGAACGGGTTGAGCGAGTCAAACATCACCTAAAGTGCATAAAACCTCCTCCTAAGTTTATTTACATTAATCATATTGAAAACATTAATTATATGAGAAACTGTTTTGACCCGTTACCCAACCCACCAGACTCGCTCATAGAAAATTGTAAGAAACATACAGAAGTGGAATTTACATACTTGTCCCGGAATATAGTCGTTCAGGATGATTGGAATCCCCCTGATCAGCGCCTCAGCAATCGGGTACCTGACGGATATGGGACCATGTATGGATACGGTTTTACAATCATAATCCAGACCGGAATTATCAAACCCCGTCTCATACTCGCCTTAGTGTGAAATAAATTTGTTTTCAACATAACCAGATAACTTCTTAAAACACCTACAAAATACTAATAACTTGTGACATGACTTTAAGTTGATATGGAGGTTATTATTTGAATACATACCTGATTATTCTCCATGATCTCTTCCTGCAGTGACACAACAGGTCAAAAACAAACATTCAAACAGTTCATGAACATGATAATGATGATTAAAGTTACAGTTACATGCCTGTTTTTAAGCAATTCGTGGTTGATTTCTTTTAGTTTTGCACAACAGGCCACAAATGCAGCATTCAACAAAATAGTTGACTTTCACTACAAAAGGTATGCCTTTGACCATGATACCTGTTTAAACAGTCAGCGCTCCTTTTGACCATCATTTTAGCGGTGGAAGGTTCTAATTTTTCATCAACCATAAGAATGCAGACTCCACGGTCATCAATTCCTCTACGACCCGCTCGACCACTCATTTGAATATATCCACCACTCGATAGCCATCTGAATTTATCGCCGTCAGACTTCCGAACATTTGAAAAAAACAACCGTTTTTGCAGGCATATTGAGACCTATGCTAAATGTCGCTGTGGCAAACAAGCACTGTTGCAAAAAAATCTCAGTATAAAAACCTCAAAAACATAAAACATAAGGCAAAACCAATATAAATGAATGATTAACAGTCTCATCCCAACCTTAACTAGACCTTCTTGGAATAGTATTTCAATGACTTCTTTCAGTGAGGGGAGCAACCCGGAACGATGCACGCCTATTCTACGCTTCAAGAGGGGAAGCATATTCGACACCTGGTAAAGCCCAAAATCAGAAACATTAACCCAAGAAAAAATTAAATAATAACTCATGAAAAGTTCCAAAATGATATATAAATAAGTAAACCAAAACAGTTCAACAGAAAAATATAGATATTGAATGAGGAGAAAGCAACCTTTGCAACATAAAGGCATTGACGGTCCAAAGTAGCAATAGCTACATGCTCATATGGAGTCCATTCTGTAAATTATAAAGATAAAAATAAAAAATCAATTCATTTTATCATAAGTAATACATAAAATTTTTTAGTAGTAAACCATAATATACATTTTCAACAAATAACAAAAAATGAAAAAGAAAAAGGAAAGTTTGAGTACTTCTTACCTTTTCAAATGGTCATATAGAAGTCTATACTTTTGTAAGCAAACTGCTGCTTCCAGGTAAAAGTTTGATACTGTCTTGACAGAAGTTGTCCTGACAACTGTATGGATATACAAGCAATTTAGAGAACACAACATACTGACCATGTTGACTTTTTTAGTTAAAATAGGTGATTTTTTTGGGTGGGTCCGGTTTTGTTGACCCACAAACAGCTCTAAAACTATTACGATTATAATTTTACTCTATATTTTTTAAAAATGATTTAAGAAGTTGTACTTCGGGAGTCTTTCAACTCTTTTGACCTGTTCAACCCGTTGGATAATACAACTTACCTGACTTACTGTGCCACGAGATATTAACGGAGCTAAACCGCAATCAGAGACACGCACAGAAAGATCTTTATCGAGAAGAACATTTGCAGACTTGAAGTTTCTGTGAATAATAGGCTGCTCGCTAAAGTCGTGTAGATATCTAAACCACAACAAGCGAGAAAGAAAACGAAGCGGGACGTTATTCGTTAATATGCAAATTAAACATAAAATAAGTTTATTTTGGTGGTGAATTTATGAATATATTAGTATTCACTTACTCTAAGGCTCTTGCAGCTCCAAGTGCCATTCGGATGCCCGCATTCCATGAATTTTTCTTTTTGTAACCGTCATCGGAGTGTAGTGCATCGTGAAGGCTCCCGCTACTACAAATCTACAATACTCATAGATTAATAATCTTTGACCATGTTCTGAGCAGTAACCCATGAGTTCAACAACGTTCGCATGCCGAGATTTATCAAGACTGCTAACAAGCTCAATGAAGTCTTCCTCTATTTGTTGACTAATTACCTTTTTCTCCAACTTCTTCACAGCAAGAAACTAAACAAACATTTTAAAGATATAACATGTAAGATTATGACCTACTATGCAATATCCGTTTCTAAAAATTTCGTTCAAAAAAAGATATTATTGCAAAATTTTCATACCTTTCCATTTGTATACTGTTGTAAGGATGTGATTGTGTACGACCTGACAGACATATGAGGCAAAAGAGGTTTGGCGGCCGCTTCAACAGGTATAGCGGGATCCACAATAACCTTTTCAAAAGATAGATGAATTGGCTGTGAAGTCGAGAGTTTAATAATCCAAAAAATCATATTTTAAAAGCTGGGATTCATAAACTGATAAACCCGAATGCAGGATTTGAGTAGATCATACCTTGGTTATAATGCAGTACTGTTTACTTGTTTCCTTTGGAATTTACTTGTTTGAACCCTTGCTAACAAATTTAACCGGAATCGACCCATTCATATGTAAACGGGTCAACATTGCTACATACTTGTAGCAAAACAAAAATCTTCTTTACCTTGACAGGAATCTTCCACTCTAAAGACTCGAGGGAAGAAGCTAAAGCTTTGTTTCGACCGCATATTACTACCATTCAAAAAAATGTTTGGACGATTCAGAGAATTGTAAAATCTGTAATTTTGGACCAAGGGTAGTATAAGTAATATCAAGGTTGGACCAAGGGTATAACTGTAATTTCAGGGTTTACTGTAGACAAGATCCTACGCTATTTGTTATATACTAGTATTTAACCCCCGCGTTGCGGGAGCGTAAGTCGTAAAACCATGCCAAGTAGTAAGCAAACACCGACAAAAACCCAGAAAATCGTAAACAAAAACACGAATTGATAAACACCGATGAAAACCCGGAAAATCGTAAACAAAAACACCAATATATACCACCACGTGACGTCAAACGTAAAAAAAAACGCAAACTTATGCCGTGAATGGTATAAAACATAGACTAACCCGAACTTATTGCGAAAAAGCTTCAACTTAATGACCAAAAAATAGAGAAAACTTGCAGAACTAAAAATTAAATATAGAAATATAAGGGACAAAAAATGCAAAAAAAAAAACTATAACAAAATAATAAAAATAATAATAATAATAATAACTGCAACAAAAAAAACACTTCAGCAATCATTCTGTTTCAATTCATGGTTGAAAAATAAAGTTATGACTTATGGCATTTTGGTAATTAAGTAACAAAGGTTTATTTTTTTACTGTAGATAAGGATCTACCTAAAATGTTATATAGAGTAATGAATATTCAACATAGAGAACTTACTTCTTCGACATATGGCCACAGTTTGCTTAACTGTTTATTCAGCCATTTCACCTGAAACATCAAGCCAAGAAGATTAGACACGTTCAACACAAGGTTTTATGATATTTTGACGATTGAAAAAACAAGAAAAACATACAAAGTTAACGTAATTATTTGTCTTTTGAAAGTGCTAACCTGTTCATAAACAGGGAAAGATATCCATTCTGGAAAGTTGTCACCGCAGATTATTGTCACTGCAACTTCAAATTAATGTTATTATTACGAGTATGTCAAAAAGTAAACACCATCATGCTAACAGCAAATGTGTCAATGCAGCTCCTTGACCCTCCATTCAAACCATATGTTCATTGTCAAGATATTGTTACGCTATTATAAGGTTCATAGTATGCTTAATGATTAAATTTAGTTCAACTTTTTTTCAAAAACATAAGTAGATGAAGTGAAACAAAATTCCAGCGTGTTTGACTACAAACAAGAATTTCAAAGTGTTTGACTATTACGGTCAAACATGAGTTCTTACCAATGCCGAATGGAAGAAACACATAGGGGCTTGTGGTCAAACATGAGTTCTTACCTTTGCAGCTTAAAAGCCACAAAAAATTAGAGTCTATCCTCAGCCTCACAACTATCTTTACATCCTATAACTAAACCTAATAAAATCAACATTGAGAAAACCCCTAAAGTAACATTTCTTGAACAAGCTATGATCACTGATCTATCTAATTTCAGTCATACATCTCTTACTTAAACCCAAAGTAAACAAAATCAATAACAAAAGTAAACCCTAGCAATCAAATTAACAAACATATGATGAAAATCAGAGCAAGATATCAACAAACCCCAACAATTAATTACCTTAGCGATTCGTTTACTGCTTCGATACCTCATCATCTGACGAAAACCAGCCATAATCGCAATCCCGAATATGGTCCCCATAAGAATTCCAGAAACCAGCTCGAATACCACCAAATGCCGATCAAAGATTTTACAAGCACGTTGCAGGTACGAAACTCAAAATCATGTGTTTCTCCTTGCATTGCATCTTCGAAATGAAACAATCATTGGGTTTGATGGTAACCAAAATTGGTTAGGGTTTTATGGAAGTTGGAATTGGTAGTGTTGTGGTGGAGATAGTGTGTAGATCGGAACCAGGGCTCAGAAAGGATTCGCACTGAACTTGGTGAGTTGGTGGGGTTGAATTTGTTTCAGGAACGTGCGGAATTTTGGGGGTTTTGAGGAAGAGGAAAATTGGGCGGGGTGAATTAGGAGGGAGTGTGAAATATTGGGTATCTTCGGTACCGGTACTTGTTTTTTGAGATTCTTAGCACTGGTATTTTTAGTACTGATATCGGTTGGTACTGAATTCATCCCTAGTTAAATGACTCGTATTCGTGGGATGGTGGTTTCAACCCGATCTGAATCTGAAAATTTTATACGAACCCGAACTCCAAACTCGTGTCAAACACATAACCCGAATACGACCCATTTGACCCGATTTTATTTATTTTTTTATTTGTCGCATATTACTATTTTAAAAATAAAACTTTACACCAAAAAATACCAATATACATAAACACATTTAAAAAAAATAAAATATAACATAAATGCCCATTGTGATCCATTAAGACCCAATATGGTCCATTATGACATGTATGATCTACTATTGGCCGTTATTATCCGTTAAGGCCCAATATGATCTATTAAAACATGTATGATCTACTATTAGCAATTGTGATTCATTAAGACACAATATGGTCCATTAAGGTGTGTATGGTCTATTGTTGGTCATTTTAATCCATTAAGGCTCATTTTAGTCCATTAAGACATGTACGATCTACTATGGTCCATTGTAATCCATTTAGGCACAGTATGGTTGATTAAGACGTATATGAGCTACTATTAATCATTGCGATCCAATAAGGGCCAATATGGGCGATTATGACATGTTTTATCCACTATTAACTATTGTGATCCATTTAGACCCAATATGGTCGATTAAGACATATATAATCTACTATTGGCCATCGTGGTCCATTAAGGCCCAACATGATCCATTAAGACATGTATGATCTACTTTTGGCCATCATGATCCATTAAGACTTAATATGGTCCAATAAGACATGTATGATCTACTGTTGTCCATTGTAATCCATTAAGGCCCAATATGGTCCATTAAGACATGTATGATCTGCATTGTCCGTCGTGATCCATTAAGGCCCAATATGGTCCATTAAGACATGTATGATCTACTATCATTTAGGCCCAATATGGTCCATTAAGACATGTGTGATTTACTATTGTCCATTGTGACTATTAAGGCCCAATATGGTTCATTAACATATCTATGACCACTATTGGCCATTGTGACACAGTAAAGTCCAATATGGTCTATTAACACATATATGATTAGGGATGAGTTCGGTACCGGTACTGGTACCGAACATACCGGTACCGAAAATTCCAATACCGGAAATCCTCAAATATGGGTACAGGTATCGGTACAAAAAATGTTTGGTATGGTACTGTACAGTACTCGTACCGCAATGCTATTTGAAAGTAAAATTCGGTAAACTACCGGTACCATATCGATCTGAAAGTACCAGTACCGAAAACAATTTACTACGAGAAATGCTACCATTATTAATATGCATACATTAATATATTATTTAGAAGAAAACAAATATGATTTAAATATATAATATTTAATAATAGTTTGAATTATTAAATATCTAGTAAGATTTTTTTTTTGTTTTTTTAATATTAAATAATGTAATTTTTTAAATAAGAATATTATTTGAGAGGAAATTTTTGAATCAAATATTTAGGGGGGGGGGGGGGAGTTTAAGTTTTAGGATGAAATATTTTGGGGTAAATTTAAGTTTTAGAATGAAATATTTTAGGGGGAAGTTTAAGTTTTAGGATGAAGTATTTTGGGGGAAGTTTAAGTTTTAGAATGAAATATTTTGGGGGGAAGTTTAAGTATTGGAATTAAATATTTTGGGGGGAATTTTTAAAGATGTAGTAACTTTAACATTTGGTCATGCATATTTTTAATGACATTTGATAATATGTTGTCACACAAAATAAATAAAATGATCATTGTGTGACGAACGTTAATGTAAAACCACATTAAATTTTGTAATTTTAAGTGTGACTATTATCTAGCCTATGGTTACATAAGATAATATATGTGGCCATATGTATTAGATTTTAGCCACATTATTAAACATATAATGTGGTCATAGAACACATTTGGCCACACTTTTCTAATGTGGATGTTTTATCTTAACGTGTGGCTAAAGGTTTGGAATAGTTTTGTGTTTAGTCACGCGAAACAAATACAGTAACTGTAGATCAAATTTGGCCACATTTTTTTAGTGTGACTAATAAATGTCACAGTTTTTTTCTTAAATTATGGATAAAGGTTTTGAATACACATGTTATTGGTCACAAGAAAATATATAATGTGATCGTGGATAACATTTAGCCACACTTTGCTAGTGTAGCAAATATATGTCACAGTTTTTTTCTTAAAGTGTGGCTAAAGGTGTCAACTACATGTTTTTTTCGTCACATAAAACAAAAATATGTGGCCATAGATCACATTTGGCCACACATTTCGATTTGTGGCTAATAAATGTCACATTATTTTCTAAAAGTATAGCTAAAGGTTCTGAACTGGTATAAATGGTCACATTAATAATAAAAATCTGTGGCTAAAGATGTTTTAAAATGTTATGAATAACCTTCAGCCACACATTTTTACAAATGTGTGGCAGGGCGGTTTTGCCAAAAGTGTGGCCGTAGCCCCTTTTTCACGTAGTGTCGCCAAAACCCAATAGATTTATCACTTTTGTTCATCGGTACTTGTTTATACATTAATGGCCCCTTAGTTTAATCCTCATCCGCATGTGATCTAAATATTCTCATTTTTATAATCATACCAATTGGAACATGTATACATCCCCGAAAGTTTAAAACTATAAACATTTAAAATAAAAGAGAAAACATGAACTTACTAATTTGCGTTCCAAGCAAATCTCGTTTCGATTTCATATTCTTCGTTTGTTTCTCGACCTACAAGTGTTCTAATCTCATTAAACACTTAGGTTTTTGTTCTTTCATCGTACGAGTATCTCATCTTGAATTCGTTATTATACTTATATTCGTTTGCTTTATTTGTTTACGTGTGTGTGTGTGTGTGTATATATATATATATATATATATTCTATTTCGCTTATGTTTGAATGGGTCTAGCCCATATGTTAGATGTAAAGTCCAATTTCAATGTTTAGGGTATATGGGCCTAGCCCAATTGACTTTGTATGTGTGGGCCTAGCCTATTTCATTTAACTAGTGTGGGCCTAGCCCAATTCGTTTTGATTAGTGTAGGTCTAGCCCAAGTAAATTTGTTTAAAGTTGATCAAACCCAATTAGTTTGTAAGAGTGGGCCTAGCCCAAAAATAGTTTACAAAAGTGAGCTTAGCCTAATATGTTCTTATAAAAGCGGGCTTAGCCCAAAAAAAATAGTTTCTAAAATGTGGGCTTGTCCATATGGGTTTATAAAAGTGGGCTTTAGTCCAATTTAACATAAAAAGATAAGTTAGCCCAATTTAGTTTTAAAAGATGGGTTAGCCCATATGGTTATTTTATTTGGGTTGATCCATATTTTTATTACTTACTAGTAAAAATAATAACTTATAACAATTTAGTTTAATAAAACTAAAAAATATTTTGTATAAGTTACTTTTATAAATACTAGTAAAAATAAAGTGAGTGTCGGTTCGCTTGTTTGTTTTGATCGTTTCCTTCGTGTTGCTTTGGTCCATTTGCGTCGCCCGATTCATTCGTATCGTCCGTCTCGTTTATTTATTTCATCCGTGCCATCTATTTTATTTTGTCCACTTTGTCAAAAGTGTCCGAATTGTCCGATTTGTTTGTTTATGTCCATGGATGGACACTCCCATTTTTATAGTTTTCGTTTTTCAAGTATTAACATATATTTTTGTACTTTGATGTGTTTATACATCTTTCATCTTTGTATTTATTGCCATTTGGTCTAAATACATAATATGCACAAAATATATAATTATGATACTTGATGAATCTTTAAAGTATATATTTTATCTAAAATATATATTCTTTGCCATTTTTTTAGTTTAGGAATCTTTATAAAATGTGAGCTTGTAACTTCTTGTCCGAAAATACGTTAAATCAAGTTTAAAGATCCCAAGTTATTTTCTAGTCACCAAATCCTTCGTTTAACACCTTTCGATCGTAACCGATTTTATAAAAAAATTTCCATAGTTCGACTTAAACTATGGAATTTTGCCAAGTTTAAACAAACTTGCTTTTAAACCATTTTCAACTCAAAACATCATCAAGTATCAAGAATCATCCTATCTTGACAACAAAAGTGTTATGAACATGTTGTAGTCTCCATCTTCCCAAAAGGGAAACTTTATTTATGATTTTTGCCAAAAACTTGTAGATCATAATTATATTTAAACACCCATATTTTAGGTGACATATGAAGTCATTTTAAGTATAAACATGTGTTCAAAACTTTCCTATTAACAAGTTTCATGTCCATGATCTTTCCAGAAATAGAAACTTTATTCATTCATTTCAACAAAAATTTAAGTTCTTGGGTTTTAAATAATTATTCATGTCTCCTAACATGCATGTAACTATTTTAAGAATAAAAATCCATGTTCATAAAATTTTGTTGGTGAATCTTGTTAAATCTAGACATGCATGTGTTTAGATCATATTTTTGTACATGAACATACAAGATTCAAAATCACTAACATAAACCGCTTCACGTTCATCCAAAATCACCAAGAAATAATAAGATCATAATAATGGTTTTAGTTTTTCTTATTGTTTTGTTTTTCAAGTGGGTTTGTTATGTATGATTCAAGATGAACTTGTACCTATTTTTTAATCAAAAATCATAAGAATGTAAATGCTAGTTTTGGCTCTTACTAGTTTGTTATGGATGAACAGGATGAAGATATGAAGAAGAAGAAGAAGAAGAAGAAGAAGATGATGATATAAGAACTATAAGAGCCACCAAAGTGCTTCAAGTGTATCTTCAAGTCTTGTAAACGTCTTGAATCATTCATGCACCTCCATGTTAGTATGATTTAGTAAAGTTTGAAGTTTGAAAAAGATGAAGATGGTGATATTGCTCTTGGCCGATTTTAGGAGAGAGAAAGGAAGGAGATGAAAAGTTTTGAGTTTGTTGGAAAGTGAATTGAGATGGAGTGTTTAGAAGATTTTGCTTGATTCTAGTTCTTACACCTCAACACTAATCATCCACTTAGAGTTCCAACACATCATTTAGAAGATGGGTGGCAAAGGTGGGACCCACCAATTCATGACAAATAAGGGCGGAAAAGGTGTTTTGTTATTTTTTTTAAATCTTGTTCAAATATATAAACTTCAAGAACTTGTTTTTTTATATATAAATTTCTATAAAGTTTCAAGGTTCAACATTTTAAAGTAATGTGATACTAGGTAAAACTAACCCACTAAAATTATTAGTTCGTTGTTCGGTTGAAAATTTTGGTTCAGGTCTTATACCGGGTAAAATACTGACATGGTGTTTTTCTTATATAAATCCATGACAAAAATTATTTTTGCACATGTTTTATCATCCAATTTATTAATCCAAGTTTCCGGACTAAAAAATTTATTATTTCTGACACAGTTCCTATACCGGCTTTGTTGTCAGGCAGTTTACTGAACTAGCTGTGCAACTTAACACAATGAGATTTAAGTGTGGATTTTGTGTCGTTTATTTTTGGGTTTTCGGACAATTACTGTTTCGTTCTGCGTAATGTTGTACACTTCCGCAAGATTACTGTACTTTTCTGCGGACTTGAACAATTTGGTTTTTAAATGGAATTTTCTAAATAATATAAGGCACATGTTATTTTTAGACGAAGTTTTTTTATAGAATGTTTGTTCCGACATATCTTTATGTCTCGTTTTTGTCGTGTCAGACTGTACCGCGACTAGTACTGACAGGTATTGTTTGTTCGCGTTTCTGCCGCGAGTCTAGGATATAGTTTCTAATCGTAACGAATTTGTTATCATAATAAGCTATGATTTTTATAATTCCTAGACTTTTAAGACTTAATCAAATAAAATCACGTCAAATATGCGAAAATAAATAATGTAATAATTGTTCGTATTGTACGGAATTTACCAGGATTTTGCCGAGTGTCACATTCTCCCCCTGTTAAAGAAAATTTCGTCCCGAAATTTAAGTTGCGTTACTCTTTGCTGAGACTTTCTTAAATAGGTGAGGGTACTTTCTTTTGATTTTGTCTTCTCGTTTCCATGTGAACTCGGGTCCGCGCTTCGAGTTCCATCAGACTTTTACTAGTTTAATACGACTCCTCCTTGTTTTCTGAATCTTCGAATCCAAAACCTCCACAAGTTCTTCGATGAAATGGAGCTTGTCGTCTATACGGATTTCGTCCGGGGGAATAATAAGTGATTCGCCAGATAGACACTTCTTAAGATTTGACACGTGAAAAGTGTCATGGACATTACCAAGTGTTTCGGGCAAATTCAATTTATAGGCGATGGTTCCAATTTTTCCCAAGATTTCATATGGTCCTATATATCTCGGGCTAAGCTTTCCTAGTTTCCTGAATCTAGCTATGTCTTTCCAAGGCGAGAGTTTTAACAGCACTCCGTCTCCATCCTCGAAGGATAATGGTTTGCGGCATTTATCCGCGTAGCTTTTATGTCTGTCCCGAGCCGCCTTAATACGGTCTCGAATCTTAAATATCTTATCGGTAGTCTCTTGGACTAACTCGGGTCCTATTAACTATTTGTCGCCTATTTCCGCCCAGCATAGCGGAGATCGACATTTACGCCCATAAAATGCTTCAAATAGAGCAACTTTAATACTCAAGCAATAATTGTTGTTGTATGAGAACTCCACTAAAGGCAAGTGAGTGTCCCAATTTCTGCCAACATCCATCACACAAGCACGAAGCATGTCCTCTAAGGTTTGAATCGTGTGTTCACTTTGGCCATCGGTTTGAGGATGAAAGGCCGTACTTAGATCAAAACGAGATCCAAAAGCCTTTTGGAATGATTGCCAAATTCTTGATACGAATTGACCATCTCGGTAGGAGATTATTGAAATAGGCACTCCATGCCTTGCCCCACGATTTCCTTTAGATAAAGTTGAGCTAATTTCTCAATCTTGTATTTCTCGCATATCGATAAGAAGTGGGCTAACTTGGTTAATCGGTCGATGATTACCCAAATCATGTTATGACCGCGAGAAGTCCTGGGTAATTTGGTTATGTAATCCATGGAAATGTGTTCCTATTTCCAAGTGGGAATCTCAGGTTGTTGTAACAATCCTGAAGGTTTTTGGTATTCGACCTTAATTTTTGCACATGTTAGACACTTTTCCAACATAAGTTGCAATCTCTCCTTTGATATTAGGCCACCAATAGAATTCTTTGAGACCTCGATACATTTTATCCGCTCCGGGATGTATAGAGTATTTTGAACTTATGGGCTTCATCTAGGATTAGGTTTCGTAAATTGCCAAAATGAGGAACCCAAATTATGTTTGCGAAGTACAAAGCTCCGTTCTCTTTCGGTTCTAGATGTTTCTCCATGCCTCTAATCATTTTCTCTTTAAGGTTTCCTTCCTTTAACGCTTCTCGCTGAGCGTCAAGAATTTGAGAAGTGAGGTTACTGTGAATAGTGAGTCCTAATGAACGTACACTAATAGATTTCCCTCGTTCCTTTCTACTCAAAGCATCCGCGACAACGTTCGCCTTGCCCAGATGGCATTTGATTTCACAATCATAGTCATTCAACAACTCAAGCCAACGCCTTTGGCGCATATTTAACTCTTTCTGGTTAAAAATTATGTTAAAGACTTTTGTGATTGGTAATGATTGTGCACTTGGTGCCATACAGATAATGACGCCAGATTTTTAACGTGAATACCAGTGCACCTAGCTCTAGGTCATGTGTGGTATAATTTTTCTCGTGAAGTTTCAACTGGCGGGATGCGTATGCGATAACCTTCTCTTGTTGCATCAATACACAACCTAAACCTTGATGTGACGCATCGCTATATCCTACGAAATCATTTGTGCCGTCCTGCAGCGATAAGTTCGCTGCGTCACAAAGCTTATCCTTAAGCAATTGAAAAGTTGTTTCTTACTTTTCTCCCCAATCGAACTTTTTATCTTTTTGTGTGAGAGAGATCAATGGTTGTGCGATCTTCGAAAAATTCTCAATGAATCTTTGATAATAACCTGCCAATCCTAGAAATTAGCGTACTTCGGTTGGTGTCTTCGGTGCGTTTCAATTCCTAATACTTCCATCCTTTTTCTTTATAAAAAGACTGGAGTTCTCCAATGTGAGAAGCTTCGTCTAATGAATCCTTTGTCCAACAACTCTTGAAGTTGTGTGGACAACCCTTGCATTTCCGAAGAAGCTAATCAGTAAGGAGATTTTTTCTACGGGTGCAGCTCCCGGAATTAAGTCTATATGAAATTCGACTTGTCGTTGTGGAGGCACTCCCAGTAAGTCTTCTAGAAAAACTTCAGGGAATTCCCTCACAACAGGGATCTCCTCAAGCTTTGGCTCCTTGGATTTCTTGTCAACAACGTGTGCTAAGAATGCTACAAATGGTACAATAAGTTTCCTCATGATCATCCTCAATGTAGTAGGTGTAGTCTTCTGAGTAGTAATCCATTGTATTGGAGGATACCCAGAAGAATAACGAGCCTCGGGATCAGAAACAGAATTTAAAAATTTAACAGACGATTGACCACGGCCCCGTGTGTCACACCCCCAAAATCCACAAGCGGAGTATCACCGCAGGAGGCGTGACTGACCAGGATCCATCCACCAATCATATTGAACAATGTAATTAAATAAATAAAAGTCCAACCACACAATATAATTGGTGTTCAAAACAAGTTAATCAAGTTCGAGTTATCAGCGGAAGCATAAAGTTTAAAACCAAAATATAAGTTTAAAAGTTCATAAAAGTTAACATGGAACTCAATAGTCCATGTCCCACAACGACCTCTCCTCCTCATGCAAGCTCCATCTACGCACCTAACGACCTGCAAGGCATGTAACAACGAGTCAACAACAAAGTTGAGCGAGTTCACAGTTGGTTATCCATTTTAAAGTTGTTCCAAAAACCATAAGTTCTTTCGAAAACCATGTGTTAACCAATTCCTTGTTTCCCAAACCATATCCAGTGGGGGCTTCCCCATGTTAACCACTAGACCCAATACCATATCGACAACTGACTGGAGTTATGTTGTGCCCTACGTCAATGTCTATCATCATTGACTAAGTGCCCAGATCCATTAGTCCACTCCCGTCCTCTGTGGCACGGTGTGAGGCTTGTCAAACCTAATAGCGCTATTTAACTAATGACCCGCTCGCCATTGGCCCGGCAATTAAGTCGATATAAAAATGAGGGACTTCATGATAGATTTTTGTCTAGTAAGTTATATTTTGTCATCCTTCCTACGGAGGAATGGAGGTACGTAGTCTGTGACAACTGGCACAAAACCGGTAATTTCCGTACACTTTAATGATTATTTAATGACTGCAATTATGTGCTTAAATGTCAACATTGTATGATTACATACAATACAAGTGAATTCATGCACGTTTTATACTACAAGAAATTTGCTTTATGCATTATTGATAGCGTTGCGTCAGAAATACTAGTAAACTCACCGGTAAGACACATTGTGTCAACAATTCTGCAGAAAGCAGTCAGACAATAGAATTGGAGCCTAGGTGTAGGTCCAACATCAAGAATACATTAAAACCCAAGAGTATATACAAGGGTTAACATATAGACTTTCCGGAAGCTAAATTACGCACTAAAAAGCACACGAAACGCACTTTAAGTGCAGAATTTTACAGAATTCAGCTATAATCAGCTTTTTAACATATAAATATTATGCAGAATTCATGTTTTATTATCCAGAATACCCTCCTAAGTGTTGGGAATTAAAAGGGTTACAAAAGGATACATAAAGGACACTAAACGGTGCAATTTAGCACTTTAACGAACCGGTATTTAACCGAACAACCGAACATTACCCGGAACATCAAAATATTGCTAGAAGTATTGTTTTAATGTTTCTGAGCTAGTTATGATCCCCGAACACCATAACACCTCTTATAACATAATAACACAACAAGTCCCTAAAAATTACACATGAAAGCTAACTTGTTTATAAATTAGAGTTTGGAATTTACACATTACCCCCCCCCCTTTGCATATATACGGTCACATGAGGGGTGGCCCCCACCAAAATATTGCCAAGATATCATATGATCTTTCTTAGATCTCCTTAGATTCATTTTGATATTACTTGGATATTATGAGATTTCAAAAGATATGGAAGATTTGATTAAGATCTTGCAAGTGATATATAAAGACATAAGACCTCACTTCTTCTTCACCCACCTTCTCCTCCTCCCTCCTCCCACTTACGGCTGTGAGCCACCACCCACACCACCACCACCTTCAAACTTAGTTCATCCATTCCAAGCTAGTTACATGGTGCAAGAAGGTGTTTAAGAAGGTTTGGAGCTTGTAGATCTTGAAGAACCTTCTCCACTTGCTTTTACCCAACCCATTTGTCATCTTCATCTTCAAGTGTTCTTCCCTAGCCCTTGTGCTAGTTGTAAGCTTCTTGTAACTTGTTGCTTCATATTTTGATTTGTTAAAAGATGTTGAACAATGATAAACTTGAAGAACACAAAAGAACATGATCATGATACTTTAACATAAGCTTAAATACATAAGAATACATGTTGAAAATGTTGATTTGCTTCTTGTTTATTGATTATTAGTGTTAGTAATACTACTAGATTGTGATTAAACACGTGACCTAGTAAGTTAAAGTGGTGATCTTGTGAAAGACCAAGATCATCATACTTTATGTCTTCATGAACTTGAATGATGAAAGTGATTTTCTTATGTAAAGATGGTTTAAACAAAATACAAATCTTGTAAATAGATGATTACAAAAATAATTTCTCAAGAAACCAAGTTTATTTATGAGATTTACAAAGTCATGGTTTCTAAATAAACTAGTCATATTTTTAGTGTTTAAACAAGACTAGGAATATGATTGTAACAAGAAGAATACAAAAGAAATATTTTTAGAAGAAGCATCTTACAAGTTGTAAATAACTAAATCTTTCAAGAATGTGATTTACAAACAAATAACCATGTTTTTAAGGGTAACTAAGCCTACTAAATAACATGGTAAGTTAGTACAAGTTTTTACAAAAACTTCAAGTTCATGATATAGTGTAATATACTTGATTTTGACACTCGGTAAGTGTTGAATGAGTTGTTGATTGTTGTGATGATTTTAAAAGAAAATAAACACATGTTTTGAAAACATGGGAAACCTCCATTTTTAGGGGAAACTCTGTCAAAATTTCTATAAATTCTGACACTTAGAAAAATATAAGTTTTTGAGAAACTTATTCCCTAAAAATGTATCCAAAAATATTTACCAATGTTTCCCTAATTTATTGTGTTAAGAAATGATGATTTCTTCAAGATTAAAATTGATATTAAGTATGTATATTTTTGAGAAAAATATATATATTTATTGATCACCAAATTTTGTGCTAAGTGTATGTAGTATGTATTACATGTAATAGTGTATTAGGACTTGAAAATACACTAAATACTCCTAAGAAGTAAAAATACAAAATACACATACAACATGCTTAGACAAATACAAGAGAATATATTTTTGAAAATATATTACTTGATAGATTAAATAACTTGGACAAGTTATGAACATGAAATGAGGTTTTGGACAAAATACATAACTCGGGTGAAAAATACAAGAATACTTATATTGATTTTTGAGAAAATAATATAAGTAAGATACATAGTTAAAAATATAAATTATTTTTAACACACAAAGAACAAATACATAAAAGATGGTGACTTGTACTTGTGCGATACAAGTCTAGTGACTAACGTAAATAAAACACGTATAGGTCACGACGCTATATAAGCAAAACCGGTGAAGTTTACGGCGCAAGGAACGCAAAGTTATGAGTTCATGCTCCCCCTTTTCTTTTAACTGTTTTCAGTTTTATAACTTCGGGGGTGAAATACATGTTACAATTGTTACAATGTTTGCAAATGGTATGATGGATACAAGAATTGAGAAATGATACGAGAAATCGTGTCACGAATAGGGTACCATAAGCACCATTAATCAACAATATAGCTAGACCGCAGAAAAAAAGGTTAGATCTGACGGGTTTTCGGGCAGCCACACTCTTGGTGAGAACGAGTACCGAGTAGTGCTTTTGTGTCTCAGTCGTGAATCGACAACTAGAAAAATGCCTATGGTTTGGATGCTTCCTATGTCGTGCCACATGTTAATGGCCTTGCAACCCATTAACAACTTGATACATAAATACTTGATTTGTACAAGATACATACAGAAATACTTGACTTATACAAGATACATACCATGTTTTTCATACAAAGTATACAAACGTTCAATATAAGAACTGCATGAATTCACACCAACATTATGTTGACGTTTTCCAAAAACTCACATGTATTTCAGGTAACTAAAGTGGATATGCGCACGGTCTTACTCATGCTCTTGGATGTTGTTTATGTTTATCGTTGAATAAAGTTGTAAACTTTTCAGACAAAATGTTGTCTTGTGATGTAAACACTTAAACTATGTTTTCAGTTATGTAATGTATGGCATTTGAAGTTATTTTTACGAGCATGTAGTATGTTTACCATTCGTATGCAATGAGAACCTTTCATGATCACACCTCGTGCTTCCGCCTTAGAAAGGGGTGTGACATAGTCTACCCAAGGAGAATACACAGGTTTAATGTTGTCATCCTTCCCATGGAGGATGGAGGTACATATTCTACCCAAGGAGAATATGCAGGTTCCGTTTTAGTTTATTAACCCATTCCCGAACCACCGGGAATCCCATGCCTTATAGAAAGTATGAACTCACCTCGGTTTGCTCGGTTTGTTAAGTTACTTGTTCCCAATTAATCAGTCAAAGCCTAGGGTGATTCATGTATACATAATCAGTGTACATTCAGATAGTTCGCGTATAAATCATGATCACAACGTGTATTCAAGCAACAATTACCACATAGCACTTAACAGTTAATCAAGCTCACATAAATCCACAGTTCACTTGTATGTTCTATATGAAATTTCATGTTTCCTCAATCTTGATTAACATCATTAACCACACAATCAACACATAGTTATTCAGTAGCACACATGTTCTAGACTATGATCTGTTTACAAGCTTAAGTCCTAACAGCGAATCCCCAAGGTGACGAAACCCCACCTGTTTCGTCGACATGATAATGACGAAACCCCCCTGTGTTTCGTCGGCATTGAAGTGGCGAAACTCCTCATGTTTCGTTGGCATGCAAGGGTGACGAAACTTCACACGTTTCGTCGCACTAACAGATAACCACATACACCAGAAACCCTAATTATAATCTAACAGCTGATCATCAATCATCAAACCTAGTCACAAATGATATGTTACCAGATCATTGACATATACATAACTGTACACCTATTCATTCATAAACAAGTGATAACATAATATACAAACATCAAATAGAACATGAGCAGTGGACATAAGCGAATACAGCCACAAACATCAGATCCAGTCCAACAGATTAACACAGAACATCAACCCTAACTATAAACAAATTCATCATTAAGTCATCTTATTAAAGTTTATCAGATCCACAATTTACAAGTATCATTCTAATCAAACGATTGAATCTCGACATGCAAAAATCATCATAACAATCTAACCATTTACAGTCCTTTAGGTCCTCGATCATCATAAACCATGCAATCCTATCTAGAAATCATTGAACAGTAATAATCAAAGCATTCTATCATGGCATCATGCAATCTAATATGATAGGAAGTTGAATCAGTCATTTGATATCTATACACTAACCGGTTACAAGATGAACTAGTAAGACTTCGAGAGGGTTGGTGATTGTCGTCGCGCGCAAGGGAAAGAAGAGTGCCTAGGGTTTTCCGGTTGTGATCTTATGTAAAGGAATGCGAATAAAAGGTATATATAACTGATGTGTTTAGGCCTCACCTAGGCCACTAGCCCACACCACGAAACATCATGTTTCGTCGGGGTGTGTGTGGCGAAACTTCATGGTTTCGTCGAGATGGGGTTATGGCGAAACCCTTAGGTTTCGTGGAGATAGTTTATGGCGAAACACTCAAGTGTTTCGTCATGTACCGTTTTAATTGCAAACAGTTAAATTTGTTCATTTCACAAAAACATAACAATTCAGTAATCATGCCAACTCTAGTCTTTCAAATAGTAACACATCACATAACACAATATCTTAAACATATAACAAACATGCACAATTACAAAGTAAACAAGTTATGCAGATACAGTTGTGAAACACATAACGCGTCAAGGAAAGACCTTGAAAACTCGGGTTGTCACACCGTGGGCAGTTCTGTATCTGGGCGTTTAAAAAGTTTTTAAGAAAAAATTGCAGCACAGGGGCGTGTCCCAGTAACACGGCCCCGTGTTAAACCTACTGTAAACAGAAACTTTTTATTAAAAAATGGGCTCGCAGTTTTGAAAAATGTTAGAATTTGATTAGGCTGCTAATTTTAAGCTTTCTTAAAATCCTTGTGTCCCCGGTAACGGCGCTAAAAACTTGACGTGTGCGGGTGTATATATATTTTTTAGATATATTTTAGCTCTTTTTATTCGCCAATTCAAGTTTTAAATCTATAAAACACGATATTCTACTATCACTCTACACACACGTTAGGCCAAGTGCACCCATCGCGGACGTAGTATAGTGATGGCAAGATATCGTGGTCGTCCAAGGACACAAGAGCTTTTAATACCGGCTTATCACCAACGTCTAATCGAACCAAACTTTGAAGAAAATATTTTAAAGCTATAAAAAGATAAACTAAAAAGTAAAAATAAAATATAAGAAAAAACAGATTGACAAGAAGGAATCACTTAATTCCGAATCCTCTTTCTTGTATCCTTTCGATGATTTCCGCACTTTGAGCATTTTAAGAGATTATCTTAGTTATAGTGGTAGGCCCCTCTTGTGAAGGCGACGTTACCCTCAACTTATTGGTCTGAGTCAGCAGGGATACAGTCCCGCAAGGTAGGATTATTGAAAGATAATTAAGTTATTAATGCGAAAAGTGGTGGGCCCCCTTCCAGGCAGCGATCACTCTCAACCCTTTGGTCTAAGTCAGTAGAGATACAGTCCTCGCATGGTTGGTTTAAAGTATTAATAGTAGTTTATAAATAAGGGAAAGCGTTTGGCATTTCTCCCGTCGGTGGGTAGAGCCCGTCCGACTCATGAAGTGTTACTAAGCTTGAACCAAGTTCTCACAGGATCTATACACTGAGCGAGACATAAAATTTACCCGACCACCCTCCTTCCAGGCAATTAATGTGCTTTATATAGACCATAAAGACACGAATATATGAATCAACGACATATGAAGAATGATTAGATAAATTTTCCTTCAATATAAAAAACTAGTTATTAAAGTCATAAATACATACCCAATTAAAAAGTTGCCAAAGATTGGAAATCAAAAAAGAAATACATAAAAGATTTGTCTTCACCAAATGATGTAAGAGTTTAGCCAAGCATGGCCTTTGTTTGACAAAGACTCTTACTATCGATCATGGATCCCGAGACTACTACACACACTCTAAATGATGGAAGATAGATGATGGTGGTAGATGATGGTGTTGTAGTGGTGGTGGAGTGGTGGCAAGTGAGTGAACTGGTTTGCCAAGGGATGGACTGGAACGAAACCAAGCACCCATATTTATAACTGAAAACAGAACGTCCACCACAGCTCGTTCCCGCCTGGCACGGCCCCGTGGTCATCAGTCTCTCTCCTCTTCGTTAACTGCAGTGTCATAGCTTATACTAACACGGCCCCATGTGTCAACGGCACGGCCCGTGGCTAATATACTTGATGAACTATCGCAGATTCTGAAAATCTTTGAGTTGACCATGCCCCGTGTTGGCTTAGCACGGCCCCGTGTTGAGCTTTGGATTTGTCTTTTGTTGTTGTCTTTTTTTACTGCAGAGCATTCCCACTGGGCACGACCCATGCTAGGTGAGCATGGTCCCATGCTAGAGCTTCTGTTTTTGCTATTTCTTTGGTTTGGATGTGGACGAGGGCTTGGCGAGTTGCGTCAATCCTACTTCATTGTATTTTATGTTGGTTTTTGCTGTTATTTTGCTCCTTTTGTGCATTTAAGCTCTTTTGACCCTGTTAATTAAAAAGGAACAAAGAAACGGGCTTTTTCCAACATTAGTACTGAAAAAGGGTTGATTTTACGTCGTATTTGATATAATTTATATGTTGTATTTTAAGTACATCAGTTAGTAGATCCATGGTCAGATCCTCCCATTTCCACACCGGAATTTCCAAAGATTACAATTTCCCACATGGTTTTTTATGTTCCGCCTTTACTTGGGAACATATCAAGCATTTAGATACATACTTGACAATGACGCGTTTCATTCCAGGCCACCAATAATTTCCTTTCAAATCCCGGTAGATTTTGGTAGCTCTCGGATGGACTGAGTAACGGGACTTATGTGCTTCTTCCAATAATAGAGTCTTTGTATCACAAAAACGTGGTATCCAAATCCACCCATATCTCGTCTTAATTTCACTTGCATTTACTTCGAGCTTATTGACAAACCCTTATGTTCTTTCACTTTTTTGATCTCTTGCATTAAATGACTTATCTTGGGCTTCTATATTTTTTCAAGAAGGTTTGGTGTTACTATCATTCTCGTCGACTTCACCCGAATAGGCGGTGGATATTCCTTTCGGCTTAACGCATCCGCTACGACAATGGCTTTACCCGGATGGTAAAGAATGTCACAATCGTAATCTTTAATTAATTCTAACCACCTTCGTTGTCACATATTAAGGTCCTTCTGCTCGAAGAAATATTTGAAACTCTTGTGATCCGAATAGATTGTGCATTTCGTTCCGTACAAATAGTGCCTCCAAATTTTTAAGGCAAAAACTATTGCCGCCAACTCTAAATCATGAGTCGGGTAGTTACTTTCGTGTTGTTTGAGTTGTCTTGAGGCATAAGCAATGACTTTGCCTCATTGCATCAAGACACACCCCAACCCATGATGCGATGCATCCGCGTAAACTACTAGATCTTATGTTCCTTCCGGTAAGGTCAACACCGGAGAACTTGACAATTTTTCCTTTAACATATGAAAAGCTTTCTCTTGTTCAATACCCCATGTAAATTTCTCTTCCTTCTTTGTCAATCTGGTTATAGGCATGGCTATCTTAGAGAAATCTTGAATAAATTTCCGATAGTAGCCGGATAAGCCGAGAAAACTTCTTACTTCATTAAAATTCTTCGGGGGTAGCCATTTAATCATAGCTTCTACTTTAGACGGGTCTACCAAAATTCCTTTTTCACTAATCACATGGCCCAAGAATTGCACCTCTCTAAGCCAAAACGCACATTTGGAAAATTTAGCATATAACCTTTGCTTACGGAAGGTCTCGAGCACCTCACGTAAATGATACGCATGTTCGGATTCACTACGGGAGTATACCAAAATATCATCTATGAATATTATGACGAATTTGTCTAGCATGTTTCGGCATACCTTATTCATTAAATCCATAAATGTGGTCGTAGTGTTAGTTAACCCGAAAGACATTACTAAAAGTTTTTAATGTCCGTAATGGGTTCTAAACGCAGTCTTAGCCACATCTTCTTCCCGTACTCGTAGTTGATGATAACCCGGTCGTAAATCAATTTTTGAAAACCAACTTGCCCCTTTTAATTGATCGAAAAGATCATCTATTCTGGGTAAGGGATATCGGTTTTTCACCGTGATTTTATTGAGCTCACGATAGTCGATGCACATATGCATCGAGCCATCCTTCTTTTTCACAAATAAGACAGGTGCTCCCTAAAGGGACACACTAGGACGTACAAAGCCCTTGTCAAGGAGTTCTTGCAATTGAACCATTAATTCTCGTACTTCAGTGGGTGCCAACTGTTAGTGCATTTATGTCTATCGCCTCCGTCATCTCAAATCTTAGCTGAAACCATTTAATTCTAGTCTTATATTGTAATATCTAGTTAAGAAAGGCAAGGTGGCAATAATGTAATTAATGAGTTTTCTCATTAAAAGCCTTGGCCTATAAATAGATGTATTAGGGTTAGAGTTTAGGACTTTTGGTCATTTGCACTTTGGAGAGCTCTAGTGTTAGAGAGAGAAGCGAGAGAGAGAAAGTGCTGTGTACGTGATTCAGGTGTTGTTCGTTTTCACATCAATCAATAGAATCACAGTTATAATTACGTTCTTGTGTGTTTGGTCACGTTCGTGTATGGATTCCGCACGTCACACGTTCGGTTCGCAATCGTTTCGGAGTCAAAACCGGTCCTAACAAGTGGTATCAGAGCAGGTGCTCGGTTGCGAAGATCAAACGCACAGATTCGTACAAGATTTGATCAGATTCAGAGCGAAAATCATCCAGATTTGTCAAATTTTTCTTAACTTTCTTGTTCTTCATGTTCTTACTGAAAAACACAAAATTAACCAGGATTTTACGGATAAAAATTGCTAAAATTTGGATATGTTGTGCGAAAACAATTGATCTATAAGCCTATAAATTTTCAGAACTTAATTCGAAGCCGTTTAAGAGAATTTTAGAAATTTGTAGTTCGAAAGTTTGTGAAAAATGTTGAAAGTTGCTGCTGTTATGCTTAGTGTTGACCGCTCGGATGGCAATCCGAGCGGATGACCATCCGATTCAAACTTTCACTCGACTCATTGCATTTCATTTAAAATGTTGACTATGTAATATCATTCAAAGCACATCGCCACACTTGGTCAACATTTACCTGCCATCATTAATTACAATCAAGATTGCATGTGATGAGTTTGCATGAGATACTGATTATTGTCGGCCATTGTTTACATATTCAATATAGTGCATGAGAATTGATAAAGATATGTCAGCACATTAATAATTGAGATCCACGAATTGATTGTTGGCCACTGAATTCATTAAATGATTGAATATGTTGATTTTTGCTATGAAAGTTCACCAGTCGGATAGCAATCCGACCGGATGACCATCCGACTCGAGTTCCCACCCTATCCGTGTTGACTTGTTGACCTATCCGACCGGATAGCAATCCGTGTTAACTTGTTGACCTATCCGACCGGATAGCAATCCGTGTTGACTTGTTGACCTATCCGACCGGATAGCAATCCGTGTTGACTTGTTGACCTATCCGACCGGATAGCAATCCGAGTCACCAGATCCTATCCGACCGACCAACTTAGTCAACATTGTTATCATTGTTAGTCAATATTTTAAATCATCGATACAATTGATATTGATTGTTTTGCATGTGCATATGATATTTGTTGATAAAACTTTCAAAAAGTCAAGAACCATGTGAATTGTCAGATTCATCAATAACTCACGTGAATTTAGTCATTGTTTACAAAGATCAATATAGTGTATGCGATCAGTTGCATGTGATATTGTAGTTCATCGTTTGAGGTCAAATAAGACAAAGAGCTACTCGATCGGACAACTCAAGTATTTGTCGTCTTGTGAAATTAATTGAAGTGCAGGTCGATCGGACAACATAACTATCCGATCGGACAGCATCAAGACAATCCGTTCGGACAACTTTACTATCCGTTCGGACAGCATAAAGATCATCCGGTCGGACAGCTCCAATTTCACCCGAACGGATAGCAACTTCACCCGTTCGGACAACAACCTCATCCGTTCGGACAACAACTGTAATACACGAAAATTTAATATAATAAATATTTGATCATAACTGAAATTGAAATTTGATATTCAACTAAATAAGTTAGATTAAAATAATTTGATTTTTTTTTTTTATCTTTAATTAAATAAACATAAGTAAGGTTGGTTTAAAACATTTGATTTTCCTTTCCATGTTTTGGAGTATATTGATAGTAGCTAAATAAAAGTAAATAGCAATTTGGAGTTGCTGGTGGGTTGAAGGTCACGTGACCCATATTCCATTTACAAGGAATTTGATTTCTATTTTGACTTCACCGAACCTTTCTCAATCAAAAAGATATAAATGATTTACTTTCCAAATTTTAATTGTTCTCTCTCCTAACAAACCAGTCGAAAATTTTGGAATTTCGCTCACTTATTCTTGATCATAAACCCTTTAAACAGTCAAACTCGAAATCCAAAACACTTCTTGCTCTGCTCGTAGTTTCTTGACACGTTGCAGAACCACTCGTCGGTGGACATGACCACAGCCGGAAGCCATTCCTTGACGAGACCAACACTGCATCACTCGCATTCGGTTCTATCAGTTGATTCATGATACACGTTCGAAAATCGTGACCGATGCAGCCTGTAAGTGTTCGTGCATAGCCTTTTGGTTCGGTTAAAGCGGCGCATCGTGTACCAGAGTGGCGGTGTGACACCCTTTGATTTGCTCTTAATTTCCATTCGACCATTAAGGTGAGAGCTCCGACACCCTCTCATTTGTTTGTGTTCCCTGTTCTGAGTACTTAGGAACAACTCTTGTGATTGTTGATCTTCTGGCGACTTAAAACTTCATACGATATGAGTTAAATGTAATAACAATAAAATATTGAGTCCGTGTTTCATGCTTGAAACTAAATTTGTAAGCTAGGACGTAGGACCAGTTAATTCGATTGAGTTATGGATTACGATTTATCTATATGTGTCAAAGAAGGAATTATAAATTAATTTGTTTCATGATTAAGTCGATATGGATAAAATTTTACATTCTGCTCTTTGCATGGGCTTTGTTAATGAAATAAAACTTCAAACCATTGTTTTATATATACATACATTAGTGGACAACATGCTACTGATGTATATGCCATTGTTTATAAACATACCAAATTATATATATAAGGCCAAACAAATTACACCAAGATAGCCGGTAAGCGGGCAACAAGCTGCGCCGCTACCCCCTTTTGAATAGCGAAACCTAACCTAGTAAAAACGAAACCCCGATCTCTAGGAGACGAAATGTTGCTGTGAACAACCCGTTGGACCCGTTCAAGAAATCTGATGGCTTCTGGGGCTAGCGAGCCAAAGGTATCAAAGGCAAAAGGGATAAAGGAATGTTGATTATCCTCGCAGGCTTTGGCATGTTTGTCCATTTTCTTTGCTGCCGCCTTTGCAATCGCCTGACCAGGGACAAAACCTGTATCCCGAAAGCCTACAAGGGGGGAAACCCCGGTAAGATCAACACAAGCGTGTTTACCTGCATCCCACCCGAAAACTAAAACGTCCGCGGGGCGCAATGTGGATCTTCCTTCCCTCGGATCTGTCAAAAACTTTACAGGGGCTTCTTTCTTCACCGAGATCCCCGCCCGTTTGAGGATGTCCCCCAAGACATCCCGCACCCAGTCGTGCCTATACTTAAAACCTGGCAGTTCTTTACAGTGCAGAGCATGCTCCCCAAATTGGTCTAAGCAAGCTTTCCGGCAAATCGGGCATTGCTCATCATCAGGGAACATAGGAATCATGAGCCGATATTTTAAGATAGCACGATATTCAACGGCTGACATCTTTTGGCCTAAGCCCTCGATGGGGATGACCGATAGAAAATCTTGGGCGTGGGGGCCCCGCAAGCATTCTAGGACGGCGTTCTGACGAGGGGTCGTACAGAAATCTGATCCAATATTCTGAGCGATACGACAAAACAGAGCACTCGCCAAAGTCTTCTGGGTCTTCGGTGGGGCGGTGTCCCTGTTAGCGAAACCGCCAATATCCAAATCCGGGATGTGTCTATGCAACTCCCCCAGAGCCATGTCATAATCCCCATCCATTCCAACAACCCCACTCTCGCGCAAGATGTGATCTTGCAGCCCCCACGATTGAGCTCGCGAGGCAACAAAACTGTAAATGGAGACATCCATGGCCGATAGAATCCCCAGCCCCCCCCCCCATCTTACAGGGAAGAGAAGCAACCCGCCACTGAAAATCCCCAAAAAACGGACCCCCACACACCACAATGTCCTCTATAGCCCCCCGTAGCCCTTTATCGAATAAGGATACCGCCTCCTTTACAAACACAGGTTGACAAGTTCGCAGACCAAAAAGGAGCTTGGCGACACCCATGCAAGAGCGCAGCAGGAGAAGCTCACTTTGCGGGTCTCGGAGTTGCGAAAGGCTACTCATACGGTCCACTGCCCGGGAAGCTCGCCGCGCAGCCAAAGCACTAATGAAACTGGGGTCCCGGCTCACAGCTCCCCCAAGGAGTCTCACGCCCCCCGTTGGTCTTCCAATCTCCTTCGGGAATAAACTAGCCTCCAATTTTTCTCCATTGCAAGACGGCCAATATAACTCTGTTTTTTTTATATTAAGCTGGAGCCCCAAAGGTGGCCCCTCAGATTGAATGATAGCCAGAGCTTTTGCTACCTCAGATGTTTTTCCCATAATAGTACCATCATCCAAATACCACGCGTGGAAGGGGAGGGTGCAACTGTCTCGTATACGTTGTGTAAGGGGGTGCAAGACAAGGGCGAACAATAGAGGCCCCAAAGGATCCCCCTGCTGGACCCCCGTGGACGACCCAATACAGTCATTACCCACATAAAGCCTAGCGGTTTGCCCATAAAGAAAATGTACCCACGGAAATATAGATGGGCATCGAATCCCAACCTCCCGCAGAAGAGCTGTGCGATCCACTAGGTTGAAAGCATTGGAGAAGTCAACGGTAAGCATAGCGAAGGCACCATCATCGTGAAAGGCGTTAAGGAACCTGTTCGCGCTATGGAGGATAGCTTCAGCCCCATCTGGTGTCCCAACCCCGAATTGATGATCCCCCAGGTACCTAACCATCTCTTTCCCTACCTTTTTCATCGCTATCTTGGAGACCAGCCTACGCCAAATGGCCCCGACCGCAATAGGACGGATCCCCCCATCAGGTTTCAGCAAGGGGGTCAGAGGAGCGGAGGCAATGAACTCAGCAAGAGACCTGGGGCATAACCCCCCCAAGAAGACATTGACTACCCCTAATTTCCTTCAAATAAATAAATAACATAATTAAGTAAATAGATAGTCCACCTTGTCAAAACTATTACAAGATTTATACTAGTTACTCTATGGTTAAAAATAAGTGTATGAGTCTTTCATAACATTGAAAGTTTCCGTCACCGGGAGATCAACAAGTCAATGAATCTGATAACCAACTTAGTGTTTCGTAAATTAAATCCAACAACAATAAAATGTAGGCTCTCGTACTATGTGAGGATGACTCAGTTTTGTTTTGCTTTGCCTGGCTAAACTAAGGTACGGATTCGTGACACTTTACATCGTAGTGTAATTTTATTTAGTACTCGTTGGTACGAATTCTGTTTCATTTTCATCATAGTATAAATATAAATTCATATCCGTTACCTTGTAGTACGGATTTTGTCATCGTAGTCAGTCTTCAATAATTCTTTATTATGTTATTTTGATACTTTTTAGTGTTTTGGAAATTGTCCGTTATCTCTGGTATCATCCGGTTTGATTATTATTATTATGTTGTAGCATGCCATACCTCAGACTTGTATTCATGGTCGCATGTTCCCGTTAGTTTTATTTTAGTTGCCTGTAGATTATTTACAAGGCCTTATTATTTGTACTCTGTCACCCGGGCATGTCTGGCTTGCCGTTTGGGCGTCAACGGCATGGCACTTATCGTGACAGTGCGTAATAAAAGTTCACGGCGTCTCTAGCTCGTGCTTGTGTAGCACCTTGGCCACTAGAGGCGTATAGATCGATCTTAGCTCCGAGTTTGAGTCTGTTGTCTGGAGATGGAATAATGGGTATACGCCACACTCACCATCTCATAGGTACATAGAGTAGCTACCTGTGTACCAGTCTGTTTGTTTGTTGCTCTGGGTGCTTCTGTGTTACACGATTTGTTCTGTTGATAGACATATGTCGTGTAAGTTAGTATATGTTTCTGTATGTGAATATGTTCAGTATTTGTTCTGATATGCCTTGTACACATCTGATTATAATTCTGATTATGTATCTGGTTATGCTTCCGATTATGTTCAGTATCTGTTCTGATATGTCTGATATGTTTTGTACGCATCTGGTCATGTTTCCGATCATGCATCGAGGTAATCTTGTTTCTGATTATGTTTAGTATTCGATTATGTTCTGTATTAGTTATGTCTGCTTTGACTCAGTGTCTCTGTATCAGTTTCGTCTCAGTATCCGTCTCAATTTGGATTTCGATTCCGTGTTATACATATAGTTAGTATCTGTCAGTACCTGTATTCAGTATTTGATTTAATTTTTGTTCTATACTTGTCGTTGAATATGTCTTTGTTTCGTGTCTACTCTCTCGATCGGTTTAATAAGTTTCGTAAGGATTAAATTGTTCTAGTTTTAAAATCTGGTTATCAATATTATTTTGGGTGTTAAATGTAAATCTCCAAAGCTATAAAATCATTATTTTTTTTATTAAATAATAAGTTATGGAGTATAAACAATGGATATATATTGATTTTTCATCCAAACATTTATTTAAAGATAATAACTTCAACAATTCTTTTCTTTTAAAGGTTAGGGAATTTTTAAACGGTATTTACAATGTTTCGGTTTACGTATTTTCTTTGTTTCTGTATTAGCTTCCCATGTCGGTTTACGAAATTGTCATATGTACTTCGTTCTGAAATCCAAGTTGAATTATTCTATTTCTTATATATAACTTTTTATCTTTAGAAAATTAGTTTTTTTTTTATCTGATAATGGTTTGCTATTAAATATGATAAATTATTTTATTTTGATAAGATTCAAACATTCCTTATAAGAAAATAGTTTTGCCAAGTATCTTGTTTTAAAAACAATAGCATTATTAGACGTTGTTCAAAATATCTGATAGTTATTAGTTTTTGATTTGTTCGAACGTTCCATTGACAAATGATTGGTCAGAAAATTTTCTTGTTATACAAATACTATATTATTTAAACGATGTTTTAAAATAAGTCCGTTTATACAAGATAAAATGCTTTAGTCATCATGGTCAACGACGTATCAGTCTCTACATCGGTTTTGTGTTGGGGTCGGTATCAGTTATGTATATGACTGATTTTGGTTTCCGTATCAGTCTACGTTAAAGTTTTAGATCAGTTCGTGCATCAGTTTCAGTTTCAGTCTTGTGTCTGCATCTGTTTTTAGTACTCGTGTCAGTGACCGTTTCAGTTCAGTCTCAGTTATGTTGTGTTTTGCTTCCGCTGATATGACTTTACTTGTACTGTTGATTTCTCCGTTACTGAGCAATTTTTGGCTCAACCGTATTTTTCTTTTTTGTGTTTTTCCTATTTGTTTTACAGGTAATATGGGATGATCTGGGATTTCAGTGAGGAGCGTTAGGAAGTTGTTGGTCAAGATTCTTTATTTCAGTAATGTAATAAATGTAATTAGGTTTTTTTTTATTTAATGCTATGGATTGGCTTTTAGTTTTGATATCTGTAAGAGTGACACGTCAGCCCTAGTAGGGTTGGGGTGTTACAACAACCTCACCCGTTCGGACAACAACCTCATCCGTTCGGACAAGCACCCCACCCGAACGGATAGCAATCTCATCCGAACGGACAGCAATCTCACCCAAACGGACAGCTGTGTCACGAGATTATTTTCACTGTTGACTTGTGTTGACTCACTCGATCGGATACCCGTCCGATTCATTTGTTTGATATTGTTTAAACTGATTGTGCTTGTTTGTTTGTGATTCAGGTGATTAGAAAGTGATTCAAGGTAATTCAAGAAGTTCAAACCATGGATGAAGAATTTTCCAATACTTTCTACAACGCGATTACCTCGGATACAGTGGACGCTTCAGATGCTACACCCAAAGCGATAACAAAAACAATCAAAGACAACATTAAACATGACAACTTTTATGGAACCTATTCAAAACCACCGAAGCTGGATAATATTGAGGATTATGTTTGGTGGAAGGAGAGGTTTGTCAATTGGACGAAGGCATATGCACATGAGAGTTGGTTTTGTTTGAAGTTTGGATATGATAGCCCAGTAAATGACAAAGGAGAAGAAATTCTGATCAAAGATTTTTTAGAGGAAGACAAAAAGAAATTTTCATACGAACAGAAGATGATTGCTTTGATCCAGCAATCAGTTCGAGATGACATTTTTTCATTGTTAATACATGATGGGTCATCGAAATCTGTGTGGAAAGCTTTGAAGGAGAAAGCTAAGGGGGGTAAACAAATTCAGAAAAACAAAATCGCGTTATTGAAAAAAGAATTTGATTTATTTGATAGTTTAAAAGGAGAGACAGTGAGGCAAATGATTGAGAGGTTTTGTCATTTAAAGATTGAACTAGAAAGATTTAAAATTGTGAAAACGAGAGAAGAAATTGTTGATAAAGTAATTGAAGCGTTACCACGAGCTGATCAGTGGCAAACGTTTGTTTTTATCTTGAAAATGATGCTTTATATGATACGATTTCTCTTGATGTGTTGTTAGAAAAGATTGAGAGTCATGATCTGGAGCTACAAAAGCAAAACAAGATGAGTGGTTCATCGCATTATCAGAATGTTGGTCTGTACTACAAAGGTAATGTACCTTCGGTGAAAGCTGATGGTTCACCAAAGACAGCATTTAGTGGTGAGAAGATGAAAGAACCACAAACAACCTCATCAAGTTATCATTCTAGATATCATTCATCTTCAAATTCAAGTTCTGATGAAGCAGAGGAGATTCTGTGCAACATTGCTCTCAAACTGAAGAATTCTCCGTCGATGAGCATCAATGCAGCTAAACAACAAATGATTTTTCTAGCATCTGTTCTGGAATCGTATGAAGGTCTTGTAGCTGGTAAAATTGGAAACTCAGAATTAACCAAAGAAGACTACGACCAGATTGATCCAGAAGAAATGGAGCTCATAGACATTCGCTGGTGTTTGGCAAGTTGCATTCGCAGAGCTCAAAGATATATGGAGATTACCGGGAAGAAATCGTTAGGTGGTCCGTCAACGAAGCTTGGATTCGACAAATCCAAAGTGACCTGCTTCAGATGCAAGCAAAAGGGTCATTTCAAAAGTGAATGTAGAAATTCTGAAGTTGCTGAATCTGAGAGACCTTTCAACGATGACTATTACCGAAAGGCAATTTATCATCGTAGTAAAGAAGAACCAAAGATGATCGAAAATATTCCAAAAGAGAAGTCCAGAGCTTATGCAATAATTCATGACGATGAAGGTTTTGACTGGAGTCAAATTCTTCCAGATGAAGATCGTCCTGTAACAGCTCATGGCAGAAAAGCATCAAAAGCCCAGCATCATGTTCTTGTTGCTGAAATTCGTGAAGAAATCAAAGTAAAAGACACAGTTGAGATAAAAGAGAAAACTCGAGAAGAGATTTTAAAAGAGAAAACTGAGAGAGAAAGATTCATTGTGGGGTGCAGAATGGAGAAAATGCAGGAAGAATATGAGAATGTTGTTACTAACAAAAGATGGGATAAGAAGCAAGAATGTTTTGTCAACAAACAAGGTGAACCGGTTGTTCCAAGAAGTGACATAGTTCATGATGATGTTCTTCTTGTTATTCCTCGATCCGGCGAATATTACTCAAATGTTGCAAAAGACAAGACATATGTGAAAAGGCTAGATAAAATCATCAGGGATGCTATGACAACAAAACTAAGGAAGAGAAATGAAGAAAGAATGAAGAAGAACATTGAGAATTTAGTTGATGATTTGAAGAAAGCTGCTGAAGAGGTTAAAGCAGAAGCAATTAAAGAAGAATATGTGAAGATTGTTGAAGAAGTGAAAGAAGAAGTGGTGGTGAATGTAGAAGTTGTGAAAGAAGATGTTACTGAAGAACAGCAGGTTGGAGAAATTGAGAAGAAGATTGAAAGTTTGATTGAAGTGAAGAACGAGAATTTGAAGGTTGATGGTGATACTGGTGATATTGGTATTGATTTTGAAGCTGTTGATGAGAAGCAGCAGAAAGAAGTTGATCAGACAGAAACCGAAGAAAACACCGAAGTGCCAATCACTAAGGTAAATTCTGATTCTGAAACTCAAATCAAAATCGGTGAACAGTGCAAGAAATGCATGGAAACGTGCAGTGCTTGTACTGAAAAAGACGAAAAGATCAGAACAAGAGATCTTGATTTCACAAAACTTGAAGAAGTTTTCAAAAACAAGTGCAAAGAAATGTTTGAAAATGAAAAGGTTTTAAAAGAAAATAATGAAACGCTTTCAGAAAAATATAAAAAATTAGAAAAAGAGAATGAAGTTTTGAAAGAAAATGTTTCTAAAATGACAGAAGAATGTTTTCAAAAAGAAAATATTTGCCAAGAAATGAAAAAGGAGTATGATTCAATAAAATTGGCTTATCACATTACAAAAGAATCATATGAAAAAGTAAAAAGTGAAATGAAACTTGTTCAATCAAGATTGAAATATTATTCTGAAACATCAAATGAACTAAAACGAATGTATGAAATAAAACAACAAGTTGTAAATTCTTATATTGAAGATGTTGCTAAACTTAAGCGTAAGATTGCTTATTTAGAACAGGATAACAACAAATTAAAAAGTTATCACGCGTCGTCATATGTGCTTGAACGTATTTTCAACATAAAACCGGATGGGAAAGATTCTGAGCAAAACACGAAAGGTATTGGCTCAGAGTTTCATCAAGTTCCACCACCGGAAAAGTTTATGTTTTATGATGATGAAAAGGTCGAAAAAGATTTCAACATGGTAGATCAATTGCCAGACAACATTGACGTAACCTATTTCAAATCTGATGATTCTAGTGATTCAGAGGTGGTAGGTAAGGTCGTTGAAAGTGTGTTGAAAGAAGAGTCGGTTGAATCAGGTAATTATGAATCACAGGATGAAAATGAAGGTAATTTTCATGATGGATATCTGAAAAACTCAAAATCTGAGAAACATCTGGATGATGATTCAAAAGGATTGGTTTATACCATGATTGGATCGGACAAATTATTTCTAGATGTTGTATTCCCGATTCAGAATGTGATTTCAGAAAAGGTTGATAAAGTTTTCAAAATGGTTGAGATTGAAAAATCTGAGATTCCAAAGCTTGCTGGTAAAGGTCACAAATCTTTTTATAACAAACCTGGTTTCAAGAAGAAAAACATGAAGGCTGGGTTGGGTTATAAGAAGAAACAAAGTTGGAAAAGAAATGAAAGTCCAAATTATCAGACAAAGATGAATTTTGTTCAAGGAAAAAGTTTTGAAGAAGAGGAAAAACTCAAATTTAGACAACAGTCTAATGAAGAGTTCTGTGCTCAAAAGAAAAGACAACAACAACAGGTCAAGGATGTGTCCAAGAGAACATGTTTCAAATGTGATCAAACAGGACATCTTGCACGCAAGTGTCCAAATCTGAAACCTCTTGATGTTGAGACTAAAAAGAAGTTTGTTTATGTTGAAAAACAGAAATCTGAAGTTGTGACTCAGAACTCAACCAAGTTTGATTCTAAGCAAACTTGGAAGCCGAAAATGTCAAAGGCTGACTCACAACAAACATGGAAACCAGTGACGTCTAGACTTAGAATAACACAAAGTTGGAAAACAACTGTTGATGCAACAAAACCAAACCAGTTTTGGAAACCAAAAACTGTTGTTCAAAATCAAAATGTTCAAAAAGAGTCACAATTTTACAAAAGAGGTACTCCGAAAGGTCAAACATGGAGTGTTAAGAAACAAGTGACTTCGGTAAAAGATGAGAAAATTGAAGTTAAAAATGAAAAAGTCTTTGATGACAAAGATTTTCCGAAACTGTATGATACATATTGTGTTGAAATGCCTAAGGTCCAACAGACCTGGGCTAAATTGTTCAAGTAATTGAATATTTTGAATGTGCAGGTGCTTCCGAAGACAACTGAATGTCATCAAAAAGAGTGTCGGAGCAGCCTGGCACAAGAAGAGGAGGCTGCTGATCCCTGCGATGGTTAAACAGGGAGTTTGTTTGGTTTCTGTACATAAATAAACAATATTTCAAAACCCTAAAAATTGAAAATTTAAAAACCATAAATATGTTTTTATTTTGTAAAAAAAATTTGAAAAATTCAAAAATGTTGATTGAATACGCCGAAACCCTCATGGCTGAACAAACATGATTACTTTCACAAGACTGAAAAACGGTTTTCAAACTGTAAATATCAATGTGTTGTAAATCATGGGGGTATGTTACATTTTTCTGCAAATCAGTGCATGAGAAGCAGAAAATGGATGGCGAGACAAAGCTATCAGTATTGGTTGTCAAATATTCTTTAAATGGTTTTGAATTTTAGGGGGAGTAATATTGTTAGAAAATACAAAAACATTTGAAAATTTGAAAAAGGCAAAAACATGATAAAATTCAAAAATTGAGTTTTTGTGTAAAAAGAGGAAATGATAGTACATCAGTAGACAGTTACAGTATGCTAAAGAAATGTAATGTTTAAATAGCGTTAAATAGTCTCACTGATGATATGCCGATAGGTTTTTATACATTTAGTAAACTTTTCGGAATATAAACCTAAATTCAAACTTGCTTATTTCGTGGGGAACCCTACTTGGATATATAGGTAACCCCTGAAATCTCGTTTGAAGGACCCATTTTTCTGAGATACTAGGTCTTTATGCTTAGTGATATCTGGGGTATTATCCCGGGACTTCTGATTTTGTGGAAGCAATGGCCTAGTCCCCGTATAATACTTTCTGCTTGCTTGAAATATAGCGTCGCCCTCAGCAAAAATGATGAAACAATAAAATTGATAATCATTGCTGTTGAAGAAAAGATCCTCTAAAGGAGACACACCAAAAGTCAAAGCCGTCATCTCTCTGCTGAACGGAAGTTCTGACCTAAGCTCTCACGGTTATTCGCAATTTAACCCCTTACAGATATCATCTAGGTATACTCACCTGTAAGACTGAATATTGGGATCTGGATACGGGAGTATATTCAAGAGGTGGGACACATGAATGAGTTTAAGTTCTTAAAACACCTAATTCGTATCCTGAATCAGTTGAAATTTGTGTGAAAATTTAAGTGGATCAGTATATCGACAATCTAAGTGAATTGTTTAATTCTTAACGTCTAACTAAGCTCAATGGTACTTGTGACTTGTCAGAAACTGATATGATCCTCTGACGCAAACTCAAACAAAAATATTGTCTGTAAATATGTTTGTAAATATTTCTTTACTGCTTTATGTTTCAGAAAAATACAAAAAAAGATTTTGATTTCTGCTTTATTTTCGACAACCGATGTCTGAGAGCTGAGTTTCAAAATCTAAGTATGCTGATCGTGTTTCTGAAAATAAAAACAAGTTCATTAATTTGAAACTTGAAGTTTTTAAAATCAAAAATCAAAAACAGTTTGTGATATCTCCAAGGTCATTAATTTGGACTTGGATGATTAATTGTGAGGGATTTGGATGCTTATACTGTTAAAATATGTAAAAGAGCCAGTTTCCGATCCGGTTCGCTGAAACTGCCAAATCTTTAAAGATTGTTGATAGAGAGAGAGAGAATCAAGTTTTCCTGGATATATTCATACTATTATATTTTAGTGCCAGGATCTTGATTATAAGTTTGTAAGAGCCAGGTCACGATTCCTGGACAACCAAAAATTGCTTTTACTGTCGAAATATTTCAGCTTATGCTAAGAGAGCCAGGTAATCAATCCTGGAAGTTCAAAACATTTTCACTTATAAATGTTTGAGGATTGCAGATACTATACCAGACTACGATCCCGATAGCCGAGTCTAAGGGGGAGTCTGAAGACGAGCTCAACGCAAGGGGAAGCGTGAAAGGAGCCAGGTATCTTTCCCGAAAGAGCTTGTAACCAGAAAGCCAGGTGTCGATCCCAAAGCACGGAAGCTTGACGAAAGGGGGAGCCTGAAGAGTCTATTGAAGGAAGAAGCTGAAGCTGAAGACAGATCCACGGGGATTTTGTTCAAGCAATAAGACTAAGTGAGAAAGAGAAAGTCTAGACACTACGAGTCTGACTAAATGTTTGAGATTGACTGCGGCAATATCCAAGGGGGAGTCTGTTAGTGCATTTATGTCTATCGCCTCCGTCATCTCAAATCTTAGCTGAAACCGTTTAATTCTAGTCTTATATTGTAATATCTAGTTAAGAAAGGCAAGGTGGCAATATTATAATTAATGAGTTTTCTCATTAAAAGCCTTGGCCTATAAATAGATGTATTAGGGTTAGAGTTTAGGACTTTTGGTCATTTGCACTTTGGAGAGCTCTAGTGTTAGAGAGAGAAGCTAGAGAGAGAAAGTGTTGTGTACGTGATTCAGGTGCTGTACGTTTTCACATCAATCAATAGAATCACAGTTATAATTACGTTCTTGTGTGTTCGGTCACGTTCGTGTACGGATTCCGCACGTCACACGTTCGGTTCGCAATCGTTTCGGAGTCAAAACCGGTCCTAACACCAACAGGCAAGGAGCTTTGGCTACCGGCTTGGCGTTTGGTTCCAATTCGATTCGAAATTCTACCTCACGTTGGGGTGGGAGTCCCAGCAATTCATCTGGAAACACATCCGGATATTCATTCACAATCCTTGTATCTTCTATTCTTAAGGCATCTTGTTTAGTATCGACTACATAGGCTAACAATGCCTTACTTCCATTTCTTACATACTTAATCGCTTCAATAATGATACACAGTTTAGTCTCTACCTTTCTCTCTCCATATATGCTTACCCGCTTACCCTTAGGAGATGTTACATGAATAGTCTTGCTCTCACATAGAATTTCTGCATGATATCGGGATAGCCAATCCATGCCCACCACTACTTTGAATTCTCCAAAGACCATGGAAATAAGATCAATATCAAATTCTTCATCCTCAATAGTGATCTTACAATTTCTACATATCTCATGGAATAAATAACTTTTGCAATCGGCTATTTCTACCTCTAAGGGTATAGGCATTCTTTCTATTACAAATGAAAGGGAATGTATAAATTTGCTCGAAACAAATGACCTACTAGCTCCGATATCAAACAATACGTATGTAGATATAGAGTTTATCATAAATATACCTGACACAACATTCGGGTGTGCCCTTGCCTCTTCTGATGAAATTTGGAACATTATTCCTTTAGCTTTGAGGTTTTCTTCCTTCTTTCCTTCTTTCTACATTCATTGCTTGAGATTTGGGCATTCGGCTTTCACATGGCCCGATTCATTAGAGTTATAACACACCCTTTTGGGATTGGGACAATTGTAGTATGGATGCCCCTCTTGACCATAGTTATAGCATCCCCTTTTCCCATTAAGCATTCACCCTAATGGAGTTTCCTACATGACTTGCACCGTGGGAATCCTCCTTTCGTATTTTCCTTCTTACCATGATCGTGAGTCTTGGGCTTTTTAGGGGTGCCTTGAATTGATCCCTTTTCGACTTGTTTTGTCACAGCCCCCGTCCCCACCCTGGGAGCGGGAGCCGCGAGCTAGTCAGATAGTATCGGTGTTTATTAAATAAGCAGCGGAAAACTTTCATCAGAACCGTAGTTAGGAAATATTTATTAGAGTTTAAAACACCATATTTTATAATAAACAAATGGGATAAAACCCAAGTTTCATTTGAAATACTTTTATAGGGATAAACCCTAATTATTGTTAACGAAGTCTCCTTTTTATTTAGGCAACTTTTATAGCCACTTTTCTAAGCCTTTAGTGCTCTCCAGCTGCCTTCTATTGGTTTCACACTAAGTTACCTGAAACGCGTTTTAAAAAGATTTTATCAGCTAGAAATTATGGTGAGTGCATCCCAGTTTAATCAAAACAGTTTTTATAACTTTACAGTATTGAGGGCATCCGCAATTACATTTGCTTATATCTACTAAATTACTCATTCAGTACTGTCAACACCTGACTTGTGGGTCATATTACTCATTGGCTATCTCATTGTCCAAAGGTAACGTCTTTCACATTTTGTATAGAAAACCCCAACATACCGGCAGTAATTGTAGAATCACAAATACTCGATTACTGTTAATTGTAATTTAAGACATTGAGGTTTTGGTAAAACATTTTGACTCACAAAGTAATTTACAAAAAGAGAATGTACTCACATTTGTAGACTTAGGTATTTCTATAGGCTTGCTGGTAATATTATAGCTTCCTGTTGTTTCTCCTTGTTATTATTTATTTAAACAATGCACACGTGTTAGTAAGATAACCCAAATCGCATTAACCGTACAACTCAAGACAGAACTCCAACGAACTGAGTCAGCCAGAGCCTTGACATGTGTTACGGAGTCCTAGATCAATCGGGTGTAACACGAGAAAGAACTCCAACGACTGAGTCAGGCAGAGCCTTGATATGCGTTACGGAGCCCTAAATCGATCATGTAGGGTAACAAATAGGGTTATAATACATACAATGAGGCAGAGCTTCGCTTTATAGGGGGTATTAGGTTATAGCTTTCGCCTATTATAAGTTGAGAGAGAAATTTGAATTTTTGAACGATTTGAAATGCAGCTTCTATCCCCTTTTATAGCCTGACCAGGGGCGGGTCGCGCCCTGTGCCATTCTCTTCTTCATCTCTCGCGGCCCACGAGAGCCCTAAAGGCGGCGATAGGATTGGTAAGTCAGCGGGTAGGGTCGAAACATGTCCGACACGTGGTAGTCAAAGTGTCCAGCAAGTAAAGGGACCTCGCGCCCCGCGAAGGAGTCCCCCTTCGTTTGTCGTGGCACGCGAGCGGCCTTAATAGTTGTTTTATTTGATTTTTATTAATATAAGGGTTATACGGGTTCGCTTATTACGTACAGGATGTATTTAGGGTCGTTTTCGAGGGTTGTTATATCCTCTCCACCTTGTTTTAAATCTCGTCCTCGAGATTTGTGCGATGATATCTTCTTGGGATTACGTCGCATCTTTTAGTTAGTAAGAATAGTATCAAGGTGTTTGAAGCAGAATCAAGACATAAAGATATCATATAACAATTGGAATTCAATTGTCCAAATTAGTTTTAGGAATCGATGAACTTAGTGGGAATGATACAATCACCGAGGTGACTAAGTTTCCCAAAATCAACAGAGACATAAGAATCGAATGTAAATGACTTTTAGAAACAATAGGATTCAATGTCAGAAGAGAACTTACTTTGATTGTCAGTTGAGCAAGACTCTGAATCAATAATCTCAAATCGAAATAGAAGTATGAAAATGATTTGTCAACTATCAAACCAGAAATCAGTGACATTTAAATGGCAGAGATACACCGAAAATATAATAGAGTTTAGTGTATCCTTGTCCTGATACATAATTGTATCAAGACTACTTGAATGATGAGTCAATCGAAAGACATATGGAGGTTGCATGAATTTTGTGGAGTTTAAAATCACGAATAGCTTAGGCCATAAATTTATACAGACACCGCAAGGTGTCGTAATGATTGAAAGAATTCCATGATTACGGTGACCGAACGGATTCACTGTTCTGAAAGTTTCAATGAAGTGAATCTGGATATTCAAAAGATAGGATGTTCAAATGAAGGAATAAATGAATGTCGTAGACTTGATCAAAGATGAAAGAAATGTTGGAGGTACATTGGAATAAGGATTTTAGGTACCTTTATCTTAACACATAATTGCATTTAAGATTGGTTTAGGATAATGAATCAACAAAAGATAGATAAATCCGTACTTTATGTGTGGAAATGAAATGAGTTCAAATTTCAAAGGGAATGCCACCATAGGGTGTCGTGCTTTAACAAATGATTTATTGGGGTTGAAGATTCTAAACAAGTCTAATACGATTCAAACAAAGGAGATTACATTAAATATGATGATCTCAATTCATCATATGGAATTTTGAATCGAATATACAAGTTCAAACAATTTGAGCTTGGTTTTGGACATATTCCAACAATGGATATATGTTTTTGACAATAAATGGTTAAAATGAAAACTCCGGTAAGTAACTTTGAAAGGAACGGAGTTTTCCAAGAAATATGTTGACTCGATATCAAAAAGTCAACGTTTTGTAATGATATAGATTATCAGAATGAGTATAATGAAATAATATTTGAACTCATGAAATAAATGATCTTTTGAAGTGAAATCACATACATAACGATTAATGCATGTGTAGAAAGAGATGAGACAAATGAGTGTTTGTTTCATGAAAGAAAAATAAGGACCTTTTATTTATAAAACTTTGATTGGAACCAAAAGTCAACTAATACTTTAGTACCGACAAAAAGTATGGGTGCTTATGTTAGAATTTGTTGTTGCTTCCTGTGTCGTAGAAATTTATGCGTTCTCATTAGCTTCATCAGGGGATTTAGCCTTGTTATCGGGTGCCTTAGATAGTTTCGGGCACTAAGGATGAATGTGACCTGGTTCTCCGCATTTGAAACAGATGTTATTTTTCCTTCTATATTCTTCCTCTGTATGCCAGTCTTCTTGCAGAAGTTACAGTGGTGTGTCTTCCTAAAATGGCTTCTTCCTAAATGCTTTTTGTTGTAGTTGCTGCAGATAGGTTGCACGATTGGCGATCCACTTACTTTATTCTGATGGGATTTATCAGAGCGGAATTCCTTATAAGAGTAACTATAGGTTGTGGTTTTCTTTTGTTTGGAATATGGAGTTTTGATACGAATATCATGACCTCCATTGATACTAGGGCTAGGTTTGAAGTGATGGGTATGCTTACAGTGTGTAGTAGGATTCTCGTTTATAGAAATTTTAATAGCTTCAATGATCGAAGGTATAGCATTTGATATTCCTTGAGCTATTATATTTTCTATAGTATTTTTATCCAAATAATTTTCATTAATAGCCTGAATTTCTTGATTACATGCTATTTCCTTTGACATCTGAATTACAAGCATTTTCAGATATTAATATCACAGAACTAAACAATCAATTAGACACGTTTTGTAATTTTCATTAATAACCTGAATTTCTTGATTACATGCTATTTCCTTTGACATCTGAATTACAAGCATTTTCAGATATTAATATCACAGAACTAAACAATCAATTAGACACGTTTTGTTGCTCATACTGTATTAGCACAACTATAATCATACCTATCAGTATTATGTGCTGATATATATATATATATATATATATATATGTTATATATTATCATTTACTTTCATTATATATGTTTTATCAAAATATAAGGAAAGTATATATATTATATTATGTGTTGTTCCCTTTCGTCGTAGTTGCAGGCGACCTTTTCTTCTAGATTACGGGCTTGGTGTTTCACTAATAATGGCTTATATTATCTCAACTTAGCTTATATTCTCAGGGCTCATGGTTGGATAAACATTCGGGACGTATGGTGGAAACTGTGGTTGTGACTGTTGTCACACCCCGACTGCATAATACAACAAACCGCGGCTGAAACGACGGGGAGTGTAGTAACAGAATCATTGTTTCACAACACATGGAAATTGAAGTTTTGTTTTATTTCATTAATAGTCACATTGTTTTGATACAAACCAAATAAGTACAACAATTGTCTTTCAAATTTTAAGTCACTAAGGCCCGTGTCCATCCTATGTGTAGCAAGCAATCAACAATCATCACATAGTAGAACCTAAAACATATGTGAAAATAGTCAGCATAAAAATGAAGGCGAGTACATAGGTTTTGTATGTCAAATTCATGGCTTTGAATTCATATTGCAATACCTCGACCAACTACGAGAGTTGTCGAGTATGTACCTTTAAATCAAAAAGTGTTTGATATTGCAATAAGTTTTATCAACTTTAGAAGTTGATATATGTAAAACCAAAACCATTGTAGCCATGAATCTTGACTGAAAACGTTTGTCTTTGAAAAATCAAGTAATAAATCGTCTTTGATAGTAAACATTGTATGGTTTATATCTTTAAGTAAACCTCGTTGTGTAACATCATTTGAAAACATTCGTCCAAATCATTCAAATTGTTCAAATCATTCAAATCGTTCAAATCATTCAATCATTCAAATCGTCTGTGTTATAAACCATCGTTCAATCGTCCGTGTTTTAATTGTGAAATACAACTTTTGCTCGTTCTTTAAAGAATACATTCAAACCTGTGTGACTCGATATACCACCCATGGGGTATCTTTAATAGGCCCTGAAAGACCTCTTTAACAAGACTAACAAACCATCACATGATTTGTTAATCAGATAACAGTTTCTGTCATTCCCCAAACTACCCACCAAATCCAGTGAATAGCCTAGTAACGGGATTTGTCAGATCCTATGGTACCATAACATACTACTGGTCAGCTTGATCATAGTTAATGAATGTCATTCGAATGTCTTTCGACTAACGCCCCAACAAGTTCGTTCACATTATTGAAATCATCATGTTTTATATAAACCATCGCATTTGTTTATGAAAACTCGAAAAGCATTTAGCACATATGAGTCACCCCAAAATAATTGAAAACATAAAAGAGGGGAGCTATATACTCACTTGAGATTGCAAGTATCCTTGATTAAGTGTCCTAACAAAGCTCGGGAGATCAAGGAATCAAGTGGCACCTAGTATGGAATCACTATATTAACAATCGGGACCTAAATCGGGAGATCGGATAGAATGAGGTCTTGTAAACCAAATGAGTGTTGGAACTCATATGAAATGGTTTAACAAAGCCTACATTCTGATTTGAAACCCATCCTAAGTGCTTATGACCCGTTATGACCCGTTAAGGTAGTTTACGCTACTTTAACGCGTCATTTGCGCAAATGCGCGTTCAGATGGCCTAACTAGTCCTATGACAAGTATTATATGCCTAAACATGTTTAATTATGTTGCATAATCAGTTTAAGTGTCAAAATTCTGGTTACATATGCTTAAATTGAGATTATGCGTGAAAAGCGCATTTTGGTCATTTTCCTAAGGCATATAAACTACCTGTCATACAACTAATTAAACTAAGTGACCATAAGGTATAACCTCGGAAGGTTATTCCCTATACAACTATGGTCACAAAATACGTTTTGTCGGATCCTAATGATCGACCAAACGGGTCAGGTTCGAAAGTCTAAGCGGTTGTCGAGACCTCTTGACTTACGACCCTAAATAAGCACTAAACTAAAAGTGACGAGTTAAACATGTTAAAACATGTTTAACTAAGTTAGAAAACATTTGATATCAAAACAAAGTGTTTTCATACCCGAAAATAGTTTCATCGCAAAATGCACATAATCGTGCATTTTGACCAAAACTTTGACTCGTCACTTCGACTAATCAACATGGTAATCAGTAGATATAGTCATAAGGGACTATAACCATCGTGATTACGCTCACGTTGTAAAGTTCAAATGAACTTTGTCTTCACCAAATCATAGTCAAAGCTGAAAGTCAAACATTTTTTACTTTCTTGCTTGAAATAAATAACAAAGCATGAAAGAACACTTATAAGTATCCTAAGCTTGGAAAAAGACTAGGAATGTTCAGGTAGGAAGCCTCCAACAATGTGGTAGCCTCCACTTAGAGCAGGTTTGAGAGATAGAAAAGAATTGAGCAAGTTGTGAGTTTGAACAAGCTTACTATTTATAGGAATACATGAATCATTGGATGATTTCCAAGTGTTTGAGTGATGATCAAGGAATGATCCACACCTTACACTTGTTAGGGGCTGATTAGAGAACTTGGGGAACACATAATCCAGCCCACAAGTTGCAAAAACTAAGTTTAAAATCAAGTGCAGCAAGCTGATTTGAAGATTCTAGATTCTACTGAACTGGGCTAAGCTTACGGACCATAAGGACCATATGCATACGGTCCGTATGTGTGTCATCGAGGGCAGAAGTTTCAAATTTGACAGCTTTGGTCCCTGAGTGTGATTCGTCGCGTTTTGACACTTCTAACACCCGTCAAGCCCATTTTCAAGCTCAATGATGAAGTTAAAGTATATTTAACTTGAATTATGCTCAAAAATATCACGTATGTCGGTTCGTTTGGTTGTACGGTTGCGATTTTTGGTTAATTACGAAGGAATCGTAACGAACGCGAAAACGACCCAAATTGCGCGACGAATGTTATTTTTGCATTCCTATCACTAAAATAAAACATTATAGTGATTACAAAAACTTTTGGATGTCCGTATATGGTCAGAACGCAAGATATGCACGAATTTGCATACTTTCGCAGTTTTGACACTTTTAGTCCCTGTGATCAAATAAGCGTATTTTCGCATACCGAACGCCTCAAAACTTATTTCTAAGCTATGTTAAGGGTATTTAGGGTATGTTTAGCTTATGATCTTGTTCCGGAGTGTACGTTGCTATACGAATTGTTAAACTTTTGTAGTTTGTCACAAATAGTCCCTGTGATCGAATAAACTTGTTTTCGCCATACCAAACCCTTCAAAACTTATTTCTAAGTTATGTAAAGGTTATTTAAGGTATGTTAAGCTTATGTCACTATTCCAGAGTGTATGTCTCATTAAACTGATTACATTTACGTAACAGTTTGCGTATAACTTCCAGAAAAGCTTCTCGAGAGTTCGGAATCATACGAAATTTGATATGTGTACTTGTCACATGTAATTGTACAAATCCCGGGAATGAAACACAAGATTTCATTGGATTCATATTTGTATGATGGTCGTAGAGGCACAAATATCACAACTGTGGCTGGAAAATAAGGGTCTTGTATGTGATCCTGAGACTCCCAGTCATTGGTCCTACCATTGTTCTTTTTGGATTTGGTGCTAGTACGGGTATCCTTAAGGTTTCTTTTGGGTTACACGCGGGTATGGATTAAGAAATCATCAGGATAGATTCTGAGTAAACATGTAGGTTTTTTTTCTTCTGCTATATAAAAGCTTGTTTTTCGACAGAAGATATTTGATTATATTGTGTATACTTTCAAGAAATTTTGTCATGTGTATGCATACATATAAAATTTCAAATTTCCTGTAGTGTATATATATATATATATGGTACTAAGTTATTTTGATAAAAATCCAATTATATAACTGATGGTATTAATTATCCTGTTTATTTCCATAACTTTATTCATTCTTTTATAATAACAATAGTAATACATATGAATTTCTGTTTTAAATTTATGGAACATAATATTTTGGGAAAAAGGATGGGTAACAAAAAGAAATAAATTTAATCAAAATATAATCTTCTGGATTTATTAGAAAAATTTTATTGGATGTAAAATATTAGAATTTGATTCTTAATTTATTTATTCAAAGAAGTATTATAATAGATAATGCAAAGTTCGGTGTTTCTAAAATTGATTCTAAATATATTAGGTAGTGAAGTGGCATTCCTGTATTAAAATATATATATAACTCGAATATAGTTTAAGAGATGAATTAAACTATTAAATGGTAAAATTTCTTAAGCTATTTCCTGTCGATATATATGTGTTACGTACATATATTTTAAATCATCTAGTTATACAATACCAAATTTTTTTGTACATATTTCTATTTTGTATGAAATATCATTTATTTCATTAATTACAGGTTATAAAATATATATTTTATATGTATTTGCACACTTTGCATGTGGATGTAAATGTACATGTGCTTATATGGATATAATATAATAAAAGCATATGTAATAAAATATAATATTTCGTAGTGTTATTATGAAAATCCTGTTTTAATTATTGAATTAAACAATAAACATGTTTTAAGTATGCTAAGATATTGTAACAAATAAATATAATTACATGTTTTGTCAAAATTTTGAAAAAAAAAATATATATTTAAGTCGAGTAAAATTTAGGTTATATCATAAACCATAGAACATATTACTCGTATCTTATATTATAATGTTTCAAAAGTATCATACTGAACTGTGTTATCTTATATTTAATATCTTTGATTAAGATATTAATGTTAATATCATAATATTAGTGTGATATTATAAAATTTTATATTGCATTATAGGGGATGGTTCAAATGAAAACAACTTTTATTGTGAAAACTCGAAAACTAACTAAAAAAGCCTAAAAAACACAACAAATTTTTTTTTTCAATTTTTTTATAAAAGTCACAGGTTTTTTTATATAAAAAAATTTTCAAAAAAAAAATTTGTAGTACACATGTGTAATAATACACATGTGTAGTACACATACACATGTGTAGTATTACACATGTGCAGTACAAAAATAAAAAAAAATTGAAACTTTTTTTATATAGAAAAAATGGCGAAAATTGTTATGCAAAAAAAAATTTGGTATGTTTTTTTGGCTTTTTTAATTAGTTTTCGAGTTTTCACAATAACTAGTAGTTTTCATTTGAACATTCCCCTTGCATTATATTCATATAAATATATGGATATGATATATATAACATAGCACAAAATTTAATATTAATATAGTATTATTAATATATCACCTTTATATATATATATATATATAATATTAAACATAAGATAATTGTATGATACAGATATTGGTTACACATATTGAGAACTTTAAAATTTTGTTAAAATGACATAAAATCATTCAGATATCATGCCTGCATTGTATTATCTTAATATTTATATTATGATTTCATTTTCACAGAATAGCACATAAGGTATCAATTTCCTAACAGTAATGTTTAAGGTTTAGGTATTGGAAGAACACCTAAAGGGCTTAAACCAGTGGCATAGCTCTGATACCACCGTTTGTCACAGCCCCCGACCCCACCCTGGTAGCGGGAGTCGCAAGCCATTCAGATGGTATCGGTGTTTATTAAATAAGTAGCGACTTTCATCAGGACCATAGTTAGGAAATATTTATCAGAGTTTAAAACACCATATTTTATAATAAACAAATGGGATAAAACCCAAGTTTCATTTGAAATATTTTTATAGGGATAAACCCTAATTATTGAAAATGAAGTCTCCTTTTTATTTAGGTAACTTTTATAGCCACTTTTCTAAGTCTTCCGTGCTCTCCAACTGGCTTCTATTGGCTTCACACTAAGTTACCTTAAACGCGTTTTAAAAAGATTTTATCAGCTAGAAATACTGGTGAGTGCATCCCAGTTTAATCAAAACAGTTTTTATAACTTTACAGTAATGAGGGCATCTGCAATTACATTTGCTTATATGTACTTAATTACTCATTCAGTACTATCAACACCTGACTTGTGGGTCATATTACTAATTGGCTATCTCATTGTCCAAAGGTAACGTTTTTCACATTTTGTATACAAAACCCCAACATACCGGCGTAATTGTAGAATCACAAATACTCAATTACTGTTAATTGTAATTTAAAACATTTGAGGGTTTGGTAAAACATTTTGACTCACAAAGTAATTTACAAAAAGTGAATGTACTCACATTTGTAGACTTAGGTATCTCTACAGGCTTCCTGGTAATATTATAGATTCCTGTTGTTTCTCCTGGTTATTATTTATTTAAACAATGCACATGTGTTAGTAAGATAACCCAAATCACATTAATCGTACAACTCGAGACAGAACTCCAACGAACTGAGTCAGGCAGAGCCTTGACATGCGTTACGGAGTCCTAGATCAATCGGGTGTAACACGAGACAGAACTCCAACAACTGAGTTCGGCAGAGCCTTGACATGAGTTACGGAGCCCTAAATCGATCATATAGGGTAACAAATAGGGTTATAATACTTACAACGAGGCAGAGCTTCGCTTTATAGGGGGTATTAGGCTATAGCTTTCGCCTATTAGAAGTTGAGAGAGAAATTTGAATTTTTGAACGATTTGAAATGCAGCTTCTATCCCTTTTTATAGCCTGACCAGGGGCGGGTCGTGCCCCGCGACATTCTCTTCTTCATCTCTCGCGGCCCGCGAGAGCCCTAAAGGTGGCGATAGGCTTGGTGAGTCAGCGGGTAGGGTCGACACGTGTCCGAAACGTGGCAGTCAAAGTGTCTGGCAAGTAAAGGAACCTCGCGCCCCGCGAAGGAGTCCCCATTCGTTTGCCGCGGCCCGAGAGCGGCCCTAATAGTTGTTTTACTCAATTTTTATTAATATAAGGGTTCTACGGGTTCGTTTATTACGTACGGGATGTATTTAGGGTCGTTTCGAGGGTTGTTATATGTTTTTTCTCTCTCCGTTCCTCTTTACTTTTTAGTTCGATCTCTCTGTCCCTTGCCCAATTAATGAGCTCATTTAAAGTTTTGCATTTAAAAGGGGTGATGAACTCTCGGTACTCGGCTTTTAACATATCATGATAATGGTTAATCTTCATCCTCTCCGTTCTTGCAAATTATATATATATATATATATATATATATATATATATATCTAATTTGCAACATTGGTATGCATACCAATGTTGTAAGTTATGCTTAATTGCTTTTTCTTTATATTTTTGTTTTAAAGCTTAGTCACCACCTACCTCTTTCTTATTTGTCACGTGGCCTACATTGCACCATTCCTCACAATAATACTTCCATCACTTGTTTTATCCCAAAGAGGTGCACATTTGGAGAGACACTCAGAGGAAGATAGAGAAAGCGGCGTATAGAGAGATCGATGAAAGCAATCCGGCCAGTTCTCCGCCGGCTTCAGCAAACACCTTTTTTGACAGAGAGCATACCAGATCGGATATTGCATGCCCCCGATTTGTACTCGAACCCTAATTTCATAAGGTAATTTTTTCCCCATTTCCTCTCCTCTCATTTTACCATCTTCGTTTTTATCTCTCTTTCTCTCTCAAAAAATCTGAAACCTCATATGAAATCTGAACTAAGATGACGTGGACATGGCTCTTACATAGGGTTTAGACTAGGATTTCTCTCAGGTTTTTGGCTAAAGTGTTGCTGGTGAAGAGGTTCAGGAAGGTACAAGAATACTTGATCGATGAATTATTATTTACTTTTTGAAGTTATTATCTATTATTGAAATGTATTTGGTGTGATGTTACAATTGTAGTGATACTTGCTATTGTGATTTGTTTCTCATTGATATTATGTGGTGTGATATTAGAGTTAGGTTGTAGTCTGCATCCATTGATTGGTGAAATATACATTTCAACATTCTCTAGGTTTTAGAAAGAGACAACTTGATGCATTGATTTCAGGTGTATTGATTTTTGAAATTGGTGTGGGTATTGTTATTTTTGGTATGAAATCTGGTTATGTTGAAGTTTAGAGAAGTATGTTTGACTTGAAAGGATCAATTTAGGTCTAATGTTTGGAGTTTTAGTATAGGTAAAAAAACTATTGGGTAAAGTTTGTAGTTGTGATAATTTATGCAAACAAATACTTTAAAGGTGACTGTTGTTTATAATTACTTCTCTGTAGTCAAACTGCCTTGGTTCCTACGCGCCCATGTTCGGCTTTGGTCAGCGCCTCAGCCAAACCGCCTTGAGTGTACCTACACGCATAGGAGCAGTGAACCAACCTAAATTACCCTAAAACAAGTCTAAAACAGCTTAGAGCAACCTAAAAATGGTCTGGATAATACATGCTCCTTGCTTTCCTCAATACTTTCTTTTTAAGCGCCTAGGCGACAAGCTTACCCTATGTTTCTTGAGCGCGCACCTTAAGCTTTTGACTACCCAGAGTTAACAATCTTCTCATTATGACAACTTTGGTCAACTTTTGAAAATTTAACTAAATACGTCATTGAACATTTTTCAATATTAAAAACACAAGTGTTTGTTTCTTATTCCTGCTTGATAACGTGACGTTTTTTATGCAGTTAATATTGTATCAGCTATAAAATTTGATAAAGCTAGAGATCTTGCCACTGGAGATCGTGGGGGTTGCGTGGTTTTATATAAAAGAACATAAATAACACATGTATGTTTATATCATTAATTTTCTTAGTAATTTGTTCTTCTAATTTGTTTTAACATAAACCTTTAGATTGTTTACTGATTCCATTTGTAACATGAACACGTATAACATAGCAGGCTGATAATAGAAGATATCTAGAGGGCATGGATTGTTCCAGCAGTATACACCTTGAATTTTGCTGCAAAACCGAATTCCAAAGTCATGAACTATCTTTTTCATGTTACTTATCTATCTTAAGCCCTTTGTGTGCGCATTCATATTCGTTATCCTATAGCAGCGTTGCCCCTTACCGATAACATTATGCACGTTTTATATGTGTTATTTTCTACTATCTTTGTTTTTTAGCGTGTTGCATCATGACCCTGCTTTGCTAATTATATTGCGAAAGTTGTAGATGCTTATTGTTATATTCCATTAATAGTTTAGTTAATCGCCGTTTAGCGCTGTTAATTTGTCTTTTGTTCTGTTTTCGAGAAGTTAGCTATTACTTTCGAATTTCGTAAAAAGCGCGCCTTGGTTCTGTTTTCCAGAAGTTAGCTATTACTTCCATTGATTATTATTTCTTCTATATGTTTTACTCTTGCAGTCTTACGCACAGGTTCAAAGTTTTTCTGAGCAAACAAAATTAAAGGAGGTGCATTTTAGTAATAGGTTTTATAAAATAAAATACATGTAATCTTACTTAGAAATGTATTTATTCATTGCACCAAACATGAACTTATGCTGACCGTTTCTGTTTGACAAATTTAGTTCAAAAGATTTTGAACAAAAAACAATCAACCTGCTTTGTTTATTCTTGGCCATTACTGTTAACTGAGGTGGTATTGTTTTTATTTTAAGTTTTGCTGAGGTATAAAAAATAAATTTTACTATTTTAGTGACTAATATGTTTTTTTTTTAAATTGTTGGTCCCTATCTTGAATATGGTTGACGACTTTGGTTATATGGCATCCCTGATTTATCACCTTATAGAACGATTCGGGGTCGCGCGCCGCAACGCGCGCAGGGTAAATCCTAGTTCCTTACAAAACTTCAACTTATCGAGAAAAGTATTAGTGATTTCATCGATTGTTTCATTCTTTTGTCGAAGACGGAGAAAGTCTTTTTGAATTCGATCTACGACCGATTGCGGACAATGATACTTCATGAAGGGTTCTTTGAATTCTTGCCATGTAAGGGTTTGGAGTTTATCTACGCCAATTTCTTTACTATACGCATCCCACAAATCTTTAGCTTGTCGTTGAAGTTGCCCCGTGGCAAACATAACTTGGTCTTCCTTCTCACAATGACTTCGAATGAACACCCCTTCTATATTTGTTATCCATCTCTGGAATTCTATGGGATCTATTTCTCCATTATAAGATGAAGGTTTACACGCCATGAATTCTTTGTATGTGCACCGTCATGCGTCTTTCTTGCCTTTTACCTCGCTTATCATTTCCTTCAACTCATCCCTCTTGCTTGACATCATGGTTTCTACCATGACTTTCTACTTCTTGCGTTATACAAGGGATGTTTACGTCAAGTGCCTTTCCTACTTCTTCCGAAATCAGCTTACTTAGTTCATCCTGACTTATCCGTTCTGTAACATTTGGGCTTCCTTCGTTAGTCATCTACAATCACATACTTACGTTAAAGGTCATACCATTCATTCTCTTTAACATTCTATACATTATATACTTTCAACACTTCATTCCCATAAGTTATGGGCTCATATAATTCTTATCACAAACGTTCTTGATGTGCCAATCAAAACATACATCCATCTATGCATACAACTTTCTTTTCATTCATTCATTCACTATTTATATTTAGGTTAACCAGCTTAAAAATCCATTTCCAAGCCATGTTCCAACTCGAAATGGTCCCTTGAAATCCCATAACCTCCTGTAACATTTCGTAATGTTCCTACCCAGGCTATTCTAATGAGATACCCACAATTCCTTTCTCTTCCCATCTCAAAATATAAACATTGAAATTTGAAGATACTTACTTGCATTGTGCGTCGGAACGAACACACATTTGCACGAGCTTTCAGTTTGAGTTCAAGTACTCTAGCTTTGATACTTGAATCCCTCAAACCTGGGCTCTCATACCAACTTGTAATGTCTAAAGTTTCTTATTCGTAACATAAGAGTTTAAGCTTGACAACGAAACGGGTCAAACATAAAACTTATAAAATTGACCACAAAATTTCGACAAACATAACCCACGTTAACTAAATAAAAATTTTACTTCCAAAATCTAAGTTAACCACCGTACACTTATCCGGCCAAGTTCCGGAAATACTTAAAGTTAAACATTACAAAACTTAAAGCATAATATGAAAGTTTGTACAAAAGCTTTTGACCCGTTTAGTCGAGCATCATAGCAGAAGCATAACAGATGGTGTGTTCGTTCCAAGCTTGGGGTCACCTAACACGTTGATTTACCTACAACCATATCACACAAATTAGTTATTTCATAGTTAACTAACGTAGACTTTAAATCTTCCATCGAGTATAATGATAATCCTTTCTTTAACATTCCTTCAATCATACTTTTTAACGGGTATAAATGTCAAATTCCTTCTATCTTCTATATCCGGTTCAACATCAATTCCTTATCAGTTAATTTTTTAGGCATAACCCAAACGAGTTACCTGGTCATTTGGGCTATCAGGCATAACCCAGACGAGTTACCTTGTCATCTGGGTTATCAGTCGTGACCGAGACATAACCCAGATGAATTGTCACAGCTCAGACGTTTATTTCACCCTGTCGGTATACCAGCCGTAGGCTACAACAGGCATCAACAAAGAATTCAAACCTTGTACAAATTGATCTTCCATGTACTTTCATTTAACATAATGCAAATTTATAAACGTAAACATTCTAAACTACTAGTATTTGTAAGTGTAAGAACTTACCTTGATCGTTTGAACCTTGTGACCTCTTTTTGCTTGATTCTTCTCCTTTCACACCTACACTTAGCAAACACATACTTAGCTTTCCATGCCTTGGACATTCCTCATAAGTCTTTTATCAAAGAATATAAATCGTTTTGTGCATTCATTTTTCATTTCATTTTAGCAAATGATTCTCAACAAGATATAATCATAACATGCTATAATTCATCTTTTAAGCATTCTATCAAACACTTGGTGTGCGTACCATTAGTAAAGGATAATGTACAAGTATTCTATACATATTCTTCCTATTTCACAACATGAACTATTATAATCAATCAAATTCATACAATCATCATCCTATACCAAATTATCTAACTAATGTTCTACAACATACAAACTTTGCATCAACATTACATGAGTTTGCACCAACATGATTATCATACTTCATCATAATTCTATCATAATGGGTTTCACCTTGAAACATTAAGATTATCAAAAATTCAAACATAATTTATCTTCTACATAATGATTCTATCAAATGTTCATACTAAATTCATTCAATTTCAGGGATTAATCATAACCCACTTATGAGAGTTCATCTGATCAAAAAATTCAACTTACCTCTTGTTAGAATAGTTTGGATGACCGAATTAAGTGCTCCTGCAGTGGAATTAGCCATGATTTCCCTTCTAATTTCTGGATTTTATAAAGATGAGGGTTTTCCCTCTCCCTCTCTTGCTCCAGTGTTCATGTAGTGGAATTAGCCATGATTTCCCTTCTAATTTCTGGATTTTATAAAGATGAGGGTTTTCCCTCTCCCTCTCTTGCTCCTGGCGACACCCACACACACTGATGAGCGTGTGGTGTGTTTTTAATTCTTTTAATAAATTAACTTTCATTCCTTCCACATTTGGCCCCTCAAATCATCATCATCATCATCATACTCAGTATATCCCACCAATAGCAAAAGCTAAGGTAGGGTCTGAGGAGGGTGGGATGTAGACAGCCTTACCTCTACCCCGTAGGAATAGAGAGGCTGCTTCCAATGAGACCCCCGGCTCGATTGTGGTTTTGCATCAAGCCTTGGACATAAGGCACATAACACTCAGCAATTGAGACAAACGCCAATTGGTGCATGTACCCCCTTGTCTTTCGGCTATCAACGCCACCACATGATGCATGATTAACCATCCCCTCTTTTAACGTTATTTTCACGAAATTAGTAAAATAACGTTAAAATTAGTGCACTTTTGCTTTTGCCCCCCGAGCGCCCACACATATATACATTATATGTGCATACCGCAAGCGGGGCGAATTTGGCCCCTCAAATATGAACATTTATTTTTAATAAATTAACTTTCATTCTTATAAGATTAAGTTTTAGATTTACATTCTAACTAGACCCATACTCATAGTTATTTACTTGTAGCATACTATAATAATATATAAATGTGCATAATTATATTTTAGGGCGTTACAAATTTCATGCTTATAGGTAAGCATAACGTATGAGCATGCATTGTTACGAATAGGAAAGAAATAACCATCGCAGGGTATGGATAACGAGTCAATGGTTTTGACTCGCGCCAGGTATGTATAAAAGGCTATGCTTTCAGTAAGGGCTTATGGCTCGACTAAAGAGGGATGCATCAAATTTGGGTAATAGATTAACCTAAGTGAAATGCATTTAATATTTTGGGTAAAACGATCATTCGAGCCAAGGGCATGTCCATTATGCGGAAATGGACTAAATTGATTTACGTCTCTTAACGGGTCATTTTGGTAAAATGTCAAACCAGAGGGTAAAATTGGAATATAAAGATCTTCCTAGAATAACCACCACAAAGGAAGTTGTGGTGGAAGATATAATGAAAATCTTGATAAGAAAGTAGGAGGCATGAGCTAGAATGCGAAATGCTTCCTAACGGGTTAGTTGGGTAATTAACTTCAAGCCGTAAGAGTGATTTGAAGAGAAAACACGTTTTCAGCTGACACTGCCGGTTGAAGACCTGACCGGATCGGGTAAGGTTGCTGAGAAAAGACACGTTTCAGTTGACACGGCCGGGTGGAAACCTGACCCCGCCAGGTAAGGAGGCTGACACAAAAAAAAAATTTGCTTTATGTTTTCGTTCAAATGTTTTGATTATTAACCGTTTGACGTATAACTTAAACACCAATTTCCTCGGGAACACACGAAGAACCGAACACTCCTAAACCACCATTTCCTCGGGAACATCCCTTCGGGATAATTAAAGCATGATCATGCGTGCCGAAACTTTCGTACTTAAAAACTTGTCTATCGTAATATACATTCAAGTGTAATAACTTGTTATGTCGATCGTCTGGGTTGTCGGTTAACCCAAACGTATAAGTTATATGTTTATGTATTGTTTAGAAAAATTTGGGACCTACTTATCCGTATTTATTAAGATAATTACTTAAACGGGCTAGAGTGTTACAGTTCATCGAGTCGAATAGCGAATTTTCGAATTATTCGAATCAAATTTTTTTTTACCTGAATTCATATTCGATTCGAATTCGAATAAATTCGATTTAATTCAAATTCATCCTAAAAAAGAAATTACAATGCTTTAATTTTTTAAAACTACTACAAACTAATTTTCATCACAAAATATTATAATCTGCAAAATTAATTAACTATCAATATGTAAAACACCAAAATTTAGAAGATAGGTGGGTTACTGGTAGCGATTTAAATTAGGTAAAAATTTAGAAATAAGTAGTAGGGCTAATTGTCAGTAGATTTGGTAATGTTAAGAATAATAAACTTATCACTTATAGATGTTCATACTTTGGCTAACTTTAAATGTTATATGTGTGTGTATATATATGTTTGTGTGTGTGTATACATACATATATTAAAAAATTATATATAAATTGAATTCAAATTTCAAATCGAATTGAAAATCATAAATTCGTATTCGATTCAAATTCGATTACTCGACTCGAATACGAATCAACTCGAATTCGAACCTTATTAATCGAATTCGAATCGAGTCGAATTTCGAATTTTTCGAATCTGAATCGAATTATGAACACCCCTAGTCTAGTTACATGATATTAAATGTGTCCGGTACATGGTTAATGTCTTTGACATGAATATACAACCCTACATAAACAACACATTAAATAAAATTCAATTCGCTTTAGCGGGAAACATAGATGCAGATACAACAAAATATAGTTACAATGCGAGATTAAATAACTTAACTTTTGCAGTCAGTAAGATAAATTAAAAAAAAAATTAGTAAATAATAAGGACATGTCTCGAGTGTCGAGACTCGTCACAATAGTAAGATCGTTGAGCCTTGTATGCAAAATTAGTAAAAGATTGACGACGATATCCTTGTAAATGTGGAGATGTTATTTGATCTAACCTTAGGCAAATCAAATGTTGTGTGTTTTGTGATATAGACATAGCATAATCAAAATGGTACTTGAGGTTGCTTGCTTGACACTGATTCTGCATAAAAAAAATATATATTTAAAAGTCATGCAAGCAGTTAAAAATTATGTTTAATTTAGGGGTAAAAATGTAATTTCATCTAACAGTATATAATCAGTTTTGTAAGGTTAAAATAAGGCCAGCTTGCCAACCTGTTTAAACCATTTATTAAGATAAATAAATATTTTTACCTGCACAAGAAGGATTTTACACACTTTGTGCTTTGGTGGAGACATCTTTAACTTTTGCTTCAACCTGATCCTGCAGTTCAAAACGTTTTGCTATGGTAAGCCAAGAGGATGTGGGCTCGAGTCAAACTCGAATCTATCCTTATTCAAAACTCAACCTCACTTAAGCGGGTCGGTTATAAGGGGTTAACCTCTATAGGCAAACTAAACAGAATCTATAAAATGTATTGACTCCATAACAATCAAATTAACAGAATATAACCCAAATTTTCTGAAAATAGATGTAGAGCCGACGACCTACTGTAAGTCAACTCATCATTGTCCATTGCTTTCTGAGGATGACAACTTCGACCCTTTTACTAATGATAATGAATGGTTTGATGTGGGTTGTGTTCTATGAAGAGATCAAATGGGTCAAATCAAAAAAGTTTAGCTAAATTGGGAACAAGTCAAACGGGTTTAAAGTCATCTAAAGTCAATTTAATGCATACAAGATCCTAAATCATTGTAGTAATGCTTATTACTTAATACATGAACCTTTTGCTAAACTATGGTAAGCATAATGAAAGTCGAAATGAATGAATTTGACCAAATAAGTCAAAGTAAAACATAAAAACTGAAGCAGAGAAAGGTTACCACTCCCTTGTTTTGGTAATAATCATCTAAAGCCCACTGATATTTTGATTGATTCAGCCCAAACCAACGACCCACATGATCATCCAAACTTGAATGTGCTGATATACAAATGTGAACTTAGTAAAAACACAATTCCAAAGCTTCAATCATGCATGTTGAAACCCGCCCAAACCAACCAAACTGCCAAAGGTATTGAAAAGAATTTAAAAAGTATAATTTCAAAAAGAATAAAATATTTTTTTAACCTATAGCAATCTACCAATCATAATTGCGCACTAAATATTTTAAATATAATACAGATTCCGTACATTTAACTTTTTCTCACAAAACTTCATATTTAAAAGGTAAACCCTCCCTTTTATTTTAATCCTACCATTTTATTAAACTTTCGAAGATGAGTAAACTGCCAAAATGTTCATGACATTTGGTCTTTTTGTCACTTTAGTACAAAACTAAAACCTTTTTAAATCTAGGTGACTAGGTTCTGGTGGTTTCAATTTTGTTGATATTTTCATCTAAAATCAAAATCTAGTCAAAATTTTCAGTTAACATCCAGTATTTTTGTATTTTTTCTCCATTTTAATAAAGGGCAAAATAGTCTTTTAACGTTTATTAAAACAAATTAAAAAAATCTAACCATTTTGCCATTCATTAAAATGGGAGGAAAAAGACAGAAAAGTTAGATATTAACTGAAAAATCTAACCAGATTTTGCTTTTAGATGAATTTGCCAACAAAATTGTAACATAGCGATCCATATTCAAAAGATTTGAATTTTGAACTAAAGTAGCAAAAGCGACTATTTTGGAGGTTTACTCTACGAAGAGTATTTGTAAGATTCCACATTTAAAAAATAAATAAAATAACTAATCCAAACCACCAAAACAGAACCCTTTTGATGGGTTCAGTTTAATTTCTCCAAAAACCATAACCCTCCAATTGAAGTCAGAAATTATACTCAGTGTGTATGTAATCAACAAGAAATCAAACAGATTAAACATCTACATAATTAAAATCAGTTTAATTTATAAAAAAAAAATAATAACAATAATAAATCATGATCCACAATTTCAACTTCAATTCCGATTTCAAATTCTTCTGCATTCAACAAACTAAAAACCCAAAAACAGAAAAGAAACTAAACAAGAATACCATTTTGAACTTTAGCAACAATATCCCAAAAGAAGTCAAACTTGGACCCATAAGCCGAAGCCGACTTCTCATACTGAACCGGCGCCAATTTCACCGGCGCCGGCGAATATTCAAACGTGGGTTTAGGGGTAGCAGGCGGCGTAACAAACACGGTGTACGGACCGATCTTGCCGATTATCGGCGGCGTAGCCGGTTCTTTATTGATCGGCATTATAAAATTTGAGGTTAAATTTGAAGGTATTTTTGGGCAAATTGTGATGGGAAAAGATTGTGGGAAATGTGGGTTTGAAAGATTATGGATAAAGGGTATGTGATGAGATTGAGAAGAGAGATGAGTGAGAGAATCTGAAGTATAGAAGAATAGAATAAAGGGGTTGGAGAATGTATGTAGTGTTTAGTCTCTCACATACATGCACATAGTGGAGAGGGAGGATGAGAGGTGTTTGGTTGGTGGGATGTTTTTCCGGAAGTAGTTAGACATGTGTAGTGGTAATGCCTCTATTTTTGGACGTTTAGCATCATGTGATGGTCTAATTAGCAATATGGCATTATGGGCGTTTTCTAAAATTGGTGTAGTGGAGATGTGGGCATTGTGGAACATAATGTTTGTAATAAAATTAAATAAAAAAAACATCAAATAATCCCATTGGACAAACAAAAAGGAAGATCAAGGTGATTAGAGAAAAGGAATGAAGCTGGGCATGGAAAAAAACAACGCCAAAAGCAATTTGGGCAAAAAAAATGCCCCTGTGGTGGTGTCTGGGCGTGGTGGGGCGTTTTTAGGCAAAAAACGCTCAAATACTGCCCCACTACGGATGGTCTTAACTTGTGTGCTTAATTATTCATTAACCAATGTAGATTTGGTTTATAAGGCTAAGGTTGGTGGGTATGTTATAAAGCTCTTACGGGCTTTATCACACCACATCAGCACTACGTAGATTCCATGTCACATAGAGGGCTTTAAAGCCTCTCCATTTATCTTGCATGTAATGGTTTAAAGTCTTTATCATGATTACTTAATTATTTGTTTTTTTATTTTATATTTTTTTTAATTTATATATCATTTTTATTTAAAACCAAATAAAAAAAAACATAATCTCAATAAAATAATTAAAAGAGTAAATTTCCAAAATCGTCCCTGATGTTTGGGTATGTTTGTCATTTTCATCCAAAACAACTTTTTTGTACCATATAGTCATTTACTTTTGGGATTTTTTATCATTTTTCTCCAAATGTCTGATTTTTTTACCAAAATCGTCCCTAAGATTTGGGATTTTTTGTCATTTTCATCCAAATGTTTGATAGAAAAAATTAAGCAAATTAGACTTTTGGATGAAAATGGCAAAAATTCTCAAAAGTGAAAGACTATATGGTACAAAAAAGTTGTTTTGGATGAAAATGGCAAGCATGCCCAAACCTCAGGGACGATTTTGGCAATTTACTCTAATTAAAAGATTACAAACTACTTAATCGGGCATACGATATTCACCACGACCTATTGCGGCGAAAAACTTCTCACGTATACGCCTCTAAAAGGCGGATATATCTTGGTCGTTTGCTATAATTTAGAAAAAAAAATTAGTAGCAACAAAATAAAAATATATTTATAAAAAGTTAATGGAGAAAAAAAATTACAAACAATCGGATCCTCCGACACGTCGAGCCATGCTTCTGACAATGCAAATTCTTCGGTAGGCGTCCACCTCTCGATCATTATAGGAGCACATTCGACATTCTCGCCATTCTTACGGTGCCTTCTCGATCGTCCACCTTTTGAGGAAGTATCCAAAAAAAAACCGGGAAGCGGTGGTGGCGTTGTCGGATGAGGGGAGGTTGGGGTGGTAGGTGTTGTCACACCCCCAAAATACCACATGCGGTAACCCCGCTAGGCGTGTGACGTACCAGGATCTAGCCACCAATCACATTGAACTAACCATAAGATGTTTTACAAAAATCCCATTCATTAAATAAAACATTCATAAAACATATTCCAAGTTAAATGGAGTCAGCGGAAGCAAATAGTAAAACACTTGTTCAAATATTTCCAAAAACCAATGTATGCGAATTCAGTAAACAAGTCTCATAAATCCAGGCGACACGACCCATGACCACTCCAGCCATCCAGATAGCAAGTTCCTCATCCAAAGTACCTAACGACCTACGAGCATGCAACAAGTGTGTCAGACAACGCTGGTGAGTTCACAATTTTACGATAACGTTAATTACCAAGTGTTTAATCCAGTTTGTTAACAAATCCGAAAGTAATGTTGATAATATCTCGATACTGAACAAGACGGCTCCTGATGTATGTTTTGCCCGTTCTCAGTGCTCCTATCAAAGCACTGGGCATGACTGGGTCATTAGTTCACACCCGTCCTCTCCGGTACGGGGTGAGGGTGCCAAACCTAAGTAGCGCTACCAACTAATACCCCGTTACCTCTCCGGTAACAAAAAGATGGGACTTAAGAGTGATAGGATGAGAGTATTATCCAACATTCTAGTTTTTACCAAAAATACTTATCCCTCCCCGGGATACCCACTGACTGTCCCAACCACCGGGACGCATGCTCAAGAGTAGTGAACTCACCTTGGTTTGCTCGGTATGATTAGTTACTTGTTCACAAATAAATAAGTCAAAGCCAATGGTAATCATGTACACGAAATCAGTTTACATTCACTTGGTTCACGTATAAATTGTAATCATGGTGTGCATTCAAGCAACAGGTTCCGATTAACACATAGCAGACATTTCAACTCATACATATGCACTATTCACACACATGTTTCACAACAGTATTCAATAGTTCCGTGCTAATCAAAACCGAATTGTCTCTTCCTCAGACATAACTAATATCATTAACAGGCAAGGATCAACATATAGTCATTCATTATCATACTCGTTCCAGACTACAGTTTGTTTGTGAGCTTCTGTCCTAATGACGAAACTTCAGGGCGACGAAACATTAGAGTGTTTCGTCGATGTGTGTGTGGCTAAACACATAGGTGTTTCGTCTATGTGTGAGTGGCGAAACACATAGGTGTTTCATCTTGGCCTTAACAGTTTCCAAGTTTCCTAACAGTTTTCGTGTTTCTCAACCCTAATCATGTCAAACCATCATTTGCAATCATTACTTAATCAAAAGCACCCTAACCAATCATCGCGTATAATGTAAGGACCTGCAAAAATGTCCCAAAACGACCCGTAAGTGAAAAACCAGACCCCTGAAACCCTAATGTGCATGAAAAACCAAGAAAACAAGATTTCTGGGTTTCACGCGGGCCGCGTAAGAGTAAGCTTTGGCTTACGCGGGCCGCGTCAATGTGGTGTTGACCAGATAAGCTTCCCAGGCCACGTGCCGCACACGTGGCAGACCTAGGTGTGACACGGATGCCCTAGTCGTAGACTAGGTGGCTCTCGCGGGCCGCGTAAGAGCCTGTTAAGGCTTACGCGGGCCGCGTAAAACTCAAATTTTTGCTATAAGTAGCCTGTGCATGGGACTTTCACCTGTGCTCGAAAATCTCATTCAAAAAAGAAGTATACTGCCTAAATTCGAAGTTTTAAGGTAGCAAGGCGCTGCTACGATACAGGGTATTAACTCGATCGCTGCTACGATTCAATGTCCGATCGATTTAAAACCAATCCGATGGATGTTTAAGTGCTGCCCAAATCTGGGCTATACTTTGTCATTCGTTGTGAGTGTTTTGATCTCGTGAGTTGTCGTAAATGCTGTATTAAGTTACTGACCTAGTTCATGTGCATTGTCATTTAATTTAGGTTACAAGGCTTATCAGTAGGCTAAACTCTGCCCGTTTAAACTTGCAAGTGAGTCATTCTCTTTTATCAACAATGTTTTACAATACTCCAATTATTTTCAAAAGTTATAATTACAGGGATTAAGTCTTGGTTATCTTGAATCACTGGCTAGTGGGGTATTGTGCACATTACTAATTTCTCACGGTTAGGTTCATCAACCTAACAGTGATAATCATCACTACTTGGGTGAAAGGACCCAATAGTGGTATGACCATCGTCACCAGGAGGTGACACGGCGCCAGATAAAAATAAGATAGAAGCCATTGTAATCGCTCTTATGCTGTAATTTATAACTATGTGTCGTTTTATCAAATTGAGTGACTCGCCAGTATTTCCCCGCTGATAAAATATTTTTAAAACATGTTTCAGGTGACCTAGTGTGAATCAAGGAAAAGTGCTACGGAGCACTAACAAGCTTGAAGTAGTGGCTCAGTTAAATAAATAAACATGTTTTGTAAACCAGGGAATTTCCTTGTGAAATTCCTCTATTGTAAATTACGGGGATTATCCCAAATTATGAAATAAAATAATTGGGCATTTTCAAGTTTTAAACGATCCTGTTAAACTTCCGTTGTCAACTCTATTAAGAAATACCAAGGGTTTCTGTCCCGCGGCTCCTGGACCGGGTCAAACAGGGACGGGGACCGTGACATATAATGTCATAATCTCGATTATTCAGTAATTGTATACACAGATAACATCATGTTCATATGACAACAGAATCATTAACCAAGCAGTGAGCATGACTGTGTACAAGACATCAATTCTTTATCATATGCGTTCCAATCTATCGGCCTAAACATCCAGATAACAAAACCCTAATTAACACAACATATGAGTATGGTTTCTAATGCAACCCTATATCTCATTTACACCACAGTTTTACGTTGCATTTGATTAAGCCAACATAATACAGTTAAATATCATAGCTAGGGATTCGTTAAAAGGAATAATACTAACCGGAGATGCTAAGACCGATAAAAAGAGATGTCTCGGGAAAGGAAGGGTCTGTCGTCGATAGTAGGGAGGAGAGAAGGAAAGGCCTAGGGTTTGCTAATTGAAACTTCACATACGACTGTGTGCGAATACCAAAGATATAAATGAGTCATGCTGGGCTTCCCTTGGGTCGCAAGCCCACTCGGCGAATAATGTTCCCGACGAAGGACCACCTTTCGTCGTGGTGTTGGTGACGAAACACCCATGTTTCGTCAAATGTGGGTGGTGACAAATATCATATGTTTCGTCGAGTAAGGGTTGTGACAAGGATCCAGTGTTTCGTCGAATGTGAGAGTGCAAGGGTTAAGTCTATCTAATCTCAAACAGTTAATAAGTTTTCAATACCTTAATCATATTCACTAATAATAAAACCAAACAATAGTACAATAATCAAGCATAAATCAAACGCGCACAAGTTACAATGCAACGAATCATGAAAATGCAGCTGTGAAACAAGTAACGTGTCGAGGAAAAGACCTTGAAAGTTCGGGTTGTCACATCATCCCCAACTTGAAAGAAATTTCGTCCCGAAATTTGATAAGTAACCCAAAACAGCAATACGTTAACTCAGGATGACTGTGGATTTTCCGTGGGTACCACATCATCCCCAACTTTAAAGGGAATTTCGTCCCGAAATTCACCAGTTGTGCCAGACTTAGATTTGCCAGATTTGGACTTGTCATCTGGGAATAAATGTGGGTACTTGAGCTTCATCTGATCCTCGCGTCTTGAGTTCCAACGAACCCTCACGATCGGAATTCGGCTATGCTTACGGACCTTGACCTCCCGGTCCATAATTTCTATTGGTTCTTCGACAAACTGCAACTTGTCGTCGATTTTCAGCTCTTGAAACGGTACCACAAGTGTTTCATCAGACAAACACTTCTTTAACTGGGAGACATGGAAGACATCATGGACGTTACCTAACTCAGCAGGTAACTCCAACTTGTAGGCCACTTTACCAATTCGCTCCAGAATTTTAAATGGCCCAACATAACGAGGGTTAAGCTTGCCGCGTTTTCCAAAATGCACCACACCCTTCCAGGGTGAGACCTTCAACATAACACGGTCACCAACTGCGAATTCCAAAGGCTTCCTACGCTTGTCAGTGTAGCTTTTCTGACGGTCGCGCGCTGCTGCCATACGGTTCCTGATCTGGACAATCTTTTCTGAAGTTTCAAATACAAGCTCCAGACCAGTGATCTGGCTGTCACCCACCTCGGCCCAACAAAGAGGTGAATGACATTTTTGTCCGTACAATACTTCGAATGGAGCTGCCTGGATGCTGGTATGGTAGCTATTGTTATAAGAAAACACAATCAAAGGTAAGTGTTTTTCCCAACCCTTTCCAAAATCAATCACGCACGCTCTCAGCATCTCTTCAAGTGTCTGGATGGTTCGCTCACTTTGGCCATCCGTCTGTGGGTGATAAGCAGTGCTCATGTCGAGACGCGAACCGAACGATTTGTGCATCGACTGCCACAAGTCTGAAATGAAACGCGGGTCACGATCAGAGATAATGGAGGTTGGCACCCCGTGCCTAGAAACCACCTCCTTAAGATAAACAGCAGCTAGTTGCGAGAACTTATCCGTTTCCTTGATTGCTAGAAAATGTGCTGACTTCGTGAGACGGTCAACGATCACCCAGATGGTATCGTTTCCGTTTTGAGTTCTCGGCAAGCCCGTGACAAAATCCATTGCTATCTGCTCCCATTTCCACATGGGTATTTCTGGTTGCTGAAGTAATCCAGACGGTTTCTGGTATTCCACCTTGACTTTTGAACACGCCAAGCATTTACTAACATACGTCGCGATGTGAGCTTTCATCTTCGGCCACCAATACATGACTTTGAGATCCTGATACATCTTATCCGAACCCGGGTGAACAGAGTATCGAGACTTGTGCGCTTCATCCATCACAGGTTCTCTAAGATTTCCAAACAAAGGAATCCATATTCGCTCCATGCAATAGAGAATACCATCCAATCTCTCTACAAGTCGTTTTTCCATGCCCCTTAAGTACACTGCTTCAATGTTTTCCTCTTTCAATGATTCGGTTTGAGCCGAACGGATCTGGTCAGATAAGTTAGAATGAATGGTGAGTTGCCAGGCGCGAACACGTTTGGGTTTTGTTTCCTTTCGACTCAGGGCGTCAGCTACAACATTAGCCCTTCCTGGATGATACTTGATTGCACAATCATAATCGTTTAAGAGTTCCACCCAGCGACGCTGCCGCATATTTAAGTCCTTCTGATCAAAGATGTGCTGAAGGCTCTTGTGGTCGGTATAAATAGTGCATTTAGTACCGTACAGGTAATGTGTCCAGATTTTGAGCGCAAATACTATGGCTCCCAACTCCAAGTCGTGTGTCGTATAATTCCTCTCGTGAACCTTCAACTATCGAGAGGCATAGGCTATCACTTTCTCGCGTTGCATCAACACGCAACCGAGACCCTGAATAGAAGCATCACAATATACCACGAAATCCTCGGTACCTTCAGGTAGAGACAAGATAGGTGCGCTGCAGAGTTTCTGTTTCAAAAGTTGGAAAGCATCCTCCTGCTTTGTACCCCAAGAATACACCACGCCTTTCTGTGTCAACGAGGTAAGACGTTGAGCGATCTTCGAGAAATCCTTAATAAATCTCCGATAGTACCCAGCGAGACCCAGAAATTGTCGCACCTCCGAAGGATTCTTCGGTGCCGCCCAATTTCTGATAGCGTCAAACTTAGCAGGATCCACGTGTATTCCCGATTCATTCACAATGTGGCCAAGGAAGTGCACTGTGACAACTCGTATTTCAGAACTTATCTTTGTGCTTAATGTAACGTATGTGAACCTTGTGTGATAATATGATATGTTGATTTAATGAATGTTTATGAGACTTTATGTTTGTATTATGTGAATTTATGTATGTATATATACATATGACTCAGATCGCACAACACAACCCAGTCGCACAAGCCCTTGTTGGGCCACACTCCTTGCACTCGAACCACAAAGGCCAACCGGAATGGTTTCGGCCCACTCCCTCTATACGCATAACACTATGGGGAATGGGTATACTCCTGATAACTTGTAAAACACAACCATACACACAAACCCTATCCTCTCCCTCTTTCTCTCTTGAAGCCGACGGCAAACACCCCATCTCTCGAAGCTTTCTTACTTGGATCGATCCTACCTTTCTCTCAACCGGTTAGTGTTAGTAGTATTGGTTGTATGATATTGTGATCCATTTGTACTACATGATGATTTAGTGATGTCTTGTGATTTATTATGATGAAAGCTGTTGAGTTTTAGTATATGTAAATCGACTCACATGTATAACATCTTAGATCAATAAGGAGTTGTTAATCGTATGATTTGAATGATGATTTAAAATCTGAAAACATGATATTCGGCTGAGATGTATACATGTTCGAATGGTCGTTTGATTGATTGTGTTGGTATGCATGCTAGGGATCGAGATCAAGAATCATGTTAATAGGATTAAGTGTTAGGATGATTCCTCATGCTTTGTTCATGTGTTATTCCTAGTTAGGGTTCATGAAAAATCGGTTAGGATATGCTTGTTTGATCGATAATTTGCATGATCTAAAACTGTTAATTGTGTTGATTGATTGTGTGTAAAGAAGGAAACGGTTGAATGATGTAACTAAATAGCATAAGTTTCGGATATTTAAACTAGTCGCACAAGTTCTCTCAGTCGCACAAGATCAGGTCACACAAGACCTGATCTGATCGCACAAGTGCTAGACGCACAAGTTCAATCGCACAAGCCATCCGGAACGCACAAGTCTATCCGGATCGCACAAGACTCATGATTGTTTGTTGGGCCGTGTACATGTTGGGATTTATTATTGGGCCGGGTTGGTTTCCAATCGCACAACCCATTGTGGATCGCACAAGTTATGCTGATCGCACAAGGGGTTGGGCCGCCTGTTTACTGGGCTTTATCTTCGGGATCGTACAAGTATTAGTATGTTATGTAATTGAATGCTAATGTGTTATATGTGTTTTCCATGATCAATACGTGTTAGTAACCTATTAACTTGTGTAAACATACGTGCACTATTTGAACCTAGACCTGACTTGTATGGTAACCATGTTAGGACGTGGTTGACCTCTAGCAGCTCGATTGACCTTTCGTTTATCTGCCGAGCTAACCTAAGGTGAGTTCACACTTTCTACAAAGCATGGGATTCCCAGGGGTTGGGAATGGGTTAAGGAATATGGATTCCTCGTCCTTCTTGGGTAGGACAGTACGGGTTCAGGAATATAATTCCTCGTCCTCATGGACAGTTAAATTTCACTAGACCAAAACTCTATCACGAAGTCCCTCATTTTTATATCGACTTAATCGCCGGGCCAATGGCGAGCGGGTCATTAGTTAGATAGCGCTATTTAGGTCTGACAAGCCTCACACCGTGCCGCAGAGGACGGGCATGAACTAATGGATCTGGGCATGTCAATGATGATAGACATTGACAGTTCAGGGCACATAAACATGACTACAGTCAGCAGTCGATATGGTAACGAGTCTAGTAGTATAAATATGGGGTAGCCCCCACGGCCATAGAGCCAGATAATTTAACATGGGGTAGCCCCCACGGCTGGATTGTCAGAGTAAATGGGAATAAACAAAACACGTTTTCAACTATGGGGTAACCCCCACGGTGAGGATGCCAGTTAAAGGAAACTACGTTTTTGGAATAACTTAAACCAACACCCAACTGTGAACTCGCTCAACATTGTTGTTGTGACAACTGTGCTCTGTGATCGATGTACAATGTAAAACAATGTCAGTTACCAATAAAACAATATGCTTTGGTGTTATTATATGTGTTTTGGTGTTATTATGTGTGCAATTGTGTTTAATGATTTTACAATTTGATTCGAATTCGATTTCAAGCTTTAAATCAGTTTCTGGAAGGTTATACGCAAACTGGTGCATAAACGCAGTCAGTTTAACGTGACGTACACTCCGGAACTATGACGTAAGCTGAACATACCCTAAAAATCTTTTACATAACTTAGAAATAAGTTTCGAAGGATTCGGTATGGCAAAAACACGTTTATTTGAACTAAAGAACTAATTACGACAAAACTGCGAAACGAACGTTGGTGACCGCCCGGATAATAGTTAAATCCCAAAAATATTCTGTTATGATTAAAATTTTATTTTTAATCAGGTTCGTGTTGAAAAATAAATTAAAACGCTTAGAAACGTTATTTTTCAAGTTTAAGCGCGTACAGCGTGTTTCTACGCGACACAGTGTTTTTACTGCGAAACGCGGACAACGCAGCCAGTCTTGGCAACTGAAATCTATTTCAGTAATATTTTGGCGAGTTTATTTTATAGAATAATAAAAATAAATTAGAACGCCATAAATCGGGATTTGAACGTTAGATATAATACCCGGTACCTAATTAAACACTTTAACGGAACACTATCTAACTGGACAATCGGACTTTACCCGGGACACTAAAATTTTTCCACACACATTATTTTCTTATTTCTGAGCTAGTTAGGGTCCCCGAATACCCTAATCCACTTTATATTAAATAACACATAACAATATGCTAACTATATCATTCCAACATAACTAAGACTTGTAACTAGATCAATCACCACCCAACCCCCCTATACCCCCCCCCCCCCCATTACGGTTTCATGAGGGTGGGACACCCACACCCCTCTTTTGATTATTCTAATTGCTAATGTTGGATATTTAGGAGCACATTACATGATGGACTATAGTGAAACTTGGTTTATAAATTTACATGAGAGTCTTGCATTTCATTTCATCATAACCCAACAAAATTTGGATCGTTTAAGACATTCTGTAAAAATTTGGGAATTTTTGGAATAAGTTAACTATTTTATTTAAATGTCCGAAAACAGTCCAGTTTCGTATATATTAAAACAGAAATAACATAAGTAGCATTTTTGCATGTCGAAGCGTGGGTTTTGATTATTAAAATCATTCTTATTTAATTTAGGGCGGATAAACAATTGAGGGATTGTGTTAACATTTAAAAACGCACCCGAAGGTGAGTACATAGATCCCCTCTTTTTACTATTTTCTATTGTTTTGGGGTGATTCATATGTATCAAAACGATTTCAATATTCTAACGATGGTTTCATAACGATTGAGATGGTTTATACAAAACTAATAACGATTTCGATACTGTGAACGAACTTGTTGGTTGTAGTTACATAACGAATGACATTCATTAGCATTGATCAAGCCGACCAGTATTAGGTTATGGTACCATAGGATCTGACAAATCCCGTTATCAGACCGCACCCAAGGTTATGTGTGGGTTAGGTGGGTAACGACTGAATCTGATGATTGTTAACTTACCCTTTGGAGGTTTGTTAATGCGAAAACGAGTTGAACAATATACGAGTCACACAGGTTTGAATGTTATTAGCGAGACGACCAAAAGTAGTTTCACGATCTAATACGAGAATGATTTAAACGACTAAAGCGATTATTAACGAGTTAAACGATTTGGGTAAACAATTGGAAGCAATGACACACAAACGAGGTTTTCGAAATGATATAAACCATACGAGCTTTACTACAAAAACGATTTATGATTTGGTTTACATAAACAAATGTTTTGGGTTAAGATTCATGGCATCGAGACTTATAAATTATGACCAATCTATTTTGACTTGGTTATTCATTTGCAATACAAATATTTTACCAAACAGGGTTTTTCTAATATCAATTAACAAAGCTATACAAGTTGTTTCAACATACAAACGAGCCATGAATCTGGTACTCACGCAAAAACTATGTACTCGCCAGCATTTCTTTGCTGACTTTGTTTTTACATATGTTTCAGGTGAAGTTGCTTAGTGTTTATTGCAAGTAGGATGCATGCTCACTTAGGACCGGACAAGGCCTTAGTGATTTAATAACGATAATAGGTTGTGTTTGACTTGTTTGTTTAACTTAAGACAATGTTTAATATGTAATAAAACGAAACTCTTTACATCCATGGTTTGAAACAATAATTCTGTTACAACACTCTCCGATGTTTCCGCCATGGTTTGTTGTTTTACGTGGTCGGGGTGTGACAGAAGAGTTGGTATCAGAGCCAATGGTTATAGGGAATTAGGTTATTAGTAAAATTTTGACCTAGACTATAACTTTCTAGGACCCCAACGCGAGTTGATTTGCGTTTAGATTTTTTTTTTTAAACAAAATTCGAATCTGCTTCGAAAATTAATCATCCGTTCTAGGATGATTGATTACTAGGTTTTGAACTCTCCCAGTTTGACTCATTTTGGCTTAGTGCCTTCTGAGTTTTCAAATCTCGTCAAAGTTGGGTCTAAATAATGTGAACACGTGCAAACTGGAAGAGTGAATGCCTGTACCCTGAGTTTTCTGTCTAAGGCTAGAGTGTTCGTACAAATCCACATAATTGGACCAGTCACTCTTACCTGGGAACTCTTGGGGTGAGTGTTCACTTATAGGCGAGCATGTCTTCGCGATACATTATTTTGATTCATTACTTTGATTAGTCACTGCGTGTCGTTTGTTTGTTCGAAGTAACGAACAAATGATCGCCTTCCTTATGTTTCATCGATATTTTCAATACCTCTCTCGTTTTTCCTAGTTGTCGACCTCACTCATTCATCATATTTCCTTGTTAGACAATGCCTCCTCGACGTGATGCACAATCTTTTACTGCTGAAGAACTCGCAGCCCTTGTCTCTCAACAAATGGCTGCTGTGCTTCCAGGCGTTGTGACCCAAATCCACGAGCTGTACAACAACAATAACAATAACAATGCACAATGTAATTTCAAGAGTTTCAATTCTGCAAAGCCGCTAAAGTTTTCTGGGTCACAAGGGGCGACTGCACTCCTTCAATGGTTTGAAAGTATCGAGAACACATTCAGACATGTGCAATGTCCGAATGGGCGTAAGGTTGAATTTGCATCAAGTGTGTTTGAGAAGAGTGCTCTTACTTGGTGGAACGGAGTGATGCGCGATAGGGGTGCCGAAGTGGCATTGACACAGACATGGGAAGAGCTTTGAGCTCTCATGATGAGAGAGTTCTGTCCCCGTCATGAAATTCGAGCTTTGGAATGAGAGTTTGACGATCTGAAACAAGACGGGGGAGAACACCGTGCGTATACGGATCGATTTGAGGAGCTCAGTCTTTTGTGTCCTACTATGGTTACCCCGTTGGAGAAAGCGATAGAGAGGTATATCGATGGTCTACCCGATTCCATACAGGATATTGTGACTGGCGTCAATCCTGCTACTGTTCGTCAAGCGATCGAGTTATCTGCTACCCTGACTGAGTCGCAAGTCAGGAAGGGTGAACTTACCTGCAAGGGTGATAAGAAGAAGTCAACTGATTCTACTAAAGACAAGGAAAAGGGTAAGGGTAAGAAGCGTGAGTCTTCGAAGAAGTCGAGAAAGCGAAAGGGTGCTCAGAACTTTGCAGTAACTGCGCAAACTGCTCAGAACCCTCAGAACCCACCAGCTCAACCTCCTGCGAAGAAAGTGTATGCTGGTACCGCACCTCATTGTGCTCGCTGCAACAGCCATCATGTTGCACAACAAGCTTGTAGGCAATGCACAACGTGTGGTAAGCTTGGGCATCTGGCCAACGTCTGTCGTTCGGGTCAGAATCAGATTGTTCAAAATCAAGCCCCAGTTCAGGGGAATGCTGTTAGATTCCCACTGGGTTCATGCTTCAATTGTGGAGAGTATGGTCATTTTCGCAACAACTGTCCGAGGTTGGCAAATGCGAATGCAAATCCGAACGTGAATGTCAATGTCAATGCGAATGCGAATCCCGCTCGGGGACGAGTATTCAATCTAAATGCAAACGAGGCGCGAGCTGACAACCTCATCGTCAATGGTACGTTTCTTGTTAACAATCGACCTGCATCCATTCTTTTTTATTCTGGTGCCGATAGAAGTTTTGTTTCGTTATCTTTTGAGCCTTTGCTTGCGATACCTAGAACTAAACTGAGGAAACCCTTATCTGTCGAAGTTGCTACTGGTAAACCTCTTGTTCTCGATTCTGTTATTCGTGATTGTCAGCTAAACCTTGATAACCATCTTTTTCTCATCGACCTCACGCCGATGCAACTTGGGAGTTTCGATATTATCGTGGGGATGGATTGGTTAACCAAACATCATGCTGAGGTGGTTTGTTTTGATAAAATTGTTCGTATTCCTCTTCCGTCTGGCGATATTCTGGAAGTTCGTGGCGAGAAACCATCTGGTAGATTGAAGCTTATGTCGTGTACGAAGGCCCAAAGGTATCTGCAAAAAGGATATGTTGCTTTCCTGGCACATGTCACCGAGGAGCAAGGCAAGAGCAAGAGTATTCAGGATATTCCGATTGTTCGGGATTATCCGGAGGTGTTTCCCGATGAACTGCCTGGTTTGCCTCCAGTTCGTCAAGTCGAGTTTCATATTGACCTTGTACCCAATGCCAATCCGATTGCGAAAGCGCCTTATAGTCTTGCACCATCGGAGATGCAAGAGTTATCGAAACAGCTTCAAGAGTTGTCTGATAAAGGATTCATCCGTCCGAGCTTTTCGCCTTGGGGAGCTCCTGTCCTCTTCGTGAAAAAGAAAGATGGATCTTTTCGAATGTGTATCGATTATCGTGAGCTTAATAAGCTTACCATCAAGAATCGATATCCCCTACCTAGAATTGATGATCTCTTCGACCAGCTGCAAGGTGCTTCATGCTTTTCCAAGATCGATCTGCGTTCTGGGTATCATCAACTTCGCGTGTTCGAAGAAGATATTCCCAAAACTGCTTTCCGTACGAGATATGGGCACTACGAGTTCACCGTCATGCCTTTTGGATTGACAAATGCCCCAGCTATCTTCAGGGACTTAATGAATAGGGTTTGTAAACCTTATTTAGATAAGTTCATCATTGTGTTCATCGACGATATTCTCATTTATTCAAAGTCTCGAGCCGATCACGAACAACACCTTCGTTTGACGTTGGAACTCCTAAAGAAGGAACAACTTTTTGCTAAATTCTCCAAGTGTGAATTCTGGCTTAAAGAAGTTCAGTTCTTGGGTCATATTGTCAATGAGCAGGGTATTCACGTGGATCCATCCAAGATTGTTGCAATTAAGGATTGGAATATACCGACGACACCTACAGAAGTTCGTTCTTTTCTTGGTCTTGCTGGTTATTATCGACGGTTTATTTCTAACTTTTCAAAGATCGCGGTTCCACTCACTGCTTTGACTCAGAAAAATAAGCCTTTTGAGTGGGGACCTAAGCAAGAAGAAGCGTTCCAAACGCTGAAACGGAAGCTCTGTGATGCTCCTGTTCTATCTCTACCTGAGGGAAACGATGATTTTGTTGTCTATTGTGACGTGTCGAATCTAGGACTTGGTTGCGTTCTTATGCAACGTGGTAAAGTCATCGCTTATGCATCTAGACAGTTGAAAATTCACGAGAAGAACTATACGACTCATGATCTTGAGTTAGGAGCTGTGGTTTTTGCGCTTAAAATCTGGAGACACTACCTCTATGGAACGAAGTGTGTGGTTTTCACATACCACAAAAGTCTCCAGCATATTCTCAATCAGAAGGAGCTGAACATGAGGCAACGACGTTGGGTTGAACTCTTAAACGATTATGATTGCGAGATCCGCTACCATCCTGGTAAGGTGAATGTCGTGGCCGATGCGCTTAGCCGAAAGGAACGAGTCAAGCTTCATTCTGTTCGAACTCTATCTGATATTCAATCCTGTGTTCTTCAAACTCAACGATCTTGTGTGATCAATGACTTATTGAAATATGAGCTACCGCTTCAACTTGAGCTTAAACTCGAAAGGAAAGACGATGGTTTACTCTATTTTGAGAATCGTTTGTGGATTCCGAATCAGGACGATCTTCGCACCTTAGTAATGGACGAATCTCACAAGTCTCGATATTCTATCCATCCTGGTGCTGATAAAATGTACAAGGATCTTCGTACTCAGTATTGGTGGCCTGGTATGAAGAAGGATGTTGCCTTGTATGTATCAAAATGCCTAACTTGTCTCAAAGTCAAGGCTGAACATCAACGACCTTCTGGTTTGCTTGTACAACCAGAGATACCGGTTTGGAAATGGGAGAACATTGCAATGGATCTCACTCATCACCAAGTTACCGCGTACGTCTAAAGGTTACGATGCTATTTGGGTTGTAGTTGATCGTTTGACAAAATCTGCTCATTTCTTACCAATCCGTGAGGATTTCTCTGCTGAAAAGCTTGCCAAAATCTATGTAGACGAGATTGTATCACGACATGGTGTTCCTTTAGATATCATTTCCGATCGTGATGCTCGTTTTTCATCTCATTTCTGGAAGACCATGCAATCTGCTTTGGGAACCCAACTGAATCTAAGCACTGCTTATCATCCCCAAACAGATGGTCAATCTGAGAGGACGATTCAAACTTTGGAGGATATGCTTAGAGCATGCGTGATAGACTTTGGTGGTAATTGGGATTCTCATCTGCCATTGATCGAGTTCTCATACAATAATAGTTATCATGCTAGCATTAAGATGGCACCATTCGAAGCTCTCTACGGTCGAAAATGCCGTTCACCCGTCTGTTGGAATGAGATCAGTGAAGCTCAGCTTACTGGACCTGAGCTCATTCTGGAAACAACAGACAAAATCAAGAAAATTCGGGATAATCTTGTGACCGCTAGAAGCCGTCAAAAGAGTTATACAGATTTGGGACGCAAGCCCATGGAATTTCAAATCGGAGACCGTGTCCTACTCAAGGTTTCACCTTGGAAGGGAGTGGTGAGATTTGGAAAGAAAGGAAAACTTGCACCATGATATGTTGGACCATTTAAGATTGTTGAAAGAATTGGAAAAGTTGCCTATCGACTAGAGCTACCTCCAGAGCTTGGAAATGTTCATCCGACTTTTCACGTGTCCAATTTGCGAAAGTGTTTAGCGGACGCTGATCTTCACATTCCTCTCGACGAGATTCAAATTGATGAAATGATGCACTTTGTCGAGAAACCTGTGGAGATAGTGGACCGTACATACAAACAGTTGAAGGGCAAACGGATTCATTTAGTCAAAGTTCGCTGGGAATCTGAACGTGGCCCCGAGTTTACTTGGGAACGTAAGGACCAGATGAAGGCGAAATATCCGCATTTGTTTTCACAAGAATCCTCTAAATAAAATTTCGGGACGAAATTTCCTAAAGTGTGGGAGGCTGTGACAACTGTGCTCTGTGATCGATGTACAATGTAAAACAATGTTAGTTACCAATAAAACAATATGCTTTGGTGTTATTATATGTGTTTTGGTGTTATTATGTGTGCAATTGTGTTTAATGATTTTACAATTTGATTCGAATTCGATTTCAAGCTTTAAATCACTTTCTGGAATGTTATACGCAAACTGGTGCATAAACGCAGTCAGTTTAATGTGACGTACACTCCGGAACTATGACGTAAGCTGAACATACCCTAAAAATCCTTTACATAACTTAGAAATAAGTTTCGAAGGATTCGGTATGGCGAAAACACGTTTATTTGAACTAAAGAACTAATTACGACAAAACTACGAAACGAACGTTGGTGGCCGCCCGGATAATAGTTAAATCCCAAAAATATTATGTTATGATTAAAATTTTATTTTTAATCAGGTTCGTGTTGAAAAATAAATTAAAACGCTTAGAAACGTTATTTTTCAAGTTTAAGCGCGTACCGCGTGTTTCTGCGCGACACAGTGCTTTTACTGCGAAACGCGGACAACGCAGCCAGTCTTGGCAACTGAAATCTATTTCAGTAATATTTTGGCGAGTTTATTTTTATATAATAATAAAAATAAATTAGAACGCCATAAATCGGGATTTGAACGTTAGATATAATACCCGGTACCTAATTAAACACTTTAACGGAACACTATCTAACTGGACAATCGGACTTTGCCCGGGACACTAAAATTTTGCCACACACATTATTTTATTATTTCTGAGCTAGTTAGGGTCCCCGAATACCCTAACCCACTTTATATTAAATAACACATAACAATATGCTAACTATATCATTCCAACATAACTAAGACTTGTAACTAGATCAATCACCACCCAACCCCCCTATACCCCCCCCCCCCCATTACGGTTTCATGAGGGTGGGACACCCACACCCCTCTTTTGATTATTCGAATTGCTAATGTTGGATATTTAGGAGCACATTACATGATGGACTATAGTGAAACTTGGTTTATAAATTTACATGAGAGTCTTGCATTTCATTTCATTTCATCATAACCCAACAAACAACACAAGCTTCCTTCTTCTCCCCTTCCTTGCTTTCGGCAGCCACAACCAACCACCATATCACCACCATCTAACTTCCATACAAGCAAACAATACACACACAAAGGTGCTAGAGACCGAACAAACAAGCTTGGTGCACTCGGAAGCTCAAGGACCGCTCTCGTTTTCTTTTATCCATCACTTTTCTACACTCGAACTCCCCTAGCCTTGTGCTAGTGGTAAGCACTTAGATCCTTTCATTTTACATGATTGTTGTGTGGTTAATGATGTTTAAAGATCAAAAAGATAGGAACTCTAAAGAACCTTAAACAAAGTTTTGAACATTAACTAACACATGATAAAGTAGTGTTAAAATGATGATGAAATATGATAATGCATGATGAATCTGAGATATATGAACTATAATCTGCTGTAAATAACTTAGGACCTGTTGTCAATCGTTATTAGAAAGTATGGTGGTCGTATGTGTGCGTTTTAGTAACCTTTAAACTAAAAACAGCATGCTGAGTGGTATTTTCAGCCGACTTTAACTAGCTGTAACAGGACCTTAATGAAACAAAAAACTGATTTTCTTGAGTCTATAACATGTTATTATGAAATACGGTTCTAATGGCACTGGAATCATAATTTTTGGACTCCGTTTACTATTTTTAAAGTGTCTTTTCGTAACAGCAGCTAGAGCTGCATTTTTGCTGCTGAAAATGTGCGTCCTGTTTTCTGTCATAACTTGTATTCTGTGTGGAGTCTGATCAAGAAATTTATACCATAGTTGACCACTGATGTTTTTGTAATTCTTCCACTGGAATTTCGTAAATCGGACTCACGATGAATTTTTAATGAATTATTTCGTAAACTGCAATCAGAAAATAATAAATCCGATTTCAGTCCGGAAAATGAATTTTTATAAAATATTGGTAATGAACTAAACCCCTATATTTTTACAAAATAAAATTTGGATCGTTTAAGACATTCTGTAAAAATTTGGGAATTTTTTGAATAAGTTAACTATTTTATTTAAATGTCCAAAAACAGTCCAGTTTCGTATATATTAAAACAGAAATAACATAAGTAGCATTTTTGCATGTCGAAGCGTGGGTTTTGATTATTAAAATCATTCTAATTTAATTTAGGGCGGATAAACAATTGAGGGATTGTGTTAACATTTAAAAACGCACCCGAAGGTGAGTACATAGATCCCCTCTTTTTACTATTTTCGATTGTTTTGGGGTGATTCATATGTATCAAAACGATTTCAATATTCTAACGATGGTTTCATAACGATTGAGATGGTTTATACAAAACTAATAACGATTTCGATACTGTGAACGAACTTGTTGGTTGTAGTTACATAACGAATGACATTCATTAGCATTGATCAAGCCGACCAGTATTAGGTTATGGTACCATAGGATCTGACAAATCCCGTTATCAGACCGCACCCATGGTTATGTGTGGGTTAGGTGGGTAACGACTGAATCTGATGATTGTTAACTTACCCTTTGGAGGTTTGTTAATGCGAAAACGAGTTGAACAATATACGAGTCACACAGGTTTGAATGTTATTAGCGAGACGACAAAAAGTAGTTTCACGATCTAATACGAGAATGATTTAAACGACTAAAGCGATTATTAACGAGTTAAACGATTTGGGTAAACAATTGGAAGCAATGACACACAAACGAGGTTTTCGAAACGATATAAACCATACGAGCTTTACTACAAAAATTATTTATGATTTGGTTTACATAAACAAATGTTTTGGGTTAAGATTCATGGCATCGAGACTTATAAATTATGACCAGTCTATTTTGACTTGGTTATTCATTTGCAATACAAATATTTTACCAAACAGGTTTTTTCTAATATCAATTAACAAAGCTATACAAGTTGTTTCAACATACAAACGAGCCATGAATCTGGTACTCACGCAAAAACTATGTACTCGCCAGCATTTCTTTTCTGACTTTGTTTTTACATATGTTTCAGGTGAAGTTGCTTAGTGTTGATTGCAAGTAGGATGCATGCTCACTTAGGACCGGACAAGGCCTTAGTGATTTAATAACGATAATAGGCTGTGTTTGACTTGTTTGTTTAACTTAAGACAATGTTTAATATGTAATAAAACGAAACTCTTTGCATCCATGGTTTGAAACAATAATTCTGTTACAACACTCCCCGACGTTTCTGCCACGGTTTGTTGTTTTACGTGGTCGGGGTGTGACAGTTGTTGACTCGTTACTACATGCTTTGCAGGTCAATAGGTTTAGCAGGAGCTTGCATGGGGAAGAGTCGTTGTGGAGCATGGACATTGAGTGTTCATGATAAACTTAAACATTATTAACTTATGCTTTGGTTTTTGACATTATGCTTCCGCTTGCAACTTAAACTATGTTTTAGATTTGGACACCAATTATATTGTGTTGGATTCTATGTTTACTTATGCTTGTTCAATATGATTGGTGGCTTGATCCTCGTCAGTCACGCCTCCAAGCGGTGATACTCCGCAGGTGGATTTTGGGGGTGTGACATGCACTTCTCGTATCCAGAAGTCACACTTAGAAAACTTCGCGTAGAGCTGCTCCTTCCTCAGGAGTTCCAAAATAAGACGCAAATGTCGCTCGTGATCTTCCTTGCTCTTTGAATAGATCAAAATGTCATCGATAAACACAATAACGTAGTCGTCAAGATACGGTTTGCATACACGGTTCATGAGGTCCATGAAGACCGCTGGTGCGTTTTTCAACCCAAATGGCATAACCAAAAACTCATAGTGGCCATATCGTGTTCTAAAAGCCGTTTTAGGAACATCCTCCTCTCGTACCCTCATCTAATGATAGCCCGATCTTAAGTCGATCTTCGAGTAAAAACTTGACCCCTACAACTGGTCAAACAAGTCGTCGATTCGCGGTAGAGGGTAGCGGTTCTTGACTGTTACCTTGTTGAGTTCTCGATAATCTATACACATACGAAAGGACCCATCTTTCTTCTTCACAAACAAAAACGGGGCTCCCCAAGGCGAAGAACTAGGTTAGATAAAACCTCTATCCAACAGTTCTTGAAGTTGATTCGACAGTTCTTGCAACTCTCCTGGTGCAAGACGATAAGGAGCACGGGCAATCGGAGCTGCTCCTGGCATAAGGTCAATCTGAAATTCCACCTGGCGATGCGGAGGTAAACCAGGTAACTCTTTAGGAAACACGTCAGAAAACTCACGAACAACTGGATGGTCTTCGATCCTCCTCTCCTCAGGCTGAGGATTAGAAACAAGTGCTAAAATAGCAGGATACCCTTTTTGTAGACACTTCTGAGCTTGCATAGCTGAGATGATACCAACCATCGCACCACTATGATGAACCTGAACCGACAAGGATTCTCCACTGGGGAGAGGGATACGCACGATTTTCTCTTTACAGAGAATTTCCGCTTGATGCTTAGACAGCCAATCCATGCCAACGGCCACATCAAAACTTCCAAGAGTAACGGGAAGTAGGTCAATGTCGAACACTTGACCCATGAGATCAATTTTACAACCAAATAGGACATGAGAAGCTTCAATCAATTTACCATCAGCTAATTCTACTACATGCTTATTTACAAGAGGTGTGGGAGTCAACCCTAACAGACGACTGAACCCCAAAGACACATAACTCCAATCGGCACCAGAGTCGAATAAAACAGAAGCAAATATGTTGTTTATGGAAAACGTACCAGTCACCACGTTGCCATCATTTTTGGCTTCTCCAGCTCCAATAGTGAACACCCTCCCGTGCGCACCATTGCCCCCATTGTTGTTGTTTCCGTTGTTATTGTTCCCATTGTTGTTGCCACCAGCATTCTGATTTAGATGAGGGCAGTCTCGCCTGATGTGACCCTCGGCTCCACATTGAAAGCATCCCTTACGATTTCCATGGTTTTGCTGGGGTTGTTGCCTTTTCCTGCTGCTGTGGCTGTTGCTGTTACGGGGTGTGCTGCTGCGGCTGGTTCGGAAGTGAAACCCTACAATCCCTGGCCATATGCCCCACTTTGTTGCACCTGTGACATACTCAGGTACACGGCCCCCGATGGTGATAGTTGCACTTATTACACTTTGGTTGTTTCCCCGCATAAGAACCCTGACCCGAACTGTTGCCCTGGCTTTGATTAACGGAGGACGACTGACTGAAACTACGATTATTGCTGTTGTCAGGCCTTTTCTGAGATTGACTTGCACTGGTTGCTTTGTCAGCATTGTTCCATTTACGCTTGTTATCACTAGCGGGTGTGGTAGCGGTAGCAGCAGGGGTAGTAGCAGAAACACGAGGCAGTAGCGATCCACGCTCGACCTCTTGGTCGGTAATCTTGTGTGCTAAACGGATGATCTGAGGTAGATTGTTAAGGTTTGCAGCAGTGACATAACTCTTTACGGCTGGTGCTAGGCCCTTGATATACAACTCAATTCGTTGAGGTGGGGGTCGTGACAAGTTAGGGCACAGGATTGCTAGCTCATGAGATCGCTTCATGTATGCCTCAATCTCAGACCCCACCATTTTCAGATCATAAAACTCGTTCTCCAGTTTCTGGATCTCGTCACGAGGACAATACTCCTCTCGCATCAACTCCTTAAAATCATCCCAAGTCGTTGCATTAGCCATTTCAATGCCCAACATCTGCACCTAGGCATTCCACCAAGTTAAGGCACCATCCTCCAAAGTGCCTGTAGCATACTTCACACGGTCCCCCTCGGGACAGTTACACATAGCGAAGACAGACTCAGCCTTCTCAAACCAACGTAGTAACCCCACAGCCCCTTCAGTCCCACTGAACGTCTGTGGCTTACAATCCATGAATGTCTTGAATGTGCAAGCAGGCGGATGGTTTTGATTCTGATGCGCTTGCTGACCTAATGGACGAAAGAAAATACAACACAGGGGTAAGAGTTGTGTACGCGACACAAGAATAAAGGGTAATTGGCATATATCGTACCAGCTTGATAGGCTGCCAAAGCCTCAGCCACACGTGTGTTAATCAAGTTTGTCAGCTCAGCCTGGGTCATCGCAATGTGACCACGTCCGTGACCTCGTCCGCTCATGATTCTATATAAGAGAAGGGGAAAAGGTCAAGAGTCGGGATAAGGTAGGAGTCAAACTCACAACAATTTCTACAGATTACAAAGTACATCAAACAACAAAGCGGAACCCCTTTCACACTCGTTAGATCTCACTGGGACTTGCATGCACCCCACATTATTATTATGTGTGCACCCATAATAATAATGTGATTTGCATGTTTATCTCAACTCCTCCCAACTCATGCTATAAGGCTCCTCAAGTTCTCGCAACAAGACAAAACACCACAAACGTAAACCACGAAAATCTAACGGGATATCGCACTGTGACTCTATCAATCACATAGCTCAGGTAAATTCACATGAATTCAGTCTGAAATGCTAAGTGTGTGCAATCGCATGCAACATTGTACATAAGTGTATACTAGATATGCTATGCAATAAGTGATCGAGAGACGAACCTTGCAATCTGGAGCTGAGTGTCATGGTCGCTTTCTGAACTGTTTGGTTATAGTCTGGTTTTATAAAAACGTTTTAAAACCTAGTTCACTGTAACCAGTGGCTCTGATACCAAACTATCACACCCCCAAAATACCACATGCGGTAACCCCGCTAGGCGTGTGACTTACCAGGATCTAGCCACCAATCACATTGAACTAACCATAAGATGTTTTACAAAATTCTCATTCATTAAATAAAACATTCATAAAACATATTCCAAGTTAAATGGTGTCAGCGGAAGCAAATAGTAAAACACTTGTTCAAATATTTCCAAAAACCAATGTATGCGAATTCAGTAAACAAGTCTCATAAATCCAGGCGACACGACCCATGACCACTCCAGCCATCCAGATAGCAAGTTCCTCATCCAAAGTACCTAACGACCTGCGAGCATGCAACAAGTGTGTCAGACAACGCTGGTGAGTTCACAGTTTTACGAGAACGTTAATTACCAAGTGTTTAATCCAGTTTGTCAACAAATCCGAAAGTAATGTTGATAATATCTCGATACTGAACAAGACGGCTCCTGATGTATGTTTTGCCCGTTCCCCAGTGCTCCTATCAAAGCACTGGGCATGACTGGGTCATTAGTTCACACCCATCCTCTTTGGTACGGGGTAAGGGTGCCAAACCTAAGTAGCGCTACCAACTAATACCCCGTTACCTCTCCAGTAACAAAAAGATGGGACTTAAGAGTGATAGGATGAGAGTATTATCCAACATTCTAGTTTTTACCCAAAAGACTTATCCCTCCCCGGGATACCCACTGACTGTCCCAACCACCGGGACGCATGCTCAAGAGTAGTGAACTCACCTTGGTTTGCTCGGTATGATTAGTTACTTGTTCACAACTAAATCAGTCAAAGCCTATGGTAATCATGTACACGAAATCGGTTTACATTCACTTGGTTCACGTATAAATTGTAATCATGGAGTGCATTCAAGCAACATTTTCTGATTAACACATAGCAGACATTTCAACTCATACATATGCACTATTCACACACATGTTTCACAACAGTATTCAACAGTTCCGTGCTAATCAAAACCGAATTGTGTCTTCCTCAGACATAACTGATATCATTAATAGGCAAGGATCAACATATAGTCATTCATTATCATACTCGTTCCAGACTACAGTTTGTTTGTGAGCTTCTGTCCTAATGACGAAACTTCAGGGCGACGAAACATTAGAGTGTTTCGTCGATGTGTGTGTGGCGAAACACATAGGTGTTTCGTTTTGGCCTTAACAGTTTCCAAGTTTCCTAACAGGTTTCGTGTTTCTCAACCCTAATCATGTCAAACCATCATTGCAATCATTACTTAATCATAAGCACCCTAACCAATCATCGCGTATAATGTCACAATCTAGATTATTCAGTAATTGTATACACAGATAACATCATGTTCATATGACAACAGAATCATTAACCAAGCAGTGAGCATGACTGTGTACAAGACATCAATTCTTTATCATATGCGTTCCAATCTATCGGCCTAAACATCCAGATAACAAAACCCTAATTAACACAACATATGAGTATGGTTTCTAATGCAACCCTATATCTCATTTACACCACAGTTTTACGTTGCATTTGATTAAGCCAACATAATACAGTTAAACATCATAGCTAGGGATTCGTTAAAAGGAATGATACTAACTGGAGATGCTAAGACCGATAAAAAGAGATGTCTCGGGGAAGGAAGGGTCTGCCGTCGATAGTAGGGAGGAGAGAAGGAAAGGCCTAGGGTTTGCTAATTGAAACTTCACATATGACTGTGTGTGAATACCAAAGATATAAATGAGTCATGCTGGGCTTCCCTTGGGCCGCAAGCCCACTCGGCGAATAATGTTCCCGACGAAGGACCACCTTTCGTCGTGGTGTTGGTGACGAAACACCCATGTTTCGTCAAATGTGGGTGGTGACAAATTTCATATGTTTCGTCGAGTAAGGGTTGTGACAAGGATCCAGTGTTTCGTCGAATGTGAGAGTGCAAGGGTTAAGTCTATCTAATCTCAAACAGTTAATAAGTTTTCAATACCTTAATCATATTCACTAATCATAAAACCAAACAATAGTACAATAATCAAGCATAAATCAAACGCGCACAAGTTACAATGCAACGAATCATGAAAACGCAGTTGTGAAACAAGTAACGTGTCGAGGAAAAGACCTTGAAAGTTCGGGTTGTCACAGGTGTATCGTTCTTTTTGCTCGTTTTTTGCTAAATTACCCCAAAACGGATTGTTGGAGTCCCACGCGTTTTGATTGTTGGAAACATTGTGTGAGTATGATAGAATATATAAAATATATTGAGAATAGATGGTAGAAATGGTATGTTTGAGTAAAAATAGTAGGATATATATAGTGTGAATTTTAAAAGAAAAGTTATTTTTTTATAATATTACTGTTGAAAAACGGTAAAGTGAATGGGGACCACCAAAAAAGAGCCGTTAGCACCCGTTAACATGCTAGCGAAAGATTAATGACCCCCCCCCCCCAATTTGGCGGACGGGAAATATGGAAGGGGCGCTAACGAGGGTGATGTGGCCAAGCGTGGTATACCATATGTTGTCAAAGACGCAAGGCGCAGGCGAGACGCATCGGCCTCGCCCGGAGCCTAGGCGCAAGGCGTAAAAAAAAGCGTGGGTTTTTTTAAGAAAAGCGCACATAGAGAAAAAAATATAAAAAATATGTTATGCTTTAAAAATAAATAAGATTCCACATATAAAAAAAAAACTATTATATATGTTATTTAAGATCATGTAGCTAATAGTTAGTAGCAAAAGTTTAGAACTTATATGTTGTAAGTTTTTTTGTGTGTGAATAAAAGTCTCAAAATGTGGTAAATACTTTGTCCCACATTGGTGTGAGAACAAAGTGAGTGGTTGTTTATAAGGTAAAGTCTTTACTACTCCATTGTAGCTTTATGAAATGTTTTTCCATAAGTCTTACCTGCGCGAAGGGGGTGCAAAAATGAGTTTCTGAGTTGGAATTTGGTTGAACTCGTGCGTGCGGGACACGAAGGCACCTCCGAAAACCCGGGCCCGCGTGAGACAGTTTTTGCAGGCACTCGGTTTCGTTTTTTTTTTTTTTTTTTGTTACCTTTTTCTGCTTATACGTTGCGCGTTAGCACCATTTTTGCGCCTAGTCGCGCGCTTTTTGGCGCCTCATCGTCTAGGCACGCGATTTTTGCTCTTTTGACAACATAGGGCATACCACACCCCTTGCCTAAGTGTAGTGGTACCTATAGGTCATTGCAACATAGTAGGCTTTAGACGAAAGTACATTTTTACACGAGTGTATTGGTTTTGTGTATGCTTCAATAATTAAATCATATTTTTGATATTTAATAAAATAGAAAAGTGTGATTAGTTAGAAAAAAACATAAGACACTTATCTATCACTCACACGTACTATTTATAGCATAATGTTAAATTTGTATTTCAAGTAGTAGATAATTAATAAATACTATTAGATTAGTTATGTTGCCTTCTTAAAAAATCTTACTAGAGAAAAACTTCGTAGAATAAAACTTGGTAAAAAAAAGTAGAAAGTGTAATATAATTTTTTTTTTTTTTTTTTTTATGTAATATTATATTTCATTCCAAATTTTGCAAATTACAAACAAGTGGCAGGTAAACGGGCAACAAGCTGCGCCGCAACCCCCTTTTGAATTGCAAAACCAATCCTACTAAAGACGAAACGACCCTTAAAGGTTGAGAGATTACTATTCACAACCTGTTGGACCCTGTTTAGAAATTCCACAGCCTCTGGGGCTAGGGAACCAAATGTATCAAAAGCGAATGGGATAAACACATGTTGATTCTCTAAACAAGCCTTCTCGTGTTTAGCGACTTTGCTTGATTCCGCTTTCAGTTTATGGAGTCCAATATTTATATGACAACTATTTAATTTGATCTAGTGTACATCAAAAAAAAAAATTCTTCTAAATGTATATTATGGACCAAGTACTTACTTGCCCTCTCTCCTAGGGCAATAAGCATCATTGTGTACATTTAGCCATCGGACAACTATGTGTGTGCTGAGCAGTTAAGCTTTGCCAATATTAAATGTGATAAACATCTTCTGAACTTAAGATTCACATTGACCACTTTTGGGTCGAAATTTGATATTTGATGATGCATTCCATGTTACTTTTTGTGCTATTTAGTATTTACTTATTATTATATCCTCGACTACTTGTTGCCCGACTACCTGTCATTGCTTTGCAATTGCCCTTTTCCGTGTGGAATGATATTGTTAAGACACGTTATATCCTCAAAATACTAAGAATAATGTCTTATCAAACCAATCGTGAGCATACCATGAAACATGTCTCTCTTCAAAGGTTTAATCATGGACTTGGTTAAAACCAATAAATGTCTGGTCTCTATGGTCTCATTTTGGTGCATTGTTGTGGCGGTATTGGTATACAAACCACCCAACCAAATAACTTTAGGTGTGGTAGACTTCGGTCTCATAATGAGACCATTGTAGTGGAGGATATCTACGTGACCCTCAGTTGATTTTATGTTAGCGACATCCAGAATGGCATGCTTCCATGTAAAATATGGCAATTTGCATCTCATCATGTTGGGTTCGGGTTCGGGTCCGGTATTGGCTAGGAAAACCATATTTGGTGTACTGGGTTCGGGTTCGGGTATTGTAAAACCCGGGTACGGATATTAACAAAACCCGGGTATAGATAAAACCTGGGTATAAATCGGGTTGAAAAAAACCCAGGTTTGGGTTCTTGCATTCAGGTTCGGGTTTACAATACCCGATTTTTATAAAACCCGGGTCCTGTTTTTTTTTTTTTATTCGGGTTTTTTGTGCACCTCTATGTGTATGGGGCCACATATACCCCCTTTGTTCTTTTAGAAACTTCGAATAATGAGTTTACCTAAAAAAACATGTTGCATATGATAAATATTCTGGTATCAAGTCTTCTAATTTTATTTTTTAGGGGTGTTCATGTGCGCTTTCCATTAATAGCCTCATCATTATGCTAGCAAGATCAAATAGCCGATGTCATATTTTATATCTAATAGCATCAATGATTTGATCTGATTAAGGGCAAATTACACTTTTCGTCTTTTATGTTTTTATCGGATTACAATGGATGGCCTTTAACTTCAATAATTACAGTCACGGTCCTTTATTTGGAAAACAAATTACACCCTAAGTCCTTTAACATAAACCATGTTAAAATTTTCAGTTAAATATGACATGTGCGTTGCACATGAGGGTATATTAGTAATTTTACTTCTATATATATAAAATATTTCTTTTTCATTCATATTCACAGCCACACACCCAAGCAAACTCTTATCCCCTTTTTCTTTCATCTCTCTCAGGTTATCCTCTCTCTAGAAAACGGCCTGTCACACCCTGACTTTTGCGGAAGTGTGATTATGTATGACTTGCTTAATATCATTGCATTCAATTATACCAAACAACTATATGATAAAAATCAAAGATGTTCATCCATTAAAATAGTTTAAAAACATAACAACATTGTCTTGAAATATAGACTTCAAATTCGAGTACAAACCATGCAACTTGTTTAAGAGTTCACAAAGACTCGACATAAGACATTAGATAAAACCAGACTTGGGAAGGTGTGTCTTGTCCAGGATGAGACACGCCATCCATATCCTAAGACACCGGATGACATCTTTTATTCCCAACATAACTTGAAATTTTCCAAACGCCCGCCAGATCCACTTAATTCCCTGAAATACATGTAGTTGTAAAACATCAACAAAAGTTGAGCGAGTTCATGTGTGTGTTTGTGTGCACGAATAAACCTTTGTAATCATTGAAAGTATGAATGTATGTTTGTAAATCCTGGTATGAAAGCAACAAGGAAAAACAGATCACCAATGGTTTGCAAGGCCATTGATATGTGTGAAGTGATGCAGGAAAACTCAAACCTAGCAGATTTGTCTCCGGGAATAAGACATAGTCACCTCATGGGCCACCCTGGTCCACATGGGTGTGGGCTCGCTACACCCAAATATATCTATCACTCATGTCCCTCGGCCCTACAATGAGGATTAATGGCCTTAAGCGTCATACCCACCACTCACATGATCTAGCAGTACCCTTCCTTAGCTAACCATACCATGTATAAAACGTTTATAAACAGTTTGTAACATGTACTTCACCCCCGCAGTTATAAAACTGAAAACAGTTAAAAGAAAAGGGGGACATGAACTCACAATCTTGCGTTTTCAATCACCGTAACTCAAGCTTCTTCAGGTAAAACACGACTACCTACAACGTAGTAATGTCTATTAGACGAACGAGTCGTGCCTTGACTTAGTATTAATGTCTTTGAGTTACGTTTCTTCGTATCTTCGATATTATTCCAAGTTATATAATTATTTGTTAAAATAATAAATATTTTAACTTAAATTATATTTATTAGATTTTGGAATAATTATTAAAACAATATATTTTAACTTAGTGCTTCCCAAGTATTTATACTTGTATATCATTCCCAAGGATGGGTGTATTTGTATTCGTATTCTTATACTTGTATATTTTTGCCATGTATTAGGGTCGTATTCCGGTGTGTATTTATACGTACGAGAATACGTATTTTTATTGTATTCATTAAGTACTCTTATACTTAATTTCGTATTAATTTTTCCGGAATATTATCTTTAATAAAAGTCCACCAATATATATTTCCAAAATATATATTGTAATAAATATTATTTAGAAAAATTATTTATAATTTTTCTTTTGGCAAAAATATTTGTATTCTCTCATAAGTTTCAAAAATAATATATTTTCATGTCTAACTTGGAAAAACTCATTTTTCTCCAAAAATGATATATTTCATATTTATTTGAGAAAATATATATTTCACTCCAAAAATATTGTATTTCATGTTTGTGTAAGAAAATATATATTTCTTAAAAATAATATATCTTCTAAAAGTTTCAAGAAAAATATATATTCATACATGCCAAAAATAATATATTTTTCCCTTGTCAAAAATATGATATATTCTTGTAGTAATTATAAAAATCATATTTTCGTTTCCTTTGTGTCCAAAATATTATTTACCAAAATATACTTTGTGAATAAATTTTCCGGAATATTTTGTATGTCTTACTCCATAGTTCGGTTTCACCAATATTTTGTGTGAAATGTGTATATTTATTCCTTGGAATTTTGGTAATATTTTGGATGTTAATTCTTGGTATTTTGATGTGTTATATTATTTCATGTCCTAAAATAATATAACTAATACACAAAATATACAAATAATCACACACATGGTGTCATCTAAATATATATTTCCTAAATACATATTTAGTCACTTTTATTTATAAAAACCAACCTCTAATAATTATAATTTTTGTAACAAAATTTATGGCAAACTTTATGTGAAAGATTCATGGTTTGAAATACACTTGTAAGTTTATGTTAATAAATATTTTTCTAAGTGTTTAGATTTTTAGAAAATTTTGGCATAGTTTCCCCTAAAAATGGAGGTTTCCATGCTTTCAAGCATATCATTTTCTTTTGTAAAAATCAACACAATCAATCCACAATCAACAATAAACAACCTTTACTTACCAACTTTGCCAAAAACAAGTATAATCTAATACTTCATGAACTTGAATATTTGTAAAAATTTGTAGAGACTTACTAGTGTTCTTAGTAAGCCTTGTTACCATTTAAAGTGTGATTGATTCTTTGAAAACTTCATTTTTAAAGAATATGGATCTTTACAACTTACGATCACAATTTCTAAGAATGTTTCTTTATGAATTCTTCTTGTTACACAAGTGTTTCTACACTTGTTTAGCCACCAAAAATAAGGTTTGTTTACGTAAGAACCAAGATTTAGTAAAACTTATATTTTTAACTTGGTTTCTTTAGAAATCATCCATAAATCTTTAGATCTACAAGTATTACTACTCACTTTGATCATTATTTTTCAAGAAAACATTTTGTTCTTTCAAGTTCATGCTTTATGAATGTGGATGATCTATCATCCTACAACATTTTCATTCTCTCATCTTGCTAGATTATGTTTTTAATCATGATCTAGCAAGACCATATGATGATCAACATCATTTTCACAAACAAACAATGATCAACAAGTATATCAACACATAAACAACTTAGTTTCTTCATTAATCATGCTTATGTTCAAGTTTACTTCTTGTGATTCTTAGTGTTCTTCAAGATTGTGATTATGATTCTTCTTTTAACCACTTAAAATGGAAGTAAAATAGCAAGATCAAGGTTCTTACCACTAGCACAATGCTAGGGATGATCAAGTGAAGTTATGAGATGGATAAAAGCAAATGAAAGAGGTCCTTGAACTTCCGAAAGCTCCAAGCTTCCTAACTTAGCTCCTTACACCTTAATATCACTTGGGATTGGATGGAATGGAAGTGAAAATGGAGGTGGTGTGGTGGTGATGAGTGGCCGTAGGTAAGGGAAAGGAAGGAGAAGAAGTTGTGTTGGTGATGATTGGGTGAAATGAAGGTTATGAACTTAAGGGTTTACTTATAATCTTCCACCATTACTTTAACTAGTGTGTAATATGTTAATTTAACCAAATAAAAACTCTAGTGGGCCATGCTTAGTTGGCCGATTATAGGTTGGGGGGGGGGGGGGGTAGTAGACTAGGTTCTAACTATATGGTTAGTTTGTAGTTGAAATCCAAATATCTAGTTAGGTGATTAGTTATTAGACATTTATATGATGTGTTATGATGTTCGGGGACCATAACTAGCTTGGTAATGTTAAAACAGTGCTTCTAGTGTAAATTTGGTGTTTCGGGTAGTGTCCGGTTGTTCGATTGGTTACCGGTTCGTTAAAGTGCTAAACTATGCAGTTTAGTATGCTTTATGTACCCTTTTGTGACACTTTTGATTCCCGACACTTAGAAAAGCATTCATGACCATTTAACCATATTTCTGCATGATATTAGATTGTTTAAATGCTGAATTTTGCTGAAATCAGCACTTTGGGTGAGTTTTAGGCACTTTCCGGCACTTAAACTATCACTAGAAAGACAGTTTTGTGATCCTTACTTTCCTACACACTATACTAGTGTAATACTTGGTTTCTGGCTCATTCTATGTTTCAGTACAATGTCTGTCTATTCACTGAACTCCGTCAGCATTTTCCCGGTTTGTCTGATAACTGTGCTGAATGTGTTTCGTGCGTCATTTAAGTCAATAAAGTTCTTATGCAATAATGATATAACATTGAGCAATATGTGATGCACATGTATGTATATGGCAATAATCAGAAAGCAATTCAAGTCATTAGTTGTAATTCAGCACAATCATTAAGCACTAATCCTTATTTAATAATTGTACGGATACCCGAAATTTTGACAGTTGTCACACGGCCGGCCACCACCACCCTTGTGGCGGAACCACCGCGGCAGCGCCACCCCCACAATGCCGCCGGTGTGAAGTCTCTTCTCATAACTCTCTTCTCTCTCTCTCGAGAAACCACCACCCCACCTCAACCTCCGTAACAACCAACACAGCCGTCACCGGCAAGAACCCCCATCTTCGACAACCACCACCACCCCCAACGAAAATCACCACCGTCTCGATGTAACAAATCTGGGATATACTTACCCAGATCTGAAGAGAGACCATCAAATTGAATGATCTTGAGGCTTGAACTGGAGTATTGCAGGGTTGAGTTGCTGGAGTCTGACAAACAATGAATAAATCGGCTTGAACGTTCCATTGGAATCTCTGCTTTTGCACAAATTTTGGGTTCATTCGTCTCTAAAGCAGGATTCGGTGGTGGTGGGTTTGTGTGTGTTTAGAGATGTATTTGTGGTGACCGGATCCGATGGTGGTGGGGGTTGGTTGGTTGCATACGATGGCTGGTGGTGGTGGGGCTCGATTCGGTGGTGGTGGCTGGGATACGATGGTGGTGGTAGGGATCAATTCGGTGGTGGGGAGGTTGGTTGAAAAGATGAGATTAGCTAGCTGTATGTGTATATTATATAATTTTTTATTTTTTAAATAAATGAGTAAAATTACCGATCTACCCTCATATGCAAGTCACATGATCAGACATAACTTAAATTTTTAACCTAGTTAGTGGTAAAGGACGAAAGGTATAATGAGTGTTCTAAATAAAGGATTGTGACTGTAATTATTGAAGTTAAAGGTTATCCATTGCAATTCGATAAAAACATAAAGAACGAAACTGTAATTTACCCTCTGATTAATATTAGCACAATATTTTTATGTTTCAAACTCAATTTATGGCCATCTATTTGACTCGGCATGTGTACTCCCCTAGTGCAACGATTACAAAGGGTGTTGGTGGTGGCGACATGTGGTGTTGGGTGGTTGAGGTGACAATGTTGGCGGAAACGAAGATGACGGTGGTATCGATGGCGGCAAATGATGGTGGTGAAGGCGGCGGTGTAGACGGTGACGGTTGTTGCAGCACCGACAATGGCGTTAGCGTCAGCGCAAGCAAAGAAGGTGGTGGGCATGCTAATTGTTGTAGTGGCGATGGCAGTGTTGGTGTTCGCTGTGGTGTTAGCAATGATCAATTGTCGTAGGTGAAGCCAACATGATTCCACCTCTATTATAGACGAGAGTTGTTTAATGTTAACATTCACCGTCTAGGAAATTTTCTGTGGAAGTCATCGATAGCTTCGACAAGAATTTGAAGGCTGAAGCACTTTGGGTTATCACACTTATTGCAAGTTGGATGAAAACAACCCTGTTTGTATTACATGATGCTAATAAATTTGTTTCTGGTCACAAGTTCAGCGTTGATGTTTTCTTATGGTTCCTAATAGTATATATGATAATTCATTCTGGATAGCTACAAAGCCCGACGGTTTCAATGTCGTTGGATCCTTGTTTCTGTGGCCAACTTGCTGGCGAGAGCTGGCTATGCCTCCTAAAACTGTAATCTTTTTTATTCGCTTATAAAATTTTCAGAAATAAAAGTACAAAAAAACATATGAATCCAAAACCATCCAAATATGACAAGTCATACGACAAAACCACCAAACGTATATATGTATATAGCCACTTAAAGCCATCGTGCCCCACCAAAATAAAAATCGGCATCCATGGCCAAACAAGGAGCTGGACCAGTTCAAAAAGATGACGGCGATGGCTTCCCGGGAACATAGCAAAGGAACTGAATACAGAGAGTTAAGGACAAATTTGTCATTTCCTATATACAACCAACATTAACATTTTAGTTCGGGTTCAAAACACAGGACCTTAAACCATAGCATTACAAGAGAGCTTACATTATGAAAAACAAGACCTAAGTATATTATAGTAATATAATATTATTATACCCTATCCAATCTGTCAATTACTGCTTACCAAAAAACTAAGTACAAAACGTTTTCTGCACAAATCTGACAAAAATCGTACCTTAAAACGGAACACCCTCTTCAAGATCGCCACACCTCTGTAAGTGTTGACCCGAGCAACCACACGTGTTGACTTTTTTGTACAAAAGCTTTTCGGATATGTTTAGATAACAGAACTTGCTAAAGATAGTTCATGAAGCTCACTTAGCATCCATTCCTCACCGGTTTGACCGCCAAGAACAATGGCCCGCGTACCGCCAACAACACACGTGCTATGACCCCAAGCGAACCGCGGTGGCAGCCCCGGTACGTTTAACATCCGCCATGTGGGTTTCTCCTCAGTGGGGTCAAGAATATAAAGCTGCGAGGCGGAATGAAGACCCGCAACGGAACCACCGAAGACTAGTATCCTGCCGCCAGGGAGGCTCACGGCTACATGGTCAAGCCGGGGCGGTGGAGCTATGCCACCTGGATTACCGGCACCGGGCATCCCACTTCCGGTCACGGATCTCCAACACGGTTCGTCCTCGCTCAAATCCATGGTGAAAACATCACTAGACCGGAACCTAAGAGGCCCGCTTTTAGCAAGACCGCCGAACATCAAGATTTTACGACCACCATACACCGATAAAGTGTGACCGAGACGAGAAGGTGGGGTCCATGTGACGGGTATCTCTCTCCAAATCGGTTTCTCCATAGAAAGATCAAGTAGAAAAGTATCGCTTAATAGTACACCGGAATCCGCACAACCACCCGAAACGATTAATTTTGTCCCGTCAAGAGTACAGGAGCTATGCCATGATCGTGGAAGCGGAGGGGCTAAACCGGAAATTTCACGCCATGTTGGATGTTTGGCGTCCAAATCCAAGAGGAATACATCGTTAAGTAACCCTTGGGTCCCGCATCCTCCGAACACTACCAGATTAGAACCGTTTACACACGAAAGCGTATGACCCCAACGACCCGGTGGCGGTGAGGCAACTTTCACATGTTGCCACTCGGGTTTGCTAGAATTTAAATCCAGTACGAAAGTATCATTCATTGGTTGCATATTGACACCCTCACCGCCAAACAGAACAACACGGTTCCCAACCGCACACGCACTGAAATTACACCGTGACGGCTCAACAGCACCGCCAACGGACAGTTTCCGCCATGCAGCCGCTTCAAGAGTGGTGAGTTCTCTAGCCAACCGACCCCATCCTAACCTTTTAGCTCCGGGAACCGTTTCCAAAACCCGCGTCGTTTCACTACCCCACGCGTTCTGACAAACCATTCTCCATAAGTCCTCGTTCTTAGCCACCTCGTAGAACCGTCTGCAAACCGAACCGACAGATGCAATATCTCGTGGGGTTAACCGTGAGAGAATTTTAAGAGAAATCACTTCATCGCTTAATTGTAGAATCCCGGAAAGTCCGCGAGAAGAGTTGCGGGTCCCATCTGAAGTTAGCCGACAAGAGAGAAGACTGGACCGAAACGGGTCAGATGACTTCACGGTTCCTTTTGCTGTGGATCCGGTGAGTGGGCCCAGATCAAGATCGACTTCTGTGAAGAACTGTATACCGATAATATGTGTTATCGCGTCGTCATCGCCATATATAGGGGTCATACGCAACCGGTTCATTAATGGGGTACCGTCTTTTGTGAAATTTAATAATTCTCCTTTGAATTCAATCCCGTCCTCAAGGCATCTACGAATTTCCGAGACTACAGTAGAATCCACTAGAGGATGCCTTCTCTTTGCATATGGACCTCTGCATTGCAAGAACCGGCTGAAAACAAATAAACAGATTAGACGAGATGAAAACAAATGTACTTTAGTCGTAAACACTGCAATAGCAATATAACATTTGAAGTTTTGAACAAATACTTCAATGTATGGTCTGAGGAGGCCAAAAGTATGAACATAAATTTCAATTCACGTATATAACTACCATTTTAGGGGGGTGTTTTTAGAGCTTGTTGGGGCTTACTGAAATTTTGTAAAACCAATAAACGTCAACAGCTTAAGGAATTCATTTAAGTCATAAGTTGAGTTGAAACTCATACGCTTATCGGGTTTCCAAAATTTCGATAAGCCCCAAAAATAACTGTTACCCAAATGCCCACTACATGGAAAAATGACAACTTTACATGCTGAACAAAGTACAAATTGTTAGAATGCTAACAGATTGTGTGTCTCTACGGGTTAGCATACTCGTTAATAGCAATAAGCTACGTAGCAATAGCGATGAAATAGCGGGAACTATTTTATGTTTAGCGACACTAGAAGAAAATTTTAGAAATAACTTATATGTATACTATATTCAAATGTGTTGTTTTATACACTGATTTATGTGTAAATTTAACAAAAAACCTAAAATCCCAGTATATTTTATACTTATACAATCTCGCTATGTATAATAAAACAGAAAAAAAAAAACCTAAAATCCCGCTATTTACCCGCTATGGAGGAGCCAAAATCAAATAGCGACACATGAATGCTCCGCTACGCTATTCGCCATACGGCTATAGCCCCAGCTATGAGCGCTATTAACAACTATGTGGGTTAGGGTGACCCAAGATACCTTTATAAATAATTAGCATATCAAATATGATTACCAAAACTGTAAAATCAGAGTATTTAGTTTTTCAATAAAGCGATTCAAAAGGTTGATACATCAAAAGTACACTTAACAAACTTCTGATCTACTTGGCACATTTAAATTTGACTCGTTGTATATAGATAGTCCAAATCAACCGTTTCTAAGCAAGTGTGCATAGGTGTCTCAAAAATGTCCCCTACAAAGAGCATCACCAGTTTTAATACCGAAGAACTTTCTTCTGGAATTCGAAAGCACCTCTGCAGCCAAACTACAAGTCTATGTTTCTCTAACAAACTAAAAGAGACAGCAAGTTGATGAGAGTAAAAAATACTACAGCCTACCTCAGTTTCTTACATTATGTTAGTGAGTTAGTCCCTACTATAATTATTTGTTCAGTGACATAGATAGGTACATTCCTAATTTTCAGTTTATCATATTGTCCAGTTAGAAGCTACAAACAAATGACAGTTTACATTGTGTACAAGAATGCCCTCATATGAGTTTCATCAAATGATCCCATTATCTAAGAGATACCAGAAAAAAAAAAGTGTCAAAACAACATATGTATTTAAACTGCATAAAAAACTAGGGGCTTTACCAATCCAAGTACAAAGAAGCCCAGCCAGAATTATTGGACAGTTATTTTCCTAAACTTTCATTAATTTTATCGTCTAGTTACTCTTTGTAGCTTCGTCATTAAAACAAGGTTAATTTCCTACCGCTTTGATTAAGTTTCCTCGAGGTATATCTCCTAATTCCTCACCTCAATAAGAAAGTGAGTTTTTTTTCAGATATGTAGATAGACTAAAATGCTACATATAGTATTATATTGAACTGTTACTCTAGGCCTTTGTGAAGTACCAACCTTTTATAATGTGCATTTAGTGCAGCTAATTTATAAGACACTACATCGCACTTCAGATTTACTTCAATAAAACAGTTTTACATGCATGACAGTCTATACGCTTGGTTTAGTCCCACAAGCCGAGGCGCGCATTTATGCACAACCAAGTAAGTGTTAGAGTGAATTGCAAAGATTGTCCTTTATCTTTATACACATTTGCAGGCGGTGTCCTTTATGTTTAAAATTGACGAGTTTTGTACTTTATGTTTTAAAATCTTGCACGTTATGTCCTTTAGCCATAACCTAGTTAGATTTTTCTGTTAAATCTTGTCATGTGATTTGCACATGAGGGTATATTTGTCTTTTCAGTGTTACAGTGACTATTGTGCAAATATTTAATATCTTGAGACTATTATGTAAAAAAAAGAAAAAAATATATAAAAACTAAATAAATCTCTATGCTCTCTCCCCTCTCTCTCTCTCTCCCTCTCTAAGTTACACTCTTTCTCTAACCTGCAGATTCAATCATGAAGCCACATATTTATCTTTTATGATTACAAGTTCAATTTCATAGATTAAACACCACAGGTTTAACCACAACTATGAAAAGCAAACTTAACAAACTCACACCTTTCAATTCTGTCACTAAACTCACATCCAATTACCCTAAATTCATCTACCACCATAACAATGCACCGGAACAACAACCATCAGAAACACCGTCGCAACTATCACCACCACACATCCACCCTTGTCGCGAACCATTCGAACACAGCCTCACCACCACGGTAAGTCGTTTCCGGTGAAATTGAAGTTCGGGAACCGGAAAACGACCGATCTTCAGATCTGACGATCTCCAGAGCACCTTCCGGTGGAGATGATGGTGGCGTCGCCGTTAGGGTTTCGGCGAGGAGAAGCTTGTCCTAATATGTTTGATCGGGTAGAGGAAATGGTAAGTGGTAACGGTGGCGGGTGGTGTATGTGGCTGTGGCAAGGTGGGTTTTTTTTAAATCTAATCCCCAAATTGTTGTTGGTTCAGGATTAGGACCTCGCCTCTGGAGTTAGGAACTCTGGAGTTCGTTGATATAAAAGAATGTTGCAGCTCATGTTGTGAATAGAGTTATTATGCTTTTTTGTCTCAGAAAGAAAGAAACTCTGGTTCATCTCTTCATCATCCCAAATATTCTGTTTAGGATAGTTTTTAGGGTTCTTTGTTTGATTCATCAGATTCAAGTAATCCGTGTCATTTCTTGTTTCTTCTTTGCATTATCTTGGTGTAAAGATCTTTTGTTTTCATTGTAAACATTATGTGGGTTATAAACAAAATTGGTTCGAGTCGATCTTGTGTGAATACAATAAAATTTGACAGTCCCTAAATGGAATTCTTATTTAAGTTATTTATTTATATAATTAGTCCCTAAAAGGTAAATGACAAAGTTGCCCTCATGTGTAAGGCACATGATCAAATTTAACTGAAAAAATTAACTAGGTTAGGCCTAAAGGACATAACGTGTAGGATTTTAAAACATAAAGTACAAAACTCGTCAATTTTAAACATAAAGGACACCGCCTGCAAATGTGTATAAAGATAAAGGACAATCTTTGCAATTCACTCTAAGTGTTATTTACAACCAAAAATTGTGTCTCATACTCATTAGTTTTACATATAACATATCAACAACCTATATCTATTTGTCAAGTAAACCTTTCATAACTTATGCATCCCTTTGATTTCTTTTACACATAAACCTTCTACACACCCTAACTTTGACCAAATTTGACCCAGAACTACATGGAGAGTGCCTTTTTGCCCCTAATGTATTTTCCTGAGCCCATCGACCCTCATTCTAAACCATTTAGCATGTTATTAAGTTTGTGAATGAAACATAAAGACGTCGCAGTATTTCTTATACCTGGGATTAAGGATTAATCTATGCAGTTCATGTGGTTAAAAAACGGATATCGGTCAAGGACCGATCTTTGAGATATAGGTTATCGCGGTGGGATATTGGTAATTTTAATATCATGCAGAATTTATGTATAGCAATTTAACACTAACAATTCAGTATACTCTCCTACCGTTAACAAATTAACCTTTTGCAGCTTGCAAAACACTAACAATTGTAGCAAGTGGGAACTCATTAAGACTTAAACACTAACAATTAACAACAAAGACTTAAAACACTAATAGCAGCAATAAGAAGAAAAACGAATGGTAGAACTAAAAGGAAAGGTACTGATATCGAGAAAATCAGTGATATATCTGTCAAATATCGGTACTGATATTCTGGCCAACATTTGACACCAATATTTTACATGGGGACCGATAACCGATATTAACTGCATATTCTTAAATTCTAAAAGAAGTGGCAGATAAAACTTGAAACTAGTGAGCTAATAATAATGTACTCAAAATCACATTAGAGCCTCAACACCTAAATCATACGCCTTCAATCCTCACATTTCCAAGTTTCCAGTCCCGTGTTCACTCCATGGGGGTTTTAACTTTTGAAATTCTATTAAAGTGTAAAGACGAAAACTAAATATCAATAATAATTTATATTCTGAATAAACATATAAATGCAGATGTAACGAAGATTGTGGGAGCAATCAACTAATGTACATACTGCATCATGCTTTAATAAATGCAACGAGCAGTACATCTTCCAGTATAGGACTCTGTAAAAGTATTAGAAAATTTAATAAAAATGTTTAGAATTTGAACAAAGGCTGGGAGTGAACCTTAGCAATCTATCATGTTTAAGGCTTAATCTATTTACAGTACTGCGGGTCTTAATCTATTAGATCTATCAAAAAGATCTTCAAAAAGTCCATACTCACAATCAACTCACTAACTTGGTAGTTTTCCAAAAGATTATAGCTTCAAATTCTCAGGCTGCTACTTGTGTTAGTGTACGGAAGGCTTGCATTTGATAAGTACTCATACGGTTACTGACTTAATGCTTCATATTTCATAATGTTTAAAGCTTGTGATACAGAATGAGATTCTAAAAATATCACTGAGGGAATAAAAATATTCAAACTAGAACTAGAACTAGAAGCACCAAAAAAATGTCTATTTCTGATGAGCAAGCAAGATAAACTACTAGACCAGGCGACCAGCAAATTTTAATCCAGGTCATCTTCAAACTGTAAAGTTAGAAGCACTAAATAAAAATGCTTATTTCTAAAGAGCAAACAAGGCAAACTAAACTAGCAAATGTTTAATCCAGCTCATCTTTAAACCATACCATAGTTATCGATAGCGAATAGCAGTCAATAGCGATAGACAACCTATATGCTACGTAGCGATAGCGATGAAATAGCGCCCGCTATTTCGTGTTTAGCGATAAGGTAGTAGATAATTTTAAAAATAAAAAATAGCTATCCATATTATATATATGTATTTTATAAGGTTAATTTTGTACTTTTTATGTGATTAAAAAGTTTAAGGACCAAATGTAAACTACTGAAAATAGAGGGGGTTGAATGTTTAAATAGACAAAGTATCTTTACACTTTTTAAGTAAAAAGTTACAAGTTATAGGGACTGAATGTAAACTAATGAAAGATAGAGAGGTTAAATGTTTAAGAACCTAAACTTATAAAAACCCTAAAAGCCTAAAAGACACAGATACGCAGCGGCTCCTCCTTCCCCCTTCTTCCTGGTTTCCAGCTGAAAGCAACATCGTCGCCGGAATTTGTCGCCGGATTTCACGTCGAAAGTCGCTATACCGTCGATATGTACCTTGTAGCGGCATATGGCCGCCACGCCACGCTATTCGCTATAGCGGCCGCCATAGACGCTATTGATAACTATGAACCGTACTATGTTTTTGTCAAGATAACAGAAAAATGTAGTTTAATCCAATCCTTGTTTCATTAATACAGTTTTAAAATACCAGGCATCAGATACAGTTGCCAAGCTGTTAATGATGAATGAAACTGGCACCATTATCTGGGAGGAAGCATACACAAATCAATAAGTAGACCAAAACAACCCAGAAAAATAATATTTAAGTTATTTCTATGAATAAGTAAGAATACACTTTTTTACCATATAAAATATAAGAACATGAAAAAGCAACTTTCTAGACTTGGTGCATTCAAATTGGTACAACAACTGCACAAGCATACACACGGTAGAAAAAGAATCAAACTATCGTTCCTATTCTATTCTAAGAAGCCACTCATTTCTTCAATCTTCATTGCCTTAAAGTGCTTTGGACATGCCAATAAATAGTAGAAATTAAAAAGTTCAGCTTGATGTTGCATCTATCATGCCATTATATACTACTGAAAGAGATTCTATCGATTAATATCAACCATTATAGCAAAAAAAACAGCATCTTTTAGCCATCCATGAGAACTTGAAACTCCTAATTGTATGTTGCTCCTTCTAATTAGTGTCCTATGCAGGTTACCTTCCTCTTATCTTCGCGTCTCTAGAATGTTTTATCTATTACTGTTATACTTTTTCACCATTTTCTGTTACTGGTAGCTTAGCTATATTTCTAGTACTTTTAGGTTTCTGCTACGTAGATTCCATGAGAAACACTCTATCATCTGTTTCTAAATTCTAACCAAGCAGTTGATGCGGTAAAAAAATCGGATATCAGTCAAGGACCCGATATTTGATATATCGTTAATTGCGGTGGGATATCGGTAATTTTAATATCATGCTGAATTTATATATAGAGTAAAATGCCCGGATAGTCCTTGTGGTTTTCTAAAGTAACACCTATAGGCCCCAACTTTGGAAATTACACAGGTGGTCCCTATGGTTCGACAGTTTGTTACTCGGATAGTCCCTGGAGTGGATGGAGGTTAGTTTCCTCTGTTAAGTCCATCTGAAATTACTTATTTACCCCTTGCTTTTATTAAAATATAAAAAAATCACACACACATATATATAAAAACACTTCTCCCTCCCTCCCCCCCCCCCCCCCTCCCTCCCTCTCTCTCTCAGGAAAAGCCCCACCACCGCCTACCGTCACTGCCACCACCACCTACCGCCTCCACCATTGTAATTGTTGAATAATGGTAAACCGATAACCTATGTTCTTTTGGATTGTTGTGGAGATGTTGAATGATGGTTTAAGGAGACAGTTGTGGGCAATGAAAACGGTGGTCAGTTGTTTATAAGGGAGGGGTGAATAAGGTGGGCCCACACTTTTAATAATCCATATTGGTTTTTTTATTTTTTTATAGGAAGGGGTAAATAAGTAATTTCAGATGGACTTAACAGAGAAAACTAACCTCCATCCACTCCAGAGACTATCCGAGTAACAAACTGTCGAACCACAGGGACCACCGGTGTAATTTCCAAAAGTTGGGCACTATAGGTGTTACTTTACAAAACCACAGGGACCATCCGGGCATTTTACTCTTATATATATAGCAATTTAACACTAGCAATTCAGTATACTCTCCTACCATTAACAAATTAACCTTTTGCAACTTGTAACACACTAACAATTGTAGCAAGTAGAAACTGATTATGATTTAAAACACTAACATTTAACACTAACAATAAGCAATTAGGACTTAAAACACTAATAGCAGCAACAAAAAAAAGGATGAGTGGTAGAACTAAGAAGAAAGGCACTGATATCGAGAAAATCGGTGATATATCGGTCCAATATAGGTCAATATCGCCGATAATATCGGTACCAATATTCTAACCGATATTCTGCACCAATATCTCACTAGGAGACCGATAACCGATATATTGTTGATATTAACTGCATAGGTTTCTAATATACTTTTCAGGTCCAGGTATGTTTTGAAGCCAAGGGTCTCCCTAGAGCAGCCTGATATGACTCCACCTTATCAGCGGGTCGACCCTTCTGGGTCCAACAGGTCCCAGTTCAGTTACCATGACCCATTCAATCAGAAGCAAAGGTTTAGGACTGAATTAGCGCACGCACGCGCGGGGGAGTCAAAGCAGGAGGCTGATTGTAGGGACTAAAATTTAAGATTAGTAACTGTTCTATTTACATTTAAACATTCCATTTCCTGTTCTAGTTTTTCATGTCTTGTTTATTTTAACTATCAAGTATTCTTGTATTGGAGATCAGCCCCTCTCAAATCGAGACAACTCTATTAGTTATTCAATAAATCAAACTTTAATTTAATTTTCTAGCATCTATAATCTATCACAGCCTCTCAGCTCTCTATCCTCTAAGATAGAGGTATGATTTGCCTACATCCCACCCTCCCCATACCCTATTCATAGCGTTGCTACGGGCGAGATTTTACTGAGTATGATTGATTGACTAACGCTGTTCTTTCTTTATTCTAAAGAGTAAAGAGACCTAATGCCCCTAAGCATAAGCACCAGAATAAACTCAAAGATTTCAAATGCAAACCAAAAGCAATACTACTATGTTTAACTGTTCCAGTCCAGACCTATACTCAACTATTTCATATCTTCAATACAAAAGCCCTAGTTATCGTGTAACAAAACAGAACCATAGCATCTACAACAAGTCAACAACATATAATATTAATTCAACTCCTTTCAATCCCTAACCAAAAAGCCCTAAAAAACACAAACCCTAACCAACAACATCATACATATAACATATTATCCAAACACACAACTCACCAGTTCCGACCGAGGACTTCTTCAGCACGATAACCAGTAATAATCTCAAAAACCGAATTCACATATATAATAGGATTATCAGGCTCCAAAGCATCAGTAACAACGAATCCACACGGCGCCGGTTGAAGCAAGCTATCAACGGGAAACGGCAACGGACCTCCATCATTCAACAAGAATCCTTCGTCGTCTCCGCTCAGATCAGAGTCGCTACTATCCCACTCCATAAAAAGCAAACAAATTATCGAGAAACTGTTGATTTACCCCATAATAACGGCTCAAATTGAGCTCCGAAAATGGCGGAAAGTGAGCGATTGATGATTAGGTTGGGGGTGGAAGAAGATTACCAGAAGAATTGAGTGGATTTTGGTGGAATTTGAGAGGAACTAGGGTTTTTTTGTGAGAAATTTGGGTGTTTTGTTTGTGGGTGTTGTGAAATGAGTGGTGAGGACGAAGTTTGGCAATACCGACCTAATCAAAGGGGAAGGGTGAGGAGGCTAGCTTACACCCACCGTCATATGTTTGTAAATGTTTGTTTTAGAGCGTGTGTGTGGGTTGCCGGGTTGATAAGTTTTGGGTTGACGGGTTTAAAGGAGAGGTGCACAAAAAATCCGAACCTGGACCCGAACCCTGGTACTAGAAAAATCGGGTTTTTTAAACTCGAACTCGACCCTACCCGTAGGGTAAGGACGGGTTATGCATATTCTATTCAATAATCGAACCCGGGTTTTTTCGTACCCGGATTTTCATCATACCCAATTTTCCATAAAACCCGTACCCGGGTTTTCGGAATACCCGGATCCGTTGTGTACAACAACTATTTTTGAATATTTAGAGCTTGTGGGAGGCTTGTTTTAGCTAATTTCAAGGCATACAATATGTAAAAATAAAGGTTTTCATTATATTTCTATGTTTTATGCCAAAGAAATGAATCGAAAAACCCGATCTATACCCAAACCCGAACCCGAACCATACCCGACCAATACCCGAACCCTACCCGACCACCTTACCCAGACCCGAAAATAGGGTATTCTAATACCCCGGGTATTGAAAACCCGAACCTGAGTACACATGGTATAGATTTCCTAGCCAAAACCCGGGTATTAAAATGAAATGCAAATATAATATTTCTAAAAATAGAAGTACGAAAATACGGAACGTTACAGTTTCCCCTACTTTAGGAAATTTCGTCCCGAAATTTATTCAAGAGGAAGACTCGGAAAAAGATGTGGGTGCTTGGTCTTCATGTAGCTTTTATATTCCCAAGTAAATTCGGCACCACGCTTTACTTCCCAACGAACCTTGATTATGGGAATACGACTACGCCTGAGTTGTTTGGTTCCTTGATCCATGGTTTCAACCGGTTTTTAGATGAAGTGCATAGACTCATCGATGCGTATGTCATCGAGCGGAATTTGAAGTCCTTCATCGCCTAGGCACTTCTTAAGGTTAGAAACATGGAACTCTGGATGAATGTTGTTGAGCTCTTGAGGCAAGTCGAGTCGATGGGCCACCTTGCCAATTCTCTCGAGAATCTTGAAAGGGCCTACAAAATGAGGAACGACTTTGCCTTTCTTACCAAAACGGACGACTTCCTTCAAAGGGGATACCTTGAGGAATATAAGATCACCAACATTAAATTCCAATGGCTTGCGGCATTTGTCGGCATAACTCTTTTGTCGACTTCTTGCCTTGAGTAGGTTATCACGGATTTGCAATATTTTATCTGTCGTCTCTTGTATGATCTCAGGACCTGTAATTTATGCTTTGCCGATCCCGTGCCAACAAATAGGCGAACGGCATTTACAAAAATACAATGCTTTGAATGGAGCCATTTGGATACTATATTAATAATTTGTATTGTACGATAACTCGATCAACAATAGAGATGTACATCCCAATTGCCAACAAAATCGATTACGGAAGATCAAAGCATATCTTCGAGGGTTTGGATAGTACGCTCGGTTTGACCATCCGATTGAGGATGGAAAGCCGTACTAAGATAGTTAAGTACCCATCGCAAATTGAAACGTTTGCCAAAGGCGGGAAGTGAAAAGACCATCGCGGTTCGAAATGATGTCAAATGGAATACCATGACGACAAATGACTTCTTCTGTGTAGATACGAGCCAATTTCTCGACTCAGTAGTCTTCATGGATGGGGAGGAAATAAGCCAACTCTGGTTGAACATCGGGGTTGACACCTGTCTCTGTTTGTGGAGGTAATCCATAGAACGGGTAACCGGTTTCGGGTATAGGGATGGCACCAGGTGGTGACATGGAACCATAGTTTTGGACTTGTGGATCATGAGCCCAAATTATTGGTATTGGGGAAGGCATGGATCTAGGTTGATTAGGTGACCTATAGCTTAAACTGGGTTGTTGGTTTATTGGTTCAGGTTTAAACGACCCCTAACATTTCTTGGAAACTCCTTTGGTCATCCATGGAAGAATTTGAGATGAGAGTAAAAGGTTGAGTGTTAAATTTTGATGTAACGAAACGACATACTCCTCATTCTTAATGATTCAAGTTAAGGTCTAATGGCATACCCGGTTCACAATTTTCGCATTTCAAAAGTAGTTTCAATGGTTAAATGGATTTTTCACTTTAAACACATGAAATGGTTACCCAAGACTAACCCACCCTTAAAACAAGAATACCATGCACATCCCTCACAATGTTCTCTCTACTATGTTTAACATATAACTAACAATGATGTACTAGTATTTTATAGTGATCACTCAAACTGATTAGAACACATATACGCATATCCTTGCAACTCAATCATTTTCCACCAATTTACACAAAAACTAAGCACAAGTCAAAAGGATTTTTACGGGTTGTAACGGGGCTAGCTAAGGGTATGGAATGAGATATTTAAAAGTGACGAAGGTGACGAAAATTCGATTTTTCATTAACGAACAAACTAACTAATAAACATCAAACTATCAGGCGCAAATTCACCTTTTATTCAACAACAAATAATGCTTCTTTTTGGGCTTTTTCACAACGATTTTCTGTTATTTTTCATGGTATTTTATGATTTTTTTAATTCAACAAATACTCAAACAGTACTTACAAAACACAATAATCTTAAAATCAAATTTTCATCACTCAGGTTAAAAACAAAAAGGTTGAACGGGTCAAGGGCTAAATGGGTTGGTCAAACGAAAAGTTTAGACTCAAAGTTGGCGACTACAGGATTAATTTCGGGCAAGGTAAGATATAAAATGGTGTAAAAATAAAAAAGGTTTATCCTAATGCCTTTATCATTCTTGTGCTCATAATTGGTCTATGGTCTTAAAGGTATCAAAAGTTGCAAGTTCTACAATACATGAACTAATGACACACTCAAACAAAGAAACATATATATGTAATGTCTATAAGCGGCTCAAACTCTCACATGGAAAGGGTATGGTATGCGACGTGCATAACATGACTAACTTATTAGACAAACTATTCCCAAACAACCACCCGCAATTTTCTATTAAAACACACATTGAATACCCATTATGCTAATTCTCGGAACTTGACCATGACAAAAGACCAAATGGGTCGTGTAATCCCCGTGTTGACTTAGTTAATCATGCTTTTAGAATGCTCAAATGAGGACATTTTTTAGAAAAAATTTGAAATTTTCTCTCATCCCCACACTTGAGGTAAACAATGTCCTCAATGCATAGTGTTTAAATGAAGGGTTAAAAATTTAACCTTTTCTCCCCATCCTCAAACTTGAGATAAACAGTGTCCTCAATGTGTAGTGTTTTGGATAGGGGCTTTTCAAAACGCAAATAATATGACACGACTCTTCTCCCAAAATTCCACACCGGTCAAAATTTAAAAAATACACTCCACTTATTCACTAGCTTAATAATCAAAGTTAAAAAGAAACATATGCACCTGGTTTGCTAATTCTTCGTGTGCTCATCATCTTCAATGCAAATGGCCTTTCAAAACGAACATGAAAATACCTACAGGTCTCAACACTTGTGTAAAAGCGGACTTCACACCAAAATCAAAACTCATTAGATAATGCATTTTTACCATTTTTTATGAAAAAATTACCAAGTTATCCGTTAATCACTTCGATTTATGTGGAAAATAATTTACAACAATGACAATCCTAACTCACTTTCGTAGGAATCACGATGGCATTATGAGATTCTCTATTATAAAGTTGTGCCCTATTGCTCATATAACTAGATAGGTCTGCAATTTGTTTAGTTGAGTATCGAAAGATCGACCATCATCTTCAATAAAGCTTGTTTGTTGTTTATAGGGGTGTCATTTAGAAATTCAGATGGAACATAATAGTGAAGGTATGTGTTTCGCTTGTCCTTAACAATCATATTATGAATGATTATACATGCAATCATATTTTCCCCATCATATCCTTATCCCACACAAGACATGGGTGTCGAAGAAATGCAAACCGAACTTGTAGAACTCAAAATGCTCTTTCAACATCTTTTCTAACGACCTCTTGATGTTGAGTAAATAATTTATGTTTTCGAAGTTGTGGAGAAGTTATGGACTTCACAAAGGTAGCCCATGAAGGAAAACAGTGAGATATATGTCCAATTTTATTCCTGACAATTCACAACGTAACTCAGATGTGGTGCTCAACCTGATAAAAACAGGGGGTCGTTGGAGGACATTAATGTCATTGCACGTACCTGGTGTTCCGTGTCACACCCCGAAATATCAGAGCTGGCGTGACTGGACTGGTATCTTCATTGCACAGCGAAAGTGATTGAGCTAAGACTTTTATAAATGAACGCCTGCTAGGTACTCGAATCCTCATGGGTTATCCTATTCCAACCATTCCATAGTTTTAAAAATGCAACCTGAGAAAGAACATGCGAAAAAGTCAACATAAAGTTGAACGAGTTCATAGTTTGTTTTGAAAAAGATTTTAAACAATTTTTTTGTTCACCGGTTTAAAAGTTGTGGAGAAAATTTAGTAAAATCACTTTCTCGGCATGTTATATGAAAACTGTGGGTCTAGCCCATGGGAATCTTTGTGCATTGCACGAGAGAGAATGGGCCGAGCCCAAGAGAGTCTTTGTAAGCAGGACCAACCCGTCCTCTTACTTATACATAAGTTGAAAAAACGTTACCAAAGTTCGTAAATCATGTATTTGTGAGTTTTTATCAAATGAATCTTAAAAACATTTGAAAATCCGAGTATCAAAACAGGTATGTAAGCGTCTATGAACAGATCATTAATGTTTTGCAAGGACATTAATATATGTGGCGATATAGGAAGCACCCAACCCTAGCGAATTTCCACCGGTCCACCCGGTTAGAACAACAAAAGCACTACATGGGCCACACAAGGACCCAAGAGTGGGGCTCGCTACACCCGATAGATCTACCACTTTTTCCCTCGGTCTTATACAAGATTAATGTCACTTAAGAGAGATTATTATTCGCTCACATGATCTAACAGTCCATTCCCTAGCTTAACCATACCCTAGTTAACGTATAATGTGTGTGTTATTGGGCCTAGCCCATGTCCTTGGGCCTAGCCCACGTCATTCGCGTTATTAAATTCATGCATGTTTCGAAAAAGAACAATTATGTCATTATAAAACCGGTATGTTTAGCATGATCTTTTCGTAAACCATTCAAATTCACAAAATTCATTTGCAACATGGTTTATAAATATGTGTTTTTCGTTTATCAAAATGTTGTGTGATTTTGCAAAACTTGCATTTCTTTCCACCCCCGAAAACATTTTATAAGAATGTAAAACATTAAAAAGTGGGGGTTATGAACTCACCTTGCTAGTAGCAGTACGTAGTATTACTTGAAGGTGCGTAACAAGATAGATCGAACCTACTCGTGTCCTACAATATGGAGGGCCTTATTAAGGTCTATGAACTAACCCTAGTGTAAGTGTTGGATCGAGTCACCCAACTAGTTTTTATATGAAAACGTTTATTTGATGTTTGTATGCTTAAGAACGCGTCAGATCATTAGTTGTAATTTTTGATAATATGATATATATATATATATATATACACACACACAAAAACTAATCTCATATCTCATATTAGTATAATATAACTTGTAAAAATTAAATAAAGTTGTCTCAATGGGTTGAAAGTCCTATAAGTATGTGACGTATCGTCATAAATATTTCTTTTAAACTTTTAACGGCAAAATTATTCTTTTTTTATGAAACAATTAGAGAAACCAGGAAATTTTTAGGGTGTAACCGAAAAAGCAAGTTAGTATTCATATAAATATATCCTTACATATAACTAAAATATAAAGTTACATGATTGTTTTTGTAGTGTAAGTAGTAAAAGCCACAAATGTATATAACCTCATACTTAGATTCGTTCGGGTTATACTTTTACAAGATTGCAGCATATATATATTTTTTTTAAAATAACATATGTATATCTGTGTCATGCTTTACCCATACGTAGAACATATATATATAAAAACATTCTTTTGGGCTTTAGACAATACAAATACATGATACTTATATTTTACCAAGAACTATCATGATAACCGACTTAGTAAATTAGTTAAAATAATTACCAAATATTTAAAGGGTACACTTTTATGCATCCTCGTAAAGCTTATATATAAACATGATATTAGAAGCTTTGAAAAGTAAGGTTAAACCATAAATGTTTTTATACAATAAACCTTCTACTGAAACCTTAAAGAAACTACCATTGTTTATACATATAAGCAAAATTTTATTTGTTTGTAGGGTATTGAAGAGGTATGGTCCCAATCCCTTGCCCACATGGCAAGGACCACACCACTTTTCCATCCTATGTGGCGTTTACATCAGCAAGATCATCCAGAAGCTTCTAGAAGCTTCTGGAAAACACCAGGGTGGCACCAAAGATGCTCCATCCGGCAAAAAGGACAACACGTGTCACCATACATCAAGCGCCAGGTAGGCCTGCGACGAATCAAGGAGCAGTCCGACAAAACCAGTACGACGTCTCTAGAATAGGCAAATGTAAGTGCGCCACGTGTACCACTACACTGACCACGGCAGAGGATACCAAAAGGATATTCCCCTTGGTCGGACAGCTGGCGCGCAACCACAGATGGCACAGCTGCTCCTCCCTCCTTCACCCTCCAGCTATAAATAGGACCCTTCATCATCCAGGTTGAATCATCTTGCTCTCTATACACTCTCACACTCTACACACACTGTTTATTCTCCCTCAGAACAGTACTTATTCTCACGCTGGAGCCTGGTTAAGAGGGAAACCTCCATATTCCCCTCTTAACGAGACTAACGGTGTTGCGGTTTTGCAGGACCCAGGTCATTTCTACGAGTAAAAACGGAGATTGAACCCACAGAAGAAATAACCCCACAAATTAACCTTGGTGTTAACCTGTGTTTCATCATTTGCGCCATCCGCTTTTAGCAAAAACCACTCTCATCTCTTTTCTTTTTGAAAAACACTCGTCAAAATGGCTGAACAAAACCCTTCACACCAAGTCGACGGAGAAGTTTCTTCCTTTGAGCTCGTTTCGGACACAGCACACGTCCAAAGGGGTCAAAGGAAGGAAATCATCCAAGAAGGGCCGACAAACAATGATTTTCCTAGTATTTTTGGAAGTGCCTCCAGGGTTGTTAGCCAAACTACAACTGGACCGACTTTCCAACATCCAACTAGGATCATCACCCAAACCACAAATGGAGCCACTTTCCAACCTCCACCCGGAGTAATCCAACAAACACCCCCACCGGTGCAGACACCAAGCCATGGAGCTGGCCCCTCAGCTCCATCGGAACAAGCACAGCTGAATTTTTCTGCACTCTTAGGGCTACCAGAAGGAAAAACTCTGGCTTCCTGGTATGCCGAACAAATGGCGTCCATAAATCTTGTTTATACACAACTCAGCGCGCAACAAGCTTTGCTCCAAGCACAAGCCAACCAGTCTGCATTTGTTACCCCGCCGCAAAGGTCTCTGAGCATGCACACAACTCAGCAGACCAACGCATGGAACTTACGCCCAGAAAAAGGACCTGTGCCAAACATCAGAAAACCAAGTGCGCAAGACACGCGCGACACCTACGGCGAAACGGAAAGCAACTATGTGCAGTATTCTCATCCACCAAGAAAGCCAGTAAAAATTCGTTTAGGTCCGCGCAACATAAACGACGAGCTTGATAATTATAAAGAGGAAGACGACGAGACATACAAAGAAAGCACAGTGTTCAGCAGACTGCCGCCAGAACATGAAGCATACAAGCCTCACAAGCGCGCAGGTTATAACCCAAAAGCAGAGCATGATTACACCTTAAGCTATCGTCCAGACGACATGGCTGAAAATTCGAAATTCATCAGAGAGTTTGCCACAGCCGCTATCGACAAAACGAAACTGCCACACAACGTCGGCAAATACAACGGCTTGACAGACCCGGATGATCACCTCCAAGTTTTTAATGGTGCTGGAGCAACAGGTGGATGGAACTTACCGACATGGTGCCATCTCTTCGCTCAAACCTTCGTCGGCGCAGCGCGCGTTTGGTTTGACAGCCTACCAGCAGGAAAAATCAAGTTATGGGTCGATTTCCGAGAGAAGTTCCTTGCACACTTCTCTCAGCAACGTAGACACACCAGAGACCCAGCTGATTGTTTAAATATATGGCACAGAGACCACGAGAGTGTGGAAGACTTCATCACTAGATACAACAAAGAATGTCTGGAAATAGGAGATGTAGGCGAAAAGATGATGCGCGCACACTTCATGAGGGCAGTCAAGTGCGATGATCTAATCAAACGTGTAAAGGGAAGAGACGGAGGACCCAAAGATTGGGAAACCTTCATTGAAGCAGCCAAAACCATCACGTAAACAGACAAACAGTTGACCGGTGATGACCACCGTCAACGCGGGTATAACCACAATGACCGGAACAACAAAAGGGCAGAGGCCAACCATGGAAAGCGTCCGGTCACAGAGAGAGAAGCCCAGCAAGGGAGGATGCGCGCCACACAATCAATCAGATAGCCCACCGGAAAGAGGTAAAAAGAGAAAACAGGGAGAAACAGTGGACACCACTAACAAAGACCCCTTCCGAGGTCTTGGCCACTGAAAATCACCAGTTCAAACCACCCTTACAAATGCGAAACAAGAGGGGTCAAGATCCCAATCTTTTCTGCGAATTTCACAAAGACACGGGTCACTTAACTGACGACTGTTTCAGTTTAAAGCAAGAAATAGAAAGGGCCTTAAGAGATGGAAAACTCACTCATTTGGTAAAGGGCGGAAAGATCGACTACCGCCAAATACAAAGAAGAGAAGAAGGACCAGATAACAAAAAACTCCGGAAATTAGAAACCCACATGATTCAAGGAGGTCAGCGAAGGCCAAAGAAAAACTACAACAAGCGCACACAAGACGACTCGTGGCGCGAAAGGCAGGTTGTTTTTCCTATTGTAAGAGGAGGCCCAAGAGAAAGAAGACCCATAGTCATCTCGGGCGTGATTGGACACTACCAAACCGATTACATTTTCATTGACCCAGGGAGCACCGCGGATATCATATATGAACAATGTTTCAATCAATTCGATCAGGAGGATAAGGCGCGCTTAGAACCAGTTGATTACCCACTCACTGGTTTCTGCAATGAAGCCGTTTTCCCCTCGGACAGATATCGTTCCCGGTGTTACTCTCGGATGGAAGGAATTCAAGAACAGAAGATGTTACATTCATGGTACTACCCGCACATTCAAGACATGACATCCTCCTGGGAAGAGAGTCTCAAGGAGACTTCAGTATGATTTGCTCCAGTCCACATTCAGCTGTGGGATTCCCAACAGAAACGGGGGTAGCAATAATATACGCAAGCAAAGAAGTCTTAGCAACAGATGAACTCAGACCTGCAAAGGCAAGTAAACCAGCACCACGCGCGGAAGCAGAAAAATGGGTGTTAAACAGCGCATACCCAGAACAGACAGTTACCTTAGGACCTGCAATGTCCGGTCTAACGCGCGCGGCGCTAAAAAAACTGCTGTTCCAAAACATGGATGTGTTCGCCTGGACACCAGCGGACATGGTGGGTGTTCCACGGCACATAGCTGAACATCGACTAAACGTCTCAGAAGAAGCAAAGCTGGTGGTACATGCCAAGCGCCACTTAGGAGACATAAAACACGATGCTATGAAAGAGCAGGTGATGGAGCTGTTAAATGCGGGAATCATCAGAGAAGTCAGATAGCAAACATGGGTGGCGAGCCCAGTAATGGTACAGAAGCCAAATGGTAGTTGGAGAATGTGTGTAGATTACAAGGATCTAAACAAGGCATGTCCGCGCGACTGTTACGCACTACCAGACATCGATGAAAAGATTGATTCGCTAGCAACATTCCGGTGGAAGTGTTTCCTTGACTGTTACAAGGGGTACCACCAGGTACAGATGGCCGTGCAAGATGAAGACAAAACCGCATTCCGCACGCCGACAGGGCTATACTGCTACACCAAGATGCCTTTCGGGTTAAAGAATGCGGGCGCGACCTATCAGAGGCTGATGAATGAAACATTCCACGATGCTATCGGCAAGTACATCGAAGTGTATATGGATGACCTAGTCATTATGAGCAAAGAAGAGAATACAATGCTGATGAACATCCAAAAAACGTTTGACACCTTGCGCGGAGTAAGTATCAAGCTAAACCCAGCGAAATGCTCTTTCGGCATGGAAGAGAGAAAATTCCTGGGTTTCATCGTCACAAAAGATGGCTTCAAAGTAAGTCCTGATAAGATACAAGCAATCGAACGCATGCCTTCACCTTCGACGATCAAGGAGATGCAAAAATTGGCAGGGCGGTTGGCAGCACTTAACCGTTTCCTGGCCAATCACGCAGCTAAATCTTTCCCGTTTATCAAAACACTCCGCAACTGCACGAAGAAAAGCCAATTTCAGTGGACCCCGGAAGCCGAAAGCGCATTCCGCGAAATGAAAGATTGCCTCATCAGGTTACCAACATTAACTGCACCAGTCAAGGGAGAACCCTTGGTGCTATACTTGTCAGCCTCCGACAGAGCAGTAGGAGCAGTGTTACTTGTTGATCGACAAGGTATCCAAACACCAGTTTACTACGTGTCACGAACCTTGACCGACCCAGAAACCCGGTATGCCATCATGGAGAAACTAGTACTCGCATTGATCCATGCATCAAGACGGCTACGCAGATACTTTGCCAACCACGTCATTCACGTGTTAACAAACTACAATATTGGCAATATCCTCGCAAGGCCAGAGATTTCAGGAAGACTAGCAAAGTGGGCGATAGAACTCGGTGGCCATAATGTGGTTTTCAGGCCAAGACCAGCAATCAAGGGCCAAGTGCTAGCAGACTTCATGACAGAAGGGCCTGACGACAAGGATCGGGAATGTAAAGCAATGGAAAAAGCCGAAAAACAGCAAGTAGAAGAACCGTGGTTGTTATACACAGACGGCGCGTCTAACGAAGACGGCGCAGGCGCAGGGCTTCGGCTGGTGAGCCCTGACAAACATGAATTCACCTACGCCATACGTTTGGATTTCAAGAGCACGAACAATGAAGCCGAATATGAAGCTTTCCTTGCTGGCTTAAGACTCGCAATCAAAATGGGAGTTAGACACATCGAAGCACATGTGGACTCCATGTTAGTGGCCGGGCAAATCAACGGGCAATACGAAGCCAAGGGAGATGTAATGGCGCTCTACCTGAGTCAAGCAAAGACGTTGCTACAAACCTTCTATTCCTACAAGGTGCACCACATTAATAGAAGCGAGAATAAACCAGCAGACGCGCTGAGTAAACTCGCATCTACAAGTTTTCAACACCTGGCAAAGGATGTGCGCATAGAAGTTTTGAGCAACCCATCAGTGCCATTAAGAGAAGTAAGCGTTGTTCAAGTAGGAACAACGTCATGGATGACTCCGATAATAGCATACCTTCAATCTGGGATACTCCCAGAGAACAAAGCTGAAGCGAGAAAAATCCAGTACAAGGCTGAACATTATCGGATGGCTGATGGAATTTTATACCGAAAGTCATACCTTGGGCCACTGTTACGATGCGTCAACCCCGAAGACGCAAACTATCTGATCAGAGAAGTGCATGAAGGAATTTGTGGTATACATGTCGGGCCAAGAATGGTGGTGGCAAAGGTGATGAATGCTGGGTACTACTGGCCCGGGATGCATTTAGACGCAGTAAAAGAATTGAGGAAATGCAGTGGATGCCAAAGACACACCCCCAAAACGATGCGCCCTAAGAATGAATTGGTACCAGTCACAACGGCGTGGCCTTTTCAGCAGTGGGGAATAGATATGGTCGGCCCTTTCCCCGAAGCCCCAGGTGTTGTCAAATTCATAATAGTCGCAGTCGACTATTTTACAAAATGGGTAGAAGCAAAGGCACTTGCATCCACCACATCCACTGTCGTCAAAAGATTCATATGGGAACAAATCATATGCCGTTTCGGACTACCACTCAGGATCATCACAGACAACGGAACGAACTTTGCCGCAGAAGGTCTTCAGCAGTGGTTTAAAGAATTACACATTGAGCACACCTTCTCCTTGGTTGCGCACCCGCAGGGGAATGGTTAAGTGGAAGCCGTCAACAAGAGTATCGTCGACGGAATCAAGGCAAGATTGGGAGACAAAAGAAGAGGTTGGGTTGATGAACTGACCAGCATATTATGGGCCCATAGAACAATGCCGAAAACAAGCAAACGGGGAGACACCGTTTAGCTTAGTTTACGGATCCGAGGCTGTGATACCAGCAGAGATCGGGCTGCCATCGCCAAGAATGCTTTCCATGAACGTGATCAACAACGAGGAAGAGCGGAGGTTAGACCTTGATCTCCTAGAAGAAAGGAGAGAGATGGCGGCGATAAATGAAGCAAAGTACAAGACAAAACTGGAGAAATATTACAACTCCAAAGTCCGCATCTGCACCTTCAATCCAGGAGATTACGTCCTAAGGGACAATGAGGCGTCTAACGCCGAAAAACCGGGAAAGCTAGCCCCCAAGTGGGAGGGGCCTTATGTAGTAGATGCGGTACTCGGAAAAGGGGCATACAAGTTACGCACCCTAGACGACAAAGAAGTTCCAAGAACCTGGAACGCCCAACAGTTAAGAAGATGCTACATGTAAAAGGCCGAAGTTTTTTATGTACTTGTAACGGCCGCGCGCCAACACAAATTAGCATTATCAAAATGTTGTGTGATTTTGCAAAACTTGCATGTCTTTCCACCCCCGAAAACATTTTATAAGAATGTAAAACATTAAAAAGTGGGGGTTTTGAACTCACCTTGCTAGTAGCAGTACGTAGTATTACTTGAAGGTGCGTAACAAGATAGATCGAACCTACTCGTGTCCTACAATATGGAGGGCCTTATTAAGGTCTATGAACTAACCCTAGTGTAAGTGTTGGATCGAGTCACCCAACTAGTTTTTATATGAAAACGTTTATTTGATGTTTGTATGCTTAAGAACGCGTCAGATCATTAGTTGTAATTTTTGATAATATGATATATATATACACACACAAAAACTAATCTCATATCTCATATTAGTATAATATAACTTGTAAAAATTAAATAAAGTTGTCTCAATGGGTTGAAAGTCCTATAAGTATGTGACGTATCGTCATAAATATTTCTTTTAAACTTTTAACGGCAAAATTATTCTTTTTTTATGAAACAATTAGAGAAACCAGGAAATTTTTAGGGTGTAACCGAAAAAGCAAGTTAGTATTCATATAAATATATCCTTACATATAACTAAAATATAAAGTTACGTGATTGTTTTTGTAGTGTAAGTAGTAAAAGCCACAAATGTATATAACCTCATACTTAGATTCGTTCGGGTTATACTTTTACAAGATTGCAGCATATATATATATATTTTTTTAAATAACATATGTATATCTGTGTCATGCTTTACCCATACGTAGAACATATATATATAAAGACATTCTTTTGGGCTTTAGACAATACAAATACATGATACTTATATTTTACCAAGAACTATCATGATAACCGTCTTAGTAAATTAGTTAAAATAATTACCAAATATTTAAAGGGTACACTTTTATGCATCCTCGTAAAGCTTATATATAAACATGATATTAGAAGCTTTGAAAAGTAAGGTTAAACCATAAATGTTTTTATACAATAAACCTTCTACTGAAACCTTAAAGAAACTACCATTGTTTATACATATAAGCAAAATTTTATTTGTTTGTAGGGTATTAAATAAGGTTTTGATATCAAATATATATGTGTGTGAAATTGTATGTGTGTATGTAATAGAATATACATACATGTGTGTAGAATTTTTGTAGGCAATGCTTTAGTTTTGTGACGAAATTTTTAAACTATGTAAAAAAAAATACAAGTTGGGTGACAAGGGTTGATCCTCAATATAAGACAATTAACTTGTATAAAAGCAACCAAGTTTGGAGGTTCATACCAAATGAAAATAGTGCAAGGCTTGAAACTTGAAGTTGAAATCCTAGCTTGAGTGTGGTATGGTGAGTTCAGCCCACAAGAGGACTGAAAGAGTGAAACAACCATGAGTGTGCTTAGGCCGTGGGGTATGGGGCTTGGGTTGGGGCGTGGGTTGGGGTAAAACGCCCAAGCCACCACCCTGGGTGGGCTTGGGTTGGGGCTTGGCCCCTTTGGGCTTGGCTTTTAAGCCGGGCGTGGGGCGGGGGAGCAAGGTGAGTTGGCGGATTGTGATTGGCCCATTAAAAGTAGCCGTTGGGGGCTACTTTTAAAAAAAAAAATTGTTTTTTCCTTTATAAATACTTATCACATTTAACATTTTTCTCACACAATATCAAACACATAAAACACAATATTGCCATGAGTTCTTCAAGTTATAGTGAATCGTCATCATCATCTGACGATGGTGCGGAAATATTTCTACAAACGATCGTGGCGGTGGTGAAAGCTATCGTGGAAGACGAAGACGATGAGGAAGAGACTCAACAACCTAAACGGAGGAGAAGGTACATTGATCGTGAACGGCACACCGCTAACGATTTGTTGGTAAGCGATTACTTCTCAGCGGAACCTAAGTATGATGAAAAAATGTTTAGGCGTCGTTTTCGTATGAGTAGAAACTTATTTTTAAGAATATCTAGAGATCTTGAGGAGAAATATGTTTGTTTCCAACAAAAACCCGATGTCACCGGGCAATTAGGATTTAGTACGTGGCAAAAGGTCACGGCCGCACTTAGGCAGTTAGCGTACGGCAATAGTTCAGACATTATGGATGACTATTTAAAAATGTCTGCACGTGTAGCTAGAGAAACTCTTCACAACTTTTGTTCGTGTATTCTAGAACTTTATAGGAAAAGATATTTGAGAAAGCCCTCCTTCAGTGACATGCAACAAATATTGGAACATCACGCAGATTATCATGGGCTAGGTAGTTTAGATTGTATGAAATGGCCTTGGGAACTTTGTCCTACCCAATGGCAAGGCGCTCACACAAGTGGATTTCACGGGGTGCCAGCCATCATGCTTGAAGCGGTTGCGTCCCAAGATCTTTGGATATGGCATGCGTTCTTTGGTATGCCAGGTTCACATAATGATATTACCATCATAAACCACTCGCCTCTTTTCAATGATCGGGAAAATGGTATAGGACCCAAAGGAAGTTTCTTTGTAAACGGGATTGAGTACGTGTACGGGTACTACCTAGTTGATGGGATTTACCCAGAGTGGGGGGTTTTCGTAAAATCGTTCACAAGACACGGTACCACAGATCCAAAGAGATTAAAGTTTAACAGGGTCCAGATGGCTGCACGTAATGACGTCGAGCGAGCATTCGGTGTTTTGAAGAAAAGGTGGCGAATATTGGCAATGCCTTGTCGACTATGGGACAAGGACCAGATTGGAAACGTGATGTACACATGTATCATTCTTCACAACATGATTTTGGAGGATGAAGGTAGAGCGGTCGTTACCTACTATGATGACGATGACCCCCAACCAGGTAACGTAACAGACGAAGATAAAGCGGCAAATGAATTTTTAATAAAGTCAAGGGATATACATCAGAACCTTCGAGCTGATTTGGTGGAACATGTTTCAACGATTCCTGGGTTCGAAACCGACGAAGATGACGAACAATGACTGTTTTTTTATTTTGATAATTATTATGTATGTTTATGTATTTAAAAAAAATATATGTATGTTTATTTTTTATTTAGTTATAAATAAAAAAATATATAAAAAAAATGTTGATGTGGCTAGGCCACGCCGCCCAGCCACGCCCAACCCAAGCCCCACCATACCCCTAAAAAACTTGGCTTTGGGTTTGTAATATTCAAGATCCACGTGTCACCAAATGCCCAACCCAAGCCCCACCATACCCCATGGTCTTAGGAGTGTGAGTTTTGAAGGTGTGAGTTTATGCAAGTATTGTAGGTTGGCTTTACCTATAAAATGTTCTAAATAATTCACACATGTGTGCATGTAAGTTTGGGAAACAACACAATGATGATAATGGTGGTGGGTTGGCCGATTTCTATGCTCAAAGGAAAGTCAAGATGGTGTTTTTTTAATAATAAAAAGGATATCCTTGTGCATTTAATGTGATATGAGGTTTCATGCATGTGTATATGGTACAAGAGCAAACAAAATGATGGTATTGTCTTGGGAATAGGAGATGGAGTGTCAAGTATGGTTTGGTTAGTTTAAAATATTAGATATGGTTGATACTATGTGGGAATTTATATAACATTAAAATGAAAGGTCGGTGGTAATAAGACAAAGCATCCACCAAATTACAAAACTGCCCCTTCTCTTTTACTATACACGTTCCAGTCTTCCACTTCTTTTCTTATCTAGGGTTTCGAATTAAACCCCCAAATTTGGATCTCAACCTGGTGCCATTAGGGCTCTTGATCATGTGCATCTATCATATCTTCCTTGTCTACAGATACCTCACGTGTCCCCATCTCACTTCGATCGGCTATGAAATCATAACAAGAAGGCCTGGGTCGAAAAAATGCTTCTGGTAAACCTTTAACCAAGCACAACCCCTTCACCGGAAAACTTTGACCCGCCGTCGTCGGAATCTGCTTCACAATCGCCGGCTTCTTGGAAACCCTAGACCGTCGTTAACCAGTTGTCTTTCATCCCCAACTTATTCTCCATCCACGATAACCAAAACCCCCAATTTTTGAACTTCGTTTCAACAAAGCCGCTTGATTGTCACGGACGATGAAGATGACGTGGAAGAGGAGGATCAATCGCGAGAATACGGCGGCGTATGGTGGTCCTCAGTGGCCGGAATGGTGGCATTCATGAGCTGTACGGACGGTGGTTGTGAGGAGGAAGAAACTGATGTTTATGCAGGTGAAGATGATGAAGATACAGAGATGAGGGTTGGTGATGGTATAATTTATAAGTTTTTTATTTTGTTTTTGTTTTATTTATAATATATTTTAATTAGATTGGTAAAAAGACCAAAGTCGTAGCCTGTGCCGTCGGCGAATCTTCAACAGGGATCGGATCCATCTTTGCCGATGAAAATCCGATCAGACAAGTGGTGTCTGATGGTCTACGGGAAGTTGAGACCGCTCTACGTTGATGGTTATGTGCTCCTTGATCGTTCTTTCTTACTTACAATATTTGTATTTCTTATCTTCTTTCATCTTTTGTTGTTCCTTCGCTGTTTGATTTATGCTTATATCAGTGCTCATTTGGGTTCGTTATTTACATGTTGGAATTTGGCCTCTCTGAGTTGTCTCCATTGTCGGTAAGTTAGGAATTTGTATTATTTTGTTGTTGTCTATTCGGATTTAGTTTTGTTTATGCTTCTTCGTTATTAGGGTTTAGGGCTATTTTTCTATTTGTTAATATTCTTTATTTCGATGAAATCGAGAACGATTACTTTACAAAAGTTGGGTTTTGGATAGTGAATTGAACAATTTTTGTCTTCTGTTTAATATTAGTATATGTTCAATCTACAAACAGAGCATGAATTCATAACGTAAAGGGATGAGTGATAATTAAATTCCCAGGTGGGTAATTGAACTTTGTGTTGTTGGTCAAGAAATAAATGGCGTATCATTCATATTATTATTCCAGCCCATGCTAAAAACACGTGAAGTGTAGTAGTGTGTGTTTTGATAGATTTTTTTGGTGCAAGATAGGTGTGATATTTGTATGAAGGGAAGGTATGTCTAGGACGGGTTGATGGAGGGTGAGCCAAGTATTCAGTGGTGTTAGAAGAATATGTTAAAAAGGTGGTCCTACATAGAAGAGAGGAAGCCATATTAGATCATACACAAACACAAACTAACACTATGCCTTAGTTATGCATGCCTCTTCTGACTCAATTTGTAAATCATTATATTAGAAATATTCTAGATCTAATATCCCATTTTGTTTTTTAATATTGTACTATAAATCATGTCAAATTTAACGGTAGTTTGGTATCTTTAGTTTTGAAGGTTGGTCATTGTCCAACAATGTGTTTGTGAAGTATTTTGCGTCGTAATTTGCATGTTGGAATTTGGCCTTCTCGGTGTCGTCTTCGTTGCAGGTAAGTTAAGTTTTTTGTCTTATGTTGTTGTTCTTCCTTATTGTGTTTACTTTTTTTCCAAGTCGCATCTTTCGTGTGTTTTTAAAGGTTTTTTAAAATTTAGTTTGGACGATAATTTGCAATTTGGTTGTGAACAATGTATAGTGTTCGTATTTTCAATGAAAATTCTGGAGTGTATAAATTTTTTGGTTCACAAGCTTTTTTACTTTGCCAATGCTTTGTTATTAGTTTTGATATTTGCTTTGTTATTTGTTATATGTTTATATTTTAATTTTATTGCTATGCATATCTCTATGCAGTGTCCACATACATTGTGGTTATTCTTTTCTTTTACTGGAAGCTTTCTGAATTAAATGGTAAAAAGGGCAACTTGGGTCCTAAGATGACCAAGATGACATGCGTATGTTTACCAAGTATTTGTGTCCGTTGACTTATTGGTGTCTCATAATGTCGTAGGTAAAGATCCGGAGTTTGTAATATAATGCAATCGACTTTGCTTCATGAAATCTAATGAACACGTAATACATTAAGCTAATCTCATGATCTCACCTTTGCTCGATTTGCTAACAGGTTAGTTACTGTTAATCATGAATCTGCACTGTTTTTCATTAATTAGCACTTAAAAATGGATAGATTGATGTTTGGGTTTTTCTTCTTGAATTATGGAACGAACAGGTACGGGAGGAAGTACCAAAGTAGCGAGGAAATGAAGCACATGTACTCGATTTTCGTTGAAAGTTTGGAGACGATTAGATCGCACAACAAGCGGCTATCCTATACTCTTGGAGTCAATGGTGAGTTCTTTCAACTATGTAATTCTTTCTGCAAGTAGTAAGTTTGTTGCTTTAGTTAGAATTCATGTCCTGCACGGACAAGATAGTCTTGAACCCTAATTTTTCTTAACAAAAATATCTTATGGGTAAAACCGTAACGAAATCACAAACTGATGTTGCCGCCGCAACGCGCGGCACGGGTAACAACCTAGTTTGGAAGAAAATCAAACACCTGGTCTTTGTAACATCAAATCAAAGTAAGGGTTTTAGTTATTAAATATATATATTTAGAATGCTAGTCTACATGTATTATGAAAAAGTTGGTGATTTTGGTGGCTTGAAGTACTTCTAGTCGTAGAAGTGAAAGAAAAGAAAGTGAGTTGGTGGTTGATCTATTAAATGCTATCAAGAACTAGTATATTTAATTGAATTGGCTTGATAAGTCTTAGTTATTTTAGTTTTCTAGAAAATGACTAATGTCTATATCTAGATATGTATGTGTGAGTCGAATATATACATGTATAAATATATACACACACGTATGCATGTACGAGAGTGTATGAGTTGTAAACAGATAATACATAATTACATGCCTCAATAACAATAAGGTTTATTATTTAGAAAAAATGATAATAACCATAGAGAAAATAAAATATCATGACGTAGATTTTATTGTTTGTTGATATTAAGGCTAGTCAAGCTGAGACAAATTTTTATTACCAAGATTCGTGTTTGTTCAGCAAGTCACATACAAGTGGGTTTCATATTGGCTATGTAAGATGGCCGTTCATGTATTGTTCTAATCACATGTAACGCCCTGCTACTTCATACTTTCCATATTTAGAAGGTCCTGCTTGTATTTCTATTTTTGGAAGCTTTGTGTTCTTGTAATCGTTCTTTCTCTGTAATTGTTGTAAAATCCGAGACTTGGATCATAAATAAAACTCGTATTTTGTTAAATTCATGTTGCACATACTTTATACATGCTCATACATTCAATTTCGTGAAACAATTGATGCTTATTCGTAATTCTTGTAAACATGTGCCTTATATGCTAAATTTGCGCAAATTCGATACTTATTCTCGACATTCATACTTGTTTATACTCTTTTTATATTAGCTTCATGATATAATTACATTACAAACCTTTAAATATGTTTCTCATACTTAAAACACATTGAAAACAACTTAAAACATCAATAAACCAAAGTCTAGGGGTCAAAAGTGGAAAAAAATCCAACTTTTTCTCGGCTGCATGGCGTCGCCACCCGCGACGGGTGGAGGAGAATTCCTCCATGGGCCGCCACAGCCTCTAATCCGTAGAATTGAGTTCAGCTCGTTTCCTTGGCGGGATTTCTTGGTTTATTTGAAGTTTAATTTTAGCATTAAATACACATCTAACCCAACCCTAATCACTTCCCTATAAGACTTGTTACGATTCTAATGAGTATATTACTCATGAAAACATTAACCCTTGAGGTTTCATAGTGTCAAGAACAAGTACTTGGTGTTAAAGGATGATTACTTTCGAATACATATATTCTTGTGTTTTAACTTCCTAAATCCCTAAATCTTCCGAATTCCCAAACTCACACACCTATGTTTCCTTTGTGTAGAAGGACTTGGTGTTCCAACCTCCTAATCAACCAACTCACTCGCGGATTCAAGTAGAAGACTTGCAAAACCGTGAGTATACTCGCAACCCACCTTTTTTTTATGTTTACCACTTTTTGGGGTGTAACATGTTACCTTATTAAAACACACTTAAACTTATTCTTTATGCAATGCACGAAAACAATCCTTATACATGAATACTATGTTGTGATACTTGATGCTTATACGTGGACCATACTTATGTGATATGTTTTAGTCATTAGCTTTCACGAGCCTCCATTTGACATGTATAGCGCTATAGGAGTAACGCACCGCCCGTAGACTAGTGGTCATGTTGAATTATATCATTTTACGTAAACAGAGGGTTGACTAGGAATATTGCATGCCATGTTAGGTTGATCTTGTATAAACTAAGTTGCCATGTGGATTCGTTTTTAAACTTTTATACTTATACTTATTCATAAACTTGTATACTCGCCTTTGCTTTTGCATTGAATTGTATTTTAAACATGTTACAGGTTGAGGATTGATGATGCTATGAAAATGGACTAGCAAAGACGCCTAGATACTCACTTAGACGTTTAGGTTTAAAGTGTTGTATCAATTTTGTTATTATCATATTTGAACAATGTTGTTATTTGAGTTTCTTGTAATATTTGACTATTTTGCTATGAAATGAAATCAGATGAATTTAATATTGTCACAAATAGTGTTATGAAGTCTCTTGCAATCTTGAACAAGTCCCACTCTGATGATTCCGCCATTGGTTGGGGTGTGACATCACACAAAAGTATGTAAATTGTAAATCTAGTTCATGCGAACTAAGTAATTTATGACATCGAATAACGTTTCGGTTGTCGTTTTTAATATGATTTTTGATCCGATTTTGACTACAAATATTAGAATTCGATTACGAAGCTAAATTGATCATAATATTTCAGTTTTTAAGGTAATACATGAGTATGATGCTTCCGTTTCGTTGCCAGTGCGTTCCTGCATTCGCGTTTTCATTCACATTTGCGCTTTGTGACATTCGAAAGCATGTTATTTCCACCAAACCACATTCACATGTATAAGTTATACGTCTAAACTTTGTATTTGTCGGCGTTGTCGGTATTTTTTCCGGTGTCAGTTCGTTACCGTTTATTGTTCAAGAGTTTTTTCGCAAATCATCATTCGCGTATTGTAAAGCCAGTTCGTTGTTCCTAGACACTCCAAAGGCCTATTTAGGTTAATTTGTGTCTTGAACACTATTTATTATCGCCTTAAACACTTGCTAGTTGCGTAATTAGAAGCCGTTAATTACCGGTTGTCACATTCCGAATAATGCGTGCTATATCCATAAGTCATATGATGCAACTGTTTCTAAAATAATTGTTGGTTTACCTCTTCTACCTGCATATTGCCCAGCCTAAGCGGTGGTACAATTTTTCTATTCCTAGTGCATATAGTCAATGATGCCTACCATTCATGGGAATCCATGTTTCCCCCAACATGGAGTAGTCTTTCTAAATCACCAATATTTGGCCCTATAAGGTACTTTTGACCGAAGCATGAAATAACACCTTCTATGAACTTTATAAGAGAGACCCTTGTTACAGTTTCACTCAATCTCAAATATTCATCATGTGCATCCACTAATGTCGCATACGCTAACACCCACATAACTCCAGTACACTTTTACAATGGTGAAAGACCTTGTATACCTATGGCATCACGTCTTTGTTGAAAATATTTTCCATTGGCCGTAATAACAAGCACTATACGTAGGAATACTGGTTTTTGCATTCGAAATCTACTTCGAAAGGTTGCTTTATCATACGTTGGGTTATCAACAACGTAGTCTTGCATCAAACGTGCCTCACCTTGCTCACGTTTCCGATTGCAATACCTCTTTCTTGCACGAGGTCGATCTCTTATGATCATCTTAGGCACACTTATGCGTAATTCAATCATGATGTCCTTAAATTGACGATTTGATTGAATAATTGATTCATGCCATGCATTAAAATCATTCGAGTCCAATGAATCGGAACTCGAACTCTCTGACAAGCTTTCACTATATTACATTTTTAAAACATATGGAATTAAAAAGTTTTGTTGGATGATGTAACGCCCCAAAACTCGAATTTATAATTTGATAGTACGCTTTCTTATGTGGGGTGTGAAATGTACTAATTAAGTTATTTAACTTAGTTAAATACATAAGGATTAAGTATAAATGAATGGTGGTGTTGGTTGTAAATAACCAAATGTCGCAACCCTCGACCCCTACCCCAGGAGAGGGAGCCGTGGACACGAGCCGGTGGTATCGGTGTTTATTAATTTGGCAGCGGAAATGAGACATTAGGACCGCAGTTAGGAAATATTATCAGGGTTTCAAAACACCAAACTTTTTATAATAAATAAATGGGATAAAACCCAAGTTTCATTGATAATACATTGTTAGGGATAAACCCTAATTATTGAAAACATAAACTCCATTTTATTTAGGTAATTTTTATAGCCACTTCTTTAAGACTTCAGTGCTCTCCAGCTGGCTTCTATTAGCTTCACATTAAGTTACCTGAAACGCGTTTTAAAAAACATTTTATCAGCAAGAAATACTGGCGAGTGCATCCCAGTTTAATCAAAATAATCTTTTATAACTTTACAGTATTGAGAGTGATTACAATGTTTATATCTACCAATATTCTCATTCAATATTTGTCATGTTCACAGTTCCATGACTGTGGTCATGTTACTCATTGGCTAACTCGTTGTCCAATAGTAACGGATTACAAGTAATGTATACAAAACCCCACATACCGGCATCAATTGTAGAATACATAGACTCAATCACTGTTTAGTATAATTGAAAACATTAAGGTTTTGGTAAAACAGTTTGGTAGAAAAAGAGAATGCCTCACATTGTTGACTTAGGTGTTTCTACAGCTTCCTGGTGGTGTTCCTGATTAATATCTATTAAAATCAAACAATGCACACGTGTTAGTAAGATAACCCAAATCACATTATCCATACAACCGAGACAGAACTCCAACGAACTGAGTCAGGCAGAGCCTTGACATACGTTATGGAGCCCTAGATCAATCGGGTAGGGTAACAAATACGTGATCGGGGGTTAAAATACTTACAACGAGGCAGAGCTTCGTGTTTTAGGGGTATTATATCGAGCTGGCAGTTGTAGCTGATAGGCTACTGGTCCTATTCTTTTAATAATCTCAAAAGGTCCAACATACCTTGGGCTTAGCTTTCCTCTTTTAACTAATCTGACAATTCCTTTCCATGGAGAAACTTTTAATAATACCTTATCTCTAACTTGAAATTCTAATGGCTTTCGTCTGTTATCTGCATAACTCTTTTGACAATCTCGTGCTGCTTTTAGTCTTTCCTTGACTTGAATAATCTTATCCGTTATTTCTTGTACTATTTCTGGTCCAGATAGTTGCTTTTCTCCAATTTCTGCCCAACAGACTGGGGTTTGGCACTTTTGTCCATAAAGTGCTTCAAACGGTGCAGCATTGATACTGGTATGATAACTGTTGTTGTAGGAAAATTCTATTAATGGTAAAAGATTGTCCCAATTTCCTCCAAAGTCAATTGTACAGGCTCTAAGCATATCTTCCACTGTCTGAATTATCCTTTCGCTTTGTCCGTCCGTTTGAGGATGATAAGTTGTGCTTAGATTTAACCTGATTCCCATTGCTTTTTGGAAACTATCCAAAAACGTGATAGTTTAAAAAGCTAACTTTATAGAAATCAATGTTTTTCCCCTTGCAAGCAATCCATTTCAGGGGGGCTCGTAGCCTGTTGAAGCGGTGGGTGAGAGTGATGAAAACTATGTTTACTATGTTGTTAAAGAGGATCCCGATAACATAGTGGGTTATTTTGAAGTAGATACGGAGAAGTTTAGGGTATGTGTTAAGGATGACACGGTTGAGGATGCAAGAAATCTGAATGTTAATTTTGACTTTATGCAGGAAGATATAACCTGTGATGTAGATCATTTTAGTGACAACGATGACAGTTGCACAATTTTGGAAAATGTTGCTAAGAAAATAAGGAAAAAGAAAAGAAAAATCTGTTGAGCATGGTGAGTTATTGTTGCCCTTTTACGTTAGTTAGTTGATTGTATACAAATAAAAAGCTTAATCAAAAGGTTAAGGATTATGCTGTTAGGAGTAGGAGGCAATTTTGCATATTGAAAAAGGAGCATTTAAGGTACAAGATTGTGTGTTTGGGTACAAATCTGAGTTTAGTTTCAAGTGCAATAGGTGAGGGACAAATTTGGAATTATAGGAGTCTAGGGTTAAGACATAATAAAAGACACATAAAACCACTTGCCTATGCTCAATTCAGATCTTAAGGAAAACAAGGGCATACTCTTGGTTTGTGAAAACCACTACCTAACCACAAGGAAACAGGATTATACACCATGAGTGTTATGGCCAAGGAGAGCCAACCGATGATAGAATCGAACACAGAGATGCCTTTGGTAGTTATTCAAGACATAATTACAAAGAAGCATCAGATAAATGTTTCAATTCAGAAGGTGTTTAGGGTCAAGAGGATTGCTACAACACGAATAGATGGAGACTATAGAGAACAATATAGCTTACTAAGGTCTTACTATGAAGAACTTCTCAAATCAAACCTCGGTAGTACAATCAAGATTGATATTGTGCCCTGCTCTAACTCTATAGCCCTACCAGACAGTTTAGAAGATGTTATTTTTATTTTGCATCAATGATGATAGGTTTAAAGGCAACTGGAAGGAAAATCCTGGGTCTATATGGTTGTTTCATGAAAGGTCCGTTTCCTAGACAGAGTCTTACAAATATTGGGATTAATGGTAAAAATGGTATTTATCAAGTAACTTATGCTTTAGTTGAGGCTGAAACTATAAAATATTGGGAATGGTTTTTAGGGTTGCTAAGGGACGATCTTGACTTACCTATTTACATCAACTTCACTTTCATTTCAGACATGCAAAAGGTAACATAAGTATCCATTTTAATCTAGCATTCTTAGTTTGATGTTAACAGTTCCTTTAGTGTTATGTAGGGTCTTGTGCTAGCTTTGTCATAGGTTTTCCCCCGTGCAGAGCACCGGTACTGTTAAGGCATATACATGAAAACATGAAGAAACAATGGCGTGGTGACTTGTATAAAAACATGTTATGGGGAGTGGCATGTAAGACCTCTGTGCCATATTGGGAAAATGCTATAGAAGATGTGAGAAAATCAAAACAGATCCCACCAAATAGTTGGTGTCATGCTCACTTCACCGGGAGGGCTGAGTATGACATACTCAACATCCGTGAGGTAGCAGTTAATTAGAGCAAGAGACAAACCTATAATTACCTGCTTAGAGTTCATAAGAGTTTGCATGACCAAACGAATTGTCAACGTCAAGAAAATTATCGCTAAAGCTATTGGTCCACGAACTCCACATGCTACAGAGGTGTTCAACAAGATAAAGGAAGAAGGGTCTCAGTTGAATGTGTTAATGGTTGATGCTAAGCATTACCAGGTTAACAATACAAGATCTCAGTGTTTGGTTGATATGAAGGAGAAAACATGTACTTGTAAGAAATGAGATCTGACGGGAATGCCATGTAAGCATGTAGTTGCTGCTATATGGGACATGTATAGAAATGATATTAGGGATGGTCTTCCCGAAGAGTGGGTGTCAAAAGTCTATTGGTTAGATACTGGGAAAAAGGTTTATGAGAATGTCATTAAACCAATCGACGTGCCAGACAACTAGAGACCCTCTTGATGATCAACAACACCGACTCCTCCAAAACATCACAAACAAGTAACTTTGGATGCACTAGCAACAATGTGATAACATTATATTGATTTTAATGCAATTGTTTTAGGTTAGTAGGCCCAAGAAGAAAAGAAAGAAGCCATTTGGTGAGGCTGAAGTTGAAGCAGATTTTGCAACTGGTGGGAAGATGACCCGTAAGGGCACCACATCCACATGTAGCAAGTGTGGTAACCAGGGTCACAACATGAGAAGCTGTAAGGGACAAGGTGGGAGCGATGGTCATCTGTCATAGAATGCTACACAGTGTGCACCCGAGCCAAGTCAGAGTCATTAGTGTAGTGCAATGCAAATGGTTTCATGATGTGGGTTAAGATTGTTAAGACAACTTGATGTTGGATGTATGAATGTTAACTTGGTTGTAACTTTGGAGACAATTTACTCTTGTTTGGTTTAAGACATTTTCTGTATGCAAACTTGTAGGCACTTTGACTTTCGATGGTTTGACTAGTTTATGTATGTGTATGTTTTAGCTGGTTGGTTTCTACAATTAATTATGCATGCACATAGCTTGAATACTAATTGTCAAACAGGAAAACGGATTGCAAGCAAGGTTTGACCATAAGCGGTCATCATACAAGTAGAGTGCAGGAACAACATACACATATTAAAAACCATGCTGATCATCATAATTCAGTTTCATTGATTTCAAAGTCAAAGTACACACAAAGTATCTAGTCAAACAACACAAACAACTAAACTGATACAATGTGCATAAACTACAACTAGTTTACAAATTTATTTTCAATGAGCATCGTCATTTGATTATTCAAAATCAGAAGAATGCTCCCCTGGATATGGGTCAAAGTACCAATCATCATATGGGTCACTCGTATAGTCCCATGCCATGGCCAATACTTCTGGGTCATAGTCCTTCGGTTCCATCTTATAGTCTTCACTACGAATAACATCCCTTTTCCTTTCCAACATTTGCATCATCTGCTTTCAACACTTCTATGACACTGCCATAGTCATCATACCATTCCTTATATGCATACGTCACCTCGGAAAAGTTATCGTCTTCGACGTCTTCATTTCCAACATCTTCAACTTCATTATGGTGGCAAACAGGCTAACATAATACACAAAAACACAAAAACCATCATAACAGTCAAATACAACGTAATGAGCATAATCAAAACAATTTGAATAACAACAAACAACTACCATTACATATCCGCTCTTTACCAAATTACAATGTCAACATTATAGTCACATAGATCAACTACAAGTAAGGTTTCTCAACCTGTTACATCACTCTACTTAAACACATAGTAAACAAAGAACGCCTAATTGAACATCGCCAACGTTTTCAAAACCATAACCCCCTTAGCTTTCTTCATGGCCATTTCGTCTTTCTTTTCGATCAACCACAACAATGTGGGGATTACCTTGTCACACCCAAGACAAGTGACTTTATCATCCCACCGTCTGAATCCACAACCTCCCAACTGTTAACCTAAACAAGTTATTTTACCACTTTCCAAATCTAAACCATTAACACCGTTCGTTACCGCAAAACCTAAAACCACATCAAACATTAACCTAATACGAATTCACAAAAAGGATCACAACATAAGTAGCGACGATTTGCCTTTTTCGATGAAGTGGCGTATAAGTTCTGCGACATTGATCTTTGTGACATTGTTGAAGTGGAGGTGGGGGATCAATCTCGTGAGTTGATCTTTCTTGATTCCCATTCGCTTTGAAGAAGAACAACAAGAGAACAAAGAAGAATTAGATTTCTAGGGCTTTTAGTTTTGATTAAATTTTGTTAACAATGGCAATTTTGACATTTCACACAAAACAAATGGTCACAATGAGTCAAATTAATAGAAGTTAGTCTCAAAGGCGTAACGTGTAACACTTCTGCAAGAACAAGGACTCATCAAGCAAAATTTTAAAAAATAAGACTCAACGTCACACCGATCCTCTTTAAAAAAAATCGTTTCAAATCAAAAATTTAACCACGTTAAAAAGACAAATGTCCAATTCTACCCTTCACTTTTCATAACATTTACCCTAACCCACCACGACCCCTACAAACAAACAGTTATACACACACTCAACAGCCGCCATATTCAAAAACCCTAACGCCACTGCCGCATCTTCAATTCTTGACCACCGTTAACAATGGCGGAACCGGCGGCAACCGTCCCAGTCGACAACGCTACCTCGATACCGGAGGAACCAGAAACTTTAAGCAAGAAGTAACTTCTCATATTCGATAACTATCATGTATCAAACGCGATTAACAGGATTCTACGGTTTAATTCGTTCGATTTTCATGCAGTGCTCGTAAGAAGGAGCTGAAGAACAAGCAGAAGGAAGAAGAACGGCGTCGTAAGGAAGAGGAGAAGGACAAAAAGGTGCAATTAGGTTTTGAAGATTTTTTCGTTTTTTGTTTGATGGATTGTGTTGTGATATATATTTGTTATTTGAGTGATTAGAACGTTATTGATTGTGTGAATGTTAGGATTATGAGCTCGGTTCCGAAAAATCGCCAAAATTGAGTACCTGTACTCTATTTGAAGGTAAAAATTGGTAAAACACCGGTACAATACTCAAGCGGTTTCGAACCGGAAGTACTGATCTTGGAAACGTCAAAAAGTGGGTACCGAATTGGTACCAAAAATGATTCGGTACGGTAAAGTCGGTGCCGGATCGGTTTCAGGATTTGGTACCATTCGCTCATCCCTAGTTAGGAACCTAATTATATTGTTGAAGTTTAGAACTAGGGATGTTCATCGGGTTGGATGTCGGTTTGTTTGGTTTTCTATTCTTTTTTTTGGCTCTATTTGAAAACCGAATGGGCTCAAGTTAGAAATGTGTCTAACCGAATTTTAAACGAACTAAACTGATTTCTTTCGTTTATTTGGTTCAGTTTTCCAATTAAACCAGGTGTAATTCGATTGAATTTGGTTTGGTTATTCGAATAAGCAATATTAATGGAACCGACTAGTGATCTAAAAGCCAAATTCACGATTCGGATATGTTTGGGAACCGAACCGAAAGCTGAATTCATAATTCGGTTCGTTTTTTCGGTTATGGATATGGTTTGGTTTTTAGGTTTTATTGGTTCGTTTTTTTTTGCACACATCTACTTAGACCACAGTCTAAAAGTTTGATTATTGTGGATATTAGATTAGTTCTAAAGCTGATTAACGGATGTGCACATCCCTACTTAGAACACAGTCTAAATGTTTGATTATCGTGGTCCGTGGATATTAGGATACAACAATTGGGGTTTAGGATCATGTGAAGTTAACTATCTTGATTCACTATATTCGTAACTTTGATTCAACATTTTATATTTTGCACAAAATTTTGATTCTTAGTTACTTATATGGAAACAGAATTGAACACTAAGGATCTTTACATATAAATTTGCGAATCAAAGTTTCAAATTTAGTAAATCAGATTCTTTTCACACCTCTCACTGTATTTAGCTTTACATTTGATCCTGATAGTAAGGAATTTTAGCATTATAGTCCAATTACAGGATTAATAAAATATCTTGAAGATAATTTATAGAAGTTTAGTATTATAACTTTGATTTTTAATTATAACATGGAATTGGAATCAAACACTAAGGATCATTACATATAAATTTATGAATTAAAGTTTCAAAGTTATGGAATCAAATTCTTTTCACACCTCTCATGGATATTTAGCTTTACATTTGATCCTGATTCTAACAGTAAGTAATGTTAGCATTATAGTCTAATTACAGGATTATTAATATCTTATATATGGTAGGATTTTAGTATTTGAGTTGATTCAGGATACTATCCTATTTCAAGTCTATTTTTACTCAATTGTTGTCCGTCATTTACTCCTTTATAAGATTAAGAGTTTTTTTAACAGGTATTGTGATTGCTCGTCACTCTTAAGCAATGTTTTGAAAACCGGACTAGCCGGGACCGGGAACCGGGGGTCTGGACGGTCTGGTTCACCATATCAGACTCGTTTTGAGTCGAACCGGCCGGTTGGATCGGAAAACCGGGTGGTTGAACCCAATTTTTAGAGCTTGAACCGGATTTTGGTTAAATTTTTTTAAGTTTTACCATATATTTATTTTAATAATATTTACGACATCACCCGGTTATTGCAGCTGATCTGACCGTTATGACCCGTGGACCGGTAAAGAGACCGGTTTAACTTTCGGTCCGGTCCTGAAAACATTGCTCTTAAGAACTACGTTTTAGGATGTTTGGTTTGTCTAAAGATGTTCTGTATTTTAGGATGTTTGGTTTGTCTAAAGATGTTCAGTATTTTATTTTAATTTAGTCAATTTCTTTTCAGTTTTATTTAATTAATTATAGCAGTTTTTCTGCTTTCTTATTTCGATACCGATATACTTTTTTCCAAGAATTTTGATGGCTTGTCACTTTAAGAACTACATATTGCTTTTTTTTTTTCAGGCTGCCACCATGCCAAAGTCAGCAGTCCAGAAGCAGTCTGCTGCAGATGATGAAGACATGGATCCAACGGTATGTTTTTTTGGTTATGTTTATTAAAATTGTGTCAAAATATTCCTTGCATGTCAGTTGGATATCTTGTGCACATATACTTGATTATAATACACGTTTTTTGAATGGTTGCAGCAATATTTTGAGAATCGGCTGAAAACACTTTCTGCTCAAAAGGCAGCAGGAATAAATCCGTATCCTCACAAATTTGAGGTCAAAGTATCCATTCTTGATTATATAGAGAAGTATGACAGTTTAAGTAATGGGGACCATCTGGAGGATGTTGAAGTATCTTTGGCTGGTGAGTATAACTCGATACATGACTACATAAATAGTTTATTACAATCGAAAGTGCTAATAATTGCACATTGTTAGGGAGGTTGATGAACAAACGGTCTTCTTCATCAAAGCTGTTTTTCTATGACTTGCATGGTTCTGGTGGAAAAGTGCAAGTTATGGCTGATGCAAGGTAACTATCTTTCTGTATTTTTATGCAGTTTTTGTTGCGGTGTTTCTTATGATCTACAACCTGCGGAAAGTATACACTTACTGAAACACACCTGTTTTTGCAGGAGATCTGATTTGGACGAAGCTGAATTCTCCAAGTACCATTCTGGTGTGAAACGTGGAGATATTGTTGGTATCGTCGGGTTTCCAGGTGTGCAATTTTTAGTTGAAGCTTTGTTTGTTAATGCTCTTGAGATAGAGTGGGAGATGAAGTATGGTTTTTAAGGTTGATGGGATGTGTTTGCTCTAGGGGTGTGCACGATTTGCTTCGGCTTTAGGGTAAAACCAAAATGTTTAGTTTTCAGTTTTTGAAAACCGCCTGGTTTCAATTTTTTCGTTTTTAGCAATGGTTCAGTTCGGTTTTTGGAACAAATTACGTAAGATTCAAAAGTAAAAAGTATAATCCAAGATTTAAGAATCTTTCTTAGATGTTTACATTTAACTATTTAAGTTAAATATATTTAACCTTTTTAATTTATAGTGTTCACATAAACCTAACCTTCTAATCTAGTTTTATGTTTCTCCAAAGTTTATATTAAGACATTTTCTTTTATAATACTGTGAAAATCTTTTAATTTTTATGTTAAATTTTGTTATTTCTGATAGGCAATGTATAGGCAATGGATTAATAATAGCAAAGAGAAATAAACATGCTAATGTTCTTATTATAAATACTTAACTTTCAAGAATAAAGTTAATAATTCCTAAATAAATATATAACAAACATTAAAATTGACTTTTTAGGTTATTCGGTTCGGTTTTTTAGGTTATTTGGTTCGGTTTTTTAGGTTTATGTACGGTTCGGTTAATATGGTTTATTTGGTTTCGGTTCAGTTTTCTGTTCACCCTTAGTTTGCTCTCATTTAGAGTAAGTCGGTTAAAAACTTATTATTTTTATTTCATACTGTTAGGGTGTCTGATTGTCTGTCTTGTTGCCTATGTTTACTCTATTCTGGTTGTAAGTATTGCTTTATTGTCACCTTAATTTATTCAATAGCTAGATAATTATCGAACTAGTATAGTATTTGTAATCATATATGGCAATCTATTATTTTAAAAAAAAAGTTAAAAATTTTGGAAAAACAAGCACTTGTTTTGATTTTTTACGCGCTACACCTTTACGTCTGCTTTTGCAGCCATACTTGCATTTGATGTTTTATCAGACTTAAATATGTTTACTTTTCTACATGCCTGATTTTTTTTTGTGGCAGGAAAAAGCAAAAGGGGAGAGCTGAGTATATTTCCAAAAACGTTCACAGTCTTATCACATTGTCTTCATATGATGCATAGGCAAAAGCATGTAGCTGGTGCTGATAATTCCAATGTGAAGGTAAACGTTGTTACATTTACTTTTAATTTCGTTTCACTTTTTAAATGAGATGAATATGCATTATTTTTATTTTTTTTTACAGAAAATTGACGCTTGGACTCCAGGAAGTGGTAGAAATCCTGATGCATATATATTAAAAGATCAGGTATTCAATATACATGTTTAGTCCCTCTACTTAAGCTTAGTTGAAGTTGTTTGTATTTTATTTTACACCCTTAACTTTGCTAATATACATGTTTAGTCCCTCTACTTTAATATTTATGATATACATGTTTAGTCCATTTACTTTATAGTTAACTTTGTTTATATACATGTTTTGTCCTTCTACCTTAATTTTTATAAAATACATGTTTAGTTCTCTACTTTAATCCTTTTAGTATTTCGCCCTTTAGTGCTTTTTTTGCTAACGTGACAAACCAAATATACTTACGTCGCAACGCACATCTCACTATTTATTCCACCTACCCATTAACAAGCTGTCCTGCTGTGGCGTCTTTTCTTTTAAACTTTTTTTTCCATTTTTTCTTTTACACCCTTATCTTTGTAAATATACATATTTAGTTCTTCTACTTTAACTTTCCTAATATGCATGTTTAGTCCCTCTACTTTAATAAAGTACTTTTCTTATTATTTAACTTTGTTTATGTACATGTTTAGTCCCTCTACTTTAGCTTTGGTAATATGAATGTTTAGTCCCTCTACTTTTATTCCTTTTAGTATTTTGCCTTTTAGTGTTTTTTTCTTGCTAATGTGACGAACAAACCTGACTACCGGCGCAACGTGCGGGGTAAAATTACTATTACTAGTGTGTATATATAGAGTGAATTGCCAAAATCGTCCCTGAGGTTTGGGCCTGTTTGCCAGTATCATCCAAAACAGCTTTTTTGTACCATATCGCCCTTCACTTTTGGTATTTTTTGCCATTTTCATCCAAACCTGGTTAAAAAGTGTCGTTTAATCAGGGACGATTTTGGCAATCTTCGTTTTTTTTTGCCTTTTCACATAAATATATTTAAAGCAATTACTTTAATTAATATAAAACATATTTATATTGTGGTAGGAAACACGATACCGTCAACGATATCTAGATCTGATGGTAAACTCGGAAGTCAGACATATATTCAAGACTCGGTCAAAGGTCGTATCTTATATCAGACGTTTTCTCGACAGTCGAGGCTTTTTGGAGGTAAACCCATTATTAGTTTAGTTTTCCGTCATTAGTTTCGTACTTTCTTTTCTTTACGCTTATTCATTATTTTTGATCAAAGGTTGAAACTCCGATGATGAACATGATTGCCGGTGGAGCTGCTGCACGCCCGTTTGTGACCCACCACAACGACTTGAACATGACGCTGTATATGCGCATTGCTCCTGAACTTTATCTGAAGGAGCTTGTGGTAGGTGGACTCGAGCGCGTATACGAGATTGGAAAACAGTTTAGAAACGAGGGGATTGATTTGACGCACAATCCCGAGTTCACGACGTGTGAATTTTATATGGCGTTTGCTGACTACAATGACTTGATTGAGCTAACTCAGGAAATGTTGAGTGGTAAGTGTTGATTGTTGGATGTATATTTTGTTGTTTTTTATTAGAGTAAAATGCCATTTTCGTTCCTGAGGTTTGGTCAGTTTTGCGACTATCGTCCAAAGGTTTGTTTTTCCACATGTGGATTCAAAAGGTTTGAAATCTTGCCATTTTCATCCTGCTCGTTAACTCCATCCATTTTTCTCCGTTAAGTCAGGGGTATTTCCGTCTTTTTTTCTAACTTAAAGGGCCGTTCAGTCTTTTTCATTTTATGTATAAAAACCGAATACCCTGAAAAAGACCGAATTGTCCTTTAAGTTAACACAAAAGACGGAAATACCCTTGACTTAACAGAGGAAAATGGCAAGATTTCAAACCTTTTGAATCCATATGCGGAAAAAGAAACCTTTGGACGATAGTCGCAAAACTGATCAAACCTCAGGGACGAAAATGGCACTTTACTCTTTTTATTATTTTGCTTTTCTATTAGTACAATTATATTTGAACCCATATTTGTGCTATTGGCTATGGTCACTAACGCATAATGAACCAGGTATGGTAAAGGAGCTGACAGGTGGCTACAAAATTAAATATCATGCCAACGGGTATGATAACGACCCTATCGAAATTGACTTCACCCCACCTTTCAGGTCATTTTCTTACTAAGATCATTAGTTTGAATTTACTGTGCTATATTTTAACTTACTGTTATCAGTTTCACTAACCCGATCTCGAATATAAATGTTTACAGAAGGTATGACATGATTGAAGAATTGGAGAAGATAGCAAATCTTCGCATACCCAAAGACCTTACGAGTGAAGAAGCCAATAAATATCTTGCTAATGCGTGCGCAAAGTTTGATATCAAATGTCCTCCCCCTCAAACGACAACACGTTTGCTGGATAAAGTAATTGATTCCATCTTTATATAACTTCTAATCCCTCATTGTTAGGCATGTAAATGAACCGAACCGACACGAACAGAGGCATGTTCGTTTTCGTTCATTTAACTTGATTACTTGAACACGAACATTTAATCGAAAACATGTTTTTGTTCATGTTCGTTTATTAAGAAAATGGGCATGTTTGTTTATGTCCGTTTGACAGTTTGTTTAAAACATAAACGAACGTAAACGAACATAAAAAAACAAACAAACTCAAATGAACATAATTTAACAAGCAATAAACAACACAATGTCCTAACATAAACAAACATAAAGTAATTTTTGATAGAAATTAGTGAGTAGTTACGATAAATTCTATTGAAAAACCCATTTTTATTACTAGAAAGCCCAATTACCAATTAGTTATATTTATACAAGTAGCTAAAAAGTTCTTTTTATGGTTAAAATTTATATAAGTATAACTACTTGTGTATTTAGATTGAAACGTTTATAAATGAACAAACATAAACAAAGGTAAATACTCGAACACAAATGGACGTTCGTGAACACAAATGAACGAACAAAACGTGTGTTCATGTTCGTTTGTTTAAATGAATGAACAAAAAATTTTGTTCATGTTAAATAAACAAACTTCCCGCCGAACAAGTTCACGAACAGTTGATGAACGTTCGATTCGTTTACAAACCTACTCATTATACTAGTTTTTATTTTCCAAGATACTTTAATTATGACACTGCGTCACATTCTTGTTCTTGGTGATGGTTTTTACCAAGTTAATGAGAACATCATAATCTTATTCTACACCAAGGATGTGTAATGTTAATAAATTCATTGTGTGCAGCTTGTGGGACACTTTCTGGAGGAGCAATGTGTTAATCCTGCTTTTATAATTAACCATCCTGAGATAATGAGTCCACTTGCAAAATGGCATCGATCCAAACCGGGATTGACTGAACGCTTTGAATTGTTTATCAACAAGCATGAGGTATGTATCTACTTAAATCTACATCATTGATCTAATTATTGGTCTGATGGTTGGGTTATAATAGATAATGTGTTTCTAGCATACCCAACGAGAACCGTTTCCAACCCTTGCCTAAAAAGTTAAATAATTTGACTTGTAACCGCTGTAGTATCCACACCTTTTACACTTTTAACCCCTGTAGTAGTGTAGTTTACTCAATTTACTTCTTAGACCTTAAACTATAATAAAGTTTACTTAGCTTACTTCTTTCGACTTTATTTTTATGTTTTCTTATTCGGTTGTTATACCGGGTGCCGGTATCGTATCGATACCGTAATGAACCGAACTGATGTCGACCAAACTCCTGCCGCAACACGCGGGTAATTTTACTAGTTTTGTCTTAAATTTTAATAGTTATGCGTAACAATTAACACGTCAAATATGATTACTTAACTTAATGATTTTAGTAATATTTTGTTAATATATAAAACAATTTAAAGAGGTATTATGCATTTTTTTTAATAAACACACTTTAAATGTCTTTCGATGTGTTTGACTAATTTGACATTTTTTTTTCTTTTCATATTTTTACTCCTTTGATTTCCTTTTCAAAGTAAACGGGTCAAAATTGTTATCTAGCTAATATTTAGTTTTGTCAACGTAATTGTCAAAACGGGTCAAAATGGTTTGGTCGAGTTGGACCTGAAACACGTTTTACCTACCTTTTTAAAAGCCGTCATTGGCCTTTCATTTTTGTTTCTGCAGCTTGCCAATGCATATACCGAACTCAATGATCCAGTGGTACAGCGCCAGCGCTTTGCAGATCAACTAAAGGTACGACACGTGTTATATGAGTGTGGAGTATTTTATAAAGACGTACGTATGCATTTTGATTTACATTACAACTGTCAAAAACGTTTCAGGATCGACAATCAGGGGATGATGAAGCAATGGCTTTAGACGAGACGTTCTGTATGGCTCTTGAATATGGTTTACCACCAACTGGTGGTTGGGGTTTGGGTATTGATCGGCTTACAATGTTGCTCACTGATTCACAAAACATCAAGGTTTGTGCATCGTTTTATTTATTTTCATTATGAATGTTTTGGTTAACATGTAATGATTACTACTATCGTGTTGTATAATTGATTACTAATATATTAGAGTAAGATGTCATTTTTTGTCCTTGAAGTTTGGCCAGTTTTGCGGCTTTCGTACACCGGTTTGTTTTTCCGCACCTAGATCCAAAAGGTTGTCTTTTTCAGGGGTATTTAGTCTTTTTACATAAAGTGAAAAAGATCAAATGATCCTTTAAGTTAGCAAAAAAGACGGAAATACCCCGACTTAACGGAGAAAAATGGATGGAGTTAACGAGCCAGTTGAAAATTGAAAGATTTTAAACCTTTTGGATCCGGATGCGGAAAAACAAACCATTGAACAAAAGTCGCAGAACTGGTCAAACCTTAGGGACCAAATCGGCCTTTTACTGTTATTTGTTTTCTTTTTGATTTTAGAAACGTTTTGTTAGCAGCAGCAGTGCATCATAGCAACATACTTTTATTACCAACATAGTTTTATTTTCTTTTATCATTTTTAGAAACATTTTTTTTACTTCTTGGTTGATAAAAAATGAAAATATGTTGCATTACCTTCATTAGTAAAACAATTAAAGTCTTTTTCTAAACAATTAACCTTATTATATTATATTACTACTATCCGAAAATTATTGCGAGAACTGTGAGAACGAATGAAAAAAACCAATCAAAATCAATCTTTGTTAATACAAATCTCATTATAATTAAAATACAACATTAGAAAAGGAATTTACTCTTTAAATAATTCATCTCTCCTTTCAAAATCACACTTAATAATTTATTTACCCATGTGAATGGCAAACTTACACGTGTAAATTTTCTTTATTTACGAAATGTAAATTTAAACGTGTAAATTTAGTTTCCAATATTGTATTTGAACAATAATGATAAGTGTAAAATTTGTTTTGGATTTGAATTGTTTTTGACCAAGTTCTCATGGTTTTTTCATTCGATCTCACAGTTCTTGCAATAATAAGCGTTTTGATACTTGTTTTTGGGAGTTAGCTTGATATTTCATGTTTATGGCAAACAGGAAGTTCTACTTTTCCCAGCCATGAAGCCACAAGACGAACCACCCGTCAAAGGTACAAAAGCAAGTGCCCTTTTCATGTGCGTTAATTATATCTGACAAACTAACGAAGTTAGTAATATTGCAGCTGTAGAAAACCTGAAAATCTGAGCTCATATGGTCGCTATCTTCAGTTTTATCTGTCTGCAAAGATGTACCAACTTTTTGTTCAGAACGATTCGTGCTGGATTTGTTTCGGGTCAACTTATGGCGTATAGCGTTTAGGTTTGATCACGTTACTATTAAATGTACTCTGATATACACAGGTACATCTCTGAAAAGTTTACTGATTTAACAGTGTTATGAAAAGTTTAAAATTTTACTGTTTTAGTTTATGTAGTTGTAAATTAATTCGAACTTGTATACTTTCCCAATATGCTTGAAAAAGTTCCCCTCAATCTAGTTTTAGTCTATTAAATCTATAAACTTGTTTTAAGATTTTTTAAAAAATGATCTTTCACCCCATCCCTTAAGCGGGAAAATATATGATATGTTTCTGTTGTTGCACCTGGACGCCCCAGGGATGAGCCCCACACCGAGCAATCTTATTATTATGTACGATGGTATGAATTTGTAGTTGAGCAGTGAAAATTGATATAGATCAAGAGTACATGTACATGTATTCTAATCCAAGTTCTGAGATTCTGATGTATATTAAAATTTGGTTGGGATATAAAAGTAGAGTAACTTATGATTAGGCGACGAAACAAAAACAAATATATTTATGGTGTTTGTACGCGGATTTTGTTATTCTATCAGCTGAACAACTGTGATCAATGCGACCCGAGCTGTCATCACCTGGTCACAGGCTGTTGAACTAACTTGAGAATCCCACCACCTGTCTCACGTAACCAAATATGGTCTAATCTCCGCTAGAATCTATCGAGTCAATTTATTGAACGTCGACTCTTTGGGTCGACATTGTACTCGAATCAAGATTGTATACCTTTTCAACATTCTCCTCATTCAACTCAAGCCTGATTTCATCTATAATTTCTGCAGTTTTATACTTTTATCTTGAGTTGAGTCTCGATTCTTGTTTTCAACGTCGTGGCTGAACTTGGATGCGAGCCACTTAATCGTCTGAAGTTTTAACATGACAACAAGACCATCGATTTCATGTAAGGCAGCATTGCAATGCATAATAGATGGTTGTTCAACCAACGGTCAATGTTATGCAACCAGGCGAGTTTTTAAGTTTCTTTTTTTTTTCTTTGAACAAGGCTTTTATTACTCAAAACCAACCTGATATGTCCCGGCAAAAAGCTGAAAACACAATACAAAAGGAAACAATGAAGATTACAAAGCATCAGACTCCATCCCAACATTAAAGTTAGACCACATTCTCTAAGCGAGATCTTTGAGCAATTCGATTGCCATAGGAATGCTGTCTCTTTGATATGTTCTAACAATTTTGAGTTAAAGAGTTTGGCTTACTGTTGAACACCTTATCGCTGTGATTCATCCACACATTAGAGACTTTACAGCCTCTAATGTGTTTGGAACTGGAATTTTGATCCTTCTATAATGTAATCCCCTTTTAAATCGGCACAACCTTGTAATTTCTCGCTCTCCCATGAATAGCGCCCAAATTTATTTACCAAGCACAGCTTTTACTAGGGCCAGTCTCCCGGCAAAAGAAAGGGTCTTTGCTTTCCATGTAGACAGTTTTGCCTGAAATCTGTCCCCTACTGGTTTCCAACCACTTACTCTCGTCATGTTGGCTCCCACCGGCAATCCTAGATACACGAATGCGCAATGCATAATAGATGGTTGTTCAAAGTTAGTTTTGCACTGCCCCTTTCCATTTGTAATTAATATCAAGCCATATTTGTCATTTGTACAAACTAACTATTTAAAAAATGCTTAAAAGCTATACCAAAGCATTGTTGACCGTCTGGCCGTCCTACTTAACTAGTTTGGTTTGACGTTTTCTAAAACTGTAGTAAGCAGTTTAACCTAAAAATGACTTATAAGTGCAAAACGCTATGTTTGTGTAAGACACCATGTATGAAATGACTTATAAGTGCAAAACACCACTTACAAACACCATATATGTGTTTGGGGCCCAAAATTAAAACAATGTATGTAAAATGGGTAAAACAACACAATATAGAAAACCTATTAGACCATGTAAAGGTTCAACCAATTAAAAACGTATTTTTTATAAGAAGACTACAATGATATTAAAGATAAAAACAGATCGTCGTTATGGTGATTTTTGTTTTAAAAAATAGTAATGTATAACAAAGTTATGAACGTTTCAAAAAGTCCGGGGAATATGCATGTAACTTTATTGTATTGTTTGAAAGTCAACAAATGTAGATTATTCCATTTATACCGCCTCCTCTTTTTTCATACGTCACTTCTGACCACTAATTTATTTCATGATTTCAGAAAAATTTGGAGGTCCTCTATCGCTATATATTAGAACAAAATTCAGTCTAGTTTGAGTCGAGTCTTTCAGGTCAGATCATATAATAAAATGTTTAAAAATCGAATAAGTACAAAATAGTATAAAAAAAGTTTATAAAATTAACTTAATTTATTTTGGGTTGTTCTTTCTATTCTTTAGAGAACAAAGATTATACAAGTCAATATAATTTGAAAGTTTTAGAAGATGATACTAGTAGTTAAATTCATATCTTAACTCAAAATATTGTTTTACAACTTTTAAGTTCTTATTGATAAGTATATAAAATTATATTTATTAAATTCGTGTAATTCTAACCTAGTCAACCAATAAAGTAAAATTTAGAGAAACGTTACCAAAAAAAAAAGTAAACTTAGAATTGTAATTTGATTCATACTTGCCAAGTTAAGATGGGTCTGAGTCTCAATGGGCTTAATTGTTTTAATTTTTTTACAATAACTGTGCCCAGTAAATTCCACTTATAGCAAATCTATTGATAGGATCTCGGAAAGTGGAGATGTAGGCAAACCCTCTATCCTTTAATTTTGTTAGAATGAACTAATTGCTTAGTTGTTTAAAGTTAACAAGGGCTTAACAAATTAATTAATAAAAATAGCCTTGAATTATTTAAACTAGTTGTTTCGTATTTGTTATTTAGACTATATTTTGTTTACACTTTAAAAATTTAAAAGTTTCAAATTATTTTTTTAGGGGTCAGTGTCTAATATGGGGATCATTTACTCGTTTTCAAATTTTTACAGGGGTCACTCGGGATTTAATCGCATATATAACAGTAAAAAAATTCATGAGAGACGGCTGACCCCGTACTCAAGGCATAAGTTTGCCTTTGTGTGATGTGTGTACCGCGGATTCAGGAGTGTTTTGGGGGTTCCCAAGAACCCCATCGGTTTGGAAAAATAGAAAAAAAAATAACGGAAACCTTGTATAATTTGGAAAAGATTAGTGAGAATCTACCAAAAGGAACCTTGTGCAAAAAATTCCTAGATCCGTCACTAGTGTGGGTACCACTATTTCTCTAGTCTCAAGATTTTGTGTGTGGTACAAGTTGGTTACATAGGCGTTGTTTGTGGTCACGGGTTGTCTCATTGTCCGAGTTATCGAAATCAGAAGGTAAACTTTATACCAATAAATCTTTTTTGTGTATTGCATTGTATAACCGGTATAATGTTTATTGGTGTGGTGATTGTTAAAACAACAGGATGCATTGGTTAATTAATAAACATCACGATTAAGACTGGTTAGAAAACTAAGTACACTAGCCCATTAATTTAGGGGTATCCCGCAATTTTTTTACCGTACACTCATACAATAATAAAAAAAACGATAATAAATAAAGTAAAACAAATATCTAATAGATCCATCCTCTTCTTTTTTCATAGCTTGAAATCGTTCCATCACATCGTCATCTTTTACTTCATCAAAAGTTTCTTTTTCGACCTCACAAAGACACAAACCATAGCATTGTTCAAATATTCCAGGCCCATTCAATTTAGAAAAACATTTTTCAACGATTGCGGTTGCAACCGGTAAAATCAAAGCTAGCTTCACTACCCGATAAACCAAAGGACAAGATATGTGTTCCGGTTTCCACCATATGACGGGCAAGATCACTTATTCAATTATAATATTGTTTTGGGTCTTGGGCTAACTTTATCAATTATATTTAGAGTCTCCTTTCAATTCTATTATTATTAATTTGGGCATATTTTATTATTCGGGCTTAATTATTCTATAAGTTTTCGGGTTGTAAAATGTTTGGGCTTATAAAAAGAAGAGTAAATTACAAGTTTTGTCCTTTATGTATGTCCCAAATTGCAGGCGTTGTCCTTTGTCTTTAAAATTGATGAGTTTTGTCCTTAAATGTTTGCAAATCTTGCACGTTATGTCCTTTAGGCCAAACCCAGTTAAATTTTTTGGTTAAATGAAGGCATGTGCAGGGCACATGAGGGCATTTTTGACATTTTACCCTATTATGTAAAAAAATATCTTAAAAGAAAAAATAAAAATAATATATATTAACTCAACTCTCTCTAAACAAAACCTTCTCTCTCTACAACATCTAACTCTCTCTTCCTCTCTCTACCACTTCCACCACCTCCTTTCACCACAACCACCTTCTTCCACCGCCACCTCCATGTCCTCCACCGCCACTCTACATCGCCCCCACAACCAGTCACTCTCCCTCACCTCTCTCTCTCTCTCTCTATATCATTCTCTCTCTAAAAACACCACCTGCCTTCTTACATCTGATGAGAAGTATAACATGATTCAACAAAAAAATCCCCAAATCTCTGAATAACCAAAAAAATCCCCAAATCATCTAAACAAACAAAAAATCCCCAAATCATCTGAACAAACAACCCCCCCCCCCCCCCCCTTTAATAAATCATTAAGAACCCTAATCCCCAAATTTTAAAATCATCAAATTTCTAATAAGAACCCTAATTCCCAAAAGTGTTTTATCTGTTGCCCAGTGACTTTCTTGCACCACATGGGCACATATCAATTCATTATCCAAAAAACAGAGCAACATTACAAATCAACAATAAGAACCAATCATCAACATCTAAGGTAATCCACTCCGTTGACTTTCTTGCACCACATGAATGTCGAAGCAAACCGGAATCGAGTCTCCGGCCGTTGCACTGTTCCAAACCGCCAGCATCACACGTCTTCTTCACCGCCGGATCTGCCACCATCCTGCATCAACCCCACCTGATCTCATCTCCTTCATCAACCTCCAACCCTCAATTTGACCTAACACGTTTCGCACATGAAAACCCCATTTTTGATCTCCTTCATCAACTTCCAGTAGATCTGTAACCACCATCGCAGATCCGGTTCCTGGAGAGAGAAAGAGAGAGAGAGAGAGATGGTGGAAAGAGAGAGGTAGAGAGAGGAAGAGTGACGTTTTACTCCGATCCAGATTCGGATCTAGATCCGGTTGTGGGGCAAGCATACTGTAGAGTGAGGTAGAGAGAGGAAGCATGGTGGTGGAGGTGGTGGTGGTGGACCGGTGGTGATTGTTGAGAGAGATGGAGTAGAGAGGAAGAGTTTTTATTGTTTAGAGAGAGAGAAAAAGATGACTGGTGATATATAATTTTTTTTCTTTCTTTAAAATGGGGTTTTAAACAATATGGTAAAATGACATATTTACCCTCATGTGCCCTGCACATGCCTTTATTTAACCAAAAAATCTAACTGGGTTTGGCATAAAGGACATGACGTGCAAGATTTGCAAACATTAAGGACAAAACTCATCAATTTTAAAGACAAAGGGCAGCGCCTGCAATTTGAGACATACATAAAGGACAAAACTTGTAATTTACTCTAAAAAGAATGAGACTTTAGTAAATATCAAGTATCCTATTTTTTGGTTAAGGATATCATCGTATTTTTTGGGGGTATCCTTTGTATAAAAAAACACTACGAATACGGGGTTGAGTCGTAGCCCGTGCTACGGCTCGTTACATTATGGTTCCGCCCCTGAGTACACAGGTGAGTTTCTATGATAACTAAGGCGCCGTTTAAGGTAAGCAATTGTAAAGGTAATATACCAATGGGGTGGTGGTCCATTGGCAAATGCAAATCCTTTAAACACCTTGGAAGAGGGAGGTCTTGGGTTAAGTCCCATAGACGACAGGAATACAAAGAAATTTTCCGTTAAAAAAAAATCGTAAAGGTAATATGTGGGTGAATATTGAGCTAGGATTGGTTATGCTCGCGCAAAACATAGTTATCGCGGAATAATTGTGTGTACAGGTGAGCGATATATGTTTTATGAATGTATATGTAATTACTTTTTTGTGTAGTTTATTCATGTTATATATAATTAACATGTTATATGTTGAAAACCTGGCGATTTAATTTGTATATGATTATAAGAATACTGATCGAGGAGATAATTACACATTCACACGGGTAATAAATGACCACAAGGGTTGTACATGGTCGGGTTTGATGAATAAATTACCAGAGTGAATAATTGGATCACAAAAATAGTTGCTATCAGATCATAGATTACCAGAGTGAATAATTGTACATGATTAGAGCCACTGTTGTGGTTAAATAATAAAGTAAATGGTCACAAGGATAGAATGTAATCAGGTCACAAGGGTAGCATGCGATTAAATAAATGTGTGGACCATATGGAGTAAAGGACATGTGGTTAAGTAAAGTTAATGGTCACAAGGCTAGTATAAGGAAATTGGTCACATAAGGTAGTTATGTGACGGGATGTAGATATGTTGTTTTAAAACCTATATTCAAAGGACAATTATATTTTGAAATATTTATCCTCGCATGTGTTACTTGGAAGATTGTAAATAGTTGTTAAGGTTCATAAGTTAATTTTGGGTAAAATACATATGTGTGTAAAATGGGACCTATGTTGTCCATTTGGTGTCACTTACTAAGCCAAATCTAATGATAGTACTTGTACTTTTAGGTAACATGTCACATTTGGAAGGGTAAGTCGAAGATCCGAGTCTCAGGATGGAAGGATTAAACACGAGTCTTGTTAAACTTATGTAGATATGAAGTCAGTAAGTTGACTAGACGTATTTTTGAATGAAGAAAAAGGATAATAATCTAAATTTATTTGTGTAAAGGGGTAACATTTGCCGTTAAAACAAGTTATAAATCTAAGGTGGTTTAACCATCTATACTTAATTGATGTTTTAGATTGAGGTAATTTCATGTTTAAATATAGGTTTCTTATATTCTTAAGAATGCTTTTATTCAAAACGCAACGACTAAAAACAAAATTGCACGGGTGACAAGGGGTGCCCATTCGCTGACCGACTAGCGAGCCTTACCCTCCTACAAATGTTGCACTCAAGCCACTTGTAATTCTTGCCTCTTGCAAACTGCAAATTCATCAACATACACCCTCTTTAGTGATTTTTGTACTTTGTTACATATTCCTTCAACAAGATGAGAGAACTAAAAATAGCAAGAGTAGACAAAAGATTATACTCACTATTATATTAGTGATTAGTGTGATGTTACAATGATGTTTTCTACTGGAAAAACTTCGTAGAGCGATGATACCGAATAAAACTCATAGACTGCATATCAAGGAGTGGATGTAAGGTGTGGTTCGTTAACATCCAACCGAACCATTATGCGTTTGGTGTTATCTTTCTTACCTTGTTCTTATTTACTTGAAGGTTCTACAGCATTAGCAGAAATTGCACAAACCAAATGAAAACAAAACATATTCACCTTATGGATTAACGGATTAATACCCATATAACATGGCGGCGAGCCGATTTAGGCCCAACCTTTTGTTCTTCCAATGATCGATTTGGCCTTGCCTGTAGATTATTCAAACTGAGGTCGTTTTCATGTAACATAAACACTCATAAAGTCCTAAAAGAGTTACAAAGATGGTTAAAAGTAATCACACTTCATTATAGACATTTCATTGGTCTCTACACTCGTGCGTACATATTTCTATCCACAATATACAATCTAAACAACGTGTGCATTCATAAATGCAAAAATGAATGTGGTCTCTGATGAAACCAAGTATATGATGGAATGACCAAAAAACAAAAAAAAAACAAGCTTCAAACAAACCTGAGAGTGTAAAGAATGAGAAATGCAAATATACAATTTACATAATTGAATGTGATTTGCTTTTAAGAGTCTTGTATCAACCGGAAAACGAACGTGTATGCACCGATGCGTATCACACTAAAAGAATGAAAAACAGACCCGCCTACGCTGCAAAGGAAAACACGGATTAAATGCAGCATGGGTTTCAAGGCCAGGTGGCAAAATAGCACGGGTTGGGTAACGTGTCAAAAAGGGCAATGTGGAGTGGGTCAGACCGGATTGGATTGACCCACGATGGCTTGTCTGTAAATTATTACTTTTTTACAATTAGTTGGTGAAAAATGTGATTAAAAAGGGCATATTTGAAATGGGTCAGATCGGATAGTGATGACCCATGATGGCTTCTGTCTAAATTTTTTTTTTTTTATAACTGATTAGTGTTAAATGTGATTATAAAAGTTATATTATATCAAGAAGGCTATATTTGGAACATGTCAGATCGGATTGGGTTGACCCACGATGGTCTTTGTCTAAATTATTATTATTTTATAATTTATTAGTGTTAAATGAAATATAAAAGTTACATTTTTGTAAGAAAAGGGTATATTTGGAACGGGAGTTTGGGCGATCACAACTCATTTGACCCGTTTCCTTTTAAGCTAATTCAAATTTCATTTTACAGCCTGATAGAGATAAAATATAATCCGAATTTACCAAATAAGGGGGTCGAAATTACCAACTCTAGTTTCAAGTGGATAAATTGGTTGATCAAGTAACAACCAAAAGTTACAAATTTGCAGGCACACGTTTCTCCATCTTCAGCTCAAGCTTCTGAGAAGATCGATTCAAATATTTACGCATTTACGGTTATCTCAGAACAAATAAAGCGCCATTTTCAGCTTATTCTGTTTCCATTTTGGCAGCTTGTAGAAAGCATTCTTAGCCATTCCAAATTTTGCTCTGAACTCAGCTGACGACAGATATGTCTGCATAAGATAATTCAAATTAATTAGAAAGCATACTGATATAACTTTAGTTTCTTTTTCTTTGACTTTGAATTTGACTTTTGGTAAACAAAATGAGCACCTCGCGCTTGAAGATATCAATATCAGGAGCAGGGTCGGTGGATGATACAGTAAGGCGTTCATACGGGTATAATGTAAGCCCCTCTTCATCTTTGGTTTCAACCTCTTCCGCATCTTTTTGTATGGCTGGTGTCTCTATCTTACTGCTTTTTGAATCCCCGTTTGATATCGACTCGGTTTTTTCCGGTGGCTCAGGCATCACTTGATAAATTACATATGAATATAATACATCAAAGTTCACAAAAATACTTTAAAGTTCACATATATAGTTCAAAGTAACATAAACAATTAAATTAAAAATAACAAATCAATTACTAAAAAATTCAAACAGTAACATATTAGTTCAAATACTTCAAAAAAAAAAAAAAACATGGGCCAGTAACCCGCTGATTTCAGATTAATCGCCGGTTAATCCCGATTTTTGCAACACTGGTTTATTGGTGTGTGGTTCATGGCTTGGAACTTAGAACCAGTTGTATGCCTTTTTTATTTTTAATTTTTTGAGTTTTGGAATATGCAGTCATGCATATGTATGCTATTCATGAGCCATCATCATCATTTTTAAAATTTAATACAATTTAACGATATTGATATATATTTTCTTTATGAAAAACTGGTTCAAACTGCCAAACCGGACCTCTAGGCCCGTCAACCAACTCTACCGGTTTGGTTTGCCGTTTCTTGAAACATTAGTTACGGGTTTGACCAAAAAGTTCATCAAAACCGGGGTCAGACCACGCCGGACCATAAAAAGTCAGTTACAATAGTTAAAATATGTTACCTTTTATAGAACGGGGTATAAACTTTGCCCGTGGAGGTTGTTCAAAGGTGGCAGTGAGTGACGCAATGGCTGTTGACCTTGAAGCCGGTTTAGAGGAATCTGAGCCGTTGGATTTTGGATAGATCTTGGTTTCAAGTGGTGGAGGCGTTGACAGATGTCTTACGGTTGGGTTCTCAAATGTGGAAGCAAGAGCAACAAAGGCTGGAGATCTGCCTCTTACACGCACTCGATCGGGACTAAACGTTACACTCCTTGAACGTTGTGGTTGTTCCACTGCTCCCGACCGACCTCCGTTTGAGACAGGTGTTCTTCGTTTGGGCTTCTGTAGTATATATAAAATATTTATAGCTAGAAAATTTACTAAAGAGATGTAAAAGAAAATGTTGAATGTAAACAGATCCTGTGCTTTGTAAATCTGATTTTTATGCATGGGCGTACAGGTTGATTTGGGTTAAACTGTGCATGTAAGCGGCCAAAAGTAAAAATTTTAAAAACTGGTAAGTAAAATGTCATTTTCGTCCCGAAGGATTGGCCACTTTTGTGACTTTCATCCAATGGTTTGTTTTTCCGTATCTGGATCCAAAAGGTTTGAAATCTTGCCATTTTCATCCAACTTTTTAACTCCGTCCAATTTTATCCGTTAAATGAGGGGTATTTCTGTCTTTTTAGACATTTTTTTTATAAAAATAAAAAACTCTGTTAACTTTCTCCCCAGCCAAACACTTTAATCATCACAAAAAAATGTCTAAAAAGACGAAAATACCCCTGACTTAACGTTAAAAAATGACGAAGTTAACGAGTTGGATGAAAATGGCAAGATTTCAAACCTTTTGGATCGAATGCGGAAAAACAATTTTTTTGGACGAAAGTCGCGAAAGTGGCCAAACCGCAGGGACGAAAATGGCATTTTACTCAAAACTGGTTAAATGGAAATGGGTTGAGCGGACGAAACTCGCCCATAATGCATAGAGCTTTCCACATAACTTTATCTTAGAAACTACATTATAATGGTTAATAATATAAATATTTTTAATCATAACTAAAACATTATTTAACTGTATAATTGTTACTTACATTGTTAGATGTTGGACGACCTCCATTTTTCAGTATTGATAGCTTCCTCTGGAATGAGTTTCCATGCATCTGCATCCATATTCAGAGAATGAACTCGTTAAAAAGGTTACTTTAATCTGGTCGAATGCTTCAACTTACAAATATGAAAACATCACTTACAGCTGATTTGATCGAATCCCATGTAAAGAAGTGTGTGAAGAATTGCGGTTCACTTGCTTCCATTATGATATATAGTGGAGTTTGAAGGGGTAGTTTCTCAAGAAGAAAATCACGTTCCAGAAATTTCTGTTCAGTGGTTATAAACATGTTTATGGTTTGCAATTTTCATGTAAAGAACCAACGGTAGAATTGTCATTTCACACAGAATTTGGTGTAAGTGTCACAAATGATACTTGGGTGCCAGTTTGTAATATTTGCAATACCTTCGTAGACTATATATACAACTATAGAATATACATACACACAATATCCAGATCCTGAATGTAAAAATCAGTGTTGTAAGAATCGCTAGGCGCTAGTTGGCTGGTGGAGTACCGACTAGCGATTAATCGGATTGGGAGCCGCTTCACTACCAAAAGGAAGAAATCAGCACTTGCGAGTTGCTTCTTGAGCTGGTACAACTCCAGCAAGAAGGATTAGCCGATTAGAAGGCATGGCCAAGGGTACTCCAAGCGGAACCCCAGTCCCAAGCTATAGGACGACAGATGAATTAGGCGCTGACTCCAAGACCGATACGATAGGCTTTGAGTCATCAGTTTGATCTCCTAGATGAGAGGGCTATGGGTATAGACCCGAAAGCACCTTGTTAGAATATATTAATTAAGTTAGGATCATTATTTTATTCTTCATTGTATAGGGTATTGAAGTGTAATATCCTATTCTATATATATATATGGTGTCTATCTTTGTAAACAGAGAAATAAAATAACAATTATATTTTACGTTTCAACATGGTATCGAGCTAGGTTAATCCCTGCAAAAAAAAAACCCTACTGCCGCCTGTTCTTTTTTTTACTTTCCCGCCTGAAAAACCCTGCTGGTCGCACATCTCCAGCCTTCTAATTCCGATTTTCTTCTCAAACACAACCATCTATCATGGCCAATCTTGCCCTATTTACCACTCAAGAAAAGACAAACCATAATTCTCACAAGTTTGCCTTCACCCTCTCACGAACCAACTATGGGTATTGGAAAGCTATGGTGGAACCGTTTCTTGTCTCCAATAATCTATTCGGGTATGTTGATGGCACTATACCTTGTCCATCACCAAAAGTCTCAGCCGATCCTGCTACTTATCTCATTAACCGCTTACCATCCCGTATTTCATCCAACAAATCTCCTTACCAACATGTCTACAACCGTAAACCCGACTACTCATTTCTTCGGGTTTTCGGGTGTCAGTGTTTTCCTTATCTCCGCCCATACAACCGCCACAAAATCGATTTCCGCTCCGCACCATGCGTTTTCCTTGGCTATAGCCCTGACCATCATGGTTATCGGGGCTTTGATCCGGTCACCGAACGTGTCTATGTCGCACGCCATGTTCGTTTTAATGAGCATGCACTCCCTTTTCGCTTACCCCCACCACCCGTACCAACCCAACCATCATATACATCTATTTTTCCCAACCCGCCACCCAATTTCTCGTCAGCCGACTTGAGTGACTCACCACCCGAACCTACTCCCACACCCGACCTGACTCAAATCCCCGGGCTTGTACCCAGCCAAATCGCTACACCCACACCCGCAACCGACTCGGCTCAACACCACTCCACTCCTACCTCTACAGCCCAAAACCAGTCTGCTATACCTCCTGTCCGACCTCGCCCCCCCCAACCTACGTCCCAACCCAAAACGTCCCAATCACTATAACCCGTCTGCCTACTACACCAACTCCTCCCCTAATCAGCCTATCGAACCTACCTCATTTGCCGTCGCTAACAAGTCACCGGAGTGGCGTCATGCCATGAGTGAAGAGTTTCATGCACTTCATAAAAACGGAACATGGTCTTTAGTTCCCTATGTTAACAATACTAACTTGGTTGATTGTAAGTGGGTATACATGTTAAAGAGAGATGCACAAGGCAACGTTACTCGCTACATAGCTCGTCTTGTAGCCAAAGGATTTCATCAACAACCTGGTATTGACTATCATGAAACTTTTAGCCCTGTCGTGAAAGCTACTACTATTCGTGTGGTGTTATCTCTCGCAGTCACCCATAAGTGGTCTCTGAGACAACTGGATGTGCAAAACGCTTTCCTTCATGGTGATTTACAGGAAACTGTCTATATGAAACAACCCCCTGGCTTTGTAGATCCTAGCAAACCGGATCATGTTTGTCTTCTTCATAAGTCTTTGTATGGACTTAAACAAGCACCTCGGGCATGGTTCACTAGACTATCCACTGCTCTCCAACAACTTGGTTTTACTGGTTCCAAAACGGATCCATCCTTGTTTATTCTCAACTTACGAGGTAAAATTGTCTATGTTCTTGTTTACGTTGATGACATTATAATTACCGGGAACAACAACCAGGCTGTGGATCACATTATTAAGCGTCTCAGTTCAATGTTTGCTATAAAGGACCTTGGCTCTCTACATTATTTCTTAGGCATTGAAGTTGTTCGTAATGGTCTTGATCTTATTTTGTCTCAAAAGAAATATATATGGGATATTTTACAACGGTCCGGCTTATCTGACTGCAAGCCAGTCAGTTCTCCTATGAGCACCAGTCAGATACTTATGTCTGATGATAGTCCTTTGTTATCGGATCCGACTAAGTATCGCCAGGTTGTTGGTGCATTACAGTATGCTACTTTATCGCGTCCAGATATTGCCTTTTCAGTTAACAAGGTATGTCAGTTCATGCATGCTCCCACATAAAATCATTGGGTCGCGGTTAAGCGTATACTTCGTTACTTGAAGGGCACTACTGATTTGGGTCTACGTATTCGCCATACTTCGGGTTCTCTCCTTCATGCGTTCACTGATGTTCATTGGGATAACTCGGTACAGGCCTATTCGGATTCTGACTGGGCTGGCTGTCCAGTCGATCGTCGATCCACGGGGGGGTTTGCTATTTATCTTGGATCAAATCTTGTATCATGGACAGCACGAAAACAACAAACTGTGTCTCGTTCTTCTACCGAATCGGAATATAAAGCGCTTGCTGATACTGTAGCGGAACTAATATGGCTGAAGTCCCTTCTTCGTGAACTTGGTGTTGTTACAAACTCTTCACCTACTCTTTGGTGTGATAATTTGGGGGCTACTTATCTTTCGGCTAATCCGGTATTTCATGCTCGTACGAAACATGTTGAAGTAGATTTTCATTTTGTTCGTGAACAGGTGGCTCAAGGTGATCTAAATGTCAAGTTCATATCTACGAGTGATCAAATTGCTGATGTGTTTACTAAGCCGTTATCTTCACAACGTTTTCTATTTTTACGGTCCAAGTTGCAGGTCGTTCCCCGCCCTCAACTTGCGGGGGAATGTTAGAATATATTAATTAAGTTAGGATCATTATTTTATTCTTCATTGTATAGGGTATTGAAGTGTAATATCCTATTCTATATATATGGTGTCTATCTTTGTAATCAGAGAAATAAAATAACAATTATATTTTACGTTTCAACACACCTTCATTGGCCATTGACTACTCAATCAATCGGACAACCGCTTCACTACAAATGCTCCAGCGTGAAATAAAGACTTTTTAGGTACAGGGAGAAATTCGTACAATAGTGCGAGGAAGGAAAAGAAAACGACCTTCTTAGTTTGACGCATGTTCTCCCAATAGTGCGAGTACTGACTTGTTCGTAGAAAAGAAGAGTCCTGACTAGTATACCGTGTGCTATATGTAATTTTCAGTTTTATATGTATATACACACATTTTTATATGTAATTTTTCTAGGTAGACATGTTTTAACACCTTCGACCCATATATTGAAGTAGATAGGATTAATTTCCGGAATTTACAGGTTTTGACTGTAATTTGGCCGGAATCGCTAGACTGCCATCGATTTTTGGCCGATTAGGACCGTTTTGACCACTGTTGACCGCCTACCGGTTAATTGGTCGATTAGATGAAAATTATTCGGTGAACCTCTGACTAGCGATTAATCAGAGGCTAGGCGCGACTTTTACTACCAATGGTAAAAATATTAGCTAACTCATACCTCCCCGATAACTAGAGCTTGAGTTCTGGTCTTGGGATCAACCTGTTGGCCTACCCAAACAAAGATGCTGGAGTGACAGTCGAGAATATATATATCTTCAGTCATCAAATCATCCTGGTTGAAGTTGTATATCTCAGTCACCTGAATTAACAACGCAAATCAGTCTTCAACAATGCATGTTAACATTTTGTTTACCTTAAACAGCACATCGCTTGTGAACTGATTTAGCATTTATAAATTATAACTATGCACTATAGATTTAACTTGCACTCTTGTTAGATAACCGAGGAACCATGTAACCCTATGACTAGAAGTGTCAATTTTGATTCAGTCACTTATAATATATATATTCTCAAACGAGTATATAATCAGATTGTTAATAAAAAAATTTAGCTAAAAGGAGAACGGGTCTAATGGGTTGAGAGTCATCCAAAGTCTATTTTTAGGTATACAACTTCCAAAAATAGTCTTATTCAAAGATTTACATTATTAATATTGTTTTGGTAATCATATTAATAAATTTATTATTAATTATTTATAGTTCTTTTCTAAAATTGGGCATCAAAGATTAGCAGGCCAACCCAACCAAGCCCAATCTAACACCGTTGAAAACATTTTTTTAGAAATAGAATGAAAATGCATTTAGGTTTAACAATAAAAAAGAAAATCAACTTTACTGTAAACTATAAAGGAGTAGTTTAGAGAGACTACATACCTTAAGTTCTCCTGAACCAGCACAAGTTCCAGCAACAAGCAAAAAGAATAAAAAGAAATCAATCAGTATATTCATCGAGTGTAAGAAATGTATCTGGCATGGAATTATGGTGTCATTATAATGTGGTTTTAAGTTTTAACCTTTTGAAAATGTGCATGAGAACAAATGTGGATCGCTTTCCGTAGCCGTTGTTGTTTTCTGACTCGGGTATTCAGATTTTCCACCTAACATTTTCCAAAACTCTACAGATTCTGAGCCTTCTTTCTGTAGTCTGGACTGCATATTTGGCTGCAGTTATTGTAAATAACGTAATTATTAGGAAGATCTGATGAAATCACCATAATATAGCATTGTTTAAACTAGAGGCGGCAGTTTCAATCCATTTATACAAAAAGAGTCGATTCAGGTTTTATTTGTTTAATAATGGGACAAACTGTCGAACAGGTAAAACATAGAGATAAAAGAAACAATATGGTCCACTAGATCAGATATGGTTTCTGAACTATGATCATATATATAAAATTCCGTCTTAAAATTATGTCACACAAACCATTGTATTATGGTTTACCACATTTTGTGGATAAGACAGAACATGAAAACAAAGGATTAGTCATTATTAAGTATTTTGATTTAAGTTCTTTTCTTTCTAAGAGGTGGAATAGAATAACCCGGTTGAAGCGTAATGATCATACGTCTGTAATGCATTGTCTGTCCCATAATGGGTCCCATTCTTCTAGCCTTTCCCCGAAGTCGATGACTATTCATCGCGATTACCTTGACACCAAAGAAGAGTTCGACCCAATGCTTTATTTCATGATCTTACAAACATAATAGAACATTCTAGAGGTCGCAATTTCAACCCATTTACCTACGCATGGGTCCATTGGGTTATGTTCTAATTCTAGCGGGTCAAACGGGCATTATCAACATATTTCACTTAGAGAGAACTTGATCAATTGGTACTTTTTAATGCACAAAACCTCCTAAGTTGTTTTAATTAAACAGTTAATAATAACATTTGGCGTACTATATATTTATAAAAAAAGTGTTGGAAAGCTTGGACAAAAGTGTTTCTGGTCAAACCCATCATGACAGGCGCAACCCACGAAGTTTAACTCATTACCCAACCAGCAACAGGCCCATTTTGCCACCTCTACATACCATCATATCCGAAGGAGAAACAGAAAACTCAGGTACATAATATATGGGCTATAATGGAATCTGACGAGGCCAAGTACATATTTATAATAGATATCATTCGAGAATTATCAAACCTTTATGACATCAAGTTGCCTCTCTACAAGTTCCTGTTCCTCAGGAGTTGTGAGGTTCCCAATCCATGTGAAGACAGAAGAACCACTGTGTAATATGTAACAGTAGGAGGAATTCAAAGAAGAAGCCACCTGAGCCAATAAGAAACAAAATGATAAGCTTCTATACAGAGAAAGAAGAATGCGAATAATTCAAACGGAGCTTAAACAAAGATTTCATATTATGAATACTGTTAGTTGTAAATAGCTGCTAGTACAAGGACCTGTATGTAATTAGTTATTTGTTCTTTAGTCCCTCTCTCTCCCTATAAATAGAGAGGTTATCTAGTCTTGTAATCACACATTCAGTAAATACAAGTTCGGTTTTCATACCATTACCATTTACATGGTATCAGAGCTAAAGGTAGTTTAGCTCAAGAATATCCTCATTCGGGTGACCATTTCCGGCTAGAAAATTCGTAGTATGCTCTGTGGTTGCAGCTCAGTCTGACCTTCCACAACAGAAACGAATTCTCTTTCATACCATTTCCGGTCACCACCAGTCCCGTCCTACAAACCCGTTCCAGATCTGTTCAAACACCCAAAACCACCACAACCCGTCACCTACTTTTTCAGACCCGTTCCTTTTTCCGGCGAGTTAACATACACCACCACCACCATCGTGTTCGCAATTGCCCGATCTACAAAACCCCTCAAAAACCGCCGCCGTCCACCGCCGCACGCGCCCACACGCGCCGCCGCACACTTCCGCCACCGCCGCCCACGCGCCGCGCGTGACGGCGCGTCGCCGCTCCTCCGGCCGCCGTGTTTTACCAGCCTGGTCGGAATTACCTCCCCGTCGATCCCGTCAAGTTAATTTTTCGATCCGAGAACTTTTTCGTTTCTGCCTCGTTTTACGTGTTCGTATCCCAGTTCAGTTTTTCGAGGTTACTGCTTACCAGTCCCAAATCTGTTCCAGATCTGAGCAACTTTCGTTTTCTGCCTCGGTTCGCGTGTTCGGGTTTCATCTCAGTTTTCCGCTTTTCTGCTTGAACATCTTTTCAAATGGGTGACGAACGAAATCACACCATTACATGCACCAAGGAGGAATATGATTTGCTTCAACGGTTACTTGCCTTCGGGTCACAAAGTCCGCAGACCAACTCGGTATTCCCAGGTACATTTTCTGGCTTTGACCTATCCTGGATTATTGATTCTGGAGCCACTCATCACATGACTGCGAATCAAGAAGTTCTCACTAACCTTCATAAAACCTCTCACCCACCGGTTAAAATTGCAGATGGTTCCTCGTGCCCCGTACGCGGCATTGGATCCATTCAGAACCCAGATAGCCTAAACCTATCTTCTGTTCTTCTTGTTCCTAACTTCCCTGCCAGTCTTTTATCTGTCAGTCAAATTACTAAACGAAATAATTGTTCCGTTACCTTTTATCCTACTCATTGTACCTTTAATGAACTAGGTACTGACCGAGTAATTGGTACCGGCCTCGAATCAGAAGGTCTCTATCGAATGACCTCATTGTCGCATCCCAAAGCAAACATCTGTACGTCTAGTATCTTTGAAACTCACTGTCGGTTAGGCCATCCATCAGCAGCCGTCCTACGGCAAATGAGACCTGACATCTCTATTCCCGATAACTTCCATTGTGAGTCATGCCAGCTCGGTAAACATACTCGACGTTCTTATCCTCCAAAAATGTCAAGCCGAACCGTCTCCACATTTGAACTTGTCCACTCAGATGTATGGGGTCCATGTCCAGTTAAAACTCCATTGGGTTTTCAATATTTTGTTACCTTCATTGATGATTACTCTCGTGCTACATGGGTTTACCTATTGAAATCCCGTAGTGAAATCAACTCGATCTTCCGTGAATTCCATGCATATGTCAAGACCCAGTTCAAAACATCCATTCAAACCTTACGCACCGATAATGCTAAAGAATATCTGTCCACCGATTTCTCTACATATCTCAAATCACAAGGTATTGTTCACGAGACTTCTTGCGCATATACATCTCAACAGAATGGTGTTGCTGAACGCAAGAACCGTCATCTGTTGGATGTTACTCGCACACTCATGATTCATTCTCATGTTCCTCGTCACTTTTGGGGTGATGCTGTTCTTACTGCGGGTTATCTGATTAATCGTATGCCATCATCCGTTCTTCGTGGTCAAACCCCGTTCTCAGTTCTATTTCCTAGAGGAACTCCGTTTCCTCTTGAGCCACAAATTTTTGGATGTATAGCTTATGTCCATGATCATCGTCCCGGACTCCCTAAAATCGACCCTCGAGCCATTCGTTGTGTCTTTGTTGGTTACTCGCGTGTCCAGAAAGGCTACCGGTGTTATAGTCCTTCTCTTCGCCGATACTTTACCAGTGCTGACGTCACTTTTGATCCGTTGCGTCCTTTCTTTCCAGAATCTTCCATTCCAGTTTCTGATCTGTTTCCCGATCCTGCTATATCTGAGTCTCACATCATCCCCACCTTTCCTATAACTCCTGTCCCTCAGGTCCCAGACACCACAACCCAAGGTCCTACTGCTGAGGACCTACCAACCGATCCCCCGCCATTACTCTATACATATGCTCGGCGAGGAAAGGATCACACGTCCGCAATCATTGATACCCATACCTCTGGTACATCCGTTCAACCTCCCATGACTGAACCAGATACACCCGTACCAGTTCCTACCCATACTACCTCGGATATCCCTTCGGATACTCCTGCTTATGACCCTCCAGGTGCCCCATATCCCGATATACCTATCGCCTTCCGCAGGGAACCTAGACATGCCACCCGTTATCCCATCCAGGATTATGTTGCTTATACTCACCTATCCACGGAGTCTCATGCCTTCACCACTTCACTTGATTCCTATCCGATTCCAAAAAATGTGATGACAGCTCTAGATCATCCAGGATGGCGACAAGCCATGGAAGACGAGATTGGGGCCTTACGGGCCAATCAGACTTGGGATCTTGAACCACTTCCTCCTGGTAAGCGTGTTGTTGGTTGTCGTTGGGTTTTCACAGTTAAACTTAACCCGGATGGTTCGCTACATCGTCTGAAAGCTCGTCTGGTAGCTAAAGGTTATTCCCAGGCTTATGGTATTGATTATGACGAGACTTTTTCTCCGGTTGCCAAAATGCCATCCGTGCGTATTTGTATTGCTCTTGCTGCCATTCATCATTGGCCGCTCCACCAGTTTGATGTCAAGAACGCCTTTCTTAATGGTGTTCTTGAGGAGGAGGTTTATATGGAGCAGCCACCAGGGTTCATTATTAAGGAGGAGGCATCCAAAGTATGCAAATTGCGTCGTTCTTTATATGGTCTTAAACAATCTCCCAGAGCATGGTTTGGTCGGTTTTCTGGTGTCATGGAAGAATTTGGAATGGTTCGCAGTACATATGATCATTCTGTATTCTTCAGACATCATCAGGGTCAAAGGATCATCTTAGTTGTTTATGTGGATGATATCATAGTTACAGGGGATGATGAAGTCGGAATTACCAAGCTCAAACAGTTCCTTCAGTCTAAGTTTCAGATTAGCGACTTAGGTCGACTACGGTACTTCCTTGGCATAGAGGTATCTCGTTCCCCACAAGGAATACTTCTCTGTCAACGAAAGTATGTCCTTGATATGTTAACCGAGTGTGGCTTGCTAGGTTGCAAACCTGTTGACAGTCCTATGCTTCCTACGAGGAAGCTCCTTCCAGAGGACGGGAATCCAATGAAAGATCCTGAGCAATACAGACGATTGGTCGGAAAACTCAACTACTTAACTGTCACCCGACCAGATATCTCCTTTGCCGTCAGTGTCCTAAGTCAGTTCATGGCTACTCCGTACACGGGACACTGGTATGCTGCTCTTCGTGTCTTAAGGTATCTCAAAACCACACCAGGTCTAGGGATCTTATATTCTGATCAGGGTCATTGCCGTGTGGGTGCTTTCACAGAAGATGGAGATGGGCGTATATCCGGATTTTCAGATGCAGACTGGGCAGGTTGTCCTATTTCTCGTCGATCCACCACTGGGTATTGTGTTTTTGTTGGTGGAAATCTTGTATCTTGGAAGAGTAAGAAGCAACATACCGTATCCAGATCAAGTGCCGAATCAGAGTACAGAGCTATGGCAGATGTTACATCAGAGATGATATGGGTTCGTCGTCTCCTCAGAGAACTTGGAGTTATCTCTGATGACTTGATGAGATTATACTGTGATAATCAATCAGCTATACATATAGCCAAAAATCAAGTATTCCATGAGAGAACTAAACACATTGAGGTTGATTGTCATCTAATCAGAGATCGGATAGTCGGCACTCAAAAGGATCCTCCATCTATTCAGCCAATTCATGTTAAAACGGATTTTCAATTAGCGGATATCTTCACAAAACCACTGCGGAAGACACAAATAGACTTCATATGTAACAAGTTAGGCATGATTAACATCTATGCTCCAACTTGAGGAGGAGTGTTAGTTGTAAATAGCTGCTAGTACAAGGACCTGTATGTAATTAGTTATTTGTTCTTTAGTCCCTCTCTCTCCCTATAAATAGAGAGGTTATCTAGTCTTGTAATCACACATTCAGTAAATACAAGTTCGGTTTTCATACCATTACCATTTACAAATACAAATGACCCTTGATCCAAGCGTATGTTACAGTTTGAAACCTGGGAGAATGCCTACTTCATAAGTTGTAATATTATTGTTATTGTTCTTTTCGTTGTTTCATGTGTATTGAATAAGAGTGTAGCCATGTTCTCATCAAAACGGAATCAGTTACGGTACTAATGGCCAGAAAGAAGATCAGGGCATTGGAGAACGAGTTCATTACTCTAATAGACAAACAGAGGGCCGATCTATGAGAGGAGGTGATCAAACACCGGTCCAAAAGCAACTTGTGATGAACGGGTGATCCAAGAGTTGGCATACTCATATTTGGACCAAGTGGGCTACAAGTGGGTCGACATAACTTTCGCTCCATTGGAGTTACTAGCCATAAGTAATGAAAGAAAATGTCTCGATGGATCAGACGCTTGGCTCTCAGGTCCTAGTTTCTTCATATGGGGCTCCGGTTTCAAATTTAGCGTTTTTCCCCTCCTCTTTAGGATGCTTCGGGTCAAAGTGTTGATCACAAAGTATTAATTTGATCGAGAACTTTCAAGAGTATGAGGCCATGTGGAAAACATTTAGCAATTATCCAACAATGGTTTCCTAATTTCAAACTTGAGATCAAGGTGTTGTTTGGGATAGAGATTTTTTTTTCATACATGTTTTGGTTTGAAACCTCATAGACTACCTCCTTGAATTATAAGATTATGATTGTTTTATTGTTTGTTTGTTGAGAATTGAATAAGAATCTATCCTGTACTTATGAGCTTTCTAGCACATTCATTGTACTTGTTATATGCTAGTATGCTATACACATGAAACAATAAGTATCATGGTCTACATCATCTAAAGGGTCGATAAATAAGGTCTGTTAGGGAATAAGAGAAAACCCTTGACTACATAGGACACAATGTGGGCCCACAAATACAAAGTACACGGATGGTCCTTGTAGTTTACCAAAATTTTGGATTTGGTCCATAGCTTTCCAAAAGTACACGGATAGTCCCCGTGGTTGGCACTTTATAACACATTTAGTCCACAACTTTACCAAAAGTACATGTATGGTCTTTGTGGTTTGCACTTTGTAACGCATTTAGTCCCTAACTTGAACCTGCTGAAACCTTTAGATTTGTTGGTTGGGGACTAATTGTGTTACAAAATGCAAACCACAGGGACCATCCGTGTATTTTGGAAAGCTAGGGACCAAATCCAAAATTTTAATAAACCACAGGGACCATTTGTGTACTTTACTCCAAATAAGTAATAAACATTGGAAAACACATAGTTCGAGACAACACTCATCATTGATTAATCCGGTATTGCAAAACTATCCCCGATCTTTTAGTAGCTTTAGAAAAAGGCCTCAAACTATAACAAAATTGCAAAAGGTGCACGTAAACATTCATATATGAACTTACCGGTTCAAGTTGGATCGCTTGCATGTTTTCTGGTCCAGAGCCTTGAACTCTGAATAGTGCAACTTCTTCCTCTATGCCAGTTCCGTAAGGAAGTTCGCTCTCTAATATGTATTTCTTGTATCCATCACTAAGACCACCCTAACAAATTCATAAATTGATTGTTGTGGTTAGAGATGGGAAGATTAGATTATATTCAACTCAACAGCCCCTACATTTTGTTTGACCCGTTCTTTTAATTAAAAACAAGAGTTAATTGCCATTTCCGTCCCTATGGTTTGTCCAATTATGCTAGACAAGGCCAAATTTGTACCATTTTCGTCCCTGGCATTCTTTAAACATGTCAGTTCCGTCCAAAAAACTAACATCTGTTAAAATCTGCTGTTTAGTTACGGGTAAAACAGTCATTTTCCAGTTTGAATTAGGGTTTATGAACTGGTCTATGAAAAAGGGTAGGATTTAATAGGGTTTAAAAAAGGGGAAAATAAAATAAAATGGAAGATGATGGTTGTACCCTTCATTAAACAGCAGGTTTTAACAAACGTTAGTTTTTTGGATGGAATTAGCATGTTTCAAGAATATCAGGGATGGATGGAAATGGTACAAATTTGAACATATGTCAGGACCGGCATAATTGACACCTCTACTTTGCAGTCTAACACACATGCACAGTTCTTTCGGATGGATGAAGAGAATAATTCTAATGTGTTTTTCACTATAATCTAAGTTTAAGCGCACCTTTAGAACCATAAAGCTCTGGAAGATAGCAAAGAACAACATAGGTTCCCTTCCTTCGTAAATTCGCAACTAGAAATCGATGAAATGAAGTATCAGCATGAGCATATATGATCGTATATAGAGTAATAAATTGTTCTTAAGGTTTACCAACTAACCTGTGCAGCCAAAAACTTTTGGGACTCTACCATCTTGTTCGCCTGTGAGGAAGCTGATATTCTGTCTTCCTGCTACACATTTGATTACATATATACATTACTTAATGCATAAAAATAAGAAAAAAAAAATAAAGCATGATCAACTGAAAAACCGATGACTGGTCAATAATGACGTGTATATATGTGACAGCTTATGTCCACCCACAACCTATTACCACAATTACGCATCTTTCGTTTTTATGATCTGGTCACTACCCAAAAATATAAAAAAAAATCATAAATAAATATATAACTGCAGAAAAATGACCTCGATACTCTGCTTTCCAAACCAAGTCCCAATAAAGCATTCCTCTTGATCTTCTTCTCCAGAATACAAATACTGATATATATAGCAATCTCCAGTGTAAAATTTTGACTGATCAGAGACTGGAAGAAGAATCTTTTGTTGACCATTCACACGCCAAACCTGTAAAAATACATTGATAGAGAACAAAATTAAACAAAGGTAAACTGTATCTACTATTGTTATAACTGGTAATTTCCACCCTTTACTTATGAACAGGTCAAATTCAGTTAGGTTTTCTCTAATGGGTCAAATAGGAAAATATATAAAATTCATTGCGACCAAGGCATATACAAGTATCTTATATTGCTTAACAAGACATCATGTATGCGCAAAGAAAATATATAATTATTACAATACCTGCAAATTCCCACTGCAGTCGATATAGGGTTGAGGTTCCTCCTTAGTCGGAGCAGCTTTTAGTAGACCCTTCACATTGACCCCTTGGCGTTTTAGAAGTGCTACAAAATCATCAACAATAACACAGGAAATCATTAACAAGAACTACATATCATACATCAGTTCTAGCTATACACTTGCATTCTCTTGAGATATGCCGATGACTACAAGTTAACAAATAACCACTAACCAGCAACCTTGCCTCTACCATCCTCTGAGACTGTGACAGCAGTTGACGGAGGCCATGAGTCAAACTTGGACCGGAATGCAACAGTCTCAAAATTTTCAATCACACAAATTATATGATATTTTTGTCTATCCTGACTACGTACGTATTCCTGTAATTTGAGATCAATGAAAATAAGTGGAAATTACAGTGTTGTAAGAACTTTAGCAAAAAATAAATAAAACGAAAAATTACAAGTTTTGTCCTTTATCTTAATACCACTAATCAGGCGGTGTCCTTTTTAACGAATTTTGACAAGTTTTGCCCTTTAGAAGGAATTTTGTTGCACGTTTTGTCCTTTAGGCTTAACTCAGTTAGATTTTCTTGTTAAATCTTGTCACCCAAGGGTATTTTAGTCTTTTTACCCATTTATTTAATATTATTTAAAAGAATAAAACAAAATATTTTAGGGTTGACTCTTGAAATAAATGGGTAAAAAGACTAAAATACCCTTGGGTGACAAGATTTAACAAGAAAATCTAACTGAGTTAAGCCTAAAGGACAAAACGTGCAACAAAATTCCTTGTAAAGGGAAAAACTTGTCAAAATTCGTTAAAAAGGACACCACCTGATAAGTGGTATTAAAAGAAAAGACAAAACTTGTAATTTTTCCTAAATAAAATATAGTACTTCTGTGGCTCCACTTGCAGCCTTCCTTTCATTAAGAGAAGTACTTCTCCCCAACCATACATAAATTTCTACCCCACAATCGAGTATATAGCACTTATTTGTGTCTAGCAACCCCCTTGTCAAGGGTTCAGCATCTACTGGTTCTGCCTGACCCTTCACAACACTTAAAATCCAAACAAAACTTTTGTTAGAAATAATATGCACTCAATCAATGGTTCAGGGAGATATTATATCTTGTTTACATATTTATATATCTCTTACATAATACTAACGAATATAATACTTTCTTCCTTTTGGGCTCGCCTTAATAACATGTATTCTCAATTTAAGTTGTCAGATCAGAGAGATAAAGTCAAAGAGATTGTATATTTCTAACGACACATCCGTTTTACTAATAATCTCGGATGTATAATGTAATCATTATTAGTTGGTCTGTAGACCCCAAATGGATATCAAATCAGCTCAAACTCTAAAGTTTAAACAGTCAACAAGAAAATGAAACCCTGTTCTCATAAATGGTGTTGGTATCTTCACTCTTCCTAGAAACTTTTTAGGTCTACAATTAACTTTCGAGAGAAAAACCAACTCTCCCAGTGACATCAAATCGCTTTTATCCAACTAAGCATAATAAGAATTACAACACTAATGACCCTTAAATACTAAAAGACACCCTACACCTACAAGTCTACTACAATACTAATAATAATAATAACTAAATGCTATAACGTAATATCAAGTAATTTGGGTAGCAAGTTGTGCAATAACAAGACCTATCTAATAGTTATAATAATAACTTCCATATAAATAACAATTAAACCAAAGGACATGAAGTGGCAAAAATATATTACCAAAATAGCTTAGTAGGAAGTGTATTGGTACTTATAACACCATTTGTCTGTGTTTTCCTAGGAAGTGGAGCAAAGCCACCAAAAAAGCCCCAAAATTCTCCAGTTTCCGCATCAGACATCAGCCTTCCATCCTCTGCCCCAGAAAAAAAAAAGCAGAAGTAAGACTTCAACGCCTTAACATATTTACTAATCTGTATAGTATATTAATATCCACTAACCAATAGTAGCTATGTCACACTTCCCATCATGATAAGTATCTCTTATATACTGTAAGACTTCTAGTGCTTTAGCCCTTTCTTGAATGGACGAATTCGACCCGTTAAACTGGAATATCTTGTGTGCAGTATCCAAGATAAAGATGTCATCATGATTGAGTGAGGATCGAGCAAAAGTAACCTGTTCCCTTCCCAAATCCCAATTAATTAAAATTGAGATAGAATAAGATAACTAATTAAATCCAAGAGACTTGCTTTTTCATAAACCTCCAAAGTCATTTTATTCAAATAGAATAAAATGGCATTTTCATCCTTGAAGTTTGACCAGTTTTGCGACTTTCGTCTAAATGTTTGTTTTTCCGCATTTGGATCCAAAGGGTTTGGTCGCAAAAATGACCAAACCTCAGGGACGAAAATGGCATTTTACTCTATTCAAAATAATACATTACTATTGAAATAATATGATTTCTGAATAACCATATGTGACGCACTAATTGTTTACTAGAAAATGTTAGTTTTTAGAGAAGAACAAATGTGTTGCGGGTGAGCCTAACTCGGGTCTGACCCGTTTTAACTCGTATTAAAGAACTAACAATCTGTAGAACAGTAGCATACGTAGAGAAGCTTGCCTCTTTTACATGAACCACATATTTTCCTTGGCAAACGAACATGCGGGTCTTGTGTTCTACAGGTTTTGCATGATTAAAACCAGATGCCACACCACCACTTTGAGGTATAATACATGGTTTAAAGTAAGAAAGAAATCTCTCTGTTTCATGTCCTTGTACTTCACGATACTGAACAGCACGCCCTCCAAGAGCTGCATCAAGTTCAATCGTCTTTATGGCTGCAGCGCCAGCTTCGTCCTGTATCAAAGTCATTTCATGCTTTCCAGATAATTACTATATGAAGATTTTTTGATTAAATTATTAATCTTAGATATAGCTTAGAATAGAAATCAAATGGGTTCCAAGATTCATTTCAGTATTTATGTATATATGATAAACTATTGGTTTATAGAAAATGCTTTTAATTAAACTCACCTGGCTTGTATCGTTACCAAGCCAACAATGGATGTCATGACGTAAGGCACCACTCTTCAAAGCATTCGTCTGTAAAAGAATTGTAAGATAAACGTATTGGTTAATGAAACAAACAAAACAAAACAAAACAAAACAAAAATTAAATAAAGAAAAAATAATGATCCACTAAGCTAAAGTAGATGCAGAATTCTTCTAAGGAGGAAGAAATTAGGAACCATATTTTCACAAAATGGCCCTAGATTTCTCTATTTAGCTATTATCAGATTTTATTAGAAAGTTCTCTATCTAACAAGATGTTGAACATTTATTCTATATAAATAAATTTGTAGACCAGTGTAATTTCTTAAAAATACGTATATAATACAATTGTAGTAGAGATCCCATTACCACTTAGGAGTGTCTATGACTATCAGCATATATAAAAATATAAATAAGCTCATAGTAAATACAATACAGTCTCTGCTGAGAGAAAACCTTTCAGCTGTATCAAGAGTAAATAATATACCTTCAAAATAACATAGGAGTCCCCTGTATAAAATTTACCATACGAAGATTGCGGGACAGGAACTGGCTTAAAATTTTCAATGCGCCATAACTCAATTCCTCTATGAACCGTTAAGGAAATAACATATAGTTAATAGTCTACTTATGTGCAGCAGCAGATATAGTTGCATTAGCTTTTATATGGTTTTTATGTACGCCCCTTTTCAATTAATCATATAAAGATGCAGACAAAATTAATCATGGTGTAAAAACAACAATACGTTCTATCACTATAAAAATGTAACATGATGTATTAAAAGACAAGGATACGCTTTCTGTCCGACTCCTTGAAAGGCTGGATCCAAATCTCGCATTGAAACAGACATGATGCTTCTCACTTCAGTTTGATTGACTTTTTAATGCCACAACCTGATTATTGCGATAAAATGTGACTTAGTGGACTTTTTAATGCCACAACCTGATTATTGCGATAAAATGTGACTTAATGCCACAACCGCTTGCGGTGTGCACATATAATGTATATATGTGTAGTCGCTTAGGGGGCAAAAGTGAAATTGCACTAATTTTAACGTTATTTTACTATTTTCGTGAAAATAACGTTAAAAGCGACGGACGGTTAATCATGCATCATATAGTGGCGTTGATAGCTGAAAGACAAGGGGGTACATGCACCAATCGGTCTTTTTCCCGATTGCTAAGTGTTATGTGCCTTATGTCCAAGGCTTGATGCAAAACTACAATCGAGCCGGGGGTCTCACTGGAAGCAGCCTCTCTATCCTACGGGGTAGAGGTAAGGCTGTCTACATCTTACCCTCCTCAGACCCTACCTTAGCTTTGCTATTGGTGGGATTTACTGAGTATGATGATGATGATGATGATGATGATGATGAGTGGAGTTTAGATGTTACCATAAGAACCATGAAAGAATAATACTCTGTTAGCAGTGGATACAACATGATTTAATACTAAAGGGGAAGATCATCTTAAATAATCTTGATTCTTGAATATAACTAACATTTTCGGAAACATAGAACAACATAAAAGTATGCAAAATGGAAAAAAACACACTATTTCATGATGATTCTAACTGAACCTCATACAATAACAACCTCAGATAACAAGAACAAATTGTGTTTTATGATTATAAAACCTGTAGTACACTAGTACGTACAATATTTGGATCACTTACTACTGGTAAAGATGTTCTGTAAAAAATGGGATATCCAGAAGTACAATTCTAATATATATTGAAATATGGGCTTATGTAAGTGATAACCCTTGAGAAGATACTCCATTAGTTCTGATTTCAGCAGCTTAGTAGCTCAGAGTTTGTGGCTAAAACCACTAGCTGTCATACTTATAGAATCTAACTACCTTTTTCGGTACCTCTTCATTCTTCTGATTACAACAGCCCACTTGCTTATGAATCATTCTTCCAAGAAAGGTTATGTAAAACAATTTTAAATCACTTGCTTGGTACATTTCATGTTATATCAGCACCTTGAAGAGCTTTAACATATTATAAAACCCTTTTTTCATAATTTAAACAATATAATCACAATGTGATCATTGAAGAAAGAGCCACTTTCCCCTTGTGATCCATAAACATCTATCTCTTTTCATGTGAAATCGCAAAACAAAAAAGAAAGCAAAAACCAAAATCTGTACATTTAATATGCATCATGTAGGGCAGCTTACACAAACTTTAAAGTACTAACATCTCCACATACAGAAAAAGTACATAATTATTACATACCTACATACATATAGCAATTATTTATCTTTTACCTACTCAAAATTACACTACATAAATTCAAATCTCTAAAAAGTCCATACCATACCATACCAAACAAACAAATAAATAAACCAGTATCAACATTAAACATAAACAAGCAACTTAAAATGAAATCAAATGCAGTCAAATTCAATATCAACAAACAATTCATTCCATTAAAGAGATCTTCATCATGAAAACCGAAACTACATTCAAACAGAACTTGAAAGAAAAATCAACCTACTAGTGATTGAGCACATCATAATTAAACTCGAATGCAAAACAACTAATCAATGGATCCAAACATCAATAAGCAACTTGAAATGAACTCAAATGCAGTTGAATACAAAATCAACATCGATTACTTCCGTTACAGAAATCTTCAGCTTGAAGATCGATTCAAACAACTACTGGTAATTAAGTACAGCATTACCTAGCTAGTGCGCACACAGTGACTTAAGCTCGACTACAGTTAGCAACTTGAAAGAAATCATATGCAGTTAAATTACTTCGTTACAGAAATCTACAGCATGAAAATCGAAACTACATTCAAAACAGAAACTGGAAAACAAATCAAATTACCAGTGATTGACTACATCATGACAAAATAACTAATCGGTGGATCCAAACATCATTAAGCAACTTGAAATGAAATCGAATACAATTAAATTCAAAATCAACGAAAAATTACTTCCGTTACAGAAATCTCAAGCATTAAAATTAGAACTTCACTCAAAACAGAAATCAAATTGCAGCTGAATTCAAAATCAACTATCAATTACTTCAGTTATCATCAGAATCGAAACTACATTCAAACAAAAACTGAAATAAAATCAAACTGCTAGTAATTGAGTACATTAAATACAGTTAAATTCAAAATCAACGAACAATTACTTCCGTTACAGAAACGAAGATCTAATCAAACAAATTACTAGTGAATTAACCTGATTAACAACTACTTCCGTTACAAAAATCAACTAATCGAAACTACATTCAAAACAGAAATTGAAAGAACGAATCAAACAAGTACTAGCGATTGATTGAGTACATAATAATTACCTAGGTCGTGTGCGCAGAGTGAACTGAGATCGAATGCAAAACTGCAAATGATTGAATCGAATTGAGATTTAGTGGAAGTGAAAATGGAGTTGAAAATTGAAAAGCGAAAACGGGGGAAGAAGAGAGAGAGAGAGAGAGAGAGAGAAAAGGAGTTGGAGGGAATGATGATGATGACATGACAGACGTGCTCATCACTAAGGCTAGTCGGCATGGGGTTCGTCCCCGGATCATCCTGGGTCGGCGACGATCCAAACACCGTGCCGACCCCCCCCCCCCCCCCGTCCCGTCTTGAACGTCGGGTTCTAGACGTTTGCGACGAAGCTAAGTGGTGGGGCCCGGATCCATTGTGACCGTTCAAAATAAAAAAAAAATTAATTTTCTAATAAACATTTAATATTCAAACGGTTATAATTCAAAATATACCCCAATTCACTTCCATTTTTATAAATACTCACCTCTTTAACCATTTTTTCCACAACTTTTCACCCACTACCACCCCATCTCTCTCACATTTTATAAACCACTCTTCCCTTTTTATAAAAACTCATCATATTTTATACCTTTTTTACACACTACCACCCCATTTCTCGCTCAAAAATTATCATGGCTTCACCCATGTCTTCCATTTCTTCAATTTCTTCTATGTCTTCATCGGCTTCGTCTGCGTGGTATTCATCATCTTCGGAAGAGGATGATATTATGCACAACATGATTATGAACGCGGCTCAAGTCTTCATGGCGGCTGATCAAGGGTCGTCCCAACGGCTAACTAGACGAGCAAAATATAACCGAGACCAAGAAGGTATTTTACTTTTTTTTTCCTTATGTTTTATATAGATTTGAAAATGTATTTTATAATTAATTTCATTTATGTTTCGTTTTAAATTTATAGCCGGCCACGCTAAACTACTAGCCGATTATTTTGCCGACGAACCCGTGTACCCAGCCGAGATTTTCCGACGTCGGTTCCGCATGAGTCGTCCACTGTTTTTACGTACTGCAGGCGACATGGCCCAGTCTGATCCGTTTTTTACATTGCGGAACGACGCTAGGGGGCTAAGGGCTTCTTTTAATATATTAGGATATTTTTAAGTTTTTTTTTTTAAGTTTATGTTTTTTTTGCTTTTTTTTTTTAAGTTTATGTAATGTTTTTTAATATTAATGAAAATATTTTGTTACTTTATTTGTTAAATGTTAAAAAAAGTGGAAGATTAAAAAAAAAAAAACATAAAAGTGGTGGAGGATGATGACTAGGACCAACTTAACCATGCCCTCTAGTTTTGGAGGATGGACCAATCTTGGGAGGATGATGACGTGGCGCATACGTGGCGGATCATCCTCAAGGATGGTCCATCAACCATACCCACTAGCCTAAATTGGAACAACAAAAGCGCCCAAGGACAAAATAACCTCCTAAGGGTGTAGGGAGTGGTTAAACGCTTTGGAGTGGCAAACCAAAAAACCGACCAATCAGAGCGTGCCATGTCAATCAGTCAAAAATGTTTAAACTTTTGTGAAAAATGTTGCAATGGTTTAGACACTTGGTGAAGTGGTAAACTAATTTTTTTTTAAAAAGGAAAAATGTGTAATTGGTCGAGATAGGAATGGACCCCACCCCACCACACACACACTTCCTTCACCGAAGCGGTAACCGAACACCGATTTGGCAAACTTGGAAGCGGCAAAGTATGTCGGCGCCGGTGTTTGCCGATCGGCAAACTGTTTTGCCGCCCCTTGCCGCATGCCACACCGTACACCCTAATAATTCATCAAAATTAAGATTATAATAATTGTGATAACCTCGGTACCAACCCGTGCTAAAAATCTCAAAAAACGGGTACTCGTATCGTACTGAAAATACCCAGTACGGTTTGGTATTAGTATTTTAAGAAAAAAACCGGTAAATACGGGTATCATACCGGACCGGTACAGAAAACGTCAAAAGTCGGTACCGAAAATATTTCGGTTCGAGAAAATCGGTACCATTTGCTCATCCCAGTATAATAATGTGTTATATTTGTACTTTTTTATGTTTTTTAAATGGCAATCTTACACACTCGATCAACCTAATTAAGAATATTTTTTAGTGTCTAATATAGAAATAAACTTCTTAGCACTTAACAATGACCATAACCGAACTTTGGTTCTAGAAGATTGTTTAACTATAACCATACTCGATGGTTGGTTAACCGTCGGTTATAGGTCGATTTTTGTTAAGTTTGGTTAATTGTCCGGTGTGTTATTTTTTTTTATTTTGCTTAGTTCTAACTGAAAATGATTCCGTTATGGTGCTCCATGGTCGGTTATACAAGTTCCAAGCTCCGTATGGTGTTTCAAGCTTGATAATGGAGGCATAAAATTTGTAAATAAAGGAATAAAAGTTGACAAATAACAAACATGAAAGATCTGAATGGATTTCGTTTAGCGATAACACATTAGTCGTAACCATATTAGACATGTTGATTAACACTATTAAAAGTGCTATAAAACATTGAATCATATTTGGAATGGAGTTTTGAAAATTCTTGAAATTAGTGAAAATGGCTAGTTTTAACAAATGTTGATCTAACATTGATTTTGACCAATTAAAGAGTCAATTAACTACTTCTTGTGGAGGGTAGTACTGGATCGAATTCCAACCAGAGTGGCATTAATCAGGCGCAGGGTCCCAATTCCTTCGGATCGTCGTATGATGTGCAATAACGGGATCGAATCTGCAGACCATCTTCTAATTACATGTGAATTCGCTCAACAAGTGTGGACGGCAGTCTCACTATGGATAAAAGTTCCTCTACCACGTTACCTTTTAAGCGTTGTGGAGTTACTTGAATTCGTCGAGAATATTGGGTTGAAAGGCATCAAAATGAAGGCAATTTACTTGGTGGTGGCGACAGTATGTTGGTCTTTATGGCTGGCTCGCAACGAAACGATCTTTAAGAACAAAGTGTACCAGGTCTTCAAAGTAATCGAGGATATTAAAGCTCTATCGTACCTGTGGATTACTTCAAGGGTGGCTGCAATAAAATTAGAGTGGTCAAAATGGCGTGAATTCAGTTTGGGCGCATAAATTGTAGCATGTTTCTAGTATTTCTCATTTCCTTGTAATGTACCTTACTGCTTGAGCATCTTGCTTAAGCTTGTTTTTCGTTTTTAATGAATAGCCGCCATTCAATAAAAAAAGAGAGAGTCAATTAACTAATTATAGGTTGAAGTAGTCTAAAATGTGTTGGCAATTTATTATGGAAAATGTCGTATACAAACGGAAATTTAATAAAAGTGTTAGAAAGGAATATATGGGTTGAAAATCCAAAAATTTATTAAAATATGATAACATATGATATTATGGAATACGAGTAGGTTGATTAAGTATGGATTATATTAAATTGGAAAATGGCGTGTTTAGATGAATTGACAAAGGTATGACAATTGAAGAGTTAAGTTCCTGTACAAATAAAATAAACGTACGAAACGTACGAATTGGGGAAAAAGCAAAAAGTGGCGGTGGCATTTTGGTAATTATCAGCAATTTCAAAATTACTCTAGTAGAGTAATTTTGAGCTTCTGTAGAGTAATTTTGTAAATGTTCATGTAGAGTAATTTTGGTCGTGTAGGGTAATTATCAAAATTCACTAACCCCCCCCCCCCCCCCCCCCAAAAAAAAAAAAAAAAAAAACCTAAAACACCCCCCACCCCCCAAAAACCTAACCCCCCCCCCCCCCCCCCACTAAAAGCTAAAAACTAAACCATAAAGCTAAACCCCATAACTAAATGCTAACAAAATTACTCTACAAGACATTTTCCAAAATTACTCTACAGAAGTCAAAATTACTCTACTAGAGTAATTTGATAATTACCTTACATTTCTCAAAATTATTCTACGGTAGAGTAATTTTGAAGTTGCTGATAATTACCAGATTGTCACCGTCACTTTTTGCTTTTGCCCCCAATTCGTACGTTAATTTTATTTTTATTTGATCCTTTACCGACAATTGAAAGTGTTATTTGTGATGTTTTGTGAATGATTAGAATTTTTTATAAATGAATTTTTAGTAGCCTACTGCCCCTACTTACAGTTACATGTGATTTGATTACAATACTTGTGTTTGTTGTTGGTTTGGTGAATACCGGTAATGTATTTTTTTTTCTCAGTAGCGGTTTTTTTAGACGCATTTGAATAACTAGTTATTCTATAAATTTAACTTTTTTTTTGTTTTCTAGTGGAATCGGGGTCGCACACCCCGACTTTGTGCTCTTGAAAATTGATAAGCGGGCACAGCAGTTTGGAGGTGAGAGTGAAGTTGGAAAACGCAAAGACAACCCCAAATTTAAGAGGAAAACAATGAGGTTGATTTCGACTTCATGGTTTAGTCCCTTTAATATCCGCATCTTGTGGTTTAGACCATCAAGTAGTAAAAACAAGACTAACGTATCACGAGTTCAATCTAAAACCCTAACTTCAATTTAGAAAACCTAGCGCTCAAATGAAACCCAATAAATTTAGGAAAACCCCCTTTGTGGGAATCGAAACCAGCACCTAATGGTCCCTAAGCCTTATCTCACCCCAATATATCCCTAGGCTATAATGTGATGGGCAACCTGGTTATGACATTAAACCGTCAATTTAAGAGTATACCAGGGTGGTAATATCTGATACGTAAATGGAGTTGGTACATGTGATGGGTATAATAGAACTTCTTTCGTTATTGTTTTGACGTAAAGTGCTCATATATGTGGGAGTCGAACAAAAATCCTTTAAGTTGAGTTTGTTATTACGTTACCAATTTCAAGGGATATCTAAAACATGAGATATAATCGGTGATCATAGTTTAAAATGTTAATTATTTGGCAAAAATTGAAGAAGACTTCATATATGGGTCATGTTTAGTTGTTTACGTTAAACGGAAGCCCAGTGCACATCCAACAAACAAACTGGTTGTAAGGCTATGGGGTGTGGATGGAGCCCCATGGGGCTTTATAGGTGCCACATAGGATCCACGTGTGCCATGGAGCCCCCCTTTAATTTGGACGGTGTGGATGGAGCCCCTATTAAACAAAATTTAAAAAAAAAAACATTTGATTGGTTAAAAAACTAGTGGACCCCACCTGAATGGCGTTTCAGCTCGTTACCACCATGGCGGGCCTTCAATGGCGCCCCGGCTATGGCGCCGGGGGTGTGGTCAAATTTGGAGGGGGGCGCTATGGTGGTCTATGTGGCGGAAGGGTGACGCCCCACACCCTCCAGCCTAAGAGCATCTACAACGGTGGACTACGTCCAAACTCCAAACTGCCTAGTTAGCATGTCACATCATTCCAAACAATCATCATTTCAAATCTCACTTTTTCTTCAACAATAAATCATTTCAAACCTTCATATCACATCCCACTTTTTACACTAAAAAAACTATTGTAAGTGGGTGGTTCCCACTCAACCCAAACACACCCGTCCGCTTGAGCAAACCTCCTCCCACCGGATCAACTCCTGATTTTTCGAGCGGACCAACCGCTCTAGGTGATCTAAGGATCTTCTTTGTAGTTTTTCTGTATGAGAGGCAACGCAACAAACAATTCCATGTTATCAAAGCAACTATGCATGCATATTCATAATGTGTTGGTTGCTCATTATTTAACTTTTATTTATTTGCATTCTGGACAATAATAGAAATTTGATGTTTTTTTTTTCCGGAGTTCTAATTAAAGTCACATGCTAAACCTTGGCCCATTCTTGCTTTGTTTTTGTTTTCATTAATGTACAGAACATGATTATGTTTTTTTCTTAATCATTAAAAATACAAAAGAAAAGGAATTATTAAATATGTACAATAATAATAAGATTCTTCGCCACATGCTATGTGTCATAGGGAATTGATCTAGTACTTTAAGAAACACAAATCATATATTTGTAGATGTTGGGGGTGACAAACAATCTAAATTTGATGGCTAAGTCCACTCATCCAGGAATTTTTTTCACTGGGTTCTTTTTTTAGATGCTCCAATTTCATATGTCTGAACATAAAAATTTCAGGTCGATTTGACAGTTCGGATCGAGTAAGGTTCATCACGTAATAAAAGTTCGATACAATAATGAAAAAAATATCGTTATTAGAAATTTAAAAACACATAATATAAAATACAAAGGTCTTTACGAATAAAAAAACTACCTAGAGTTATGCCTTACGAGTCTTTATCTTTTGAAAACGTGCATTACACTCTCGACTTTGTGAGTCCGTGGGCTACACACCCATCCAAAATCCAAAAACCCACCAAATGGCTAGACTTGGTTCAAAAACAACAAAATAAATCTAAGAAGATTAAAGTAGATAGACTGGATAAATTATAATTTTTATTTCCAACAACATATACCACACACATTGGGATAGGGTGGTAAGAAAGGCGCAGAATTAGGATTCGAACTTGGGATGTCACAGTTAGAAACTGTGCCTCGAACCAGTGGATCACTAGCCATTTATGGTTTTGGGTTCACCCATAATTTATTTATGGGTTCCTTTTCAATTTTCTATATACGTTTTCACTATAAATTACAAACCGAATAGGTTCATGGGAACCCGGTGTTTGAACATAAATCCGCCTCTGCTAAGCCTAAAATTTGAACATTTGGGACTGGTATAGTATTGGGTATTAGATTGTTTTTACAAATCTTGTGGGTATGTGATGGGTATGGTATTAAATGATACCCAACTCCATTACTTTGAAACATACATACTTGTTTACCCAAACTATATCTCTAAACATTTTATTTGTGTTGTTATTTTCTTTTGTCCTTGATACTAGAATAATCTACTAATTCACTAATTTTTAGTTTTATATTTCAAATTTCATTGAGTAATCAAGTTTTATACAAACTAATTAGTAAGAAAAGTATCTAGGAAGTCTAAAAAGTATTATTTAACAAACTAACGAGTATACTCATTATCGGTTGGGTAATTGTCAACACACCTGATAGGTATCGGATATGGGATATATTTTACAATTCGATGAGATGGTACTCTATGTTCTGGACAAGGACTAGTGGGCCTCAACACACCCTATATAGGCCCATTAAGATATGGCCTACGTCATTCCAACAAAAATGACTTAAAAGACTCAACTGAAGTTTCTCTCTTTTGTTAGATATAATAAAAGAAACCACTTTAAGGACACTTGTAATCATATTAGCTAATCTCTTATAGATAATTATAATTTTAGTTTAATCTATTCAAATTAATTATAAGATAACCCTCCTACTAAATATTATTTATTTTAATATCTTATATTATAGATAATCCTCTTACTAAATATTATTAAAATAAATAATATTTAGTAGAAAGGTTATCTTATAATTAATTTAAAGAGATTAAACTAAACGTAAAATAAAATTAACTAATAGAAAAGAGTAACGGAAGAAGACTTGATGTCTATGATAATAGATGTATTTAATTTGATTTTTGGGTCTAGAATAAATAGGAGATGAACTACGAACCTAAATTTATACATTTCATACCGATAAATCAAAAGTGTGTTTACGAAACTTAAAATAAAATTAACTAATATTATTTATTATTTATACATTCGGAGTTTTAAATAAAGGGTTAAATTTATTGAGACTTCGTTAACAAATTTTGCAACAACAAAATAATCTATTTTTATCACGAAAACCAAACTTTGTATTAATATATTAAATATTTTTATTTTCACTATACAAAATTACATTTACTCGACCCATGTAATACATGAGGTTTTTTAAAATATAACTTTTTATTATTTGATATATAAAATTAGATTTATTCAATTCGTACATTACACGGGGTTTTTTTAAGGATATATATTTTTTATTATTTAGTACAGGAAATTACATTTATTCAAACCGTGTAATTCACATACTTTTAAAGATGTTATTTTTTATTATTTGGTATATAAAATTATATTTATTCAACCCGTGTTATAAATGAGGTTTTTTAAAGATATATTATTTTATTATTTGGTAAATAATATTACATTTATTCAACCCGTGTAATACATGTGGTTTTAAAGATATAACTTTTTTATTTGGTATATAAAGTTACATTTATTCAACCCGTACAATATGGTTCTTACAGATATAACTTTTTATTATTTAATATATATAAAAGTATATGTATTCAACCCGTACAATAAATAAGATTTTTAAAGATATATTATTTTTATTATTTAGTATATAAAACTTATTTATTCAACCCTCGTGTAATACACGGGGTTATAACCTAGTTTTAATATAACGGGGATTTAGTTGGTGACCAGATGAATTATAATACAAATTAACTAAGTTAAGAGGTGTGAGAGTGCACGCCTGTTTGAGCTGTTATAATTCTATGTGTTTCAGGGGAAGCCTCTAAGCAAAGGGGGTGGCAGGGGTCCGGGGGCAATGCCTTATTCTCTTATTTTTGTAGATGGAAAAATAAGACATTTTAGAGGCAATTTTTAATTTAAAAATCACAACTGCCTAATGGTGGCCACAAACGTTTTTTCCCTTCGAAATCAGGGTTCTTGGTCATTTTTCTGGTTCATTACGAATCATAGACACACATACTGGTTCTTGTTCTCGAAATTATGAGTTGTATCAGATTAAATTTTTCGAAAGAACCACCGATATAATTTAATTTGAAGTGATTACACGCCTCTATGTTTACAAAATTCCCCAACATCTTTCACACTCTCTAATACATAGATTCACTAAAGCCTTATACACACACATAATGCTTGTTTAGTCTTTAGATATAATTTACTAACTTGCTCATTGGAGTGTCAGATCTTCTAACGTGTTGTTTATGGTTTTACAACTCCCGTTCAAGCTTGAGAAGGCGAGAATGACACAACACCACCACTGGTGGTGCTACTCTAAGCCGGAAACATGTCACCCTTTTACACCGTTGCAGACATCAAAGCACTAGCATGAGGATTTTTGTAGTAACAACATTCAAAAAGCACCAAATATAAGAAAGAAAGAAAGAAAAATCCATGTCCTAATTGTTTATAAAATAAATAAAACAAAAAGAATAGTCTTTGTTATTATTCCAATTTCAAGAAACGAAGCTAATTCTAGAAATAAAATACAGTAGTTTTTTGTTGATCTAACCAAACTTTTAACATAATAATTTAAAAAAAAAAAAAAAGAATAGTTTCAAGAAACGAAGCTAATTCTAGAAATAAAATAGTTTTTTGTTGATCTACACGTACACCAAACTTTTAACATAATAATTTTATAAACATCCAAATTGAATACACCAAACTTTTAACATAATAATTTCATAAACTTTCATATTGAATAAGAGTCGTTACAAATCGTTTTCTATTGACATGCATAAACAATAATCAATAAAATTATCTTTTCTGGTGAAATCAATACTATCTACAAGACTACAACTATGATTGCGGGTAATATAACCAGGTTGATCCATATAAGTAATATTACCATGAAAGTTGATAACTATTCAGACTGTACTCCAAGGAGACAAAAGGTAATGTAACGTAGCATGTACTTTGTAAACGAATTGCACGTCACTAAATTGTTTGTGAATCGTTCAGCAAGATGTTTGTTTATGTTCGTTTATTTAGTAAACAAACGGACACATGTGTCATTCGCTCATTTATGTTTGAAACATTCGTTTACTTGATTTGTTTATGTTCGTTCTCTTATGTTCGTTAGTTTAAGTTTGTTAGTTTATTCATTAATTTTTGTTAGGCCCAGTATTCTTTGGTTTAGTATGCTAAAATTAAAACCCATTACAATCTAGTATAGTTTTATTAACTTTTGAGGTCCAACACACTTTTGTTCACATTTATTTTGAATTGTTGTTAGCCCAATTATGTTCGTTCATCAGTGTTCAGTTATGTTCATTTGTTTATGTTCATGAACCGTCTGCTTATCCTATTAACGAACGAACATAAACATATATGAGCACAATCATTTTTTTTACGAACAAACATGAACAGAAAACCGTGTTCATTTAATTGTTTGTGTTCATTCGTTTGTTCAGTTAAAATTAAAAAAACAAACAGGAACATGCTCCAAGCATATTCATTTTATTTGTTTACAACTCTAACAGTATATGAGAAAGCTAAGCTATTTTTAACAATATAAAACCTAATTTTCTTCCTTCTAACTTTGTCCCTCAACTAAAACAAGGTCCTCGTTATACAACTAAATTATATTAAAAGACTTGACTACGATTTTGATTTTGTGTAGTGTTTAGTTATACTTCTTCAAAATTATTGTGTAACGGGTGGGAGCTCATATCATTCATTGTCTTATAGGTAGGAACATACGTTACAGTATTCGCATCATGGGTCGGAACCTACATATGTTCACATGATCGATGGACAGGAGCCCACACATATTTATTTGTCAAAGACGTCAAACTTAATCGAGACACACTTAAAATCATGTCTTCTTCGTGTCGAGTTGTGGGTCGACCCATTAAAGTACATTTACAAATGGTGATTTGGTAAAAATATAAACAACCATTGACCCTAAGACCATCCGTAAGGGGGCTCTATATCACGCCTACCCCTCCCATAGCGCCCCATGGCGCCCATGAACACCATTACCGGGGGGGGGGGGGGGGGATGTGCTGAAAATCTCTCTTCCTTGCGAAAATTTTCATGGCGTGGCCCGTTCTTCCCCACTCACACACATATATATACATACATATATATAAAGCCCCATACATATATACCCCCACTACACACTCAAGTTATATAAAACCCCACTCTTACGCATTTCGTTACTTGTCACATGACGCCTCACACATGGCCTAAGCTAAATGGACATTTCATAAAAATATAATCAACCATTGACTCTAAGCTAAATGGACATTTTAAGTTTCCTCCCATCGTATTAAATACATATTTTAGTCCCAGAATAAAAAAAAACGTAATTTTACACTAATAGAGTAATTAAGTAGATGGGAAAAAATTCAAAAAAAAAAAAACTTCATTATTTCTTAGTTTAAGGCTATTTTGTATGTTAAAGATTCATTTGTATTTGAACTTATCTATACAACCTAATAAAAGCCATAATTAGAGGACACGTGTCACCCATCTAGAGGCTCTATTCCTCATTTTCCCACCAAAACTAGGATCCATTGATTTCCCTGTGGTGAATCAAACGCGAGATCCATTTACAATATTTCGGGTCAAAATTTCTTTCCATATATAAGCATATAACCCGACGCATATCATCAGTTCCCTCACTTTTTCATTCACAATTAGGGTTTCATAAATTTCTCTCTCACGCTCTACTCTCTTCAGATCTCAATAAATCTTCATATCAACACTTGTTAGACCCTTGAAGGTTTATGGACAAGTAGCTAAGTAGATTAGTGGGAAATGTGGGTTTATGGTTGTATTTGGGCTTATTGGGTAGTATTGGGCCTAGGGTTTAGGGAGTTTCCTCCCTAACCTCTTACTATAAATAGAAGTGTCATGTTATTAGGTGTAAGGTTGGTGATATTAGCTTCCTTGTATTTGACATAATCATATCTATGCAAGTTTGAAGTAATCATTCAATCAAGAATCTTTCTTTTTCATCTCCTTTGTTCTTTCATAGCTTGTTTGTGTGATTCCGCCACATTTCAAGCTAGTGCGATATCATTGTGATCTCGTTACGGGGCTTATAATTGGTATCAGAGCCTGTCGAACCTGATTTCCAGGCTCGAATCTGATATCGCGGTGCTGCTTGTCACACCCTGACTTTTGCGGAAGCGTGATTATGTGTGACTTGCTTAATATCATTGCATTCAATTATACCAAACAACTATATGATAAAATCAAAGATGTTCATCCATTAAAATAGTTTAAAAACATAACAACATTGTCATGAAACATAGACTTCAAATTCGAGTACAAACCATGCAACTTGTTTAAGAGTTCACAAAGACTCGACAAAAGACGTTAGATAAAACCAGACTTGGAAAGGTGTGTCTTGTCCAGTATGAGACACACCATCTATATCCTAAGACACCGGATGACATCTTTTATTCCCAACATAACTTGAAAACATCCAAACGCCCGCCAGATCCACTTAATTCCCTGAAATACATGTAGTTTGAAAACGTCAACAAAAGTTGAGCGAGTTCATGTGTTTGTTTGTGTGTATGAATAAACCTTTGTAATCATTGAAAGTATGTATGTATGTATGTATGTTCTTGAAAACCGCTATGAAAGCAACAAGGAAATAGATCAATTAATGTGTAGCTAATACATTAATATTTGTGACGTGATGCAGGAAAACTCAAACCTAGCAGATTTTGTCTCCAGCAATAAGACATAGTCACCACATGGTCCACTCGGCGGACGCATGGGTGGGGCTCGCTATACCCAAATAGATCTATCACTCATGTCCATCGGTCCTACAACGAGGATTAATGGCCTTAAGTGTCATACTATACCCACCACTCACATGATCTAGCAGTACCTTTCCTTAGCTAACCATACCACATATAAACGTTTGTAAACAGTTTGTAACATGTACTTCACCCCCGAAGTTATAAAACTGAAAACAGTTAAGAGAAAAGGGGGAACACGAACTCACAGTTTTGCGTTCCTTGTATCCAATGTAACTCAAAGCTTCTTCTAGAACGCACGACTACCTACATGCGTACTACGGTCCATTAGATGATCGGGTCGTGCCTTGATTTAGTATTGGTTAGTGTCCTTGAGTTACGTTCTTTGTGTCTTCAATATTATTCCAAGTCATATAATTATTTATTAAAATAAGTAATATTTTAACTTAAATTATATTTAATACATCTTGGAATATTAGTTAAAATAATATATTTTATCTTGACACACTTATGTATTGTATATGTATATCCTTCCCAAGGATGGGTGTATTTGTATTCGTATTCGTATTCTTGTATTTGTATATTTTTGCCACGTATGGGGATCGTATTCCGGAGCGTATTTATACGTACGAGAATGCGTATTTTATAAATTGTATTTATTAAGTATTCTTCATACTTAATTTCGTATTAATTTTTCCGGAATATTATCTTTAATAAAAGTTCACCAATACATATTTCCAAAATATATATTTCATTAAATATTACTTAGAAAAATTATTTTAAAATTTTCTTTTTGCAAAAATATTTGTATTTTCTCATAAGTTTCAAAAATAATATATTTTCATGTCTAACTTTGAAAATATATATATAAACTCATTTTTCTCCAAAAATGATATATTTCATATTTATTCTAGAAAATATATCTTTCACCTCAAAAATGTTGTATCCCGTGCTTGTGTAAGAAGATATATATTTCTTAAAAATAATATATCTTCTAAAAATCTCAAGAAAAATATACATTCATACATGTCAAAAATAATATATTTTCCCTTGTCAAAAATATGATATATTATTGTAGTAATTGTAAAAATCATATTTTCATTTCTTTGGTGTCCAAAATATTATTTACCAAAATATACTTTATGAATAAATTTTCGGAATATTTTGTAAGTCTTATTCCATAGTTTGGTTTCACCAATATTTTGTGTACGACTTGTATATTTATTTCTTGGAATTTTGGTAATTTTGGATTGAAATCCTTGGTATTTTGATGTGTTATATTATTTCAAATCCTAAAATAATATAACTAATACACAAAATATATAAATAATCACACACATGGTGTCTTCTAAATATATATTTCCTAAATACATATTTAGTCACTTTTATTTATAAAAACCAACCTCCAATATTTATATTTTTGTAACAAAAAATTATGGCAAAGTTTATGTAACAATTTATTGTTGAAAATACACTTGTAAGTGCATGTTTATAAATATATTTCTAAGTGTTTAGATTTTTAGAAAATTTTGCCATAGTTTCCCCTAAAAATGGAGGTTTCCATGCTTTCAAGCATATCATTTTATTTTGTAAAAATCATCACAATCAATCCATAAACAATAATAAACAACCTTTACTTACCAATTTTGCCAAAAACAAGTATAATCTACTGTCGCAACCCCCAGTCCCTGATCCCCGGGAACGGGCGGACGCGATCACAGAGTTCGGTGGTATCAGGGTTATTTAATCTTGCAGCGGAATTTTTTATCAGGACTGTAGTTAGGAAATGTTTATCAGAGTAAAACCACCTTCTTTTATATTAATAATAACATGGGCAAACCCAAGTTTCTTATTACAATACATTTATAGGGACACACCCTATTTTATTGAATTTAAAACATCGTTTATTAGGTAACTTTTATAGCCACATTTTTCCTAAGCCTTCAGTGCTCTCCAACTGGCTTTTTACTAATTGGCTTTCACATTGGGTTACCTGAAACATGTTTTAAAAATATTTGTCAGCGGGAAATACTGGTAAGTGAATCCCAGTTTAATCAAGTTTAAATGTAAGACCCTAAAATGTACATGACAAAAGTCGCAGCGGAAAACACGAACCATAAAATTTCTTTCTTTATAAATACCTCAACTTATTTAAACTTTAACTTTAACATAGCTTTTATTCATAAATCCGTCTCACTCTTATTTACTAATCCAAAACATAGCTTATGCTTGCTTCATTCTAGTTTCAACGTCCCCGTACAATCTCTCTAGTGACTCGATCTTCGATCTCTAATCCTTGTGAGGTTAATCCGTGATTCGTCCAACCTGCACTCACCACATTCATTCATACATTAGCACACATTATATAGACAAGATTCATTCACGTACACTTCACTATTCGTCATTTTTCAAACTTTAAGCATTTCATCCGCGTATCCATTTCCTGGTGAGGCTTCAGAAATGTACCTGCATTACTTTTCATTCTCAAGGTACACCATTAAGAACGTTAACACTCAACGTGTCTAAATCATGCTTACATACATACAAACATACATTCACATTTACATACTTACGTATCTTTACTACAACTTTATATTAATGTATACATTCACACATGTCTTTACACATACATACATACACAACTACATACGTACATACCCTTCCTACATCTTTACTTAAATGCATACCCTCATACATATCTTTATACATACGTACATACACATCTACATACATACATATCCTTCCTACATCGTTACATACATGCATACACTCATACATATCTTTATACATACGTACATACACATCTACATACGTACATATCCTTCCTACATCGTTACATACATGCATACACTCATACATGTCTTTACACATACATACATGCACATCTGCATACGTACATACCCTTCCTACATCTTTACATACATGCATACCCTCATACATATCTTTATACATACGTACATACACATCTACATACATACATATCCTTCCTACATCGTTACATACATGCATACACTCATACATGTCTTTACACATACATACATGCACATCTACATACGTTCGTACCTCTCCTACATCTATACATATATGCATAAACTCATATATACATACGTTCATACACTCATACGTAAAAGTCCTTTATAAAAAAATGCATCATAAACTTGATTTCGGTCCATTCGAGAGCTTAACGGAGCACCGGGACACGAACTGGATCAACCGGGATCACAAACGGAAGAAAACAGAAAACATAGACTCTGGGCACCGTCGCCGACGCCCAAATGGACCGTCGGCGACGCACCTCCGTCGTCCAAAAGTCCCGTAGACAGAAAATTAGGCCGTCGGCCAAAAACCAAATTACACATGCCGTCGGCGACGGCCCTTCTGGGCGTCGGCGACGGCCCCTCGTTCACTCATTTACCTGCTGTGTTGTTTCGTTGTTCGCATACACTAAAACTCGCATAACTTTCAACCCGTTTATCCGTTTAACCTCCCGTTCCTTCCTACATGCTTGTAAATTCACATTCTATCATATGAACTTAAAATCCCACATCCGGATTAAGGAAATTCTTAACTTACATGCATTCGGCTTATTATTATCTTCTAATTATTTGACCCGTTCGTGCATTTATCAACATAATCTATTTAATTGACCTCAATCTCATATGAACTTAATAATTTCATTGACGCCTATCATAAAAGATTAACTTCTCGGATGTCTAGCATTCTTTTAACCCATTTTCGCTCAAAAGCTTATTTTGACCCGTTATGGGTATTTACGCATTTTAAGGTCTATGGCTTACAAAGACCATACTTCTTACTTCCATACTTGTCTAAAACATTACATTGATAGAACAACTTGTTTCTAAACCACTTTTCATATCGTTTGCCCAAAATACCCATCAAGGTCATTTTGGTCAACTTTAATTCATTCATTTACGACGAAAGACTTCAATACATATATGACCTCAAACATCATGTTTAATTAATTTAAACAGTATATTACTTAATCGTACTAAGAAGTGATTACAGAAATCACTTACCTTATGCGTCCGTGCTCATATCCGATTCCTCGCCTCTTTCTTGACCCGTTAGCACCTCTTGCTTGAGCCCGTCTCGGCGTGATTCCTATACTTTCATTTCATCCAAATCACGCTATTATTATTAGCATACTCATTTGTACATGATAACAATCGTATCAATCACATGTTTCACACTTAACTTTCATTAATCATTTCTAACAAACATGACTCATATAATCATGTCCGTATACGTTTAACTCATGTAACTCATCATGTCATTTATATTTAACACGGATTGCTATTACATGTACCATACGACTTCTCATCAACCTACATTTACGACAACGAGTCAACTCATGTTTCTTATACTTAGTTGACTTTCAAAAGTCAACTATTAACCATACATAACTATCGACTTATCAACATATACCCTTAACATCATAATCGACTATACGGACGACACTATATACATTTTATCATTCACTTGGTGTGCGTACCACCTTTTAAGCATAACATACAACTAATTCATGCACAATCTTCTAAATTCATACATAGTGCATCAATTCCTTCTACTAATCAACATGTGGTATTTAAAATCAAACATCAATAATATGAACATATTATCATTTTCATCATATCATCAAAACCCACTTCATGACTATTTTTCTAATCACTTACAAGTGATCTAATCTTAAGTTCTTCATAGTTTCTTCATGCTTTTGATGTGTGTACTACCTCCTAAGCATAGTGTACAACTAGTTCATGCATATCCTTCTAATCTCATACATAATTCATCAATTTCCTCCTTCTAATCAACATGGATCATACATGCATGAACATCAAACATACTAGTATCACATTTCTTTTAATTCCTCTAACAATAATCCATCATACAAATAAAAATACATCAACATTCAACAAGAATTAGACATGGATGATGATTCAAATCATCATTCTTACCATAACTAATGGGTTTCACCCTTAAACATCAAATTAACCTAATTCATGCATAATCCATGTTCCAAATGATGAATCTAACACATACTCATGCTCAATTTCATACAAATTCGTGATTTACAACATAACCCATTTCGTGCATCATCACCAATCTAGAATCTAAGACATACCTTACGATCCCCTTGTGAAGGTGATCATTAATCCGTGTTTGGTTATGAATTTGAGCTTCGTTTAGCCTTCCAATTTGAGGGAATAGATGAAGTTAGGGTTCTTGGCTCCATGGGAGCTTCCTGCTCTTTCACGAACACACTATGTGTGTTTGTGTGTGTGTTTTGTTATTTAGTAACCTAACTTTCACCTTATTCCATTTAACCCCTCAATGTTTGCCACTTAAACATGTTTGGCACAACTTTCATCTTCTAATTAGTTTTTATCATACACTTTATTAGGTTAAATAACCTAGTCATTTATTTCTTAATGTACCATAGCATAACATTTAACGAATATAAACATTCGGGTTTTGGGGTGTTACATTAAAGTCACAGTGAACAGTATTGAGAGCGATCACATTGTTTATGTCTACACAATTACTCCATTTGGTACTATCACTCCTGACTTGTGGGTCATATTACCCATTGGCTAACTCATTGTCCAATGGTAACGTATTGTCATCCCGACTTACTACTCGCAAGTAGTACAAATTTTGTATACAAAACCCCAACATACCGACAGTAATTGAAGAACTACAAAGACTCAATCACTGCTAAATTTCATAGTAAAACATTTAAGGTTTGGTAAAACATTACCAAAAACATTATCAAAAAGAGGATAAACTCACATTGCTGTCTTAGGATTTTCGTAAGGGTTTCCTGGATATAATCTATAATTTATACAAATGTACATTGGTTAGTACCATAACCCTTTGAAAATATTAATAATACCCTCCCCGAGACGGCATTCCAACAACTACGTCGGGCAAAACCATGACAGTTGTTACGGAACCCTAAATCAATCGGGCAGCGTAACTATTATGAAACTGGGGTTATAATACTTACAACGGAGCAGAACCTCGCTAATTAGGGGTATAGTACCCGACTATAATGCTTAATACTTTCAGAATTCGAGATTGAGAAGTGTGAATGAGCGACGGAAACTGTAATCTGATGCTACCTATTTATAGTTGTGAAATCTGACTTTCAGGCGGCCCGCGTAAGGTAAGGCTAAGCCTTAAGCGGCCCACGTCAACACCAGTCAACATAATAGCTTAGCTGGGTCAGCTAGTAGACTTGAAACGATGTCGACACGTGTCGGCATCTGGTGTATCCGCGTTTCATGAGTCCGCGCGGCCCGCGTTAATGTAAGCTTAGGCTTACGCGGCCCGCTTGAACTTAAGAATTCAGCGGAGTCCGGTCAACACTCTCATACGGCCCGCGTGAGCTTGAGGTGGGATCCTACGCGGCCCGCCTCAGCTTGTTATTTCTTATTTTTAATTTATTTTATAAACTATAACATAGATCGGGCTCAGTTTTCACATACGGTTTATATTATAAGACACACTAGAATATTTTAAGATATACTAAAGCGTCCAAAATATTTATGAGGGCGATGGTTTACCGAGGCTTGTTACATTCTCCCCACCTTGTTTTAGAGCTCGTCCTCGAGATCTACTGAAATAAATGCGGATATTTCCTTTGCATTTCTGATTCTAGTTCCCATGTGTACCCTGGTCCTCTTTTGGAGTCCCACTTCACTTTGACTAGAACTAGTCTTTTGTGTTTGAGATTCTTGACTTTTCTGTCTTCAATCTGTAGAGGCCTTTCTACAAACTTGAGTTGTTCATTTACCTCTATATCCTTAAGAGGTACTATCAATGATTCATCAGCTAGACACTTTTTAAGATTAGATACATGAAACACATCATGTATTCCTGCCATTTCCTCTGGCAATTGTAGCTGATAGGCTACAGGTCCTATTCTTCTAATAATTTTAAAAGGTCCAACATACCTGGGACTTAGCTTTCCCCGTTTGATGAATCTTACCACTCCTTTCCAAGGAGAGACTTTTAACAATACTCTATCTCCTACTTGAAACTCCAATGGTTTTCGCCTGTTATTAGCATAACTTTTCTGTCTATCATGTGCTGCTTTCAGTCGTTCCTTGACTTGAATAATTTTATCAGTTGTTTCTTGTACTATCTCAGGTCCAGATAATTGTTTTTCCCCAATTTCTGCCCAACAGACTGGGGTGCGGCACTTTCGTCCATAAAGTGCTTCAAATGGTGCAGCATTTATACTTGTGTGATAACTATTATTATAAGAAAATTCTATTAAAGGTAAGTGATCATCCCAATTACCTCCAAAATCAATTACACAAGCTCTAAGCATGTCCTCCATTGTCTGAATTGTCCTTTCACTTTGTCCATTCGTTTGTGGATGATAAGCCGTACTCAACTTTAATTTAGTTCCCATTGCCTTTTGGAAACTTGACCAAAAATGAGAGGTAAAGCGACTATCTCTATCAGAAACAATTGATAAAGGAATACCATGTAAAGAAACAATTTCATTTACATACAATTTAGATAATTGTTCCATACTAATTGTTTCCTTCATTGGTAGAAAATGAGCTGACTTAGTTAGTCTATCTACAATCACCCAGATTGTATCATTTCCTTTCCTAGTTTTAGGTAATTTAGTAACAAAATCCATTGTTATAAATTCCCATTTCCAAACTGGCATTTCTAATTGCTGTAACAAACCTGAGGGTTTCTGGCGTTCAGCTGTAACTTGTGAGCAAGTTAAGCATTTAGAAACATAGGTTGCTATATCCTTTTTCATTCCTATCCACCAGAAATTTTTCCTTAAATCCTGGTACATTTTATCACTTCCTGGATGCATTGTATATTTAGACTTATGGGCTTCTTCTAATATACGATGGCGTAGATTTCCTAATTTAGGTATCCACATTCTCTTTTCATGGAATCTCCAAATTCCATCTATTCCTTGTTTTAATTCTTTTAACATACCTTTTAACTTTTCAGTATCTTCCTTGATTACTGACTCTTGTGCTTCTCTTATTTGATCATTTAAATCTACTTGCAGATTTAATTTAAGAGAACATACCCTTTTTGACTTTTCATGATACTTTCGGCTTAAAGCATCTGCCACTATATTGGCTTTTCCTTCATGATACTGGATATCACAATCATAATCACTAAGAAATTCCATCCAGCGTCTTTGCCTCATATTCAACTCCTTTTGTTGGAAAATATACCTTAAACTCTTATGATCAGTGAATATGGTAAACTTATTACCATAAAGGTAATGTCTCCAAATTTTAAGAGCAAAAATTATAGCTCCTAACTCTAAATCATGGGTTGAATAATTCTCTTCATGACTCTTAAGTTGTCTAGATGCGTAAGCTATAACCTTTTGGCGTTGCATCAATACACATCCATAATCTAATCTAGAAGCATCACAATAGACTACAAAGTCTTCAGTTCCTTCTGGTAATGCTAGTATAGGTGTATGGGTTAATCTTTGCTTAAGAATTCTAAAGACTTCTTCTTGTTTTAATCCCCATTCAAACTTAACAGATTTACAGGTTAGCTTAGTTAAGGGAATGGCTATTCTAGAGAAATCTTTAATAAATCTTCTATAATAACCGGCTAATCCTAAGAAACTTCTAACCTTAGTTGGTGACTCAGGGATTTTCCATTTAGTAATTGCCTCAATCTTGGTTGGATCTACATGAATTCCTTCATGATTAACTAGGTGTCCAAGGAATTGTACCTGTTCTAACCAAAATTCGCACTTTGAAAACTTAGCATAAAGCTTTTCCTTTCTTAACAAACTTAAAAGTGCGTGCAAATGTTTTGCATGATCTTCTTTATTCTTAGAATAAATTAGAATATCATCTATGAAAACAATTATGAATTTATCCAAATATGGTTTACATATTCGGTTCATCATGTCCATAAATGCAGCTGGGGCATTGGTTAAACCAAATGGCATGACAGTAAATTCATAATGACCATACCTTGTTCTAAATGCGGTCTTAGGAATATCCTCTTCCTGTACCTTTAATTGATGATATCCTGACCTTAAATCGATCTTGGAGAAAAATCGAGCTCCTTGCAATTGATCAAACAGATCATCGATTCTCGGTAATGGGTACCGATTCTTAATCGTAACTTTGTTTAATTCACGGTAATCAATGCACATACGCATTGATCCGTCCTTCTTTTTAACGAAGAGTATCGGCGCTCCCCACGGCGACGAACTTGGTTGTATGAATCCTTTCTTCAACAATTCGTCTAATTGTTTCTTTAATTCTTGCATTTCTGCGGGTGCCAAACGGTAAGGTGCCTTGGCAATTGGTGCTGTTCCTGGTATTAAATGGATTATGAACTCAACTTCTCTATCCGGAGGTAGTCCTGGTAATTCTTCTGGAAATACATCTGAAAACTGAGATACTACTGGAATATCTTTTAGTTCTTTTTCCTTTAGTGTTAATGATTATGGAAATCAAATACACTATAGAACCTTTTCTTATACAACTTGCAGTTTTCATCACAGAAATGAATTTTGTAGATCTAGAAGATTTATCTCCTTTAATTGTGATCATTTTACCTTTTGGTGAATTTACTTGAATTAACTTTTGATCACATAAAATACTAGCTTTATTGGCTATTAACCAATCCATTCCTAAAACAACATCAAATCCTACCAGATTCATGGGATAAAGATTTGCAATAAATTTCTGATTTGAAATTGCTATACTTGCTTCCTGCAAGATTTCAGAAATTCTAACAATTTCTCCATTAGCTGTCTCTACTAAGCATTCTTGTGGTAGTTTAGTTAATGATTGATTTAGAAATTTGCAAAACGATGTATTAATAAAACTTTGGTTTGCACCAGAGTCAAATAATACTTTAGCAAAAACATCATTAACTAAAAACGTACCAGCTATGACATCTGGAATCATCCTGGCTTCATCTGCAGTCAAAACAAATGCTCTAGCATTTTTAGTATTCATGTTGTCTGCAGCTGGGGCTAATTTCGGACAATTTGGCCTGATATGACCTTTTTCTCCACAGTTGTAGCATAATCCATTACTGGTTTTCTTCCTACAACTTTCTTCCTTGTGTCCTGGCATCTTGCAATAATTACAGAGAGTGGAGCATTTTCCCGAATGCTTTTTCTTGCAGACCTTGCAGTATATTGCAGAGGTAGAACCCATATTCCTACGATTATAATTTCCAGAACGGAATTCCTGTGTAAGCCTTTGGGTTAAGTTCCTCTTCTGATCTTCTTCTCTAGTACGAACTAACTCATCAGTCAAGGTATTTGCTAGTTCTACAGCTTCTTCTATATTTTGAGGTCTAGCTGCCTTGACTATGTGTCTTATCTCTCCAATTAATCCCCAAATATAACGGGAAATTAACACTGGTTCTGGTGAGGCAAGAGTTGGCACTATTCTAGCATATTCGAAGAATAACTTAGTGTACCCCTTGCTATCTACACCAGTCATCCTAAGATTTAGGAATTTGTTTGCTATCTGTTCTTTTTCATTAGGAGGGCAGAATTTCCTTTCTATCTTGTCCTTAAACTCTTCCCATTCCATATTATAGGTTTGATCACTTCCTCTTGTCTGGAGGATAGTGTTCCACCATTCTAGTGCTGCATTCTTAAACAGATTAGAAGCAAACAATATCTTATCTTCTTCAGCACACTTGCTTATCCTTAAGACTGCCTCAGTTTTCTCTATCCAGCGTAATGTTGCAATGGCCCCTTCATTGCCTGAGAATTCCATTGGTTTACAAGACCAGAATTCTTTATAAGAACAACCATAAGGCATGGTTCTTCTTCTTTTGGGAATAGGCATTTGAAGTACAGGTCCATTGTTCACGCTGTTTTCTGGTTCACTTGGTCGCTTACTGCTATGCTTACTTTTATTATCAGCATCTTTAACAGTTTGAAGAATAAATGGCATTGCATCTATAATTCCCTGTGCTACTATGTGTTGGATAGCACTATTATCCATCTGGTTCCCATGGTTATTGATGTTTGGATTTTCATTAACCACGTTAATGTTACTCTGGTTATCGTTATTCAGATTTCCTTGATTTTCTTTGTCGGCCATCTGAATTTTAAACAAGTATCCATATTAATATTACAATTAATATCTTAATATAGTTAATCACATGACAAGCATTTTTACCAAAACCGTCGATCATTGCGACTATACTCTTTTTCATATACTATGCGTCTATTACACACTAGTACAGAAATAAAGATTACAATACCAACAGAAATAAAATAGTAATATGCATCCGTACACACATATTTTTATTTTATTTTTATTATTATTATTACTACCATCTCCTCCATTCTCACATTCACGGATATGGATTTATCCAAAAATCCATATTGCGCTCATCGTATTTCCATACGAGACGCTCTCCCACCTGACGCATTCTCTCACTGCTTTCTAAGATTTCCTCCCCGAAAGTCCTGAGTTCTTGCACGTTTTCTGCACTCATTGGTGGTGCAGGTTCTCGGTCTAGGTTTGGAATCTGGGGTGCGGTTTCCTGAAATTGGTAAGGATCCTCTAATATTTCCCTAATATAATCATCTTGATAATAGGGATCTAAAGGGTCCATACCTGGATAAGCTTCTATGTTCTGTATGGGTGGATAATCCTGGATAGGATAACGTTGCACAAAATCCCTATTGTTGTCCCACCAGGGGTCGTAATTCAGGTCTAGAGGGTTTGGTGCAGGCACTCTAGGGATTTCTTCTGGGTTAAATTCGTACATCTCCTCTTGGTTTTCCTGGTTTTCTATTCCCATGGGTTGTTCTGGATTTTGTGGTTGTGGGGCTACTAATTGTTCCAGACTTAGGTCAGCAGCAGTTGTAGCTAAGATATGGAAATTAGCTAGGCTCCTATTAAGTATCTCTTGCGTATGGGCATCTGTCTCTCGCTTAATAGCTGCTAAAGCCCTTTGCTGTTGCAATTTTCGCATTCTCTTCCTACGAGCAAAAGCTTCTTTACTGAACCATCCTCGTTTCTTAGTAGGAAATGGTTCTTCAGATTGAGCTCTAAAGGCAAATATTCCCTCCTCCTGATCAGCAGAATACCCTGAAAGGGCAGGCTGTGATGATGTACCTTCACTCCTAGGTGAATCAGCTAACTGACGATTCACGTCTGATGGTCCTTGATCACTCATACTAAAAACTATCAAATAGTCAAATAACACATAACAAATTTTTATTTCCGTATTTTATTTCCTAACACAAATTTTTAATATTTAAGTGTCAGCAGAACACTTCTTTGGCTCAGGCCAGTGGCTAGGCTCTGATACCACCTTCTGTCGCAACCCCCGATCCCTGATCCCCGGGAACGGGCGGACGCGATCACAGAGTTCGGTGGTATCAGGGTTATTTAATCTTGCAGCGGAATTTTCATCAGGACCGTAGTTAGGAAATGTTTATCAGAGTAAAACCACCTTCTTTTATATTAATAATAACATGGGCAAAACCCAAGTTTCTTATTACAATACATTTATAGGGACACACCCTATTTTAATGAATTTAAAACATCGTTTATTAGGTAACTTTTATAGCCACATTTTTTCCAAGCCTTCAGTGCTCTCCAACTGGCTTTTTACTAATTGGCTTTCACATTGGGTTACCTGAAACATGTTTTAAAAATATTTGTCAGCGGGAAATACTGGTGAGTGAATCCCAGTTTAATCAAGTTTAAAGTCACAGTGAACAGTATTGAGAGCGATCACATTGTTTATGTCTACACAATTACTCCATTTGGTACTATCACTCCTGACTTGTGGGTCATACTACCCATTGGCTAACTCATTGTCCAATGGTAACGTATTGTCATCCCGACTTACTACTCGCAAGTAGTACAAATTTTGTATACAAAACCCCAACATACCGGCAGTAATTGAAGATCTACAAAGACTCAATCACTGCTAAATTTCATAGTAAAACATTTAAGGTTTGGTAAAACATTACCAAAAACATTATCAAAAAGAGGATAAACTCACATTGCTGTCTTAGGCTTTTCGTAAGGGTTTCCTGGATATAATCTATAATTTATACAAATGTACATTGGTTAGTACCATAACCGTTTGAAAATATTAATAATACCCTCCCCGAGACGGCATTCCAACAACTACGTCGGGCAAAACCACGACAGTTGTTACGGAACCCTAAATCAATCGGGCAGCGTAACTATTATGAAACTGGGGTTATAATACTTACAACGGAGCAGAACCTCGCTAATTAGGGGTATAGTACCCGACTATAATGCTTAATACTTTCAGAATTCGAGATTGAGAAGTGTGAATGAGCGACGAAAACTGTAATCTGATGCTACCTATTTATAGTTGTGAAATCTGACTTTCAGGCGGCCCGCGTAAGGTAAGGCTAAGCCTTAAGCGGCCCGCGCCAACACCAGTCAACACAATAGCTTAGCTGGGTCAGCTAGTAGACTTGACACGATGTCGACACGTGTCGGCATCTGGTGTATCCGCGTTTCATGAGTCCGCGCGGCCCGCGTTAATGTAAGCTTAGGCTTACGCGGCCCGCTTGAACTTAAGAATTCAGCGGAGTCCGGTCAACACTCTCATACGGCCCGCGTGAGCTTGAGGTGGGATCCTACGCGGCCCGCCTCAGCTTGTTATTTCTTATTTTTAATTTATTTTATAAACTATAACATAGATCGGGCTCAGTTTTCACATACGGTTTATATTATAAGACACATTAGAATATTTTAAGATATACTAAAGCGTCCAAAATATTTATGAGGGCGATGGTTTACCGAGGGTTGTTACATCTACTACTTCATGAACTTGAAATTTCACAAAAATTTGTAGTAACTTACTAGTGTTCTTAGTAAGCCTTGTTATCCTTTAAAGTGTGAGTGATTCTTTAAAAACTTCATTTTTAAAGAAGATTGATCTTTACAACTTATGATCATGTTTTCTAAAAATGTTCCTTTATGAATTCATCTTGTTACACAAGTGTTTCTACACTTGTTTAACTACCAAAAATAAGGTTTGTTTATGTAAGAACCAAGATTTAGTAAAACTTATATTTTTAACTTGGTTTCTTTAGAAATTATCCATAAAATTTCTAGATCTACAAGTATCACAACTTACTTTGATCATTATTTTTCAAGAAATCAATGTATTCTTTCAAGTTCATGCTTCTCATGAGGATGATCCATTAACTTTCATCAAGTTCATCCTCTCATCTTGCTAGACTATGTTTTTAATCATGATCTAGCGAGATCATATGATAATCAACATCATTTTCACAAGCAATCAACAATCATCAAGCATAACAACTCATATTCATCAAGATTTCTTATGTATATAAGTTTATGTTCAAGTTTCTTTCTTGCGATTCTTAGTGTTCTTCAAGATTATCATTATGAATCTTCTTTTAACCACTAATATAAGATGTAAAATAGCAAGATCAATGTTCTTACCACTAGCTCAAGGCTAGGGATGATCAAGAGAAGAAAACAAGTGGGTAAAAGCAAATGAGAGAGGTCCTTGAACTTCCGAAGGTTCCAAGCTTCCTAATGATGCTAGAGACACTTTGTGGACACCTTAGAATGGTTAATTGTTGAATGAAAATGGATGTGTATGTGATGTGTGTGTGAGCCGTAAGTATGGAAGAAAGAAGAAGGGGAGTTTTGTGTTGAAGATGAAGAAATGATCTTGGCTTAATCTCATGGTTTATAAGAAATTTCTTCCAACATGTAATGGAATATGGTATAATATGTATAGAATATACCCAACATGATCTAATTTTATAACATATAAAATAAATAGTGGGTCCCATAAGTTGGGCCGTGAACTAGGTGGGAGGTAGTAGACTAGGTTTAACTATTAGTTAGATAATCTAGTTCAAATTCAAGTGTTTAGTTAGGGTGTTTAGTTATTAGTATGTTACATAGTGTGTTATGATGTTCGGGGACCATAACTAGCTTGGTAATGTTAAAACAATGTTTCTAGTGTAAATTTGATGTTTCGGGTAGTGTCCAGTTGTTCGGTTGGTTACCGGTTCGTTAAGGTGCTAAACTACGCAGTTTAGTGTGCTTTATGTTACCTTTTGTGACAGTTTTGATTCCCGAAACTTAGGAAAGTATTCAGGACCATTTAACCATATTTCTGCATGATATTAGATTGTTTAAATGCTGAATTTTGCTGAATTCTGCAGTTTATGTGAGTTTTAGGCACTTTCCGGCACTTAAACTATCTCTAGGAGGGCAGTTTTGTGATCCTTACTTTCCTACACACTATACTAGTGTAACTCTTGGTTTCTGGCCCATTCTGTATCTCAATACTATGTCTGTCTATGTTCTGAACTCCGTCAACACTTTTCTGATTTTGTCTGATAACTGTGCTAACTGTGTTTCGTGCATCATTTGAATCAATAAAGTTTGCATGCAGTAATGTTATGTTATTTGCAATATACGATGCACATGTATGTATGATAATAATGATCAGAAAGCAATTCATGTCATAACTTGTAAATCAGCACAGTCATTAAGCATTAATCATTGTCTAATAATTGTACGGACACATGCAAATTTGGCAGTTGTCACACTGTTGTTCATGGTTACTGTCACTGTTCCGGTTTTCTGTTGTTTTTGGACTGTTTCTGCTCATCTCGGACAGATTTCATTTGATCTCAGATTGCATTCTATTTTATTGCATTCATCTTGGCAATCAAACAGAGGATTCAGGAATCTCAGATAATGAGCTCAAATCTTCCAAAGATTCTGATTGTGATGAACAATCAGAATCCGTCAGCGTTGCGAAAGAAGACAGTCAAACTGTCTTAGACACAGACTGCTCATCATCTGACTTACCAGAATCATCTAATGTGCTGATTCCAGGATCCGGTGAGTTTGACGGAGCCTCGGTCCAGAAACGACGTGTTTGGTGCATTTATTACGACAAAGAAAGGAGTAGAAGATAGACACGCCACCGAGCAGTCACTTATAATCTGGTCTCTATTGATTATTCAACTTTACAGCACCACGAGACCAGTTGGATAGCATGTCCCCTCTGGGAACCAAAAGCTTGTCCAAATGGGAACCCCAAGTCCATATTTATAGACATCACCTACACTATGTGTCCATCCGATCGGATTGCCATCCGACCGGATGGTCATCCGTCCGGATGGACCTTGACAATTACAAAACCTGTCCAACTTCTCTATTCTATACAATATTCAACATACGCTCTATCTAACTATTCGCACAGTGGCAGACGTATGAAATATGCACAAACAGATTCCCCATCGGATGTCACTGTCGAATCGTCTTTAAAACTTTGAGAACCTTGAGCTGTGTTTGAATATTCTGTAATCTTCAACTTTTCTGCAACTTCAATCAGGTATCTTAAAATCTGACTATCCAAATTCCCCCTCGATTGATGATTCGGGTTTGCTTTTTCCAAAGTAAAGCACTAATTCCCCCTGGAATGAATCTTCAGGTCTTTTGCACAGTTTACGACTCTCCTCTGATTTGCTAAACTGCAACCTTCACGAACAATCACCAACTTGAAATGAATCAATGCAACATCCTCTGTTTCAACTTTAACCGCATCCGAGCTCAGTTTTTGATATCACAAGTTAGCACCACGATCTTCGCATTCCGCCTGCTCGATCTAAGAATGTACAAAAACTCAACCGGCAATTGATAGAAACTTCAAATACTCCACTGGTTAACTTCAAATCCGTTAGCTATGGTTTTGTCCCAATGGGTTTTCCTGGCAAGGTTTTTGACGAGGCATCATCTCCATGCGTATTTGGTTGATAACCAAGGGGGAGTGTTATAAATAAATATTATTATGTTATCAACTCCATATATAGATGTATCTTGTTTACCAAGTTTCCCTCTCCTATATATATTCCTTGTATTTTATTGTAAACACACACCATGAATAATATAAAGGTCTTTCTCCTTACATATTTTTCTCATATTGTTTAGCTATTAGGCTTGTTGTTTCACAACAATTTCAAAATTATAAAGTTCTTTTTTTTTTCGATTTTTTTATATATGCCAAATTTATTTTCTTTATCTAAATTTTGTATAGCTTATTTATTCATGATTAAATTCCAATTTCTTATTTAGCTAAAATGAGATGTATACAGATACAAAATAAATCATGAATGTGTAGTAAACTATATATTTATAATAAAATGTCTAATCCATTCTCTAGAGGGTCAAATTTGGTTTGTTTTCTATATATTTTTTTTCCATTCGTTGCTGGTCAAAATTGGGTTGTCTCTAATACGCCACCATTATTACGATTTTTTTATCCATTTATGTGTTTTCAAACCTTTAATTGTACATGCTATAATTACCAGGAAAAACCTCATTTGGATTGAACTACTACGATTATGTCTAGACTTAAACTGAACAGCCGAAAAAACAAAAGAAATTAGCCGCATTTTGTGCATTGTGGCTTCATACACTAAACATGGTTACTTGGTATATTCGAGCAGTTCAAACAGTTATAAGTACAAGTTTAGATATGTGTACAACTAGACCTCGCTACAAGATGTTCTACCCCGAGATAAAAGAATATATGCATAGATTAATGTACGAGAGTGACGACACTTGTCTTCATCAACTACGAATGTTTAGGGCAACATTCGTGACACTTTGTAGTATGTTGGAGGGGGGTAGAAAGTTGAAGGCGACTAAGTATCTCCAAGTAGATGAACATGTTGCAATTTTCTTGTACGTTTTGGCACACCATGTGAAGAATCGAGTGGCGAAGTTTCAATTTCGCAGATCAGGAGAGACTATTATTAAACATTTCAACAATGTGTTAAATGTTGTTATACGATTGGAAAATGAACTTTTTTAAAAAGCCAGAGCCAATATTATAAACTTCAACAGATGAAAGATGGAAATGGTTCAAGGGTTGTTTAGGAGCAATAGATGGGACACATATAAGTGTACAAGTACCAGAGGAAGACAAGCCGAGGTATCGTAATCGAAAAGGAGAAATAACAACCAACGTACTTGCTGCTTGCACACCTGACATGCAGTTCATTTATGTATTACCAGGCTGGGAAGGATCTGCTGCTGATGGTAGAATTCTTCTTAGTGATATGATTCGAGAGAATGGATTGCAAGTGCCTAAAGGTAACTACTATCTTGTTGATGCCGAGTACACCAACGGAGAGGGATTCCTTGCACCATTCCGAGGTCAACGATATCATCTGAATAATTGGTTAAATGGACATAGACCTGAACACCCCGAAGAGTATTTCAACATGAAGCACTCTTCAGCAAGGAATGTCATCGAACGATGTTTTGGCGTTTTGAAGAAAAGATGGGCAATACTTAGAAGCCTATCTATCCGATCAGAACACAAAATAAAATTATACTCGCATGTTGTCTTATGCATAACTTTATTCGAAGAGAAATGGCATATGATCGTTTTGATGATGATGAGTTTATTGGCACAAATAATGGTGCAGATGACGAAGATCTTGGCTCAAATGTGGAACATATTACAACAGTTGGGACCTCGAATGAATGGATAAACTTCAGACAAAATTTGGCAACATCTATGTTTAATGCATGAACATCTAGACATCATTGATTTATTAGACCATTATTTTTTAGTTATGTTATTTTGGTAATGTTTATTAAATGTTTTTTGTTAGAATAAATTTGAATGTTTTTATGTGTTTGTTATCTTATGTTTGTTATTTATAAAACAATTGAATGTTTTTATTATTTATATAATATTGGTTTGTTGTGTGAAGACATGGAATCACAATTTGATTCTGAAAGGGGTCCAGAAAAAATTTAAAAAAAATGGAATGAAGATGAGAAGCTTGTTGCAGCTATGCTTGATGTGCTCAATTTAGGTTCTAATTACAAATCTGATAATGGGTTTAAACCGGGCTTCTTTAGTGCAGTTGAACGACAACTAGCAATATCACTTCCTGGAGCTGGCATAAAAGCAAAGCCACATATAGAGTCGCGTGTAAAGACAATGAAGAATGATTAGTCTACCGTGCATGATATGCTAGCATGGAACAATAAAAGTGGTTTTGGTTTGGATTACGTTAATGGCATGCTTGAGGCTCCCCAGCCTGTTTGACAAGCTTATATATAGGTAATTTATAATCATTTATGATTGTAGCTTTTTCTAATATTTGTTTTCATATTATTATTTTATATCTTGTTAACTTCGATCATGATGATGTGGCTTGTTAGGTGCACAAAAATGCCGCAAAATGGAGATCAAAGAAATTTCCTCATTACTAGGACTTATGTATTGTGTTTGGCAAGGATCGGGCAAATGGGAGAGATGCCCAAACAACCGTTGATATTATATCCGATATGACCAGAGAAGAACCAAAGGCAGAGGCTACTGGGGATGGACTAGATGATGTGGATCTTAATCAACCACTAAATAGCCCTTCATATGAAGTTTCTAGAGAAAACTCAAGTATACAGCTAAAGAGGAATAAGCGCAACAGCTGGGATCCTCTAATGAGTAGCTTGAAAGAGTCGGCATAAATAATTGGTGCGGAGATTAGGGAGGCTACAAATACTTTCAATAGAGTTTTTGGAACTGAGAGCAATAGAGAGGAACTACGTAACAATCTGTTTGCGGAGATGAACAAAGTTGTGGGTTTGACTACTCGTGAATGTGACAAGGCTGTATGTAAGCTTCCACAAAATGAAGAGTTGATGGTAATCTTTTTTAAGGTTGATGAAGAACGCAAATTTGGATGGGTAAAGACTATGCTTGAAGATATTGCTTGACGTGATATACGATGACTTTTGGATTATTTTTATTTTTTTTTATTTTGCAGATCTTGGATGATTTTTAATTATTTTGGTTGGAAACTTTTGAATAAAATTTGAATTATATTAGTTAAATATATTTTGTTTCTCATAATATATATATATATATATATATATATATATATATATATATATATATATATATATATATTATAATTTTTAATTGAAAAGTTTTGTGAAAACTAGTAATTTTTCTTTATTTTGAGACAAGGGTATTGTTGTCATTTTCAATTAATTGTATTCCATTCATTCGTCTTTTTTCGCATACCAAACAACACAAAGTAATGTATCATTCCATTCCCATAGGTTAACCAAACATAACCATGGAATGGTAATGACCCATTTCATTCTCTTGCCCATTCCATTCACTCGTACATTCCATTACCTCATACCAAATAGATTACCTCATACCAAACAGACCCTAAGGGTCTGTTTGGTATGTGGTAATGGAATTGACGAAGGAATGGAATGGACGAGGTAATGGAATGGACGAGGGAATGCAATGGATCATTACCATCCCATATCTTGTTTGGTTACCATGTGTGAATGGAATGAATTATTATTGTGTATTGTTCGGTAGGCAAGAAAAATGGAGTAATAAAATCAGCGGTGAGTGGTGGTGGTGGTCGGTGGTAGTGATTGTTGGTGGTTATAGGTAGAGGTGGTGGGTGTCGGCGACGGCGATGGGTGGTGGTGGTGGCGGCTAGTGGCGGTGCGGTGGTGACGACGAGTGGTGGTGGCGGCAAGCTGGTCGTTGGTGGTGGGTGGCAGCAGAGGTAGCGGTGGGTGGCGGCGGTTGGCGGTGGTGGTGGTGGTGGCGGTGGCGGTGGCGGTGGCGTCAACGATGGTGGTGGGCGGTGGCGACGAGTGGCGTTGGCGGTTGGTCGCGGCTGTCGGTGATAACGGTGGCGAGTGGGTGGTGGCGAAAACGGTGGTTGTCGGGGTGAGGTAGTGGCGGGTGGCGGCGATGGCGTCGGTGATGGGTGGTGGTGGTGGGTTGTGACGAAGGTGGTGGGTTATGATGTTGATGAATGGTGCAAGAGGGGATGAAATGGAAAAAAAAAACATGGGGGGTGGAAGGAATGATTTTGAGTGAATGAAATGCCTTTTGTAATGGGTAATTTCATTCCATTGACCAACCAAACACCATTTTCTTCATTCCCTCGTAATTATCCATTCCATTCCACCTCTCATTCATGCATACCAAACACTACCTAAATATGTTTGATAAAGACAAGTGTAAACCTACTCAATTTTATGTCATTAAAAAAAATCCAACCACACAAATGAATGTATTATGTATACCTATCATATATGTAATCATCCAAGACACTAGGTCCACACAAACGAGCAACCAATGTACATTTTGTGTATTGATTGGGATGTATACATGCATCAAAATTTAAAATCAATAATTGAGGTTATTAGTACTTATAACATCAATCAAGAAAATATGCAAAACACAACAACGTTGTTCCCTTTGCTAATTCATCAAAAAAACCATGGAGCCATAATGGTCCACACCGCATCTCCAATCAAACACAAGAAATTGGCTCATGCCCAAATATGTTGTTAATCATTAAAATTGCATTATTAATATAACAACTAATTCGATCATGTTTTTTAAAGTTAACAATGTATAGAATACTAAAAACCACTCGATTTCAGCATTGCATTATTAATATAACAACTAATTCGATCATGTTTTTTAAAGTTAACAATGTATAGAATACTAAAAACCACTCGATTTCAGTATCCGATAACAAGAATTTACCACCAAAACTCACTACTCAACTTTCTTAAGTATGTAACATTACGTGAAACGAAATGTTAGTTGAGGTGACTACTCAACATTTTCATGAGTATGTGATTGATGATACCATTCATTTTTTTGTGAGTTTGTGATTAATGTGACGACTTATCTTCTTCGTGAGTATTTGATTGATATGACTACTCAACATTATCGCGATTATGCCACTAACAAAAGAGGTTGTCGTTTTATAATCACATAATATATTATCCTATGATAAAAACTAAACAATATATATTATGATTATGACAATATATATACAAAAAAGAACTATACATATAATACATATATAAAAACAAATGAATAATAACAAAACTAGAGCTTGGTGTAGTGTTATACTCACTCTCGTGTCGTTTAAACCGGACCAAATCACAATTTTTAGCGATGCAAAAGTCATCACGCCTTTCATAGAGCTCGCGACCCGTGAAAAGAAAAGGCACCCATCACTTGGCTCGAATGGGAGTTGTAAAAGAAAATGGACCAAACAAAATGTCTTAACCATAGTCTAAAACACATACACCGATTTTATATACGACACCTAATAGGCTAGTAATATAAATCCGAAAAACACAAACAAATTAAATGCAAATGAACTTGAAACCCCTAAAATCATGTTATAACATAAACACGAGACACATAAAACATTAAAAAATGGGTACGCATGGGTAGCCTAAATCACTTGGGGGCACTTTCTTGATCTTCTTCACAAAGGGGGTTGCCGCCCATTGCAGAGGCGGCACCAAAAGTTGCCACAGAAACTGCCCACGGTATGGGCAACATCTCAGTGTAATTGCATCCTTTTAATTAAAGCAATAAAGCAGTCTAATGTGAATTAAAGTTGCCACAGAAACTGCTCACGGTATGGACAACATAAGAAATGGGAGAACTATTTCATACTATTAATTAAACGGATTGGGAGGACTATTCACACTATTGTGAAGTGTAGGAAATGATCAACCAGCAATATCATTTTCACTATTATTCAGATTATTATTACAATAAATAAAAAAAAAACACATAACATAATGACTGTTCAATGTTAAAAAAATTTATTAACAACAACAACAACAACAACAATAATAATAATAATAATAATTAGAATAATATTGCTAGCACTATAGTTAACATTTTTAAGAACATTAAATACAAAATAAAATAGTAACAAGGGTATAAAATCACATTATGATTGTTCACCACTCGTCACTGTGATCCACCGGTGTCTAAACATAATTTGTTGTCTCTGCACGCCTCGTCATAAAATGTACAAGATTCCAACAATTGTGAAAAAGTGAGAATCTTGACACATGGATATTCTATATCGAGTTTGACTATGCTCACAAGTAAAAGCCTAAAGGAGTCTTTTATTTGTATAGCTTTTATTTAATATATAAAAATATATGATTAGTATATATAAAATTATGACCAAGTTCTTTTTTTAACGACTAATGGTACACAACTTCTACTCACTACTAAATTAAACTAAATTATCATGTATGCTTAGGATAGAACCCAAAACCTCACTCTAAGAGGTAAGAACCTCCACATATATTACGTTATACATATAAACCATACAAATATATATAAAAATAATTTTAAGTGTATAATAATAAAAGAAAAAACTAATAAATAATAAATGATCTCAAGCTTGCGCTCATTTACGCCCCTAATTCTTAGGACACTTGTGTGATCTCTAATGACTCGAATGTTTTTGCATATTTCCAGGAGAACAATAGTAAAGAAAATATCATTTACCATTTGGCAATTTGTGCCTCTAGTAGCATGGGCTGGGGTATGACTCCACAGTCACTCATCCAATAATTGACATCCCCACCCAATATATATGCAGCAGGTACAATGTACCAACACCACATTCAAAATGAGGCTTTCTAGCATCACCCCATTGTTCATCTTCTTAACTCTAGGACTCTGTTTCATCACAATATGCTCTGCAAATGATCCACTCCTTTCACTTCAAGCAAGAAGAGGCCTCAGGACACTAGATAACGCACACGCCAACATCAACAAGGTACGAATATACGAAAAACAATCTAATTATGATCATAGTTGTTAATAGCGGTCGTTACGCTAGCTATAGCATATATAGCGTAGTAAAGCGGGAGCTTCCCGTTATAAGGTGTTTAGCGCCTAAAAAGCGATGAAATAATAGGTTTTTTTTCTTTTTAATAAATACGAGTATATATTGATAAAATAAGCGTATTTTAAGGTTTTTGTTACAGGGTTGAAATAAGAAGCTTATATTCTTCCATATTTACCGGAATTATTGGTATACATATAAACATATTTTTAAAATTTTCTTTTAGTGTATCGCTATTTATAAACTAGCGCCCGCTGTTTCATCGCTATCGATACGTAGCGTGTAGGTAGCTTGTCGCTATCTACTGCTATTCGATATTAACAACTATGATTATGATTCGAATCTTCGTAGCCTCATATACGCACATGGGTTTTGGGGGGAGTAACGGCCCAAACGCGTTAAGTTCAAAAAACACTAGAAAGGAAACACGCAACTGAAATGTATACAAATGCATAAAACCTCCAAAATCGTCTAGGTTAGATTACAATTCTCATTATTATGATATAGTTTTTATAATCATATTTAACAGATTATATATGGATAAATTTAAAAAAACATAAATTAATAAAGAGTGCAAGGCGGCCTAACCTGGCCCGACCCGTTTCCAACCTGCGAGACGTGTGCATTTTGCCACGTGCACATTTGGAGTCTAAAACTGTAAATGCATACTGCAGGTGGATGGAAATGCATGGAGGTCTACTATGTCAACAGCATATGAGGCAATCAATGATGAAGACTCTGAGATTGTTTACCACATCGATTATCAAGGTGTGAAAACTCACCCGAACCCGACTCCCAAGCATCCATAAGAAGTTGACCGATCCTGCACCCAAAATCTAGAATCCAGATATAGTTGTATCATATATACCATTGTACCGACTCATATATTTACAAAATTGGTTTCACATACCTTTCTTTAATCTTCGGTTTCGCATTAGGGCATACACAAGACTAGGCTTAACAAGAGAAATGTTAGCAACTCGAATTATTCATAGTTATTGAAGGCAGCAATTTCGACCCATTTACCCATTGGGGTATGTTAATATCACTTTAAGGAAACGTGTCAGTCACCTTAAGTGTATTTTTAATGCATAACGGGGGTTATGGCGCAGCTTGTTACCCGTTTACCTGCCATTCCTATGTAATTTTTCCCATCAAGATTCAATTCAAAACTTTTGAAGTGTGTATGCATAAAACTTGCAAATATCACTTTAATAATAATAAAAAAAATATTACTGAAATAATACACATTCCGCAATCATGATTCACACTAATGATTAATGATTTATATAAAATTTGTAAACAAATAAGGTTTTTGGTCAACCTGTCCCAACCTGCTTTGACCGTTACCAGAAAAATTACCGCCCATTTTGCCACCTCTAATACTTGCTACTAAAATGACTCGAAAAAGAGAAGTTCACTTCGGACCAAAGTGATTTACAAATTAAAACCATCATTTAAACGCAACTTAAAGCTAGCATCCCATTCATATATCGTTTTCGCATGCTCCTATATTTTCCTAGTAGCATGCTATAACGATGTACCACATCGTCAAATACGACTTCATTGCAGAATTTGGATTTCGCCTCCATGAAAGCAGCTTCGACTTTGTCCTTTTGATGAACCACAACATGAAATAGATCTTCCATCGCGATTGACGACATTTTTTGGTCTAGATGACGGACCCATCTCAGATTTTCAAATAGATCTTCATTTTTTCTGATAGCCACTTCTAAATTGGAATAAACGTCATTAAAATTACTGCTAGAATTGATTATACTGAGCAGATGGTTGAAAGTTGACCGTTGATGAGTTTGTAGAAAGTCTTCCGTAACCAATGGATATGAAATTGCACCAGCTAAACAAGCTTTTCGACACGTAGGATCAATATTACCAATCAACTTGATCGCTATATGCATCAAGTGCATAATCATGTCATCAAGATCATGAGATGAAGAATCACGAGATATACGACTCCAGAGATTACAGGTGTCACCCCAATGATGGAGAGCTACATGAACAAAGCCTTCCCACCTGCATAAAATAGATCATCTTTTACTACAGGTGGAAACGGGTCGGGTCGGGTTGGATTGACCCACTAACCCTTTTATCCATTACAATAAACATTCTAGTAGTTGCTTAATACCCATGTAAGCTTAAATTACCATGTATATTTCAAAAGTTATGAGTAAGAAACGATTAATGTGTGAGATGTCATCTCCAAAGATAAGATTGATGTGTATATCTGGTCCACAGCACATGTTCATATTACGGCTTATTGTGACAAACATTGGCCAGTCCACATGCATATCCAGGTTTATTTGTTTTTAAATACACTATTCAAATATTCAATAATGTCGTGAATATTCGAAATTTACATATAATAAGAAAAAAAAGTAGAGATATGACATCAAAATCCAATGCATTGTCACGAACTAAATTGAGAAATTACCATGTGTAAAAAGTATGGGTTATACAGTCCATTGGATTTTTGCAATTATGTTTAATAAAAACAAATCAAGATGAACATAATACACCCAATGTTGCTAGCCCCTGTTTATAAGTTTATAGTAAGAGTAAAGTACACAGACGGTCCCTGTGTTTTACCAAAATTTTGGATTTGGTCCCTAGCTTTCAGAAAGTACACGGATGGTCCATGTGGTTTGCACTTTGTAACGCATTTAGTCCCCAGCCAACAAATCTAAAGGGTTCAGCATGTCCAAGTTAGGACTAAATGCGTTACAAAGTGCAAACAACCGGGACCATCCATGTGACCTTTGGTAAAGTTGGGGGCTAAATGCGTTACAAAGTGCAACCCAGAGGGACCATCATGTATTTTAGAAAGCTAGGGACCAAATCCAAAATTTTGGTAAACCACAAGGACCATCTATGTACTTTACTCTTATAGTAATCTAATGTGTGGAAACTACCTAAATAATCGCATACACCAATCCGAACATGAAATCGTTACCTTACTAAAATATGCTAAAACTAACCCGAAAGACTAATTCCACAATAATAAAAGAAAAATAATATCATCTTAGGTCTAACAGTATGCTAAGACAAAAAAATGAAAGAGACATATCATGCAAGAATAGACAAGAGTATCCATCATTATAACAAATTATTTTCCTACTACAGACAATTTAACATTCAAACGTTATTTTAGGTGGGACGATTCTAGATTTCATGATATGTCAATTTGACACATATAAAACAAGCATATGTGTGTGTTGGGGGGTGGGGGTGTTACAACTTACAGGCATCGTATTACAATAATATATTGATTAAATAAATACATACCTGAAGCACATGACCACAATCTGAAACTCAAGCATGTTATCGGTACTTATAACGATGGGTACAACACGAAAAGCAATATGACATCCATGATTATAAAAAGTTAAGCACTTAAAATGTCATTTTTTGTTTTCTTGTTTTTATTCCTTTACTGTTTGGTGCCTACTTGACAGATCCCATTATTGCAATGTTCATGAGCTATAACTCTTAACATACAAAGAATCAGTTTATTGAATACTTAATTGATGTTCATTCATAATAAGAGGATTACAACCAAATATATATAGAGAACCTACATACATTTAGATACCCTATACAATATATAAAATATCAGTAATAGACTTAACATAGCCGACATAGTCTAATACTCCCCCGCAAGTTCAGGGAGGTTAGCAATCTGTAACTTGGACCGCAAAAATTCAAACTGTTGAGAATATAAAGGCTTTGTGAAGATATCAGCTATTTGGTCCTTTGTGGAGATGAACTTAACGTTGAGATTGCCCTGAGTAACTTGTTCACGAACGAAGTGATAATCAACTTCAACATGTTTGGTACAAGCATGAAACACTGGGTTAGCAGTGAGATATGTGGCGCCAAGATTGTCACACCAGAGTGTTGGCGCGTCGCTGTCCAAACCAAGCTCACGAAGAAGAGACTTTAGCCAAAGTAATCCTGCAACAGTATCTGCAATCGTCTTATACTCAGATTCTGTTGAGGAGAGAGAAACCATTCGCTGTTTGCGAGCAGACCAAGAAATAAGATTTGAACCCAAATAGATAGCAAATCCCCCCGTTGAGCGACGTTCGATTGGGCAACCAGCCCAGTCAGAATCGGAAAAAGTCTGTAAATCGGTAGCCCAATGAGAATCAGAGAATGCTTGTAGTTGATAGCTCGTGTTATGACGAATCCAAAGACCCATGTTAATTGTTCCTTTCAAATACCGCAAAATACGTTTTACACTGGCCCAATGATTCTCGGTTGGGGCGTGCATGAACTGGCAAACCCGATTAACAGCAAATGCAATGTCAGGACGAGAAAAGGTAACATACTGAAGAGCTCCAACCGTGTGCCTATACCGAGAGGGATCATCCAATAATGGACTATCATCAGGTAGTAAAATCTGAGATGTGCTCATAGGGGTTGATATGGGTTTGCAATCCGCCAAACCAGACCTGTGTAAGATGTCACCAATATATATCCTCTGTGAAAGAACTAGATCAGAATGTTTGTGAACAACTTCTACCCCAAGGAAATAATGTAGTTGCCCCAAATCCTTAAGAGCAAAAAGTGAATTGAGACGATCAATAAGCATTGCAACAGTATCAGAGTTGTTATCCGTGATGATAATGTCATCAACATACACAAGAAGATAAACCAGGGTGCCCGAGGAATTGAGAATAAACAGCGACGGATCTGTCTTGGACCCATAAAACCCGAGTTGATGAAGGGCAGCGGACAAATTATTGAACCAGGCACGAGGAGCCTGTTTAAGACCATATAAAGACTTATTCAGGAGGCAAACATGATCCGGTTTAGTTGGATCAACAAAACCCGGCGGCTGACGCATATAAACGGTTTCCGTAAGATCACCATGCAGGAAGGCAGTCTGAATGTCCAATTGTCGCAAGGACCATTTATTAGTGACGGCTAAGGACAAAATGGTCCGAATTGTAGCAGGTTTGATAACAGGACTAAACGTCTCATGGTAGTCCAAACCATGTTGTTGATTAAAGCCTTTGGCAACTAGACGTGCCTTATACCTGCTGACCTTGCCATGTTCATCAGTTTTCAACCTGTAAACCCATTTACAATCAACAATGTTAGTGTTAGGGACCGGGGGCACAAGAGTCCACGTACCATTCTTATGAAGCGAGCCCAACTCCTGGGACATAGCATGGCGCCATTCAGCATACTTGTTAGCAATGGTAAAACCGGTTGGTTCAACAGGGTTGGATGGAGAAGTAGCAGCCGTATAGGCAGCTGGATTATAACGGTCGGGTTGTTTAGGGTTTGGACGAAGGTTAGAAGGTCGAGGCCTAGAGGCCGTGGGTAATGTGGGCCGAAGAGGAGGGTTGGGCTGTGGGAATTTGGGTCGAGGGAATTTAGGCTGTGGGAATTTGGGTCAAGGGAACTTGGGCCGTGGATGTGGAAGGGTTAGGATTAGTAGGGTGTTGGGTCGTGGGTGAAGAAGGGTTAGGAATTTGGGACGAAGGGTTAGGATCAGCAGGGTTTTGGGCCGCATCAGGATTTTGGTCCGATGAAGATTGGGCAAAGGTATGCGAATTCGGTGGTGAGTTAGTGGTTTGGGCCGATGACTGTTGATGGGTAGAGTTGTGCTCAGGTGGGAAGCCGGGTGGAGGATTGGGAAAAATTGATATGTATGGAGAAGCGGGCGGAGGTGACGGGTTGGGATTTGGTGAAGGTTCGTAAGGAAAAACATGTTCATTAAACCGGACATGTCGGGCAATATAGATGCGTTCAGTAGAGGGATCAAAGCACCGATAGCCATGATGAGAAAGGCTATAGCCAAGGAAAACGCAGGGAGTGGAACGAAATTCTATTTTGTGACGGTTGTAGGGGCGAAGGTAAGGAAAGCACTGAGAGCCAAAGACTCGCAGAAAGGAGTAATCAGGTTTGCGATGAAAGACAAGTTCAAAGGGAGACTTGTTGGATGAGACACGGGAAGGAAGCCGATTGATTAGGTAAACGGCTGTCTCAAATGCAAAATGCCAGAAACGCTGAGGAAGGCTTGATTGAGCCAATAAGGAAAGACCCGTTTCGACAACGTGCCGATGTCAACGTTCCACAAATCCGTTTTGCTCACTGGTGTGAGGGCAAGACCGTCGACGAATAATGCCAAGGTCGCGACAAAGGTTGGCGAGGGAGCGAAATTCACCCCCCCCCCCAATCAGATTGAATGCATTTTAATTTTGTGCGGAATTGACGTTCGGTCATGGTGATGAAATTGGTTAAGATTTTATAAACGTCAGATTTTTGTGTCAATGGATAAATCCACATATATCGAGTACAGTGATCAACACATAATAAGAAATAACGGTGACCATCAAAAGACGGTGACGGGGATGGACCCCAAACATCACAATAAATAAGATCCAAAATATTATGACTACGAAAATTAGAATCAGGTAAATACAATTTGGATGATTTTCCCATTTGACAAGAAGAACATAAGTTATTAGATAATTTGTCCGAAACAGGTAAAGAACAATAAGAAACAACTGAACGAAAAACTTGAGCATGAGGATGTCCTAAACGTTGATGCCAAATGTTCGAAGAAGCTTTGACAGCAGTGAATGCAACCATGGGCAGAGACTTGAGTTGTGGAAGGCGGATAGAGTACAAACCCTGTTCACTGGGGCCCGTAAGGAGGGTAGTGCGTGTAGACTCGTCCTTCACAACAAAGTAAGCAGAGTGAAATTCAAAATAAACATCATTATCAAGACAGAATTTTTGAATAGATAAAAGGTTATGTTTAAGAGCAGGAACATGAAGAATATCAGAAAGTTTAAAAGTTTTGTTTGAGAAGTGGATTTTGGACGACCCAATATGAAATATAGGGAGAAAGTCACCATTGCCAACAAGTAAGGAATCATTACCATGATATGCCTCAGAGTTGTCTAAGCTTGATAAGTCTGGAGTTCCATGATGGTTTGCACCAGTGTCAGGCTTCCAAATGTTTCCAGAAGATGAAGCAGCATCTAAGAAAGTTGTAAAGTTGGCCTGGGGTGGGGGCCGATTCTGCGTAGTAGGCTGATTTGGGCATTGAGAAGGCAAGTGACCGATTCCGCATCGGTTGCAATGACCGTATAAAGTATTCTGAGTGGAAGCCCATGAGAATTGTCGTTCACCACCATTATCTCTAGATCGTGGAGTGAATGAACCACGTGAGTTACCTCGATAATTGCCACGAGAAGTTCGACCACCACGGTTTGTATTAAAAGAACGAGATCCAAAATAGGCCTGTGGACGTGATGACGAAGTGGGAGTCAGCTGGTAACCCAATTGAGAAGCCATCAGTTGGACGTTTTGAAGTTGTTGTTGCAATTGTTCAAGGTTCGGTTGGGTAGTTGCAGGGTTAGTGGCAGTCGAGGGCTGCTGTAAAGGTGAGGAAGTCGTTGCAAGAAGAGCCTGCGGGTTAGTGTTCATCAATTTGGTGACCACAAAATCATGATCACATAACAAAGCATAGATTTCCTGAAAAGAAACAGGTGGTTGACGAGCCAGCAGGTTTGATTTTAAGCCATTGTAGTCTTCTCGTAGTCCTGCAAGAGTTAACATTACGAGATCTTTGTCTTTTACCGGTTCTCCGATGTTGGCAAGTGCGGTTGCATATTCTTGAGCCCTGCAGAGATAATCAATAGGTTTTTCGTCGCCCTTCATAGTAATGCGGAGAAGTTGACTTTTGAGAGTGAATTCGTGAGAAGCAGTAACTGGCGCATAGGCCCATTCCAGAGATAGCCAGATTTCTCTAGAAGTTTTTCCTTGAATGTGTTGGTACGAATCTTCAGACACAGTGGAAGTAATCAACATGCGGATGTGAGCATCGTTTGAAAGCCAAGGATGATAGCTAGGGTTATCGGTTGTTGCATCTCCAACCGTAACCTTTTGTTCTGGACATGGAATCGTTCCATTAACATAGCCGAAGAGATTATGAGAGGTTAAGAAGGTTTCAATCATAGATCTCCAGTAGCCATAATTGGTGGGTTTGAGAGTAAAAGCAAATTTGTGAGAATTATGAGTAGTCTTTTCTTGATTTGAGAATACAATTATCACTGCCATTGAACAGGTTGTTGGCTGGAAGTTGCGTCTGCAAAGAAAAAAAAAGGTTTCTGGCGGCAGAAGGGTTTTAGGGTTAGAGAAATTTTTGGAGCTGAATTTGGCTCTGATACCAAATTAGTTTATTGAATACGTAATTGATGTTCATTCATAATAAGAGGATTACAACCAAATATATATAGAGAACCTAAATACACTTAGATACCCTATACAATATATAAAATATCAGTAATAGACTTAACATAGCCGACATAGTCTAATACAAAGGAAAACCAAAGTATTCATCGAGTGGCATAAACTATACTATCTTTAATTTCTCATATATGTTGCTATTGAGAATTTGCAAAACTTTAAAAAGTATTGACTCTTATATATGCTGTTTAAAAGGTTTTTTTTTTCAGTTTTCAATGTGCTTTTAAGCCAAAAAGAACCCTATTCAACATTGGGCACACATGTCCCCTTCTAATATTATTTAACATAAGGCATTTATTTAAAAGTGACATGTAGTAGCCAAATTGATATATAATGCAAAATAGCTCAGACACATGGTCATGTTAAGTGTTTGTCACGCATACACAAACACTGCGATGTGATTGCATGATGCGCATGTGATGCGTCTGATGTGGCACCTTATGCAGTTGACCAATACTTGAACACATTAGACCATCGGATGAGAATATCCATTAAACAAATTTGACCAGATATGATGAGAATATCTTATAGTTTAGTGTTTGAAAGTCAATAAGTTAAAATATCACCTATAAACAACTTTTCAGTATATTTTTAACCACGACCGCCTCGCATGCATGATGCGTTGGGATCATAACGCATCAAATCACCACACTTTTTAAAGTTCACACATTCCTTATCTATAGAGTAAAGTACACAGATAGTCGTTTTCCAAAATTTTGGATTTGGTCCGTAGCTTTTCAAAAGTATATGGATGATCCCTATGGTTTGCACTTTGTAACACATTTAGTGCAAGCCACAGGGACCATCCATGTACTTTTGGCAAAACTCGAGGACAAAATGCGTTACAAACTACAAAGTGCAAACCACCGGGACCATTTGTGTACTTTTAGAAGGCTAGGGACTAAATCCAAAATTTCGGGAAACCATAGGAAGTCAGGAACTATCCGTGTCCTTTACTCTTATCAGCATGTATCCTTTTCAGTTTAATAATATTTTAACTGTTCCAGAAAAAAAATATATAAAAAAAGTTAAGCACTTACTCAAATGGAGGCTCAATCTCAATAGCAAGAGTAAGATGCAACGAGAATTCAGCATTTCCGTTTGTTTCATCATCATCGGTAACGGTACACGCCTCGTGCGGAAAACCTCGAGGAATGTATAAAACGTCACCTTCTCTCAACAAGAACTCTTTGCACCCATATATTTTCTCATTTCCATTTTCACCCTCAAAATTGTAATCAACGTTTTCGTATAACCGCGGTAACTGAGGGCACGGGTTCGGAAATATTCTCCACCTTTTAACTCCTCTGATTTGACACACAACAACACAGTGGTCATCACGATGACGAGCTAAGCCCTGAGAATTCGGAGGTGTTAAGTACATATTTACCCCTGTTGATGGTTGACCAAAAAGCGAAGTCAATTGTTCTGAAACCGCAGTAATGTCTTTTAAACGAAACTCCATTCCACGCAGAGCAAAGGTGTAACCGTCGTTATATGCTTCTTCACATCTCGAAATATCACGTGCATTTAGAATATATGGTACGTCGAACCCGTGGAAAAAATGTTTCTCGGGTTTAGAATCTGAAGTTTTAACGACCCGAATATCTTGTTGGTAGATTAACAGGCAGCCTATATTTTCTCTTGCTTCGTTTAAAAAGCTAATTATATCTAACTCATCTGAACCAATCGGTATAGCAGAAGAAAGATTTTGAAGTAAACACTCGAGAAACGAAGAAACGGTATCCTTAGACTTAAGAAACTGCGAAAAGGTACTAAATACATTATCGCGCAACGAAGCATTAGAGACGTCTTTTATAAGCAATGGCGATTTTTCCCAGTGATTCACAATAAACGATTCGAAATTATCGTGAAAAATGCTCGTTTTAACCTCTTGAAAATTCGACGGTTGGGTAAATGTTCGTTCCATTGAGAGTCTGAATAAGCTTTCTGCGAGATTATTAGTTCGAATATTGCTTAAATAGAAACGTTTCTCGGATTCTTGAACTGTGTCTATTATTATATGTTTGTGTACTTGGGCCCACAGCTTTGCTAAATACGTTGATAAATTGTTTGTGAGTCCTCTTGGGATCTTTCGCAGCTGGTCCAATGTGCAGTCGTTGATGAGAATAATTACGATATGAAGAAGCGATATAATATATTCATCTTCCATGAATCCTATTGTGAAAAAGATTTTGCCATCGAGGTGTTCCGTAACTAGAGAAACGGAAGGTGTTGAAGATTTAGGGACCTGAAGGAAACAAAAACTAAAGGATGTTAAGTCAGATTATATAATTAAAATGTAGAGGTGAAAAGTGGGTGGGTTGTGTAACGGGTCAAAAAATGTCAATCTTGATATGTGCATGATCGGGTGGATTGACGCTAAACGCTTTTGTCTTAAGGTGCACAAAAAACCGGTTCGGGGGCCGGTATTGAAACCAGTTTGGCAAGAACTGGTTAGGAACTGAACCGTACCGTAGGGTTGAAATCAGGTTGTAACCCTATACTTTGAAACCGGTTTGAACCCAAACTGGTCAAAACCCGTCCTCAAGCCCAATCCTTCGACTTACTTCAACCCGGTTCCAACCTGAACCGGTTCCAACAAAAACCAGTTTTTACATTTATCGACCCAAACCAAAACGTGTTCCAACCCGAACCTGTTTGGGCAAAAAACATGGTTTGTGCACCTCTGAGTTTTGTCCAAAATTTTGAAATTTCTCATAAATAATTGGTCTGCCAAATAACATTACAAAAACTTTGTTAGTTCATCAAACCATTAATAATCTTAAATTTTTAATTTATGAAATAAGGTTGAATTAAGGTGCTTTCTACGTATATTAAACAATTTGCACATAAACGATTTTATTTTCATGTTTGTTAGTTGTGTAATTTGTCATGTGATCTATGGAGCAATCCCGAACATCTAAAATTAACAATCAAAACAAAGAGTATGTAATGCTCTGATAGGAACCTGATTCGGGTCTATATCCGTAAGACCGTAAGGGTAAACGGGTCAAGTCACATATTCAAGTTCCCGCTTAAATTATTTAATTCAAGAGAAATTAATGGAGGGAAAGTAGTGGGGAAGTTTTTAATCAGTTTTAGCTAGTAACTACCTTAGGATTAGTATTAATTTCTTTGTTCTTCCATTGTAATTTTAGTTCAGTTATTATTAATCAAAAAACGTATTTTGTTTATGGAGACTAGCCTATCTCGAATCAGGCCAATTATCCTCTAATTTTGTCAATTTTCTTTCTGGGTTTTATCATGCTCACATAAGATTGTCAATGGCAGAGTGTTCCAGCAATTTACAGCGTCCAACGGATGTAGTGAACAAATCAAGAAGAGCGTTGCAAGCAGCCATCGATATATTCCTCTTAGAACTCGCTACCGCAGTAATCAACCCCTTCACTATTTCATCATCAAAAGCAATTTGTTCATTCATTTCAATTGAGAACAATGAGGCCGCGCCCACGATCTCCAAACCGCTACATGCAATTTCAGAGCACCTGTAAAGAATTATAAACAAAGAACCACAAAAGTTTGTGTGCATTAATATCTATACCACTCTAACCTACATAGAAACAGATTGCATGAATATATCACAAGTACATATTGACACCCTATCTAGGCTATAAACTGAACCGAACCAACTGAGCTCAGACCAGGGGCGGACTTGGAGTGTTAAAGGATACCCTGATCCTAAAAAAAAAATTAGGATGCCCCTAACTTTTTGGGTTAGTTCCGCCACTGACTTTTTTTGTTCATGTTCGTTCATTAAAAAAATGTACATAATTAAACGTAAACAAAGAAAATGAACATGCTTTTTTTGTACGTTTGTTGGTCGATTACCTGAGGTTTCGTTCTGAAATTTAACTGTGATGAATGATGAACCAACTAGTATTTCTAATAACTCATAATAATTTTACCTGAATATGTAAACTAACATAAATAAACAAACGTATATGAATAAATATAAACGAGCATAAACAAACGCTCACGAACATAAAAGAATGAGCCGAAAAAAGCACCAAAAAACGCAACTTCCATAGTAAGCATTTCATCGAATAGCTGGCGTGCATGTGCATCATCACACATACCACCACTGCATAAGTATTTTACAAGTACAAGCTGACACGCCTACATCTTGTTCGTGTTCATTCATTTAATTTTAACACCAAACATTTAACATTTTAGTTACGAACTTCCCGTCAAACAGTTGACAAACCGGAAATACAAGTAAATAACTTACTTGGAAGTGATAAGAGCAGGGAGCAATGATATTAAAGGGGCGTGTAGCGTTTGCATGATCGAATTGGGGGATTTAGAGAGAAGAGAAAAAAGAAGATGGTCTAGGGCTTTTTGGATTAATAAGTTTGCTTCTGATGTGGGTTTTCCAATTTCATGATTAGATAGAGCGGCAAGTGTCACGGCGAAGAGGTGTTGAGGATTTGACCGGTCGAAAGTGGTTGAAGAAGAAGAAGAGGAGGAGGAAGAAGAGGTGGCCGAGGAGGAGGAGGTGGTGGTGGCGGGGGAGGTACGGCGGCGGCGCTTGCCCATCATTCGCCGGTGATTTGCTGGTGAAGTTGGGTGAAAAATTGAAATGATTTTTTTAAACCAATTTTTTTATTTAAAATTAAACTCTTAACGATTCTACATCGAAATAGAAGGTAAAACCGCCACCTTCTTTCTTTCTTTCTTTTTTTTTTTTTTTAAGTAAAACCAACATAATGTTTGATATGCAGGAATAAGAGTGGAATGGAATCCATGATTACTAGGGAATGAACAAAATGATATTTTGTTGGTCACTGGAATGGAATTACTCATTTCAAAAGGCATTTCATTCCCTCAAAATCATTTCATCCACCCTCAATGTTTTTTTTTTTCATTCCATCCACCCTCCATGTTTTTTTTTTCATACCATCCACCCTTGCACCATTCATCAACACCACCACAACACACCACTTTCGCCGCAACCCACCACCGATGCCATCGCCGCCACCACCTCACCCCGACAGCCACCGTCGTCGCCGCCGCCACCCATCCGCCACCGTTATCACCCACAGTCCCGACCAATTGCCTACGCCACTCGCCGCCACCCACCACCACCATCATTGACGCCACCACCAACTGTCGCCATCCACCGCCACCTCCACCACCACTCATCTTCACCGCCACTCGCCGCCACCACCGCCACCTATAAGGCTAGAACCGCCCACAATCACTACCACCGACCACCACCACCACTCACCGCTGATTTTATTACTTCATTTTTCTTGCCTATCGAACAATACACAATAATAATTCATTCCAATCACACATGGTAACCAAACAAGACATGAAATTGTAATGATCCATTGCATTCCCTGGTCCATTCCATTACCTCGTCCATTCCATTACCCCATACTAAACAGACCCCAAGGTAGTGTTTGGTATACAGAAATGAGAGACGGAATGGAATGAACTATTACGAGAGAATGAAAAAAGATGTGTTTGGTTGGTCGAGGTAATGGAATCACCAATTACATAAGGCATTCCATTCCCTCAAATCCATTCCATTTACTACCCTTGTTTTTTTTTTCATTCCATTCCCCCTCTCACCCTTCATCACCAACACCGCTAGCACCACCGCCACCTGCCACCTTCACCACACTCCGCCCCCGACCATCACCATCACCCGCCGCCACCACCCTCCGCCGCCAACCACCACCGCCTGCCACCACCACCACATTTTCCACTCGCCACCACTGGCCACCGCCACCACCGGCCACCGCCACCACCACCCATTGCCACCACCCTCTACAACCGCCACCGTCACCGACCACCGGTGCTACTGCCAACCAACGCCACCACCACCCGACCACCGCCACCACCTGCGACCGTCGACCATACTGTCGCCACCCTCCATCATCGACCACCACCACCACCACCGTCCACTGCCACCACCATCGACCATCATCACCACCCGTCGCCGCCACCACCGCCACCGCAACCACCCACTACCACCACCCATCGCTGATTTTATTCCTTCGTCTTTTCCTGCATACCAAACAAAACAAGGTAGTGATTCATTTCATTCCCATACGGTAACCAAACAGGACTATGGAATGGTAATGATCCATTTCATTCCTTTATCTATTACATTACCTCGTCCATTCCATTCTCTCGTCATTCCATTACACCATACCAAACATACCCCAAGTCTTTTATAAATTATATCTATAGATCTCGGGTTTATAACATTATTATAAATCTCAGGGTTATAACATTATTGTGCATGATCTTCTGGAATTGACTAAGTAAGTTCTTAGCCTCTAGCACAAGAAAAGCAAAAGTATCAAAACCAAATCAGATAAACACATGTTGGTTGTCAAGGCACTCTTTCTCGTGTTTGATCACTTTGCCCAAAGCAGTTTCTAAGGAAGTCTGACCCACTGTGAAAGCACTATCCCCTTGGGGTTTGCATTTTATTTGGTTTTCAAATTGTTTACCCAAACCAAAAACCAAAATAGGAATATACAAACCGAACCAAATTTAACCTAATTCAACTCGATTTGGTTTTGGTTAAAAACCAAACAAACCAAATTTAACTGAATTGTACCTAAGTACTTTTTTTCCTAATTTATAATCATGTTTGTGTTCTAACTTCCGAACATTAAGTCAGCAATTAATTTAAACCGAACGATATATTAATGTCTGTGTTCCAACTTCCTATATTAAACCATAAGTCGCAAGCAACCAGAGGGTTGGTTGAACATCTTTTAACCTTAACATGTGAAAATATAGAAACTTTAGTATATTTGAAGTTCAAAACAAGGTTAGATCAGAAAATGGGGAGCTTTATTTTAAATTAGACTTTAAATTTATCATTTGGGCTAATAAAATTTAGACAAAATTGCAGTGCACGCCCTTTACGTTTACATTAAATTGCACTGCACGTCCTTTATGTATAAAAGTTTCAGTGAACGTCCTTTACGTTTATTTTTTGTTGCCATGCACGTCCTTTACCACAAACCTAGTTAGTTTTCTTAGTTAACTTAAACACATGCCTAGCACATGATGGGTAAATTAATCTTTTTAAGAAAATAATTAATAAGGTGTAGAAAATAATTGTTGATAGGGGTAACAAGAAAGTTGACAAAGCTAAGAAGACTATTGAAAATGGTAAGAAGCCAGTTGACAAGTGACGAGGTATGACCCGGATCGGCTAACCCGACCCGGTCATTACCTATTATTTTATTATAAATAATTAATTACACATGTTTATTCTCGAATGTTCTATTCTGCATGGATAAACTACGTAACCAAATCCCCAACTTTTTGGGAAGATCATGCAAATCCTTAACTTATCGGGGCCCATCCTAAGTTAAGGGAAACCCTAATGGTAAACTATAAATAGAGGTAAGCATCTAAGGTATGGATCATCTTGGTCTCGTTAACTCTCTCTCTATATACCTATACTTTCTCCCAAACCGAGACTTATTCTCACGCCGGAGGGTGGTTACAGGAATAACCCCATTCGTGTAACGAGTCCTAACGGTGTTCTGTTTTGCAGCTAGCAGTTCGGATCGCCAAGAGTTGAAGTCCTAGTTGAAGACTACCGTGAAGGTCAGTGTTTCTTCATTGGCGCCATCCGTGGGACCCATCGGTGACAACAACAAGACTGAACCCAATGGCAAGCGATCAGAACACGGCAGTAACACCGAGTCAGGTGATGATAACTAGCAACCCATTGCTGGAGACGAACCCTGTTTCCACCATGCCAGCCTCACTTGCTGTGACCAGGTCTCTCGACTCGGAATTCGAAGCTGAAGGACCGCCACCAGGTTTTGCAGGCACTTCTGCCGTATCTTCTGGAACGACGGCGGCAGACCTTTTCTCATATACCTCGTTGCAACTCCGGTCGGTAGAACCAACTGCAACAGACGCCAATGTCTTCACTCCAGCATCAACCACGAGTGCACAGACTATACGTCATAGCACTACGCCGGTTATCACATCTGTCACGACCCCCGACCCACCCTGGACGGAATCGGAAGCCGTGAACAGTCCAGCGGTACCGGTGATTATTTTAAAAACGTTGCAGCGGAAATTTCATCAGGACCGTGAGTTAGGAAAAATATCAGAGTTTAGAAACACCGGATTTTATTTATTAAATAGATGGGATAAACCCATGTTTTATAAAGGTAGCTTTAATAAGATAAATTTGTTTACATAAAACAATATTTCTTAATTTGATTTAATTAATAAAATAAGCCATTTCTTGAAGCCTTTCAGTGTCGTATCCAGCTCTTATTTCAATCTACTGTAATTACCTGAAAAATGTTTGAAAAAAGTTTTGTCAGCGAAAATACTGAGTGAATTCATTCCATTTTTATAAAATCTATTGTTATACCTTACAGTATTAAGGTTTTTATATTTATTTATATTTATCGAACTCAATCAGTATTTGTCACATAGCGGCAGTTCTAATATGACATTAATCATATCACCCATTGGCTCACGTTTGTCCAATAGTGAATTTATCAAGTAATTATATTTTACTATTATTCAATTTATCTGTCACTAGGCGATTCCTGTGACTATAATCATATCATTGTTGATTATTCTTTCAATTAATGATTCTGGTCATATCACTGTTGATCATTCTTTCAACTAGTGATTCTATAACACTGTTGATCATTCTCTCAACTAGTGCTTTTGGTCATGTCACTGTTGATCATTCTTTCAACTAGTGACTCAGATCATATTACTGTTGATCATTCTCTCAACTAGTAATTTCTATTCATAACACTGTTGATCATTCTCTCAACTAGTGTCTTTGGACATGTCACTGTTGATCATTCTCTCAACTAGTGACTCCGGACTTAATTGTGTCCCGTGACATTTCTTTGTCAAATATATTACTTATGGCATAAAACCATTTAATCCAGAAAATGACATATATCATTTTATGTCAAATTACTATAACTTATCAAATATAATATTTTAATTAAATAATTGTAATATCATTATTTAATATTTTAACGTGACTAAGACTAAAATATAATCTTAGTAGAATGCATAATTTCCACTGTTATTGTAGTCATGCTAATATTGACTAACTTTCTGGCAATTAATAATGAGAATCAAATAATGTATAAAACATTTCATACCGGCAGTTAATATAAAAACTTAATTACTGTAAGTATAACTGGTAACTGTTTAGGATTCTGTAAAGCCTTTGTAAATATAATTGTATCACAAAAAGGTGATAAAACTGTGAGAAAATAGAGTGGACTCACAAACTGTGAGAAAAGAGAAATGAACTCACATTGCAGATTTCTACGGGCAAAGCTTAGTCTACAGATAATCCTTGATATATTGCAGATTTAATTTGAGCAGAGCTTAGCCTATTTCTTAGCCTGGTAACCTAGTGCACACGAACTAGGTAGTAACTAATACAGCATTTACGATAACTCACGAGATAAAACCCTCACAACGAATGACAAAGTGCAATACTTAACAATTCAGCGGATTCACAACGAATGACAGAGTATAGTCCGAGTTCGAACAGCACTCAAACATTCAATTCGAAATCACGATGAATAACAGAGTATAACCCAATTTGAGCAGCACTTAAACATTCATTGGATAGTTTAATCGATCGGACATTGAATCGTAATAGCGATCGAGTTAATACCTTGTGCAGCAGCACCCCGTTATACTAATTAGTGATTTCGTGTGTGTTAATTGAGAGTATTTGGACGATATCTCCGCGCCTGAGTTGAATTTTATCGTCGAACGAACGCACAGAAGCAAGTCCCAAAGCCTGCTATTTATACCCGAAATTTGTCATTGCTTACGGACCGTAACAATATTCCCTTACGGTCCGTAAGGGACACCTTTTCTCCATAGGGTCGCCACGTGTGGGTGTAGGCTTGCTGAGTCGACGATTTAATTAAATTCGATTTTTATAATAATTTATAAGGATAATCATCGAGTAGGGAATGCCCCCCCTGAGTTTTAGGGGCCCTGATCCTGATTCTGATTGTTCTGAAATTTGTAGGGTTCGCGTAGAATCACTTGGGTTTCTTAATTAGGGTTTCCTATTGAATAAAATAATAATATAAATAGGACTTTTAATGAGGGTTGTTACATTCTCCCCACCTTAATAAAAATCTCGTCCTCGAGATTTGGGTTACGATATTTCTTTTAGACTTATGTCATATTCTAGTTAATAAAAACAATATTAAGGTATATGACACAGAATTGAAATATCAAATTTTGTGAATACTAGTTGTATCATAAGTAGAATTCAAAGGTTCAACTGAATTAGTTGAAGAAATCGATGTCAAACGGATGAGATGAAATGAGTTCCAATGTGACTATTTTCAATCCAAAAGATATATGATCAAATAGATATTTAGAATGAATGTGAAGAACTTTTAGAATCAATAAAAATTCTTTGTCAAAAGAAAGCTTACTTTGATTGGCAACTGAAGAGGACTCAGAATCAACAAGCTCAAAATTGAAATAAAAGCACGAAAATAATTTGTCAACTATCAAACTATAACAAGAGAAAAATCAGGGTGTTGACAGTGAGTTGCAAGGATACACCGAAATACAATAGAGTTTAGTGTATCATTGTCTTAATACATAATTGCATCAAGACTACTTTCAAATGATGAGTCAAACGAAATACATACGTGGTTTTGAATGATTCGTATGCTTTTGATTAGCCCAAGCTACAAGTTTATAACGACGCCGCAAGGTGTCGTAATGATTGAAATAATTTAATAATTACGGTGACCGAACAATTGCACCGTATAATCAACTGAAAGCTTAAATGAAGTAAATTTGGATATTCATTTCGAATATGATTTTCAATTGATAGTGAAAAGACCAAATGAATATTATAGAATTTTCGATAAATGATGAAAGAAACGTTAAGAGGTACACCAGAATATGATATGAATTTGTGTACTCTTATCTTAACACATAATTGTATTAAGACTGTTTAAGATAATGAACCGACAAAATTAAAATTCGTTCATTAGGAGTGAAAATGAGAATAGCTCAAGCTACAAATTAAAGAAAATGCCACCACAAGGTGTCATAGTAATTGGAAATAGTAGCGGTGAATGAAACGAGTTTCACCATGCTTTAAATCAAATGAAGTAAGTCCGAATGTTTCAAATAAATCTAGTAGGATTGAAATCGAAATAATTGAATAATGTTTTTCGATCAAAGATGATAAAACAATAAGGATTACGAAACGCTCAATTGTTGATATAAAAATCATTAAGAGATACACTGAATATATGAAATGAATTTGTGTATCATTATCTTAGCACATGATTGTGTTAAGATTGATTTTATAGAATAAACCAACAAAACGGATTCAATATAAATAAATAATTAAACCCGTATGCAACGAGATTAGCACAAGCTTCAAATTTTGTGAAAACGTCACCACAAGGTGATCGTGACCGAATGAATGATTCAGTGAAAGTGAAAACCAAACAATTCTGTTATGGTTTTGAATAAACGAAGTACTTGACATAATATATTTATTTATAAATTTTTATTTGTACTAGGGTCAAATAATAACTTAACTTAGATATTATATATCAGCGATTACGTCTGGAATCAGTTCTGCTTCTTGCGTAGTAAGTACGAATGCTCACGCGTTCTTCTTAGCTCCGTCTGTTGTTCTGGCCTTGTTGTCGAGTGCTTTGGTTAGTTTAGGGCAATATGGTTTGATGTGTCCTGTTTCTCCGCAATTGAAACAAACATTAGTTTTCCTTCTACACTCTTCCTCTATATGTCCGGTCATCTTGCAGAAGTCACAGTAGGATGTTTTCCTAAAACGACATCTTCCTGAATGCTTTTTGTTACAGCTTCTGCAGGTAGGTTGCTCCAGTGATGGTTCAGTTCCTGTCTTCTTGTAGAATTCTTGGGAAATTTTCTGGGCTAACTCTTTCTTCTTGTTTTCTTCTCTTGTGCGGATTAGTCCATCTGTCAACATGTTAGCTAGTTCGGCTGCTTCTTCAATAGTCTGTGGTCTAGCGGCCTTAACTATGTCTCGAATTTCGCTAACTAATCCCCAAATATAACGAGAAATCAGTACAGGTTCTGGCGAAGCCAGAGTTGGTACCATTCTTGCATATTTGAAGAACGTTGTCGTATATTCACGACAATTTACATCTATCATTTTATGATTTAGGAACTTGTTAGCCATTCGTTCCTTTTCATAAGGAGGACAAAATTTCCTTTCTGTCATTTCCTTGAATTTTTCCCAGTTCATGGCATAAGCCATGCCACTTCCTTTTGCCTGAAGAATTGTATTCCACCATTCTAAGGCTTCTTCCTTAAAGAGGTTAGATGCATACATCACCTTATCTTCTTCGGCACATTTGCTGATTGTAAGAACAACTTCCGTCTTTTCTAACCATCGCAGAGCAGCCGTGGCTCCTTCACTGCCTGCGAACTCTGTTGGTTTACAAGCTAGAAATTCTTTGTAGGTACACCTGAAAGTCCTCGCCTTCTTTTTCTTGGGAAATGGGGTTTTGATAATATCATCATTACATCCATTGACACTATGGCTAAAACCATCGTCACGAGTATGCTTGCTACTCACAACTTTGGTAGGTTCTACGGGATTTTTAACAGCTTTAATTATTAAAGGTAAAGCATTAGCTATTCCTTGAGCTATTAGATTTTCTATAGCATTTTTATCCAAAGGATTTTCATTATTAGCATGAACTTCTGGATTATGTGGTACTTCATTCGACATCTGAATTGCAAACATTTTTACTTATTAACATCACAGAATAATTAAAACAAAACAATACTTCCAGGATATTGTATGTGCATATTGACATATACATATATTCATATATATAACACATATGTTAATTTGTATCAGTTTCCTAACTTTATTGTTTAGGTATTAAAAGGACACCTAAATAGCTTAAACAAGTGGCTCTGATACCACCTTCTGTCACGACCCCCAACCCACCCTGGAAGGAATCGGAAGCCGTGAACAGTCCAGCGGTACCGGTGATTATTTTAAAAACGTTGCAGCGGAAATTTCATCAGGACCGTGAGTTAGGAAAAATATCAGAGTTTAGAAACACCGGATTTTATTTCTTAAATAGATGGGATAAACCCATGTTTTATAAAGGTAGCTTTAATAAGATAAACTTGTTTACATAAAACAATATTTCTTAATTTGATTTAATTAATAAAATAAGCCACTTCTTGAAGCCTTTCAGTGTCGTATCCAGCTCTTATTCCAATCTACTGTAATTACCTGAAAAATGTTTGAAAAAGGTTTTGTCAGCGGAAATACTGAGTGAATTCATTCCATTTTTATAAAATCTATTGTTATACCTTACAGTATTAAGGGTTTTATATTTATTTATAGAGTTAACTGCCATTTTCGTCCCTGTGGTTTGGTCACTTTGGCCATTTCAGTCCATTTTTAAAAAATGCGCCATTTTCCTCCCCGACGTTCTGGAAAGGTGCCATTTCAGTCCAAAAATCATAACCCAGTTAAGTCGGTTTGTAAATAAGGACTGATTGTGTAAATTTGTAACATAAAGGACCATTTAAGTAAAATCTATAAATATATAACACAGTGGTGGCCGCACTCCTGTTCCCTCTCACTTCTCCAACGACCGGCGCCAATTCCGGCGACTTCTCCGGCCACACGCACATCTCCTCCGCCCTCTTCGTCATCTCCTACCTACACCCCTCTCCGATAAACATCTATCAGCTTTTTGGAGATTATCCAGCCACCACTGTCTCTTGGTGGCAGCGGAGAACAGCAACAACTCCGCCACCATGGCGGCGGCAGCGGCAAGGCAGAAAGGATGAGAGAGAGAGTAGAGAGAGATCGGCGACGGCGGTGGTGATGGTTTTTTGTTTTGCTCGGACGAGTTCTGGTTCGTGTCCGGCGGCAGCAACGATGGTTGGTTATAATTGGTTTCAGGTCTCGAGTCCGGTTCTCCGGCAAACCTCCGACAAAAACCCCGGTAAGCTTCTGAATCCTTTTCTTCATCTCATTTCATTGCGTTTCAGTTCGATCCTTCTTTTTCGGTCAGTTTCGGGTTGGTTTCAGGCGACAGTGGCGACTAATGGTGACGGTGGTTCAGCGCAGTAACGACAGCGGGCCGCTGCCAGCGGCTCGGGTCAGGTTATATCGTGTTTCATTCTTAGTTGATGATGAAGGTCAATGATGATCGATGATGATGATAACAGATGATGACGTTGATGGTGGTGGTTCCGGCGGCGACGGTGGAGACCACCGGAGATTGTGTTAGTGGTGAGCGAGGTAACGACGGCGGTGGTGGTGATTGTGTTAGTGGTGAGCGAGGTGGAGATGGTGGTATGAGATGTTGGTGGCAGATCGGGGTGGTGGTGGTGGCGGTGGCGGTGGCAGTGGCTGTGGTGGCGGTGGTGGGAACTGGTGATGCAGGTGGTGGAGAGTGTAGAGATAGAACAGGTGGTGGCGGTGGTGGGAACTGGTGCGGCGGTGGTGGAGGTGAAGGTGATGGTGGTGGTGGTGGTTTAGAGAGAGAGACGAACTGGTGCCATTTTCGTCCCTGTGGTTTGATCACTTTGGGCATTTCAGTTCATTTTTAAAAAATGCGCCATTTTCCTTAAATGGTCCTTTATGTTACAAATTTACACAATCAGTCCTTATTTACAAACTGACTTAACTGGGTTATGATTTTTGGACTGAAATGGCACCTTTCCAGAACGTCGGGGAGGAAAATGGCGCATTTTTGAAAAATGGACTGAAATGGCCAAAGTGACCAAACCACAGGGACGAAAATGGCAGTTAACTCTTATTTATATTTATCGAACTCAATCAGTATTTGTCACATAGCGGCAGTTCTAATATGACATTAATCATATCACCCATTGGCTCACGTTTGTCCAATAGTGAATTTATCAAGTAATTATATTTTACTATTATTCAATTTATCTGTCACTAGGCGATTCCTGTGACTATAATCATATCATTGTTGATTATTCTTTCAATTAATGATTCTGGTCATATCACTGTTGATCATTCTTTCAACTAGTGATTCTATAACACTGTTGATCATTCTCTCAACTAGTGCTTTTGGTCATGTCACTGTTGATCATTCTTTCAACTAGTGACTCAGATCATATTACTGTTGATCATTCTCTCAACTAGTAATTTCTATTCATAACACTGTTGATCATTCTCTCAACTAGTGTCTTTGGACATGTCACTGTTGATCATTCTCTCAACTAGTGACTCCGGACTTAATTGTGTCCCGTGACATTTCTTTGTCAAATATATTACTTATGGCATAAAACCATTTAATCCAGAAAATGACATATATCATTTTATGTCAAATTACTATAACTTATCAAATATAATATTTTAATTAAATAATTGTAATATCATTATTTAATATTTTAACGTGACTAAGACTAAAATATAATCTTAGTAGAATGCATAATTTCCACTGTTATTGTAGTCATGCTAATATTGACTAACTTTCTGGCAATTAATAATGAGAATCAAATAATGTATAAAACATTTCATACCGGCAGTTAATATAAAAACTTAATTACTGTAAGTATAACTGGTAACTGTTTAGGATTCTGTAAAGCCTTTGTAAATATAATTGTATCACAAAAAGGTGATAAAACTGTGAGAAAATAGAGTGGACTCACAAACTGTGAGAAAAGAGAAATGAACTCACATTGCAGATTTCTACGGGCAAAGCTTAGTCTACAGATAATCCTTGATATATTGCAGATTTAATTTGAGCAGAGCTTAGCCTATTTCTTAGCCTGGTAACCTAGTGCACACGAACTAGGTAGTAACTAATACAGCATTTACGATAACTCACGAGATAAAACCCTCACAACGAATGACAAAGTGCAATACTTAACAATTCAGCGGATTCACAACGAATGACAGAGTATAGTCCGAGTTTGAACAGCACTCAAACATTCGAGTCGAAATCACGATGAATAACAGAGTATAACCCAATTTGAGCAGCACTTAAACATTCATTGGATAGTTTAATCGATCGGACATTGAATCGTAATAGCGATCGAGTTAATACCTTGTGCAGCAGCACCCCGCTATACTAATTAGTGATTTCGTGTGTGTTAATTGAGAGTATTTGGACGATATCTCCGCGCCTGAGTTGAATTTTATCGTCGAACGAATGCACAGAAGCAAGTCCTAAAGCCTGCTATTTATACCCGAAATTTGTCATTGCTTACGGACCGTAACAATATTCCCTTACGGTCCGTAAGGGACACCTTTTCTCCATAGGGTCGCCACGTGTGGGTGTAGGCTTGCTGAGTCGACGATTTAATTAAATTCGATTTTTATAATAATTTATAAGGATAATCATCGAGTAGGGAATGCCCCCCCTGAGTTTTAGGGGCCCTGATCCTGATTCTGATTGTTCTGAAATTTGTAGGGTTCGCGTAGAATCACTTGGGTTTCTTAATTAGGGTTTCCTATTGAATAAAATAATAATATAAATAGGAATTTTAATGAGGGTTGTTACAACATCTGCAAGCCCAAGTGCTGTCATACCACAGGTGAGCGTGCCTCAGTACTATCAGCCATCAGTAACATACGCCATGCCACCTTTATACTCAGCAGCGCTAACGGCGGCGTTGTCCACTCCACCACATCAACCAGTAGTTATGCCTGCAGGAATCATGGATGCCCCGATCATACCAGGGAATCAAGCTTACTTCCCAGGATACTATTACGCACCCCCATACGGGAATATACCCCCATACTACACTCCAATGTACACTCCCCATGGAACGGCACAAGGCTATGCTCAGCAGTTGCCATACGCGACTTATATGCCACCGTGGTGGACTTTTCCAACATCACAGTAAGTTTATAGTCAACCCCGCCGACAGCGGAACCCGCGTATGATAGAGGAAACGCATCTAGGCCTCGTTTTTCTCCAGGTGGAGGCCCTAGCCCTACGCTGAACATCACACCGGCTCAACCCCCTGTCACCCAGGGTACCAGCCAGGGTGGGGCAACTCCTCCAATACAACCCATCAATGTAGAAGAAGACGAACTTACCAGACCTTACAAACCAGTAGACGCTACTTTCAAGTCCAAGTTCACCAGAAGAATAGCGGAAGCTCCTATTAAGGAAAAGCCCAAGATGCCTCAAACTGTAGGCAAGTACGATGGTTTGGGCGACCCTGATGACCATCTCAATCTATTCAAAAGCGCCGGGGAAGTAGCCTGTTGGCCCATGCCCCTCTGGTGTAAGATGTTTGTCTAAACACTGGTAGGAGCAGCCCGGGTCTGGTGGGATAGTTTACCCATCGGGGAAATTGACAGTTTCAAAGATCTAGAGGCCAAGTTCATATTGCAGTTCAGCCAACAGAGAAGGCACACAAAAGACCGAAACGAACTCCTCCACATTCGTCGGCGAGACAATGAAACAGTGGAAAGTTTCATCGTTAGATTCAACAAAGAAAGCCTGGCGATCCCAGGTGTCACGAACGATCTAGCGTGTGGTGCTTTCCTACAAGGGGTAAATGACGATGAGCTATTAAGAACACTCCACGGGAGGGATGGTGTACCCCCCACTATAGACAAGATATTGAGGATAGCTAAGGTATACGTCACACAAGAGGAAGCTGTTGGCGCCAGTCACGCGGCCAACAGAAAGAAAGAGGCTCAGAAAAACCAGGACGACAGAGAGCAGCGGGGCTCCAAAGGTAAAGGTAGAGGAGACCGATACCAGAAAAGTAATAGAACGGACTCGCAGTATGCTTACGGTCCGTAAATCTGTCAAAATTCGTATATAAATAGCAGACTTTGGGACTTGATTTCTGGAGTTCGTTCGACAATCAAATTCAAATTATACTTCGAGTTATAGTAGAAACAATCTCAAAATCACTAATTAGTATAGCGGGGTGCTGCTACGATACCGGGTATTAACTCGATCGCTGCTACGATTCAATGTCCGATCGATTGAAACTATCCGATGGATGTTTTAGTACTATCCTTTGTCATTTGTCGTGATTCCGACAGGATGTTTGAGTACCACCCGAATTCGGGGAATACTCTGTCATTCGTTGTGAATCCGATGGATGTTTAAGTGATTGCACTTTGTCATTCGTTGTGAGGGTTTTAATCTCGTGAGTTATCGTAAATACTGTATTAAGTTACCTACCTAGTTCGTGTACACTAGGTTACAAGGCTAATCAATAGGCTAAGCTCTGCCTGTATAAATCTGCAATCTATCAAGGCTTATCTGTAGACTAAACTTTGCCCGTATGAATCTGCATGCTTATAATGTGAGTCATTCTCTTTTTATCAAATTTATTTACAAAAGCATGTTTATTTTCAAAGTTATAATTACAGTGATTAAGTTTATGTAATCACTAAATTACAGCCGGTATGTGGGGTTTTGTATACATTACTTGATAATCTTCACCATTGGGGCAGCCAAGGGGTGATATGACCATAGTCACAGACACCATTGGACGAATGGGCCAATGGGTCGAGTGACAAAATACTGTGGGTAGTTGGTTGATATCAGAAACATTGTAATCTCTCTTAATACTGTAAATTATAACAAACGTGTCGTTTTAGCAAAATGAATGAACTCACCAGTATTTCCTGCTGACAAAACCTTTTTAAAATGCGTTTCAGGTAATTACAGTAGATTGGAGTAAGAGATGGATACGGCACTGAAAGGCTTCAAGAAGTGGCTTATTTTATTAATTAAATCAAATTAAGAAATATTGTTTTCTGTAAATTGGGTTTATCCCTTATTAAAGCTACCATTGTAAAACATGGGTTTATCCCATCTATTAAATAAATAAATAAAATCTGGTGTTTTCTAAACTCTGATATTTTTCCTAACTCACGGTCCTGATGAAATTTCCGCTGCGATATTTTTCAAAATAATCACCGGTACCACTGGGCTGCTCGCGGCTCTCGATTTCCGTCCAAGGGGGGGTCGGGGGCCGTGACAATAACGATTCTTCACGGTCACCTTGTTAAGTTCGCGGTAGTCAATACACATCCTGAAGGTACCGTCTTTCTTCTTCACGAATAACACTGGAGCTCCCCAGGGCGAAGAGCTAGGACGTATAAAACCCTTTTCCAAGAGTTCTTGCAGTTGCGTAGACATTTCTTCAAGTTCTGATGGAGCTAGACGATAAGGTGCTCGAGCTACTGGTGCTGCTCCAGGAGCTAGCTCGATTTGAAACTCAACTTGACGATGAGGCGGAAGACCAGGTAATTCCTCAGGAAATACCTCAGGAAAATCGCTCACAATAGGGATGTCTTCAATTCTCTTCTCTTCCATTGATGTGTCAGTGACGAGTGCTAAAATGGCAGTGTGGCCCTTTCGCAAACACTTCTGGGCCTTAAGGAAAGAGATGATGCCTTTGACAGCACCACTCTTGTCGCCATGAATCATGAGGGGTTCCTCACCAGAATGAGGAATGCGGACGATTTTTTCCTTGCAAACAATCTCCGCTTGATGATGAGATAGCCAATCCATCCCAATAACGATGTCGAAACTACCAAGTGTGATAGGAATAAGATCGATAGAGAAGATCTGACCAGCTAAGACGAGGTTACAACCTTTAACTACGTGTGTGGCTTCAAGACTTTTACCATTTGCTAGCTCTATCGTGTGTTTGGTGTTTAGAAGTGTTGGAGTGCGCTTAAGCATTTGGCTAACTTTTAAGGACACATAACTAGTATCGGCACCCGAATCGAATAAAACAGTAACAAAGAAGTCGTCCAGAAGAAACTTACCCATCACAACGTTGGGATCGTTCCTTGCATCACCCTGACCTAGCACGAAAACACGACCCCTTGCCCCATTACCATTGTTGTTTCCCCCATTGCCGCCTCCATTGTTGTGCCCATTGTGGTTCCCGTTTCCTTGGTTGTTGTTGTTCTGATTCTGGTTTAGTTGGGGGCAGTTCCTCTTAAAGTGACCTTCAGCGCCACACTGAAAGCATCCTTTATTGCCCTGTTGTTGCTGCTGTTGGTGGTTCTGTGGAGCTTGTTGTTGTTGTTGGCGATTCTGATTTGCAGGACGCGGGCTCCTGCAATCCCTAGCTTCATGGCCCAGCTTGTGACATCTCTGACATCGACCTTTGTTGCACTGCCCGCTGTGATGCTTGTTGCACCGGTTGCACTTGGGGTGGTTTCCTCTGTATCCACCCTGTCCGTGATTACCGGAAGATTGCTGACCAGGACTCTGGTAGCCATCAGTCTTTCGCTGCTGAGACTGAACCGAAGCAGAACCCTTACTGGAGTTCCCATCCCATTTTCGCTTATTGTCGGTAGGTCCATCAGAAGTAGCTGTGGCACTGATTCGTTTGGGCAACCTGTTTTGCTCCACCGCCTGGTCAGTGAGTCAATGGGCCAACTTGATGATTTGTTGTATGGTACCCAGGTTGGCTGAAGTCACGTGACTTTGAATCTCTGGTACAAGGCCTTTGAGATACAGCTCAATTCGTTTGATGGGAGGGTCCACCATGGTAGGGCACAAGATGGCCAGCTCATTTGACCTTTTCGTATACGCCTCAATCTCAGACCCCGTCATTTTCAGGTTGAAAAACTCCACCTCTAGTTTGTGGATGTCATCACGGCTACAATACTCTTCCTTGATCATTTCCTTGAAATCGTTCCATGGGATGGCATTAGCAGCAACCAACCCCAGCATCTGAACCTGAGCGTTCCACCACGTGAGCGCTATTCCTTCAAGAGTACCAGTAGCATACTTCACTCTACGAGCCTCGGGGCATTCGCACATCTCAAAGATGGACTCGAGCTTCTCAAACCAGTGGAGGAGGCCTACAGCTCCTTCAGTGCCACTAAAAGTAGTAGGTCGGCAGTCCATGAAGGTTTTGAACGTGCACATAGGAGGTTGAGCATGTTGACCTGTTGCGTGAGAATAAAAGATAAGGTTAAGCACGAGGGCTGGTTTGCGAAGGTAGGATTTAAACGTCCTAAGGTGGGTTGATATGGCAGGTTATACCTCCTGCAGGGTTAGCTGCGAGTGCCTCAGCGACTCGTTTGTTGATCAAAGCCGTCAACTGGGCTTCAGTGAGGTTGATACGTCCTCCGCGTCCGCTCATGATCTTCATAATGAAGCAACGTAAGTGAGAAAATTGTCGCGAAAGTGCGTAAGTGTGGGACGATAGTAGAGAGTAAGCACACAAGGTTCAAATAGCAATTATCACATTATCTAATGCACAGTGAGAACTATCTAACCGACAATATAGCATAAATCATACCACTTATGGTGTCGAGTCTTGCACGTGGAGCGAAGCGTCATTGTGGATCATTGAGCACTGTACAGGTTATAATCTGGTTTTATCAAAAAGCCTTTCCTTTTTTAAAACCAAGTTCACTATAACCAATGGCTCTGATACCAATCTGTCACACCCCCAAAATCCACCATGCGGAGTATCACCGCTTGGAGGCGTGACGTGACCAGGATCGAGCCACCAATCATATTGAACATCGTAATTAAGTAAATAAGACCAACCACAATACGATTGGTGACCAAAGCTAGTTAACCATGTTTAGTTTAAACAGCGGAAGCATAAAAGTAAATCCAAAAGCATAAGTCCGTAGTTTATAAGTTAAAGTTCAAAACGCAAGTTTAATAAGTTCATAAGGATTTAAATAATAAGCACGGAACATAACAGTCCGTACACCACAACGACTCCTTCCTCGTGCAAGCTCCAAGCGTTTAGCGACCTGTAAGGCATGTAACAACGAGAGTCAACAACAAAGTTGAGTGAGTTCACGTTTGGTTGTTTAGTTTTAAGTTGTTTCTGAAAAACGTGGTTTGACTTTCGTTGGCTTAATTGCCGTGGGGGTTACCCCGTAGTTGAAAGTATGTTTACCAGTTCCTTTTTTTCATTACCCAAACCATAACCATAATCAGTGGGGGCTTTCCCCGTGTGAACTACTAGACGGTATGATATCGACTACTACGCAAATAAGTTGTGCCCTATATCAGCGTCTATCATCACTGATAATCTGCCATAGTCCATTAGTACACGCCCGTCCGACCGGCACGGTGTGAGGTTTGTTAAACCTAATAGCGCTATTAACTAATGACCCGCTCGCCATTGGCCTCGGCGATTAAGTCGATATAATGAAGAGGGACTTATTGATAGAGTTTTGTCTAGCTAGTTTTTAAGGTTGTTGTCCTACCCAAGGAGGACGAACGTACGTATTCTGCACAAGGAGAATTCGTAGGATTAATAATGGCATCCTACCTATGGAGGATGGCCGTACATATCCTACCCAAGGAGGATATGTAGATTTCATTTTAGTTTCTTAACCCATTCCCAAACCACCGGGAATCCCATGCCTTGTAGAAAGTGTGAACTCACCTCGGTTTGCTCGGTTAGATTCTCAAATATAGCTAACAGTCAAGGTCGGTCAATCACGTCCTAATATGATTACCAGTTAGTCATTTAGTGATTTTTAAATAGAGCACAAAGTTCCTACACGTATCTATCACAGAACATGCATCACTTTAATTGTTTATGCCCATATATACTTCCCATCCATTCCCCACTCATAAACAAACCATAGTCACATGGAACGCGGTACGCTCCGGTACGCGGTACAGAAACGGGTACGCAATTCGGGCCTTTCTAAAAATCGGTACGTTGGGGGGTAAGTTCATTTGGGAACGCTAATTCGGTACATGGTACGGTGTATCCTATGGCGTACCACCGTAGTTTGGTACACGTATCATATATATAAAAAAGTATAAAATAGATCTTTCATTAAATTTTCAAAAACATAATCAAAATTCAAAACAGAAACAGAAACTTCATAAAAGAAAATTCATAATTAAAACATAAATTTCATAAAACTCAATCTATCCTTTGTTTTTTTCCGTTTGGGAAAAACTGTTCAGGACCTGGTTGTACCGGAATCTGACTTTTGGAACGCCGGAACGCCGGTACACTACAAACGGAAACGCGTTTCCTATTAATTAAAAACGTGTATTCACCGTTTGGAATGCTATTATGGTACACAATTGGGAACGGTCCAAATTAGCGATCCGGTACGCGTATCGGAGGCGATTGGGACAACTCTGTACCCCGATTCGGTACGGCGAATCTGGTACGCGATACAAGGGTCTTTTAGCGTTTCCTGTGACTATGAAACAAACATACGATAATGCACATAACCCATATAGCATGTTAGATCATTCACAGATAGCATACTCGACATTTAGACACGCAAATTACAACTTATGTTATTTCAGCTTAAATATTCAAAACCGGGCTGTTTTCGGACATTTTAATAAAATAGTTAAATTATTCCAAAAATTCCCAAATTTTTACAGAGTGTCTTAAACATTCCATATTTTATTGTGTAAAAATATCGGGGTCCAGTTCATTACTAATATTTTATAAAAATACATTTTCCAGACTGAACTCAGATTTATCTTTTTCTGACCACAGTCCATGGAATAATTTATTTAAAATTCATCGAGAGTCCAATTTACGAAATTCCAGTGAGAGAATTACAAATACATCGGTGGTCATCTACAGTACAAGTTTCATGATCTAACTCTACACAGAACTCGAGTTATGACAGAAAACAAAACGCATATTTTCAGCAGAAAAATGCAGCTCTAGCTGCTGTTACAAAATGACGCTTTAAAAATAGTAAACGAAGTCCAAAAATTATGATTCCGGTGCCATTAGAACCGTATTTCATAATACATAAACCTAGACTCCAGAAAATACATTTTTCGTTAAGTTATGACCTGTTTACAGCTAACTGAAGTTGGCTGTAAAGCTTGGACATATTCTGTTTTTAGTCTTTAGCTTTCTAGTTTGTGTTCGATTGATTCTGTTAATCATGTTTAGTGATCACAACAACATCAAACATCAATATTAACCAACAAAACATCAGATAATCAACCAAGAATCATAACAACACAAGATCTACATGATTTACACATATAACTTCTCTTTATCCATCTTTCATTCTTTATGTGCAAGTTTAATGTAAGTTCTTTTAGAGTTTCATAAGTTTTTAACCATTAATCATCTATTAACCACAAAATACATGAACAAGATGAAGATTTAAGAAACTTACTACTAGCACAAGGCTAGGGGAGTTCAAGTGTGGAAAAGTGGTGGTTAAAAGAAAATGAGAGAGGTCCTTCAACTTCCGAACACACCGAGCTTTGTTGTCGACCTTCTAACACCTTTGTGTGCTTGTAGAATGCATGAAAGTGATCAAGTAATGGTGGTGGTGGTGGCCTTGATCTCAGCCGATACTAGAGGAAGAGGGAAAGAGAGTTGTAGGTGATTTGTGATGTTGGTGGTGTGTGTAGTCAAGTGCCTTTGGTCCTCCTTATAATCCCCACACACTCCTTTGTCTAATGGACATTGTGTCTTCAATTGTACAATACTGTAACACCTTGGAAATTCATGTCCAAGAAAATAAAGACACGTGTCATGTTATGCAAACGTGTTATAAATACAGATCCAGATAAAGATGTACGGTAGGATTTAAAAATGTCGACATGTTAAATTATACCTCTGAGCGACCTATTAATAAATCCTTAACCAAGATATGCATCTGAATTATGATTATAAATATGGCCATCCTAAATATTAAATTAGTTACAACCTTAGACATGGATCCAATGTGAAATTCTTGGTATTTCCGTCAACTTAAACCTCCCACAAGGTGCCAAAATGGTAAGTGCATGCCTAGACATGCAATGGCTGAAAAGATGGTCCCCGTTCTGATTAAAATGCATGAGATTCAGAGATCTAAGTGTTGCATGGTCACAGCCTCAATTAAAACAAACTTTTGTCCTCTGGCGAAGGCTTACGCACCGCAACACCTAGAATGTTACGGTGCGTAAGAAGGCTTACGCACCTCAACACCCAGAATGTTACGGTGCGCAAGCTATGCATCTGGGCGTTTTTCAGGACAACTGCCTGTATAATCGGTAGCACCGCCTTATTTCAGTAGTATTCGAAAATCAGGGACTCTATAGGCAGTTTTTAGCATCTTAGGTACACCTGGGATGATCTTACAACACCTATAGACTATTTTGGCAAGATCTTAAGCTCTTGAGTTCACTATATAAGAAAGCTTAGTTCATGAGTTCTTGACACACATTGCAACATTCATTTGTGGGACTTGCTCTGGAGCTTCCATCAGTAAGAAGAGGATAATTAAGTGTAGAAAAGTTTGTTAGGACCTTAAGTAAGCTTCTAATTACTTGTTTAGTCATTTAAATTAGCTTAATTACTCTAAAGTCAAACTTATCGTAAAATTAGTTTGACTTTCGTTTTAATTACATGTGGCTTAACCACTGATCAAATTGAAAGTGGTTATAAGACCACATTAGTGTAGGTGATTAACCCTTAAAAGGGCACCTCCTAATTATCTCGTTTGACTGGTCAATTGTCGGGTCAAAGTAATTTGACAAAAAGTCAAACTGGACAGAATTTACAACAATGATTCTAATTAATAAATTAGAGGTTCTAAATTATATTCTAACATTCTAATGACTTGGTAATCAATATTAAAACATGTTTTATCAGTCCTAACCCGACAATTAATAGTCTAAGGTTAGTTTATAACCGAAAGTCGCAAAAGCTTGACTTTTGCTTTGACTTTCAGTTCTGACCCGTTTAAGCTTAATTCTCCCATGTTTTAAGTTTCCTTTAGGACCACATTACTTAGTAGTATAACCCCCTGGAGTTATATTGCATGGTGACTAGTGGTTTGAATTATATGCACTTGATCGTAATTATGCTTAATAATGCCATAAACGCCCTTTTTACATACAACTGAGATTTTTAGCAATGAGATTGAACTAAAACCTTTGCTACTGATATTTAGACATGTCCTAAAGTTTTGACATCAATTGGTGGTTTAGGATTGAAGTTATGCTCAATAGCGTAATTAAAGAACTTCTTAGTATTTAAATGGCGTAATTAGTATGAAGCCTATCAAAACCCGATTTTTGACACTAAGATTCTTACCTACTGATGTAAATTAATATTTTGAGATTTTTAAGGATTTTTAATTATTTTTAGGCTGAGCATAACATAGGATTAAGACTTGATTTCGGTAAATGTCGGTTTTTTTTTTTTTATGCATAAAATGAGTTTTACATAACCTTTCAATGTCAAACCTTTTGCTACTGATTTCATATGATAAATAAAGTATTTTGGACTTTACAAACTGATTAAAAACTCAGATTTGCTATTTTAACCCGAATATCCCTTTAAACCTACTTTTAAGCGTTTTTAGTACCTAGTATGGGTCAAAACTATATTTGACATATAAAACTTACTACCCACTGATATTTTAAGATAATTTATATAATTATACAGTAAGCTAAAGGTTATAAACTCAGAAGTCTATTTTGACCTTTTAAGCCTATGTAAAAATTATCAAAATGCCCCTACGGGACATAGTTTGACATTATAAGATAATTTTCATATATATAAAGTATCCTACTATTATAACTTATAAATACATATTTTTACTGATCCAATCAGACCTGAAACTCAGTTGTACAATTAAACTCTTTTATGGACAGTAAAATTACCAAAATGCCCTTATGGGACTTATTTTTGTTTAAATTACTTTTTTGGGCATATATGTTAACATCTTACTGATGTATTAACATAATTTGAGCATAATAATGATTAAGACCTGTATATAGTTTAATTGGTTACCTGTTACGCGTTTACGCGTTCGGATCGGCTTATGTGACTAGTTTACATACAATAGCCGAAACGGGCTTAACTTTATCATTAAACTCTCAATTTCCAGAATGTGATTAGTTTACCCATATTATACAAGTATCCAAGCTTGTCGGGTCTAAACCACATTCTGTTCCAGTCTCCGCTTAATCTAGCGTGTAGAACCATAAGGTTTCTTTCTAGCTAGCCGGTCTAAGTCCTTGACTTAATTACAAACCCGTTAGCATCCTAATAGGTTAATAAACCTTCTATACAGATTAAATAGCTTCCGGTAGAAGGTGCCTTTGAAAAGCTTTAAGATTATACTGCTAGCATCAGGTAAATACTTTTAACTTATTTACCCTATACGGGCTTGGGATATGGTATTATAATAATACCACTTGGTCGGGTATGAAATCATTTAATCGGATTGTGATTAATAAATTGCATAACCCGTTTTAATCTGTCTTGTTTGATAACATAAGCATTGGGGGTTAACGACCGTGTCCTGGATATCCTCGGCTCATTTTATTTGAAAATGGCCACGACCTATGCACGGGGTGTAGGCATGCACCTGACAGATGCAAATGCTAAATATAACCCACACGTTGGGGATAACTCCTTTGTGGGTTCTATAAGTGGTGAGTCGGTTAATCACGACCGGCTTCCAACCGGCCCCAATTGTATGACAAACATATAAATCTGTATACAAGATTATATTTAAATAATTGTCCCAAGTTATAAAAGATTTATGCCATGTGCCCCTAAATCAATTTTCTTAAACATTTTCAAAAGAGTCAGTTAATTGTATTTACCAGTGTAAACTGACGTATTTTCTTAAAGACTGATTGACAGGTACCTCTCGAAATAGGCTGGAGCTATAGGGTGTCTTTAGAGGATCTTGCAAGTCCATAAGATGCCTGCAGTCTGTCATTGTGTTTCTTTGTATTTATTTATGATCCGCCTGTGGATCTTATTACATTCCAGTCTGTACATTCATAAACTCGAACATTCAGACAATATGGTTTGTAATAGTTTATTCACCAAGCCTTCCGCTTTGCTATATTATTGTGTATATGACTATGATGACATCAACTACGTCACGATACTCCCCGCCGGGCCCGCCGGGCCCACCGGTAATATGTGGAAATATCGGGGTGTGACAGGTTGGTATCAGAGCCAACATTGAGTGAATTAAACACTAGCCTTTTGTGTTTAATCTCAATGACACAATAAGCACATTCCTTAGACTCTCGAGTCTAGGCAAGTGACCTAGGATTTTACTCTTAACCTTCCTTTTATTGTTTTATTATATTTACTTGTTTTGACAGGAAAATGCCACCGAGACTAAGAGGACGAGGAAAGGGACCCATGCGTGGAGGACCCTCTAGTAGCTCCGGACCCTCTCACAGGCGTACACCGTCTGACTCGCTCTCCGGATCCGATTCCAAGGATTTGAGTCATAGCTACAACCAGCAAGACATTCTGTCTCGCTGGGGTCATCACCATCAGACCCTCCTTATTTTGGGATGCCCATTCCAAACGAACCCCATCATTCTCCCCTTTCGTTGGGAACTCATCAATCCAACCAATCATACCACTCTTACCAGTCTCACCCTTTTCACCAATCAGACTCCACTTACTCACCTTCACAATTCAATCCCAACGCTTATGTTAACGACTTTTTGGGCTACAACCCTTTGGGACCTGAGGATCACTTTTCTCAGGAAATGGAGATGGATGACGACCCAGACCCGGATTTGCAAACAGGAACGCCAGGGCACCCGATAAGTATCTCTAGCGGTTCTCCATTTGTAGGATCACCGTACTATGGGCCCGACTCATTCCAGGAGAGGATGGGTCAGTATGACTGGTTTTTCACGCCTTCATACCATAGCTCACCTGTCTAACCTCCCTTGGATGAACCACAGCTTAGGGCTGTTACCCCACCACCCTTGCCAGTTGAGGATCCACCTCAACAACCTCCCGCGCCGCCAAGGCGAGAGAGAAATGCTAGGATATCGGTACGTGGGGGACCACAGTTTGCATCTCCTCGTGGTTCGAGTTCGTATCCTCCTATCCCAGAAGACCCTCAGTTGGGTGAGTCATCACGCACGGTGATGGAAGGTAACCTTCCGCCGGTTTCACACACACCTATTCAACCACCGTTGGGTTTCGACAACCCTATCCCGACATACCCAGGATCATCCGGGTATAATCCGTCTGGATACCCATCCGACTATGGGACTCAGGATCCGTATCTTTCAGCTTCCCAGTACCATCATCATTACCCTTCTTCTTACCCTCCATTATATCCCACTGGATACCCAGCGTAGGATTCGCAATACCCGCCATACCTACAACCTCCTCCGTATCAGCAGCAACAAACTCAAGAGATTTTAGAGAGGTTGGACAGGGTTGAGCATGTGGCTCGTGAAAACAATAAGAAACATAGTGGTTTTGTCAAGGGCCTTATGAGCTTTCTCAAGGGCAAGAAGAAATAGGGTGATGTTGGGTTGTTTTGTTTGTTGTGTAATAAAGTCCTTGCAAGGACATTTATTTGTTTTCATGTATCAAGTCCCTGCGCGGACTTATTTCTGTTTCAGTATGCCCCTGCGTGGGCTGTGTTTTTCAAGTATGCCCCTGCGTGAGCAGTCTTTTTCAGTAGCCCCTGTGTGGGTAATTTGTGATGTTTTTCTTAAGTCCCTTTTCGGGCAGAGTTGTAATCGTTTCATGATTTTAATGCAGTTATTTTGGTTTTAAGTATGTAATTTATTATATCATACTACTTCATACCAATTTTTAATTGATCCGCCCAAGCAACTCTTAGAGGTATAACTTAGCCAAAATATTAAATGGCTATGATGGTATAACCTTTTTAAGATAATAACTCTCTGTTAACATCTGGAAATATGTTAACAATCCCGAATTGTGCGGTGCGAAGAATCACACAATCTTCCTAATGTACTTGGATTTTTCCAAGCCACTAATTTAGCCTATATGATCAATACTAATCATGGCTAGTAAACATCAATATGATGTATACACCATAACATCCATTAGAGATGTATGCTTATAAGCAAAGGTGTAGTAATGACAATGAAAGTTCTATTTGTAAACTTCTTGTCAAAAAGGCGATGAACCTTGTTCGACCCTTAAACGATCGCTGATCCAAAGGATCGTTGATTATAATTTAATCGTTCCTGTGACAAGCTTTCTAAGCTATTTAAATGTCCTTCGAGACGAACTTGGTGTATATATGCTTATTCCTTTGATTATTATAAATTTTTGGTCTATATGGTTTAATAATACCATGACCATCTAATCATCAATATGATGATTTAATGCATAATTTAAATATATCATCTATGTTTGATATAGTATTCAGAGATGGCTGGCTCGGATGAAGCAAACAGTCATCCTACAGAAGGCAACAACACCAGGATTAATATCACTGGTGCTGATCTGCAAGCAATGATCACCGCAGCAGTTTCACAAGCGGTAGATGCCAAGTTTAAAGAACCTAGTGTCATTAGGTCTCAAACTCATTCAAAATCTCATTCTAAACCCCATACTAATAAGAAAAATGAGTCTCAGCACTCATCTAACCAGGGTAGTGAACCCAAGAGACAGATAGTCCTCAAGCCGACTCCTAGGTACGCTAAGGGTTGTACCTACAAGTACTTTGTCTCCTGTAAGCCTAGGGATTTTACAGGAGAAAAAGATGCAATTGATTGCATGAAATGGTTAGATGAGATGGAGACCATAATAGACATCAGCGGATGTGCTAAGGAGGATGTGGTTATGTTTGTATCACAATCGTTCAAGGGTGATGCCCTTACCTGGTGGAAAGCCCTAGTGCAGTCTACCGGAAAGGTTCATCTGTATAATCTTTCTTGGGAGAAGTTTGTAGATCTTGTGAAAGACACTTACTGCCCTCAACACGAGGTTGAGAGGATTGAATCAGATTTCCTCACCTTAGTGATGAAGGATCTGGACTGTAGATCCTATGTGACTAGTTTCAACTCGATGTCAAGGTTGGTACCATATTTAGTCACTCCTGAACCCAAACGCATCGCGCGTTTCATTGGTGGCTTGGCCCCTGAAGTAAAGGGAAATGTTAAGGCCTCAAAACCAGCCACTTATAGATCCGATGTGGATCTATCCTTATCCCTCACTTTGGATATTGTGAGGAGTAGGGCGAAGAAGGCGAGCGATGAAGGGAAGAGGAAACGAGAGGAAGACAAGTCTCCCCAATCGAACAAAAGGGGCAAAGGGAACTCTGGTTCCAAAAAGGGGCAGTCGAGTGACAAGCCCAGGTGTAAGACTTGTAATAAAAGACATTTTGGGAAATGCAACCAGGACCCACAAGCTAAACCATGTGGGATCTGTAAAAAGAAAGGGCACAAGTCTGTAGAGTGCCGAAATATAAAGGATGCAACTTGCTATGGTTGCAATGAAAAGGGGCACATCAAAACTAATTGCCCCAAGAATGCGAAGAAGCCCGAGGAGGCAAAGAAGAACAATGCAAGAGTTTTTCAGATGCAAGCCAAGGAAGCAGTGAATGACGAGAATGTCATAACAGGTACCTTCCTCGTCAATAATAATTATGCTAGAGTCTTATTTGATTCTGGTGCTGATAAGTCTTTTGTAGACCATAAGTTCTGTAAGTTATTGAATCTGCCTATTAAGACTCTAGACATAAAATACGAGGTAGAACTTGCTGATGGTACCTTAGAAACAACTTCCACTCTTCTTGATGGATGTTCTATATTCATTAAGAATCATTCTATCCCGCTATCTCTTTTGCCAATGAAATTGGCTGGGTTTGATATAGTTTTAGGCATGGATTGGTTGTCGTATAACCAAGCCCAAATTGCCTGTGACAAAAAGCTAGTCATTATCAAAACCCCTTCTGGTGAATCAGTCACCATTCAGGGAGATACGCAATACGGATTGCCCAGCAATGTGTCTATTCTTAAGTTGGCACAGTGTATGAAAAGTGGGTGTGTCATTTACATGGCACAAGTGACTGTGAATGATCCTAAGCCTAAAATTGAAGATATTCCGATTATCTCTGAATATCCTGATGTCTTTCCTAATGAATTACCTGGATTACCTCCTGAGAGGCAAGTAGAATTTAGGATAGACATTCTCCTAGGATCAGCACCAATAGCACGAGCTCCTTATCGCCTAGCACCTACTGAAATGAAAGAGCTTAGGACCCAATTGGATGAACTATTGGAAAAAGGTTTCATACGACCTAGTTCTTCGCCCTGGGGAGCTCCAATATTATTTGTGAAAAAGAAAGACGGATCAATGTGCCTATGCATTGATTATCGTGAGCTAAACAAAGTAACGATTAAGAATCGTTATCCTTTACCCAGGATCGATGACTTATTTGATCAGCTCCTAGGAGCGAGCTTCTTCTCAAAAATTAATTTGAGATCTGGGTATCATCAACTTAAGGTTAGAACTGAAGATGTGCCTAAGACGGCATTCAGGACGAGGTATGGACACTTCGAATTCTTAGTGATGCCATTTGGACTCACTAATGCTCCAGCAGCATTCATGGACCTCATGAATAGAGTCTGCAAACCATACCTAGACAAGTTTGTCATCGACTTCATAGATGATATACTTATCTATTCTCGTAATCAGGATGATCATGAGAAGCACCTTCGGTGCATTTTAGGATTACTGCGACAGGAGAAGTTGTATGCTAAATTCTCCAAGTGTGAGTTTTGGCTTCGCCAAGTCCAATTCCTTGGACATGTTGTTAGTGAGCAAGGCATCAAGGTAGATCCTGCCAAGGTAGAAGCTGTTATGAATTGGGAAGCACCCAAGACTCCAACCGAAATTCGTAGCTTTCTGGGTTTAGCTGGTTATTATAGAAGATTCATCGAAAACTTCTCAAGGATAGCCGCACCATTAACTTCTTTGACCCGTAAGAAGGTTAAGTTTGATTGGGGTCCGAAGCAACAGGAATCCTTCGAGATTCTTAAGCAAAGGTTGAGCAATGCTCCGGTATTAACTCTACCTGATGGAATTGAAGAGTTTGTTGTATACTGTGATGCTTCACACACCGGTATGGGTTGTGTGCTTATGCAGTGAGGCAAGGTGATTGCCTATGCATCACGACAACTAAAAGTGCATGAGAAAAATTACACCACCCACGATTTGGAGTTGGGTGCCGTTGTATTCGCACTTAAGTTATGGAGACATTACTTATATGGAACTAAATGTGTGATCTATACAGATCACAAAAGTCTCCAACATTTGTTCAATAAAAAAAAGCTCAATATGAGACAACGTCGTTGGATGGAAACCTTAAATGACTATGATTGCGAGATTCGCTACCATCCTGGTAAAGCGAATGTGGTCGCAGATGCTTTAAGCCGAAAGGAAAGAATTAAACCAATTAGGATCAATGCCAAGAGCATTGAGTTGAGGAATAGTCTGAATGAAAGAATATTAGCTGCACAGAAGGATGCTGCATTGGAAGATAACTTTCCAAATGAAAAGTTAAGAATAACTGCTGAACAGCTAACACCTGGAAAGGATGGAATTCTTAGGATGAATGGAAGAATTTGGGTTTCTATTCATGGAGGACTTCGAGAGGTAATCCTCCAGGAAGCCCACAATTCCAAATACTCAGTTCACCCAGGTGGTGACAAGATGTATCATGATTTAAAGGCTAATTATTGGTGGATAGGTTTAAAGAAATCTATTGCCACATATGTAGCTAAATGCCTGACTTGTGCTAAAATTAAGGCTGAACATCAAAAGCCTTCAGGGTTACTTCAACAACTAGAACTTCCTACATGGAAGTGGGAGATGGTAACCATGGATTTCATAACCAAGTTACCTAAAACCAGGCACTGAAATGATACAATATGGGTTATTGTTGATAGACTGACTAAGTCAGCACATTTCTTACCCATCAAAGAGACTCATAGTTCCGATAAGTTAGCCCAATTGTATATAGATAAGATTGTAGCTCTTCATGGAGTACCAGTAGCTATTATCTCGGATAGAGATACTAGATACACCTCTCACTTTTGGAAAAGTTTCCAACAATCTTTGGGCACGCGTTTGAATTTTAGTACTGCTTACCATCCACAGACGGATGGACAGAGTGAGCGTACAATTCAAACATTGGAAGACATGCTGCGAGCATGTGTCATTGATTTAGGAGGTAGTTGGGATGATCATCTACCTTTAATCGAGTTCTCCTATAATAATAGCTACCATACAAGCATTCAGGCTGCGCCTTTTGAGGCATTATATGGTAGGAAAAGCAGAACGCCCGTCTGTTGGGAAGAAGTAGGAGAAGCTCAGTTGTCAGGACCTGACATAGTCCTTGAAACAACGGACAAAATTGTCCAGATTCGTAATCGCTTAAAAGCTGCCAGGGATAGGCAGAAAAGCTATGCTAATGGGAAACGAAGGTCTTTAAAATTTGAAATAGGCGATAAAGTTCTACTGAAAGTATCACCCTGGAAAGGTGTGATGCGTTTTGGTAAGAAGGGTAAGTTGAGCCCTAGGTATATTGGACCGTTCGAGATTATCGAATGTGTCGGCAGTGTAGCTTATAAGATGAACTTGCCTGAAGAGCTTAGTGGGATTCATAATGTGTTTCACATTTGTAATCTCAATAAATGCGTAGCCGATGAATCTCTAGCAATGTCTCATAAGGACGTGCAAATTGATGAAAGTTTGAGGTTTGTTGAAAGACCTATAGCGATTGAGGATCGACAGGTTAAAAAGCTCCGAAGAAAGCATGTACCTATAGTAAAGGTCAAATGGGAAGCCCGTAGAGGTCCTGAGTATACATGGGAAGTCGAGTCCACTATGAAACAGAAATACCCTCATTTATTTCAGTAAATCTCGGGGTCGATATTTCTTTTAAGGGGGTGAGGATGTAACACCTCGGAAATTCATGTCCAAGAAAATAAAGACACGTGTCATGTTATGCAAACGTGTTATAAATACGGATCCAGATAAAGATGTACGGTAGGATTTAAAAATGTCGACATGTTAAATTATACCTCTGAGCGACCTATTAATAAATCCTTAACCAAGATATGCATCTGAATTATGATTATAAATCTGGCCATCCTAAATATTAAATTAGTTACAACCTTAGACATGGATCCAATGTGAAATTCTTGGTATTTCCGTCAACTTAAACCTCCCACAAGGTGCCAAAATGGTAAGTGCATGCCTAGACATGCAATGGCTGAAAAGATGGTCCCCGTTCTGATTAAAATGCATGAGATTCGGAGATCTAAGTGTTGCATGGTCACAGCCTCAATTAAAACAAACTTTTGTCCTCTGGCGAAGGCTTACGCACCGCAACACCCAGAATGTTACGGTGCGCAAGAAGGCTTACGCACCTCAACACCCAGAATGTTACGGTGCGCAAGCTATGCATCTGGGCGTTTTTCAGGACAACTGCCTGTATAACCGGTAGCACCGCCTTATTTCAGTAGTATTCGAAAATCAGGGACTCTATAGGCAGTTTTTAGCATCTTAGGTACACCTGGGATGATCTTACAACACCTATAGACTATTTTGGTAAGATCTTAAGCTCTTGAGTTCACTATATAAGAAAGCTTAGTTCATGAGTTCTTGACACACATTGCAACATTCATTTGTGGGACTTGCTCTGGAGCTTCCATCAGTAAGAAGAGGATAATCAAGTGTAGAAAAGTTTGCTAGGACCTTAAGTAAGCTTCTAATTACTTGTTTAGTCATTTAAATTAGCTTAATTACTCTAAAGTCAAACTTATCGTAAAATTAGTTTGACTTTCGTTTTAATTACATGTGGCTTAACCACTGATCAAATTGAAAGTGGTTATAAGACCACATTAGTGTAGGTGATTAACCCTTAAAAGGGCACCTCCTAATTATCTCGTTTGACTGGTCAATTGTCGGGTCAAAGTAATTTGACAAAAAGTCAAACTGGACAGAATTTACAACAATGATTCTAATTAATAAATTAGAGGTTCTAAATTATATTCTAACATTCTAATGACTTGGTAATCAATATTAAAACATGTTTTATCAGTCCTAACCCGACAATTAATAGTCTAAGGTCAGTTTATAACCGAAAGTCGCAAAAGCTTGACTTTTTCTTTGACTTTCAGTTCTGACCCGTTTAAGCTTAATTCTCCCATGTTTTAAGTTTCCTTTAGGACCACATTACTTAGTAGTATAACCCCCTGGAGTTATATTGCATGGTGACTAGTGGTTTGAATTATATGCACTTGATCGTAATTATGCTTAATAATGCCATAAACGCCCTTTTTACATACAACTGAGATTTTTAGCAATGAGATTGAACTAAAACCTTTGCTACTGATATTTAGACATGTCCTAAAGTTTTGACATCAATTGGTGGTTTAGGATTGAAGTTATGCTCAATAGCGTAATTAAAGAACTTCTTAGTATTTAAATGGCGTAATTAGTATGAAGCCTATCAAAACCCGATTTTTGACACTAAGATTCTTACCTACTGATGTAAATTAATATTTTGAGATTTTTAAGGATTTTTAATTATTTTTAGGCTGAGCATAACATAGGATTAAGACTTGATTTCGGTAAATGTCGGTTTTATTTTTTTTTTATGCATAAAATGAGTTTTACATAACCTTTCAATGTCAAACCTTTTGCTACTGATTTCATATGATAAATAAAGTATTTTGGACTTTACAAACTGATTAAAAACTCAGATTTGCTATTTTAACCCGAATATCCCTTTAAACCTACTTTTAAGCGTTTTTAGTACCTAGTATGGGTCAAAACTATATTTGACATATAAAACTTACTACCCACTGATATTTAAAGCTAATTTATATAATTATACAGTAAGCTAAAGGTTATAAACTCAGAAGTCTATTTTGACCTTTTAAGCCTATGTAAAAATTATCAAAATGCCCCTACGGGACATAGTTTGACATTATAAGATAATTTTCATATATATAAAGTATCCTACTATTATAACTTATAAATACATATTTTTACTGATCCAATCAGACCTGAAACTCAGTTGTACAATTAAACTCTTTTATGGACAGTAAAATTACCAAAATGCCCTTATGGGACTTATTTTTGTTTAACTTACTTTTTTGGGCATATATGTTAACATCTTACTGATGTATTAACATAATTTGAGCATAATAATGATTAAGACCTGTATATAGTTTAATTGGTTACCTGTTACGCGTTTACGCGTTCGGATCGGCTTATGTGACTAGTTTACATACAATAGCCGAAACGGGCTTAACTTTATCATTAAACTCTCAATTTCCAGAATGTGATTAGTTTACCCATATTATACAAGTATCCAAGCTTGTCGGGTCTAAACCACATTCTGTTCCGGTCTCCGCTTAATCTAGCGTTTAGAACCATAAGGTTTTTTTCTAGCTAGCCGGTCTAAGTCCTTGACTTAATTACAGACCCGTTAGCATCCTAATAGGTTAATAAACCTTCTATACAGATTAAATAGCTTCCGGTAGAAGGTGCCTTTGAAAAGCTTTAAGATTATACTGCTAGCATCAGGTAAATACTTTTAACTTATTTACCCTATACGGGCTTGGGATATGGTATTATAATAATACCACTTGGTCGGGTATGAAATCATTTAATCAGATTGTGATTAATAAATTGCATAACCCGTTTTAATCTGTCTTGTTTGATAACATAAGCATTGGGGGTTAACGACCGTGTCCTGGATATCCTCGGCTCATTTTATTTGAAAATGGCCACGACCTATGCACGAGGTGTAGGCATACACCTGACAGATGCAAATGCTAAATATAACCCACACGTTGGGGATAACTCCTTTGTGGGTTCTATAAGTGGTGAGTCGGTTAATCACGACCGGCTTCCAACCGGCCCCAATTGTATGACAAACATATAAATCTGTATACAAGATTATATTTAAATAATTGTCCCAAGTTATAAAAGATTTATGCCATGTGCCCCTAAATCAATTTTCTTAAACATTTTCAAAAGAGTCAGTTAATTGTATTTACCAGTGTAATCTGACGTATTTTCTTAAAGACTGATTGACAGGTACCTCTCGAAATAGGCTGGAGCTATAGGGTGTCTTTAGAGGATCTTGCAAGTCCATAAGATGCCTGCAGTCTGTCATTGTGTTTCTTTGTATTTATTTATGATCCGCCTGTGGATCTTATTACATTCCAGTCTGTACATTCATAAACTCGAACACTCAGACAATATGGTTTGTAATAGTTTATTCACCAAGCCTTCCGCTGTGCTATATTATTGTGTATATTGACTATAATGATATCAACTACGTCACGATACTCCCCGCCGGGCCCGCCGGGCCCACCGGTAATATGTGGAAATATCGGGGTGTGACAAATACATATCTAATATTTTATTCAAGAAAATCATGGGGTGGAAGTCCCCATGTAACCGGCCCAAGGGGGGGGGGGTTAGTTTTGTTGAAATGTAATGGTAACTAGTTAGTTTAGTTAGGAGGTAAGTAGTTTAGTTAAGGGTTTAAGTGTGTTATGTAATATATAGTGTGTTAGGGTGTTCGGGGACCCTAACTAGCTCAGAAAAGTGTAAACAACGTCTTTGGCAATATTTTCATGTTCCGGGTAAAGTCCGGTTGTTCGGTTCGATACTGTTCCGTTAAACTGCTTAATTAATCCGTAAAGCGTCCTATATATATATTTTTGTAACGTTTTTAATTTTCAACACTCAGGAAAGCATACCGGACTATTTAGTAACTTTTCTGTATACTACTAGTATGTTAACAAATACATGTAAGCATAACACAATAATCAGAGAGCAGTTAAGTCATTCCACACAGTCGTCAAGTACTTTAATTGTCATTAATAATTTGTACGGAATACATGTAAATTTGAGGGTTGTCACACAGGCCATTGGTTATTAGCCAATTCCTATCACCTCGCAAGGCCGCCAGTTGGTCAGTTAGGCTGTCCACCTCGGCGTTTGACTGCTCCAGGGCATTTTCTGCCTCCTTATGGCGTGCCTGATGGATGGTGGAAGACTGAGCAAGCTCATTCTTTTCAGAAACAAGGGAGTCACATTGTTGCTGAAGTTTTCTAAGTTGATCTTCCCGCTCCTCCAACTCAGCTTGTTTGGCTCGGGCCTTGGCGTTAGATGTTTCTACCTCAACAGTCAACGCTTGGTACCGTTCCTGCACCTGAGATACAAAGTCAGTGTCAATTCAGAATTTTTCCACCTGAGCAGACATTTCAGTTCTCACCTTTTGGGCTTCAGTAATAACTTTACGCTCCAATTCTTCTTGAACAGTTTTAACATGAGCAAGGACCCGATCCTTCTCTGCTATGTCACGAGCCCATAAGATCCTCTCCTCAGCAAGGTTGGTAGTCACCCACTTTGGGTCATCCTCCGCCTTGTTCTTCTCCGATAAAAACCTACTCTCCCTCAACCCAGCGGCTTGGATTTGACTCTCCAAGCGGTACTTCTCATCTTTCAACTCCTGAATAGTAGCCCGAGCTTGATGGAGCTCGTTGTTGTCATGCATCCATCTACGCCGGATCTCGGCAAGCCGCCGGGGCTGACTAACGGAATCCCCATGGTGGCATTCATCAAGTTTTCATTGTTTAACCCTTCGACATATGCTGACTCAGCCGGGGGGTAGGCCCGCTCAACCCAGTGTTGAATCACTAGAGGAAAGATCAACCTTGAAGACTCGGCTATCTTCCACCGGGGCTGGTAGCGCTTATCCTGTGCATTTGGATCCCAATTGATGGTGGGCAGATACAAATCATCACCCAAGCGAGCCCCATCATCAGCAATCCCGCTGCTGGACCCCCCGACATCACTCACGGCGGTGTCTCCAGCACTAGTTGCCTCGTGAGAAACAAACACCGTAGGTGTTTCCTTTCCAGTTGCAGAGAATACACTTAAAGGAGAGTCAAACAGGGAAAATGGGGTAATACTGGAAGGCAGCGATGTAGATACCGGACTAGTGGTCATCGCCACAGCAGTAGTGGGCATAGGAGGCGGAAGGGTACAACTGACATTAGCAGTAACACTCGCCTGAAATATAAGCTCTGAAAGGTTTGGCCCGCTAGTGGCGAAAAGCATGGTATCCACAGATGTCATGAGGGGAGTAGAACACCCTCAACTTGAACCCCTGCTGTAGAACCTGTGTTAAATCTGAAGTTCAGTAACATAACACACTAAGTCCACATCACACCCACATGCAAAATTACTTACCGAGAGGCAAGGCGTAAGCAGTTTGCATAGCTTCGAAAACAGTAAGGGCAGGTACAGTAAAAGTCTTGCGTTTCTTCGACACATGGGTCGGACTTGTCAACTCAGCAGCACTCCCAGCAGGTGCAGTCACGCTAACCGAGGAAGCACCAGCCCCCGCGGCCATATACTTCCTCCCGGTGATTCTTACCCTAACCGGTTTCTTCTCTAGGATAGCAACATTACCTCCTCCGCTGGGGGAAGGCTGAGAAATATAAGTAGCCGGGTCCGCCGGCACAGATGGCAGTAAACACTGCTCCAAATGAACCTTTAGGACATCCGGTTCTTATTCAACAAGCAAGCGGTCCGCGGCTTTTAACGCAGCATGCCGCGGGGGGTCGACAAAATCAAACAAACTCCATTCTCCTGTAACATGTACACATAGTTATCTCACACATGGTTAACAAAGCATATGCAAGGCAAAAGGGATATGTACCTTCATCATCCCTTTCGGAACGAAGGATACAACTTGATGTCACGCCATAGCAGGCTCATCCCCGCCATCACCAAGGCTCCCTCAGGGATTACTGTGCACTTGAAAGGGCGCCCACACAATCTTGTGTACAGGGCATTTGCCACAAAAGCATCTTCTGGGGGACCTTCGTCTTTAACTTTGTCTTTCGGCCCCATCTCCCTCCAGTGCATTTCTCCGGGGATAACACCAGCGTCAATATAGAAGAATTTTTTCTTCCAATCTTTGTCCTTGGAGCTAGTAGGGATGTCTCTCAAGCAAGACACATCGGGGTCCCTTCTATCAAAAGTAAAAAAAAAGGGGGGGATTTCCATACAAGGACGAAAAAGCCCCTAAAAACGACGAGTTCAGGGATGTGCCCCAAGGCGATACAGGCAAACTCGAACTGTCGAAGTTTGGCCAACCCCAACGGGTGCAATTGAGAAATATGGATGGGATAATGGTCAAGAACCAACTTGCAGAAGTTGGTGATCGGCAATCGAAAGTTACAATACTTGAAAAAATCACTAAACAGAGTGATTTTACCTTTCTTCAACGGAAATGTCGTGTCTGTCTTCGACAGCAGTACCGGATTCCATTCTGCCCTAATACCATAATCTTGAACGAGATTGTTGTACGATACAAGTCCCCACTTGCAATAAAGGGCATCAACACTTGCTTGGGCAGAGGAAGATGATTCGCCAGTTTTGGAAGTCATTTTCGATTCAAGAAGTTGAAGAACGCAGTTGTAAACAAAGGGAGAAATGAAATTTTAAAACCCTCAACATGAACTCTATTTATACGGAGGGACAACTTTTCGAATTCGAATAGCCAAATGGATGGGAACACGCGTCATTACAGGGTAGGAACAGTTGTCATCCTAATGATGACTTAACTGTCACATCCTTTCCTATCGCCGCCATTTTTTCAAAGTGCATAACGGTACCCCACTCGAGAAACTTACACTCAAAGGGGGAAATTTTGACCTTTCTTTTTTTTAGTCCGATTTCATGAATTTCATTACATAACTTTGGACTGGGGGGACATGACGAGGTATGACCCGGATCGGCTAACCCGACCCGGTCATTACCTATTATTTTATTATAAATAATTAATTACACATGTTTATTCTAGAATGTTCTATTCTGCATGGATAAACTACGTAACCAAATCCCCAACTTTTTGGGAAGATCATGCAAATCCCTAACTTATCGGAGCCCATCCTAAGTTAAGGGAAACCCTAATGGTAAACTATAAATAGAGGTAAGCATCTAAGGTATGGATCATCTTGCTCTCGTTAACTCTCTCTCTATATACCTATACTTTCTCCCAAACCGAGACTTATTCTCACGCCGGATGGTGGTTACAGGAATAACCCCGTTCCTGTAACGAGTTCTAACGGTGTTCTATTTTGCAGCTAGCAGTTCGGATCGCCAAGAGTTGAAGTCCTAGTTGAATACTACCGTGAAGGTCAGTGTTTCTTCAACAAGGGTAAGAAAATTGTTGACATGGATAACAACAGGGTTGAAATAGATAAAAGGGGTGTAAATAAGAATAAATGATATTTAGGTTTTAAACTTTTTTTTTGCTAATTAGGTTTTTTGGTCATTTAGGGATGTGGGCTGGATCAGGGCCAATGAGGCGAACTTGCCCAAGCCCAGGCGCAAACACAAAGTTTGGTCCATATGCACTTCATCATAATAATTTATCTTTTTCACTTCCAATTTGTTTAAATTTGTTCTCTCTCTTCTATTATGCTTTTTGTGTATAGTGATAAAAAAAATACCCACTTTTCTATGATCATGGGTTTATTGAACTATAAAGAACCAACCAAACTTACCAAGTTGATAAATCAGAAACAAAAATGAAAATTGGACCAGATAATGCTATTGCATTTAAGGAAGCAATTAAGTAGATTGAGTTACACCCGGGATCAACCTTCCACCTAAAGAACATAATGACCTGGCTCACTCATTTAGGAGGAAACCCACAACTACGAAAACACCTTGGCTTAACCCGGAAAAAAAATTGTTTTAGACGAGACTCCAAACCATGACCTCAAATTCGGAAAGTCAAAGGGCTACCACTCAGACAGAAGGCTCAACTGTTAATATTATCTTTCATTGTTTTAATAATGTTATTTTTGGGTTAACTATACGCGAAATTCTTTGACACCAACAACGTCCTTTTTTTTGTTAACTATATGCTAAATTGAGATCTCCCCTCTCTGAATTCTCTTATTCTAAAGTGTTACATATCAGGAAGTTTGGACAACAACTCAAAATGTATAATTTTGTCGATGTTAAAATGTAGAGGGTCGAGTTAACTCGTGTGCTATGTTTGGGTTCGTGCGTCTCATGGGCGTAATTTTATATAGGCCCAAAGTTGCCCTAGCCCTACTGATTTTTCGCTCGTAATGTTAATTTTACCGAAAATTTCCTTTTTTTAAGTGTTAAATATTGGATATTTAATAGTCCGGCCCCCATTGATTTGGATTTTGAGAGTCCGGTCCCCGCTGAGCTTTCGTTCAAGGTTCACCACTGATGCGTTTGGCATTAGTTATGGTCCTATGGATTTGTGTTGGGTTCAATCTGTCAAGCCACGCCTTGGGTTCTCCAAGTTTGAGTCGACCACTCTCCCTTTACACTAGAGGTCGCTTGTTTTAACCTTGTGGTTCGTGTCTAATTTTTATATTTTAGCAAACTGTGTGGGTTAGGTGCTCCAGACCTGGATAGTGGATACTGCCCCACCCAACTCCAGCCCAGCAGCTCAAACCCCAAGCACCAATGCACCAACATTTCCTTGGGTTCCTTTACAATATTAAAATATTTATTTTATAAGTATTATATTTTTTATAACATTTTAGTTTAACATATTTATTGAATAATAGCTAACATGCTCATGCTCGCTATTCGTATTCATTCACGCAAATCATAGTGTTTTCCTGTCATTTTCATATGATATGATAAATGATTATTTTAATTTATAAATGGCTTTCTTGTTTAAATACATCAAGCTATTATATATGCATGACATACTATTGTACTCCACTAGTTAGGTCGTTTGCCAACTTCTGAATAATTAAGTGCTGAACTAGTAAGAGGTCTGAACCATTAAGTGCTGAACCAGGAAGAGGACACTGAACCATTAAGAGCCAGTACAATGCTTAACCGTTCAGAGGCAAATGTCTGGACAATTCAGATTAGAGGTCTTAAACGTTTTTACGTCGCCTTTTTCCCGTTTGACAAGTTAGTCATAACGTGCGGGTCCTAAATCGACTTAGTCATTAAAGAGGTATGGTCCTAAATCGACTTAGTCATTTCGGACAACGTACACGTCCAAAGGGGTCAAAGGAACAAAATTATCCAAGAAGAGCCGATGAACAACGAGTTTCCTAGTATCTTTGGGAGTACATCCAGGGTTGTTACTCAGAACACAACTGGTGCTACTTTCCAAACTCCAACTAGGATCCTCACTCAAACCACAAACGGAGCTACTTTCCAGCCTCCGTAAGAGGTAGTCCAACAAACACCTCCACTAGTACAAACACAGAGCCATGGAGCTGGCCCCTCAGCTCCATCGGACCAGACACAACTGAACTTCTCTGCACTACTAGGGCTACCCGAAGGAAAAACTCTGGCTTCCTGGTATGCCGAACAAGTGGCGTCTATAAACCTTGTTTACACACAACTCAGCGCGCAGCAAGCTCTGCTTCAAGCACAAGCCAACCAGTCCGCATTTGTCACTCCACTGCAAAGGCCTTTGAGCGCTCCCATGCCTCAACAGACCAATGCATTCAATTTACGCCCTGAGTCAGTACCTCCACCACACATCAGAAGGCCAAGCGCGCACGACACGCGCGACACTTACGGCGAAACGGAAAGCAACTACGTGCAGTACTCTCACCAACCAAAGAAGCCAATACAAAGTCGTTTAGGTCCGCGCAACATAAACGATTAACTTACAGATGACGAAGAGACATACAAAGAAAGCACAGTGTTCAGCAGGTTGCCACCAGAGCATGAAGCATACAAACCTCGCAAGCGCGCAGGTTATAACCCAAAAGCAGAGCACGATTACATTTTGAGCTATCGTCCAGACGACATGGCTGAGAATTCAAAATTCATTAGAGAGATCGCCACGGCTGCTATCGATAAAACAAAATTGCCACACAACGTGGGCAAATACAACGGGTTGACAGACCCAGACGACCACCTTCAAGTTTTTAACGATGCTGGAGCAACAGGCGGATGGAACTTACCAACTTGGTGTCATCTCTTCGCTCAAACCTTCGTCGGCGCAACGCGCGTCTGGTTTGACAGCCTGCCAGCAGGAAAGATCAAATCATGGGTCGATTTCCGAGAGAAGTTCCTTGCACACTTCTCTCAGCAACGAAGACACACCAGAGACCCAGCTGATTGTTTAAACATATGGCGCAGAGACCACGAGAGTGTGGAAGATTTCATTACAAGATATAACAAAGAATGTTTGGAGATTGGCGATGTGGGCGAAAAGATGATGCGCGCACACTTCATGAGGGCAGTCAAGTGCGATGATCTAATCAAACGTGTGAAGGGAAGAGACGGAGGCCCCAAAGACTGGGAAACCTTCATTGAAGCAGCCAAAACCATTGCGCAGTCTGACAGACAGTTGACCGGTGACGATCATCGTCAGCGCGGATACAACCATACCGACCGGCATAACAAGAAAGGCAGAAGCCAACCATGGAAAACATCCGGTCACAGAGAAAGAAGCCCAGTAAGGGAGGATGCGCGCCACACGATCAATCAGATAGCTCACCGGAAGGAGGTGAAAAGAGAAAACAGAGAGAAACAGTGGACACCACTAACAAAGACCCCTTCCGAGGTCTTGGCCACTGAAAATCACCAGTTCAAACCACCCCTACAAATGCGAAACAAAAGGGGTCAGGATCCCAATCTTTTCTGCGAATTCCACAAAGACACGGGGCACCTAACTGACGACTGTTTCAGTTTAAAGCAAGAAATAGAAAGGTCCTTAAGAGATGGAAAACTCACTCATCTGATAAAAGGCGGAAAGCGCGACTACCGTCAAATACAAAGAAGAGACGAAGGACCAGATAACAAAAAACTCCGAAAATTAGAAACCCATATGATTCAAGGAGGTCAGCGACGACCAAAGAGAAACTACAACAAGCGCACACAGGACGATTCGTGGCGCGAAAGGCAGGTTATTTTTCCGGTTGTAAGAAGAGGCCCAAGAGAAAGGCGACCCATAGTCATCTCAGGCGTGATCGGGCATTACCAAACCGACTACATTTTCATCGATCCAGGGAGCACCGCGGATATCATATATGAACAATGTTTCAACCAATTCGATCAGGAGGACAAGGCGCGCTTAGAACCAGTTGATTACCCACTCACTGGTTTCTGCAATGAAGCCGTTTTCCCATTGGACAAATATCGTTCCCGGTGTTACTCTCGGATGGAAGGAACTCAAGAACAGAAGAGGTTACATTCATGGTGCTACCCGCGCATTCAAGACACGACATACTCTTGGGAAGATAGTCCCAAGGAGACTTCAGTATGATCTGCTCCGGTCCACATTCAGCTGTGGGATTCCCAACAGAGACAGGGGTGGCAATAATATATGCAAGCAAAGAAGTATTAGCAACAGATGAGCTCCGACCTACAAAAGCAAGTAAACCAGTACCACGCGCGGAAGCAGAAAAATGGGTGTTGAAGAGGGCATACCCGGAACAGACAGTTACCTTAGGACCTGCAATGTCCGATCTAACGCTCGCGGCGCTAAAAAAGCTGTTGTTCCAAAATATGGACGTGTTCACCTGGACACCAGCAGATATGGTGGGTGTTCCACGGCACATAGCTGAACATCGATTAAACGTCTCAGAAGAAGCGAAACCAGTGGTACACGCCATGCGTCACTTGGGAGACATAAAGCACGACGCTATGAAAGAGCAGGTGATGGAATTATTAAATGCGGGAATCATCAGAGAAGTCAGATACCAAACATGGGTAGCAAGCCCAGTGATGGTTCAAAAGAACAACGGTAGTTGGAGAATGTACGTAGATTACAAGGATCTGAACAAGGCATGTCCACGCGACTGTTACGCCTTACCAGACATTGATGAAAAGATTGATTCGCTAGCAACATTCCGATGGAAATGTTTCCTTGATTGTTACAAGGGGTACCACCAGGTACAGATGGCTGTGCAAGACGAAGACAAAACCGCGTCCCGCACACCGACAGGGCTATACTGCTACACCAAGATGCCTTTCGGTTTAAAGAACGCGGGCGCGACTTATCAGAGGCTCATGAACGAAACTTTCCACGATGCTATCGGCAAGTACATCGAAGTGTATATGGACGATCTAGTCATTATGAGCAAAGAAGAGAGTACAATGCTGATGAACATCCAAAAAACGTTCGACACCTTGCGCGGAGTAAGTATCAAGCTAAACCCAGCGAAATGCTCTGTCGGCATGGAAGAGGGGAAATTCCTGGGTTTCATCGTTACAAAAGATGGCTTCAAAGTGAATCCTGACAAAATACAAGCAATTGAACGCATACCTTCACCTTCGACGATCAAGGAGATGAAAAAATTGGCAGGGCGGTTGGCAGCACTTAACCGTTTCCTGGCCAATCACGCAGCCAAATCTTTCCCATTTATTAAAACTCTCCGAAATTGCATGAAGAAAAGCCAGTTTCAGTGGACTCCGGAAGCCGAGAGCGTATTCCGCGAGATGAAAGATTGCCTCATCAAGCTGCCAACATTAACTGCACCAGTCAAGGGAGAGCCCCTGGTGCTATATTTATCTGCCTCTGACAGAGCAGTAGGAGCAGTGTTACTTGTTGATCGACAAGGTGTTCAAACACCAGTTTACTATGTGTCACGAACCTTGACTGACCCAGAAACCCGGTATGCAATCATGGAGAAACTAGTACTCGCACTGATCCATGCATCAAGACGGCTGCGCAGGTACTTTGCCAACCACGTCATTCACGTGCTGACAAACTACAATATTGGCAACATCCTCGCAAGGCCAGAGATTTCAGGGAGACTAGCAAAATGGGTGATAGAGCTCGGGGGCCATAATGTGGTTTTCAGGCCAAGACCGGCAATTAAGGGCCAAGTACTTGCAGACTTCATGACAGAGGTACCGGATGACAAGGATCGGGAGTGTAAAGCAATGGAAAAAGCCGAAAAACAACAAGTAGAAGAACCATGGTTGTTATACACAGACGGCGCGTCTAACGAGGACGGTGCAGGTGCTGGGCTTCGGCTGGTGAGCCCTGACAAACATGAGTTCACCTACGCCATACGCTTGGATTTTAAGAGCACGAACAACGAAGCTGAATATGAAGCTTTCCTCGCTGGTCTAAGGTTGGCAATCAAAATGGGAGTACGACACATCGAAGCGCATGTGGACTCCATGTTAGTGACCGGACAAATCAACGGGCAATATGAAGCCAAGGGAGATACAATGGCGCTCTACCTGAGTCAAGCAAAGACGTTGCTACAAACTTTCTACTCCTACAAGGTGCACCACATTAATAGAAGCGAGAATAAACCAACAGACGCGCTGAGTAAACTCGCCTCTACAAGTTTCCAACACCTGGCGAAAGATGTGCGCATAGAAGTTTTAAGCAACCCGCCAGTGCCACTGAGAGAAGTAAGCGTTGTCCAACTAGGAATAACGTCTTGGATGACTCCGATAATCGCGTACCTTCAATCTGGAATACTCCCGGAGAACAAAGCGGAAGCGAGGAAAATCCAGTACAAGGCAGAACATTATCAGCTGGCTGATGGAATTTTGTACCGGAAATCATACCTCGGGCCTTTGTTAAGATGTGTTGATCCATAGGACGCAAATTATTTGATCAGAGAAGTGCACGAAGGGATCTGCGGCATCCATGCCGGACCAAGAATGGTTGTAGAAAAGGTGATGAATGCCGGGTACTACTGGCCCGGAATGCATCTAGACGCGGTGAAAGCTCTGAGGAAATGCAGCGGATGTCAAAGACATGCCCCAAAGACGATGCGTCCCAAAAAGGAACTAGTACCCGTGACCACGGCGTGGCCGTTTCAACAATGGGGAATAGATATGGTTGGTCCTTTTCCTGAAGCCCCGGGAGCTGTAAAATTCATAATAGTCGCAGTCGACTATTTCACAAAATGGGTAGAGGCAAAGGCGCTTGCATCCACCACAGCCACCGTCGTCAAAAGATTTATATGGGAACAAATCATATACCGTTTCGGATTACCACTCAGGATCATCACCGACAATGGAACAAACTTTGCCGCAGACAGCCTTCAACAGTGGTTTCAAGAACTACACATTGAGCACACCTTCTCCTCGGTAGCACACCCACAGGGGAATGGTCAAGTTGAAGCCGTCAACAAGAGTATTGTCGACGGAATCAAGGCAAGGTTGGGAGAAAAAAAGAAGAGGTTGGGTAGATGAACTGCCCAGCATCCTGTGGGCCCACAGAACGATGCCCAAGACAAGCAACGGAGAAACACCGTTTAGCTTAGTTTACGGGTCCGAGGCAGTAATACCAGCAGAGATAGGATTTCCGTCACCACGAATGCTCTCAATGAACCTGGTCAACAACGAAGAAGAGAGGAGGATCGACCTTGACCTCCTAGAAGAAAGGAGAGAGATGGCGGCAATAAACGAAGCAAAGTACAAAACAAAGCTGGAAAAGTATTACAATTCCAAAGTCCGAGTCTGCACCTTCAATCCGGGAGAATACGTCCTCAGAGACAACGAGGCCTCAAATGCTGAAAAACCCGGAAAGTTGGCTCCCAAGTGGGAGGGTCCATATGTCATAGACGCAGTACTCGGAAAAGGGGCCTACAAGCTACGCACCATTGACAACAAGGAGGTTCCAAGAACTTGGAACGCTCAACAGCTGAGAAAATGTTATATGTAAGAAGGTTATGTAACCGCAATGGCAAAATCGCCAGCACATTTATAGTAATACAAGAAGTGTTTGGCTATCTCTATCTCATGCAAATTTCTTTGTCACAATTGCATATATTACTTTGGGCATACACGAAAACATCAATGGCTCGACCATTAGGAAACGTTGTAGACCTCCAAGGCCTGTCACAAACAAAGTGCACAGCCGGGTCAAATACACAACTAAAGCCTAACAAACGCCAAACAAATACTTCGTGCCCACATAAACACGAAAGCATCGAACACAGGACAAACAAACATTGTAAGCACCCCCCCAAGGCTGAGCACAGCTGGGTCCACACAATAACCTGTAATTCGATCACTTCGTATTCACGACCCACCCTGCGCACACAAACGACAGAATAAAACGTTGTAATAAACACAACACAACCTGTCAGCGCCATCATTCATTCGTGATGCCTGAATCAAAGTAAATATACATGCACATATTACGACGTTAACAAAATTCGCAATAAAACAAAGACAAATATTAACAAAAAGTCAAGCATCCCCAATTGTTCAGAAGCACGACAGATAAGCAAAAATTAAAATTGTTCACAAACTTGTCAAATGATTACAAGGCCGTCTAAGGCCATACGCGGCACGCAGCCCGATATCCTTCATTGGGGATGACTGGTCCCAGCACCTTCATCACCAAGCGCCTTCTTTAACGAGGCAACACCATCTGGCTTCTGGGATAGCTTTTGAGCAGCCTTAACAACGGCAAATTCCAAAGTTGAGAACTCCTGACGCTTGGCAGCATATTTACCATCACAATCCTCTTTGTAAAGTTCGAAGTGGTAGTCTTTTTCACTGCTCGCAGCCGCAACCTTCCCCTCAGCATAACCATACTTCCGACCACTATTGTACCCCGCTTGGCCTAATTCGAACATGTAAGTAGCAAGCTCGCGCGAGTTCACAATACGGTCCGCAAGCTGCAAAATACAACAAGGTCAGAAGGAAGTACAGTAAACCAAAAGACAAAATAAGCACAGAAAGTTACCAAGGGCACCGCACGCGAGAGAAGCCACTTGCAATCAGCAGAAACTTCTTCAAGCAGAAGTTCAGAAGCCTTGCACTCAGCAGCTTTCTCCTCAAGGAGACGCTCAGCAGCTTTACATTCAGAAACCTTCTGCCTAGCAAGGCTCTCCAGTTTCGCAATACGCTCAACATACTCTTTTTCCTTCTTTTCAAACGCAACACGCGCCTTTTGCGCCTCTTCAGCAATCTCTGTCTTTTCACCAGACAAACGTACAATAGCGTCACGTTGAGTTTTCAACTCGACATTAGTACGCTCACATGCAGCTTCCCAATTTTTCTGTTTGTCAACATTGACTTGCTTCTCTTGGGCAAGTTTCTCTTCTGCATCAGATAACCTCCACACCAACCCTTTCTTCTCAGCATTAAATTTTTCTCTCTCTTCAGCAAATGCCCTTTTCTCATCTTCAAATTCAGCTGTCTCCTCTCCCATCAATCTCCATTCACGCACAATCTCTTGAGAGGTGGCAAAGTAGTTGACCCCAGCACGCACATGATCATCTAACAACTCAAACCGACCACGTTTCTTTTGAAACATCCTCTCGGCTGGGGGGAGAGATAACGAGAAGAACTCATGACAGTTACCCACATCATTCATCCTGGAACCCTGAGTTAGATTCCAGTGAGGGGCATGAGGAAGATCATCACAAGCAGGATTCTATGTATCAAAAGAATCAGCATGCACTTTCTCAAACTGGGGGCTGCGGACAGCACCTGAAGTAGCCCCACCATCGCCACCCGGAGGGCGCTTAGAATAAATGGTTTGACGTGGAGCAGTCTGACTGGACTCCACCGTACCATCAATGCCCTTACCTCTACCATCGCCACCAGCAGTATCACCACCACCTTCACCCACTTGCTCGGTAATCACCCCATCTTCCTTTTTCTTCCCAAGATCCTCACGAGGAGGAGACAAGTCAATATTTCTTGACGGAGGAGAGGTAGGAGGGGTAATTTTCGAAACATCAACCACGCGCGGTGGTTTCCCGGACTTGACACCTGAGACAAAAAAAAAGTCAGAAACATGCAAAAAATCCGGATGACGAAATCCACAAACATAAACGCCTCACCCGTAGGAGCAGAGGCAGCAAACAATTCCTCCAGGAGATTCCCACGACCTTCACTAAATATACCCATATCAATTTCAGATTCAGATGGTGCAGGAGGGGTTTCCTTTTGGAGTTTAATCTTCTTAGAAGCAAGCAGAGCAGCAGCCTGCTCATCAAGCTTCCGTTTTCTGTCATCAAGAGCTTTTTTATGCATCAGTTCCGTCAAGGTAGCGCGGTCGTCCGGATCGGACCCATGAGGTTTCTCTACGGTCCGTAAACCAGACAATGTATCAGAAACAACTACGTAATCTAAGACATGAAGAGTAGAGGGTCGCTTACGAGAAGTACCAGCAGATTTTCCCTCAACCCTCTGCTCCTTCCTCTCTGGCTTATCAGTTTTCGCTTTCCTTCTCGTCTCCAGTTGATCAGCAGGCCCAATCGGATCATCATCCTCATCACCAACAATCTCTTGCACAGGCTCATTAACAAACCCCTGCACGCGCGGAACGAGAATTTAGATCTCCGAAGGATCTACTAGAACTTCCACTCGAGAGAACAACAACTTCCTCTCGGGTGGGATCAACAGGATCATCTTCATCAGTATCACCTAACACAACATTGGCATAAGCAACAAAACTCTCGTTGGTCGGATGCCAGAAACGACCGCGAATCTGATCCAACCAGGGTCGTTTCTCAGCCTTTTGCATCGCCTCAATGTAACACCCTTATTATTATTTAACAATTTTCGTATAATTTACGAAAATAAACGGGTAATTAGAATTTCAATACATTGAAAATACGGGTTTCATTAAACTTTATTTATAGAATTAAAACTATAGAAAATAACATGTTTGAGTTCGTCATTTAACAAGACAACGATACATAGTGCGGAAGCTTATTTCTTGATCGTGTTCGGTTCTTCGTTGTGCTTGATCATCCTCCGGTGCTAAAATCATACCTGAAACTCATAAAACATGAGTTGGTTTAGTCATATGTAACTTAGAACGTATTTAAACGAGTCCGGGGAGCGAAACTGATTAAAATAAATTTTTTTCGCTAAATCAGTGTTCTGTCGCGTGTCGCGGAGGAACCATGTTGTTCCTTCGTGTGTCGCCTGGGAAACCAGTTTCCAGCAGGTTGCAGTTCAGATCAGCTATGCCAGTTTTTACGGAAACGGCCATAACTTCTTCGTTATTGATCCGTTTTACCCGATTCTTTTTCCTACGCGTCCGTAATTTAATCCTACATCTTATGGAGTTAAAATCCCACATCCAACATAAGAAATTTTGAGACTTCTAAGCCTTTGACTCGTTACCTTTTTACCGAATTTTAACCCGTTTATGCATTTTATCAAACAAACGTATTTGTTTGATTCCTATATTACATACACTTCTACAAATTAATGTTACCTACCATATTAGGTTCTAATCATAGGTTTATTACACAATTTAAACCCGTTTTCGCTTGTATGCTTATTTTGACCCGTTAAGGGTATTTAAGCACTTTCGAGCCTAAAATCGCTTTCGATTGTTTCTAGCATTTCATCACCACATTTCTTACCCTATAATCTCCCACCACAATTGTGTTTATGGCGGGTTTGATGTGGTGATCTATATAAACCAAATTTTACCTCTCGAATCATTATTTTACGGCAAAAACTCAAATAGTACCGTTTGACTAATATAATACCTCTTTCAACTTCTATACTTAATCTAAGTATTTACTTAATCATAAAACTTGTTTCCAAACAACCTTTAAAGGTTGTTTGTTAGAATTAGCTAACAAGGGCGTTTTGGTCCTTTTTAGTCTTTCAATTACGACAAGGTCTTTTGAGAGCATGTTTGACCCATGATTCTTCTTTTGAATTATGATCTTGCTCGAAAAGTCAATATGTTTTTCAAAACGCCACTACCCTCTTTTAAAACATTCGGTTTACCCACTTAAGTAACCCATTGTCTATCTAAGACTTCATTAAATACTCATTGAACCTTACGTTCTCAATGAATCATTACTCTATTACACATACCTGGCTCGGGTCACTGTATTGACCTGATTTAATGCCTTGCTATAATATTCGCTAAATAGTAGCGATGCAAATATCATTTCTACATTTATTCCTGAAATCATATAACTCGACAAGAATCATTAGTCGCTATTATCAAAAGGTGGTATCTTCACCCTTTGACCCGTTTGGTCTAAATGACCGATTATATTGGCGAGATGACATGTATTTTCATCTCGACTATATGACTCGCTCCGATTTACATCGTGCGGTCGCTTTACTTATAATTCATTTCTTAACACTTTTCGGACTATTAAGGCTTACTTCATAAGTGTCTTTTTAAGCCAATAGTTATGGTCGATGCATGACCAATTTACCGTTCTACCCTTATTGTTTGTTTTGGTTTACCCTATAAGGCAACCATTCAAAAGTTTATTTTCCATTTGTTATAAAATGATCAAATTACCGATTTAACTCCTTGTAAACCATCAACATGGTTTCTTGTCATACTCGACTATCTTGTTTCGTACGTTTACACGCCGGAACATCATACCTCAATTATGTATTTATCTTATTCGTAACTAATACGACAAGAGAATATTCTAAAATATAAGACTAGTGTAAGTTATACTTACCTTGCATCCGAATTATGCTTTTCCCTTCATTCTTGATTCGTTTGACCCGCTTTCACTCCAAGTTTCACCTAGCTTGTTTAAGCGCCAACTATTATTCATCATTTCACAAGGTGGTTAGTTTAGTCATAACTTAATACGATCATTCCACCCTACGCATTTTATATTCAAGAATTATCATTCATCGTATTATAGGTCGGTTTGACTGTTTAAAGTCAACGGCCTATTAATCATAAGTGATTACATGATGTAGCTTTACTACTCATTTAACTACTTGGTCAAATACACGGTAGCATCATACTTAGGCTACCGTTTATTCACTTTGTTTACCAAGTTTTATAACCATAATTCATCGAATTAACACTACATTAATCTTTCTTAACACATGATGATATCAAGCTTCATTTTTAACATGAATTTATCATCATTTCCATTCTTTTTACACCAAACCCAATTCATGGTAATTATGATTCATGTACTCAAACACCTAAATGGTTCAAGTAGCATACTTTTATTATCTAATATGAGGATTCTAATCACAATTTAGACACTAACATCATCATATCATAAAAACCCATCTCTATCATGTATGAACAAGTACTCAATCATGTAAATTTGTTCAAGTACTTTGTTTCTACTATCAACTATGATGATTTCTAGCACAATTATATCATCATCTTCATTATCTAGCCATAACCCACTTAGCACATACAAGGGAAATCATCAATTCCCTAGTTTTCAACACTAGTTCATCAAATTGTTAACTAGGGTTGTTCCTACACATAGATTTCTTCACAACTACACTCATGGATTCATCATCCATTCCCAAATTGTGATTTTGAGTGTTCATCATAACTTCAAGACATCACCAAATTACAAAATTTAACATACCTTACGATCCCTTTGACTTGGTGATCATTTATACGCGTTCATGCATTGATTTGGGGCTTGATTCGAGCTCCAATTTGGTGAATTTGTTGATTTTAGGGTTTGAGCTCTCTTGGTCGCTCCTGATGATCGATCCACACACACAAAGTGTGTGTGGTGTGTGTGTTTTTTTTATTAAAAGAACTTGTTCCCTTTTTGACGATTTTGGTCCCTCAAGTTTTGTTAACTAGTAAGTAGGCTACAACTTACTTATTTTCAACAATACTTTGTTTTGTTAACTAGGTTAAACTTTGCTAGTTTAACTTAGTGAGTTCGGGGTAGTCATAACCCGTTTTATTTTAAGTCCCGTTAGCTCGGGCCTTCTATATACTTTGTTTTCCTCAAAGTATTTATCCTCTTTTAATTAACATCAAATTTATTTATTTAAATCCTAATATTAACCGGGTAATTTTTTTTTACCACTAACGGTATTTTACCCGTCGTCACTAGTAACGTGGTTTAATTACCAAACCCATTTTTGGGGTGTTACAAGTCTACCCCCCTTAAAGAGGTTTCGTCCTCGAAACCTTTTCTTACATAATTTATTGAGTTTCAACCCAATGTACATAAACTGAGTAACCTTCTAAGCATCACTCACACTTTGACCATTTGTTAGTGTCATTAGACAAATATGGTAACATCTTTTAATTACACAACATATGTATCTTTTATGCGAATTTACGCAACTCAGAATAACGCCATCTGGTCATTTCGACTTGTTTGATTAACTTAGCGAAATCCATCGCCTTTATACTTTCGGATTCTTTGTGAATCCGTTATTTTCACCCATTTGGATGTTTCTAGTGAGATCTTTCACTGTTTACAAACAGACCCCTTTTCTTTACGAACTTATTCGTTTGGTTCATTCGTACAGCATTCGCCACTAAAATGAATTTCCTGATTTTATCTTATTTATTTAGCACTATCTAGATGTGCTATTAACGGAATTCTACAAGGCATATTACCACATACCTTTCGGTTTTATCCTTTTTATCGTGCCTTTACTCGATCTGACTTCCCAACACTTTGCTTATGTTGCCTTGTGATCGCTCAGTATAGGCGATAAATACTTTTCGTTATTATGACCTCATGGATCATCACTGCCGTTTTGTACTCACTTACCTTTATTATTTGGCTTGACTGAGTAGCCATTTGGCCACTTGGTCATACACGCTTATCAACTATGATTATTTCACGCTAATCTTAATATAGATAGCGTGTTGAACACTTTCTTAATTTAAATATTGACCTTAACCGGCCTCACTGACTAGTCTTATTAGTCCAGTTACTTTATACCCATCTCTTGGGCTACTATGTGATTTTATTTCACATAACTTTCCTGACAGTGATCGCGTCACGTCGTGTTTTAGGTTTATTTCCCAATCATCTCATACTATATATGTTTGATAAAACGTTGTTTTTGACTAAAACGGAATTTTAGTTTAATGTTTTATCTTTAATTTATGTCAAGCAATTTTGACTACTTGGCATTTACTCTTTTACAGTCTTTGTTTTACGCGAGGATTCTCACTGGTTCTCTCGCTTCATTTCTATATTCCGACTTTGTCCTCGAGTTTGACGTTTTACAAAAACGACTCGTTTAGGGACATATTCGCATTTTCCGGGTTCGAGTGTAAGTACACTCCCTCCCAATGCTTGTCTAAATCATTTTTCATGTTTGCGTTTTCTGGGTTCGAGTGTAAGTACACTCCCTCCCAATACTCGTCTAAATCATTTTTCATGCTTACGTTTTCTGGGTTCGAGTGTAAGTACACTCCCTCCCAATACTTGTCTAAATCATTTTTCATGCTTGCGTTTTCTGGGTTCGAGTGTAAGTACACTCCCTCCCAATACTTGTCTAAATCATTTTACATGCTTCTTTGTCCCTTCACTCGGGCTCATCATCCTAATGTAATACGCTTCCGTCACCCGGCTGTGCGTTTACATTAGTATCAATTATTTTGCTCATTTGATTCATTTGGGTACTTTTAAGTTAGTCCCATTCACACCGCCCTTACTACATCGGATGTAAACGTGTCCGCCATAAGAAGTTCATGGCAAGTGCAATCACGCCATGCGTCCATTTGGCTCAACTTTCCTAAGTTGCCAAAACCCATGCGCCATGCGTCCATTTGGCTCAACTTTTACAAAGCCAAAACCCATGCGCCATGCGTCCATTTGGCTCAACTTTTTAAAGTTGCCAAAACCCATGCGCCATGCGTCCATTTGGCTCAACTTTTTAAGTTGCTGATGTGTGTAAAATGCAACATATAAATTACATCAAATAAGGCATAAAACTAACCCTTTTTTAGTACTAATATTGGAAAAAGAGTGTTTTTGTCTTCCTTTTGTATTTTCAGGATTAAATGAGCTCAAAAACGCAAAAGAAGCAAAAAGACAGCTAAATCCAACATAAATACAAGAAAAGGAACATTAGTGGATTGCCCGAACCCTCAACGGCACCTTCCAAAGCAAAATAGAGAAAACAGAAGGCTGAACACGCCCCGTGCTCAGCCAGCACGGGGTCGTGCCCAAGAAGCAGCAGAAAAGACAAACCTATAGAAGCTTCTATTGCCCACCACGGGCCGTGCTCGGCGGACACGGGGGCGTGCCGAAAGTACTGCAGGCGCATTAATTGTAATTGCGAATTACAATTAATGAAGAGAGAGAGTGTCAGACGGGCACGGGGCCGTGCCCAGCGAACACGGGGCCGTGCCCAGGCCTCTGTTCAGCCTATAAATAGGAGTGCTTGGTTTCATTGCAACTCATCCCTTGGCACACCACCTCTCTCACACTTCATCCACCACCCACCACCATCACAACACCATCATCCACCACCATCATCCATTGTCCATCATAGAGTGTGTGAGTCGTCTCGGGATCCAAGATTGATCGTAAGAGTTCTTGACAATCAAGGCCATGTTTGCCTAAGTCTCTTACATCACTTGGTGAAGACAAAGTGTCTAGTATAATACTTTTTATTTCTAATCTTTTGCACTTTTTATTTGGTTTTGTATTAATGACTTTAATAACTAGTTACTTATGTTGAAGGTGATCTTTCCTTATAGTTTGTCCGTGGTGTCTTGGCATTATTTTACTGTCTATATAAAATAAAGGATTTTCACCATTCATATCTCCACGGTCTATATGGAGGTATGTTGGCTACCTGGTAGGGGGTTAAGGGAACGGTTTGGTAAAGGTCTTGCCATTGTTCAGCGTTTAGAGGTCCTGCAATGGACCTGGGTCAAATTTAGTAGGACCTCCTTCAATACTTCACGGTATTGGATGGCGGGGGTCCAAACTCTTTGATCCCCTCATAAGTTAACTACTATTAATACTATAACCCGGCTATTTAGGACTGTATCCCTGCTGACTCAGACTACTTAGTCGAGGGTAACGTCACCGCCAAAAGCGGGGCCTACCACAATACTGCATTAATAACTTAATTCATTATCTTCCAATAATCCACCCCTTTAGGATTGTATCCCTGCTGACTCAAACTACTGGGGTGAGGGTAACGTCACCTTCAAAAGAGGGGCCTACTACAATAACTAAGATAATCTCTTAATTATGTGCAAAAGTGCGGAAATAATCAAATGTTATACTAGATACGAGTCGGAACCAAGTGATTCATCTTGTCTATCTGTTTTTATTTTATTTTTATTTTCAGCATTTTAGTTAGTTTTTATTTTTCTTAGTTTAAAACATTTTTCTAAACTTTTATTTTGGTTAGACGTTGAGGATAAACCGGTATTAAAAGCTCTTGTGTCCTTGGACGACCTCGGTATCTTACCAACGCTATACTACATTCAACGATGGGTGCACTTGCCCATATGTGTGTTTAGTGTTAGTGAAATATCGTGTTTTATAAATTTAAAACTTGGCTAAAATAAGTGTTAAAAAGGGCTTAAAATATACACCTAAAATATACAACACTTTCACGCACATCAAGTTTTTGGCGCCGTTGCCGGGGACACAAGGATTTTAAGAAAGTTAGGAATCAACGGCCTAATCATCTTTTATTTTTCTTTTTATTTTTTTTAGATTTTCTTAGTTTTTCAGCTTCTGCAGAGCTCAGCACGGGCCGTGCCCGGTCAGACACGGGCCGTGCCCAGCATCATCACTGGCAGTTTTTATTTTCTGAGTTACAGAGAGCTGAACACGGGGCCGTGTCGGTGCAACACGGGGTCGTGTCCAACTCCCAGTAACTGGGAATCCAGAAAACAATTACTGTATCTCTCAACACGGGTCGTGCTCACTGAGCACGGGGCCGTGGTAAACATTCTGACCAGCGTTCTTTTCTGTTTTTGTTGCAGGACTCGGAACCCAGGCGCCACATTTGAACCTCCTACGTAGTGCATGAGCTCCAGTTCTAGTAGAGACATAAAAGAACCCCTAGAAGAACCCGAGCGCTTTCTCAGAAAAAGACTAAAAGCTAAAAATCAAGAGAAAGCTTCGGGGGACCCACTTCCAATGGCGGACCAACGTACCCTCATGGATTACCTACGGCCTACCGTAGGCAATCTTGGCGCTGCTATCAATGCACCGAATGTCGAGGCCAACAACTTCGAACTTCGGCCGCATTTGATACAAATGCTCCAAAACTCCGCAACCTTCCACGGGCTTGCGGACGAGGATCCCCATCTACATATTACTAACTTTTTAGAAATATGTGATACCTTTCGGATCAATGGAGCATCAAATGACGCCATCCGCCTTCGAATGTTTCCTTTCTCATTAAAAGACCGAGCCAAGGCTTGGCTTAACACCCTCCCAGTTGGATCGGTAAACACCTGGGATGAACTCGCCCAAAAGTTTTTGTATAAGTATTTCCCTCCTGCTAAAACGGCTAAATTAATGACTGAAATTAATACATACTCACAAGAGGATGGGGAATCCTTATATGAAACTTGGGAAAGGTTCAAGGAGCTTCTAAGAAAGTGTCCTCACCATGGTCTAGCGGTATGGCAACAAGTATCCACTTTCTACAATGGATTGTTGCCACACACAAGACAAACACTTGATTCAAGCTCCGGGGGACTCTTAGGTAATCGTCGCCCAAATGAAATATATAACCAAATTGAGGAAATTGCTCAAACCAATTTTCAATGGCACACTCCCCGAGGTAATAAATCTATTGCCCCGGGCGCCCATAAGGTTGATGAAAGCACCTCTTTACAAGCCCAAATCGAGGCCCTCTCTTCAAAAATCAAAAGGCTAGAAATGACAAAAACGGCCTCGGTTATGGCTTGTGAAGGGTGTGGTGGGTCACATGAAAATTGGAGTTGTATGAAAGAATTAGATGAACAAACTGAAACGGTAAACTACATGGATAATAGACCTAGGTCGTCGGGTCCTCCAACGGGTACCTACAACCAAGGATGGCGTAACCACCCAAATCTTGGTTGGAGAGATCCCGGCAATAGTAGTAACCAACAAAATCAACGAATTAATTTTCAACAACCGCAAAATTTTCCTCAACAACAAGGTGGAAGAGAAAGGCTTGAAGATACTGTATCTCGCCTCATCTCTGACACTGAAAAGAAAAACTCGGATCGATTTCAACAATTGGAATCAAATTTCAGAAATCAACAAGCTAGCATTCAAAACGTTGAAAAACAATTAAATCAGCTAGCTCAAAATTTCTCCGAGAGACCGCAAGGCGCATTACCCAGTAATACCGAAACGAACCCAAAGGCACAAGTACATCTCATCACATTAAGAAATCGAACCGTGGGTCCCGAGGATGCTCCATTGTCGCCAAATGAAAGAAGCCATTCTAGTCAGCCTGTGACTCCTCCTGCGCCAGAAAAAGCTTCTACACCAAATCAAGGGCCCACCAAGACTCCTCCAATCCCGTACCCCGGTAGGTTAAATCGTCAAAAGACCGATGAGCAATTCGCAAAGTTCGAAAGCTTACTAAAACAATTGCATGTCAATATTCCTTTTATTGAGGTCCTAACCCAAATGCCTAAATATGCAAAATTCATGAGGGATTTCCTCACTCACAAAAAGAAAATTGAATCATTGCAATTAGTTAACTTAGGCGAAGAATGCTCAGCTCTAGTACTCAACAAACTTCCACAAAAGAAAATCGATCCCGGGAGCTTCACAATCCCGTGTTCGATTGGGAAGTCCCCCGTCCGAAATGCTTTAGCCGATCTTGGAGCTAGCATCAACCTCATGCCCACATCAATGTTCAAGCGACTCGGCCTAGGAACAACAAGCCCCACAAAGATGAGCATACAACTCGCCGACAGGTCCGTCAAGTTCCCACATGGTGTCGCCGAAAATCTGCTAGTCAAGGTTGACAAATTCGTCTTTCCAACCGACTTTGTCATCCTAGACATGGAAGAAGACACCGAGGTCCCCCTCATCCTCGGGAGGCCATTCCTAGCCACCGCCCAAGCATTGGTGGATATGAATGACGGAACTCTAACATTGAAGTTTGGGAATGAGGAAGTGAAATTTGAATGTGGAAAGCGAGTAGAGGAAGAAGATCCGGTCAACTACATGAAGGTCATAGACTCAAGTTTGGATGACGCTCTCCGACGGTGTAACATGGGATGCAACACATCCCACTTGGGTAGCATATGACCAGGCTTTGGGTCTAGCCAAGGACCCTTATAAACGTGGTGCACCATGGAGGCATTCCACGGAACTATCCTTAGTTTAATTTAGATTAATTTTTATGTTTTCTAGTTAGTTTAATTTTCAGGAATAAAACACACTCATGGTGGTAAAGGATGAAAAGGGGAACGAGAAAAATGATCCCATGCACAAGAACGAGGCAACCCGACAGTTTTCTCCCTTTCAGAAGGTTCAACACGGGCCGTGCCCAACCAACACGACCCCGTGTCGGACCACCTGCAGAAAACGCCCAGTACAGGTAACTGGACACGGGCCGTGTTCACCCAACACGCCCCCGTGTCCAGACTTCTGTTCCTCTTATTTCAATTTTGTTACTGGCACTTGAACACGGGGCCGTGCCCGGATAACACGGGGCCGTGTTCAGTGCCCAGTAACACAAATTTTTGCTTTTTAAACACTATTTTACACATCTAATCAACCTAAAAATTTATTTTTGGGACACATTGAGGACAATGTGTAATTTAAGTGTGGGGGGGATGCTAAAACCTTGAATTTTGCAAGTCCTAAATACAAGCCTTACACAAAACTCTATTGGAACCGCTAATCACCCCAAATTTTTTCAAAAATTTCATTTTTTTTACTTGTCTAGGTTTAACTCGGGAAATTCAAGCTCTCAAAAAGGTTATATTTTTACAAATTTACAACCGATAGCGTAGTGATAAAAAGAACCAACATAAGAAAATTATGAAAAGGCATGACAAACTTATTTAAAATTTGATTATATATACTTGATCACATAAAAACCCATTCCCACAAAAGTGAGTTTTGAGCCTTTATCGAGCACTCAATTTCATACCATTTGACTAAATGCTCATTTTTCGTTTCTTGTGTGAATAGCCGCTTGGTTCTTACGACTCTAGAACTTGCCATGACAATACATTCCCGGTCCTTATCAACTTAAACCCGAGTAAGTAAATGATAGAGGCATTAGGACTAACCCGTTTTCATTTCTACACCATTATTTTTCTTTTTTTCACCACCTACCCAAAAAAAAAATCCCCCTAGTTAGCCCCTTTGAGCCTAAACCTTTTCGTTTCATCACCCAAAACAAAAACCCTTTCACCCACCAAAACCTTTTTCATTTTTAACCCTTTATTTTAGTAACAAGTTCGGTTCTTCGAAAAAAAGAAAAAAAAAAGAAGAGGAGAAAAATGAAGCAAAAAGAAAATAAACAAACAAAGTAATCAAAAATAACTTTGTTTGAATAAAAGCTTCATCAAAAATAAAAAGTTGCAAAAATACGAAAACCGACACTTGTTACGCTTTTTAGCCCTTTTTTCTACTAACCACTAACCCAACCACCTACCTTTAACCCTAGCCAACCCTTAACCCACAAAGTCATCTTGATATCTACAAAGGTATAAAAGTTAAAAAGGAGGAGGATTGATTTCTTGGCAAGCCTATGGTAGGAATAAGTTCCATGCCGCTCTCGAGTGATTCACTAAAAATACACCTTCGGCCGAGTGTGAGTGATTTCCCCGCGAGGTATGTGAACTTGTATATAAATAGAATTTTAAAAAGGCATGTTATGCCCAAATAAGTAATTTCTTTTATGAACAGTTCTAAATAAATCATTACGAATAGGAGTGTAAATAAATAAAAATAAAACCCTAAAAAGATCTTGGAAATCCCGACACTCTATGACAAGCCCAAAACCTTCTCTTCTACCTATTCCATTTGGGAGTGTAAGCCAAATATTAAAGAGTTTTGCTTGAGGACAAGCAAAAGTTCAAGTGTGGGGGTATTTGATGTGTGTAAAATGCAACATATAAATTACATCAAATGAGGCATAAAACTAACCCTTTTTTAGTACTAATATTGGAAAAAGAGTGTTTTTGTCTTCCTTTTGTATTTTCAGGATTAAATGAGCTCAAAAACGCAAAAGAAGCAAAAAGACAGCTAAATCCAACATAAATACAAGAAAAGGAACATTAGTGGATTGCCCGAACCCTCAACGGCACCTTCCAAAGCAAAATAGAGAAAACAGAAGGCTGAACACGCCCCGTGCTCAGCCAGCACGGGGTCGTGCCCAAGAAGCAGCAGAAAAGACAAACCTATAGAAGCTTCTATTGCCCACCACGGGCCGTGCTCAGCGGACACGGGGGCGTGCCGAAAGTACTGCAGGCGCATTAATTGTAATTGCGAATTACAATTAATGAAGAGAGAGAGTGTCAGACGGGCACGGGGCCGTGCCCAGCGAACACGGGGCCGTGCCCAGGCCTCTGTTCAGCCTATAAATAGGAGTGCTTGGTTTCATTGCAACTCATCCCTTGGCACACCACCTCTCTCACACTTCATCCACCACCCACCACCATCACAACACCATCATCCACCACCATCATCCATTGTCCATCATAGAGTGTGTGAGTCGTCTCGGGATCCAAGATTGATCGTAAGAGTTCTTGACAATCAAGGCCATGTTTGCCTAAGTCTCTTACATCACTTGGTGAAGACAAAGTGTCTAGTATAATACTTTTTATTTCTAATCTTTTGCACTTTTTATTTGGTTTTGTATTAATGACTTTAATAACTAGTTACTTATGTTGAAGGTAATCTTTCCTTATAGTTTGTCCGTGGTGTCTTGGCATTATTTTACTGTCTATATAAAATAAAGGATTTTCACCATTCATATCTCCACGGTCTATATGGAGGTATGTTGGCTACCTGGTAGGGGGTTAAGGGAACGGTTTGGTAAAGGCCTTGCCATTGTTCAGCGTTTAGAGGTCCTGCAATGGACCTGGGTCAAATTTAGTAGGACCTCCTTCAATACTTCACGGTATTGGATGGCGGGGGTCCAAACTCTTTGATCCCCTCATAAGTTAACTACTATTAATACTATAACCCGGCTATTTAGGACTGTATCCCTGCTGACTCAGACTACTTAGTCGAGGGTAACGTCACCGCCAAAAGCGGGGCCTACCACAATACTGCATTAATAACTTAATTCATTATCTTCCAATAATCCACCCCTTTAGGATTGTATCCCTGCTGACTCAAACTACTGGGGTGAGGGTAACGTCACCTTCAAAAGAGGGGCCTACTACAATAACTAAGATAATCTCTTAATTATGTGCAAAAGTGCGGAAATAATCAAAGGTTATACTAGATACGAGTCGGAACCAAGTGATTCATCTTGTCTATCTGTTTTTATTTTATTTTTATTTTCAGCATTTTAGTTAGTTTTTATTTTTCTTAGTTTAAAACATTTTTCTAAACTTTTATTTTGGTTAGACGTTGAGGATAAACCGGTATTAAAAGCTCTTGTGTCCTTGGACGACCTCGGTATCTTACCAACACTATACTACATTCAACGATGGGTGCACTTGCCCATATGTGTGTTTAGTGTTAGTGAAATATCGTGTTTTATAAATTTAAAACTTGGCTAAAATAAGTGTTAAAAAGGGCTTAAAATATACACCTAAAATATACAACACTTTCACGCACATCAGTTAGACGTTGAGGATAAACCGGTACTATAAGCTCTTGTGTCCTTGGACGACCTCGGTATCTTACCAACGCTATACTACACTCAACGATGGGTGCACTTGCCCATATGTGTGTTTAGTGTTAGTGAAATATCGTGTTTTATAAATTTAAAACTTGGCTAAAATAAGTGTTAAAAAGGGATTGAAATATACACCTAAAATATACAACACTTTCACGCACATCAGTTGCCAAAACCCATGCGCCATGCGTCCATTTGGCTCAACTTTTACAAGGCCAAAACCCATGCGCCATGCGGCCATTTGGCTCAACTTTGTTGAGTTGCCAAAACCCATGCGCCATGCGTCCATTTGGCTCAACTTCTACAAGGCCAAAACCCATGCGTCATGCGTCCATTTGGCTCAACTCTTTAAGTTGCCAAAACCCACGCGCCATGCGTCCACCTGGCTCAACTTGTAAAGACACCAAAAAACGTGCGCCATGCGCCCGTCATGGCGCAATTTTTCTAAGTCTCCCATAACAAACGCACGCCATAAAAACCGCTACCCTCATAAGTCCAGAATCCCTCCTAGACGATCAACTCAACTAGAAGGCACACTGGACTGGGGGGACTTGAAGAGGTATGGTCCCAATTCCTTGCCCACATGGCAAGGACCACACCACCTTTCCATCTTATGTGGCGCTGACATCAACGAGACCATCCGGAAGCTTCCAGAAGCTTCTGGAAAATATCAAGGTGGCACCAAAGATGCTCCATCCGACATAAAGGACAACACGTGTCACCAGTCATCAGGCGCCAGGTAGGCCTGCAACGAATCAAGGAGCAGTCCGACAGCACCAGTACGACGTCTCCAAAATAGGCAAATGAGAGCGCGCCACGTGTACCACTACACTGACCACAGCAGAGGAGACCAAGAGGATATTCCCCTTTGTCGGACAGCTGGCGCGCGACTACAGCTGGCACCACTGCTCCTCCCTCTTTCACCCTCCGGCTATAAATAGGACCCTTCATCATCCAGGTTGAATCACCTTGCTCGCTATACTCTCACACTTAACACACACTGTTTATTCTCCCTCGGAACAGTATTTATTCTCACGCCGGAGCCTGGTTAAGAGGGAAACCCCCACATTCCCCTCTTAACGAGACTAACGGTGTTGCTGTTTTGCAGGATCCAAGTCATTTTCACGAGTAAGAAAGGAGATTGAACCCACAGAAGGAATAACCCCACAGATTAACCCTAGTGTTAACCTGTGTTTCATCAGTCATAATTTTAGATGTTTTACGTTTCGGTCTAATTGCTCCGTATTAACACGTCGCAGATTCGCAAATTCAGTGTTGGTGGTCACTCGCAGTGGTGTGACATTGATACTATTTTGCATGGTTTTACACCCCCGCCGCAACACGGTGTGCTTAATACTAGTTAAAGTTATTTATAAAAAATATGTGGTATGAGATAAAATGAATTAATAAACGAAAATAAAAATAAAATAAATCCAACGATACAAAACATACGTGGACATGAAGAATTTGAATTTAATATATACAAAAGATAAAAAAAAATCGTTTCAGCAATTGTTTTTATTTATCAAAAATAGGAAACTTTTTTCGCTAGCAAGGCTAGGAAACAATCTTGACCATCAATAGATTTAATCAAGGGCTAAGATTAAATGAGTGAAATTGAAAAGAAAAAAAGAGGCGCATGGGTTTGTGTGAGTGCATTCTAGTCAATCTAGGACAATAGTTTCTCTCTTCTCCAATTCTCCCTCATTTTTTAAACGTTAATAACTTTTTCATACGGCATTATTTTTTATAAAAATTGCACAAAAAAAACCCGAGCGTTTTTTAATCTTTAAAACGAGTATACTATTGCTATATTTTCGAAAAAAAATAATTTGAAAACCCAGTTGCGTAAAACGCAATGGGAAAAAAACGTAAAAAATGAATTTTTCTAAAACGCAATGCACAAAAAACACAAATAAATGTCTTATTTCTAAAACGCAATAGTCTAAAAACACAAAAGAAAGTGTACTTTCTAAAACGCAATGGACTGAAAACACATAAAAATGTGTTTTACCTAAAACGCAATGCACAAAAAACACAATTAAGTGTCTTATTTCTAAAACGCAATCGCTAGAAAACACTTAAAAATGTCTTTTTTTCTAAAACGAAATGGTCTAAAAACAAAAAAAAAAAACAAAAAAAAAAAAACTTTCTAAAACGCAATTGACTGAAAACACATAAAAATGTGTTTTACCTAAAACGCAATGCACCAAAAACACAAAGAAATGTCTTTTTTCTAAAACGCAATGGCCAGAAAACACATAAAAATTTCTTGTTTCTAAAACACAATGCACAAAAAACACAAATAAATGTCTTATTTCTAAAACGCAATTGCTAGAAAACACTTAAAATGTCTTTTTTCTAAAACGTAATGGTCTAAAAACACAAAAAAAATATACCTTCTAAAACGCAATGGACTGAAAAACACAAAAATGTGTTTTTACCTAAAACGCAATGCACAAAAAACACAAAGAAATGTCTTATTTCTAAAACGCAATGGCCAGAAAACACTTCAAAAAAGTGTTTTTCTAAAACGCAATGGCCAGAAAACACATAAAAATGTCTTATTTCTAAATCGCAATGGCCTAAAAACACAAAAGAAAGTGTTCTCTCTAAAACGCAATAAACTGAAAACACATAAAAATGTGTTTTTACCTAAAACGCAATGACTAAAAACACTTCAAAAATGTGTTTTTCTAAAACGCAATGACCTAAAAACAAAAAAGAAAATGTTCTCTCTGAACCAGAAAGTAGGAGATAAAAAATTGTCTACGAAAATGAGGCGATTTTCAAAAAATTAAATTTTCTGATGCATTTTTATTAAAGCAATTTAATCAACCCCAGCCAGGGGCTGCCGCCCCTTGGACCCTGCACCCCGGGGCGCTGCCCCCGGACCCCCGCCAATATCGTAAAACGCAATGACTCAATTCAAAAACCCAGATCGTAAAAATGCAATTCAAAAATTTCTTACATAGATCGAAGCCGATTTCTTCACCGATTGACGAAATTTGAATATTAGATACACTTATCAGTGATCGAGTCGAACGAATCGAGTGATTCGCTTCAAAATCACAGGAAAAAAATGAGATATTGTATGAAATTAAACTGAGTTTCTTCAAAAAAGTTGAAGAACACGTTGATTGGGTGTTTGAATCATTAATTGGTGACGAAAATCGCACTATAATGTAGTGATTATTGAGATAGAAAATGAAGAAAAGTGTTGGTGCATCTAGTGTCTGTTAACTTCGTCTTAATCGAGTCTTATGTTTAGATAGGATAATCGAGCACACAACAGGGTTAGAAATTAGGGTTTTATATGTAAATGTGAGTGATTCCGCTTGAAAGTGTCATTGTGTAGTTCAAGCAAAATCAACACATATGATTTCGCTTGAAACAACCGGTGTCATTTGGAGCGGAATCTCAACACTATATAGGTGTGTGTGCATGTCATTTGGAGCGGAATCTGATCATATGCTCTGAGTCGAGGTGTTGTCCGTTTGTCATTTGAACGTGTAAAAGCTCAGGCTTGATCAATAAAAGGATAATTAGAAAGGAACAAGCTGTGTTGACGTTATTTACATTGATTCCGCCTTTGTACTTGATGATGAACTACTCAGATTGACTGTTTAGGGTCACCGAACTATCCAACAAGTTGTATCAGAGCTCAGGACGAGGAGTTCATACCAATTCAGCTTGATTTCAGCCGATTCTCTCACTTCTACTCATTCTTTTCTGATTTGAACGAAATTTAACGGTCAAAATGGCTTAAAATTCACACATATCAAGCGAAACATAGTGTTAACTAATCCTTGAAAGAATTGGACCTTAATTCGGACAAAATCTGATAAAATTTGATAATTTCGCTTGAAAATCAATTCGAATATGCTGACGTCATAGCTACTTCGCTTGAAAATATCAATGTAATTCCAAGCGGAATTACATATTTCATTTGATTTCGCTTGAAACGGTTGTTGATTTCGCTTGAATTCTAATTCCGCTTGAAAGTTCAAGCGAAATAAGTGATTTCACTTCAGAGTGTCTTATTCCACTTGAAAAGCATTCTAGCTTAAAAGCTGATTTCGCTTGAAGCTATTTCGCTTCAACTGATTCCGCTTGAAGTTGCTGTTTTTCAAAATCAAAAATTTTCTAAGTGTTTGTTGATTGTTTCAGGTACGTGAAAGATGGACGATCTGTTCATGAATCCGTTCTGTGATGTGTTTGCATATACCAGTGGATCGGGAGATGGCACACCGAGCAACACAAATGAAACTACACCAGCACCGAGTGCGAAGAAGATTCTTTCGGATGCTATGAGCGTAGACAATGCATACGAAACATACAATAAGCCGCCCAAGTTGTTGGCTATTGAAGATTACAACCGGTGGGCTACAAGATTTGAGGAATGGCTTAAGGCGTTTGCTTATCAGAGTTGGAGAAGTTTGAAAAATGGCTTTGATATAGGAAGAGATGATTATGAGAACTTAGAGGAAAATCAGATTGAAAAATACGTTGCTGAACAGAAGTGTATTGCTCTACTTCACCAATCTGTCCGTGATGATATTATCGCACTGATCGAGTACAAATATTCTAGAGACCTTTGGGAAAAATTGAAAATAAAATGTATTGGCAGTGCTGAAATAGTGAAGAACAAAAAGAAAGTGTTACGAAAAGAGTTTGATTTGTTTGGTTGCTTAAAGAACGAGTCTGTTTCCAAGATGATCGAAAGATTTGGGCATCTAAAGATGGAGCTTGCTAGACATGACATCATTTATAGTCAAGAAGAGCTGGTAGACAAATTGTTTGATGCTTTACTGAATGAGCAAGACTGGCAGTATTTTGCATTGATGCTGAAGAATACAATAAAGCCTGCTGATTTGAAGGTTGATCTGCTATAGAAAGACTGGAAAGCCATGAATTGGAGATCAAGAAATCCAGCAAAGTTAATAACACATCTTATCAGCAGAATGTGGAGCTTTATTACAGAGGCAGTGTGATCCCCAAAGACTGCATCCCCAAAGACAGCTTTTTCAGCAGAAAGTTCAAAAACAATGAATCAAGAAACTCCTAGCAGTGGCTATCATGGTGGTTCTTCGTCAAATACTTCAAATCAATCTACATCAAAGAATGTCTTTCAATGCAACATTACTGTTGATCTGAAGAATGGTCAGAATTTCAGTGAAGAGTCTGCTAAACAACAGATGGTGTTCTTAGCGTCTGTGTTAGAATCATACGAAAGTCTTGTTGCAGGAAAGATAGGCAACACCAATCTAACAAAATAAGATTATGATCAAATCGATCCTGAGGAGATGGAACTGATCGATATAAGATGGTGTATGGCTAGTGCAGTGAGAAGAGCGCAACGATTTATGGAGATTACTGGAAGACAGTCTATTGGTGGACCTTCTACCAAGTTAGGCTTTGACAAGTCAAAAGTGACGTGTTTCAAGTGTAAACAGAAAGGTCACTTTAAGCGTGAGTGCAGAAATGCTTACACTGATGATACTGCAAATCCTTTTCGAGAGGATTATTACAAAAGAGCAATCTATCATCAGAATAAATCAGAACCTCCCAGGATGAAACAGATAGAGGAGGCACCCAAAGAGAAATCCGGGGCACTTGCAGTTTTTCATGACGATGAAGGTTACGATTGGAGTGATGTTTTGCCTGAGGAAGACGCAGTTGGTTTTGCCTTCACAGCAGCAAAGATTGTTCCATTTAAGGATAAGAGAACTGAAGAAGTGAAGTATGTGAACAGGAAGGATCAAGCTCGATTCATGAAAGCCAAAATCTATCGTATATACAAAGAAGCTAAACAGGCAAAAAGATGGGATCCTGATAGAGAATGTTATCTTGATCAAAATGGAAACATAGTTGTGGATCCAGATACTGTTGATCTTGAAGTTCTCACCAAACAAATTGCTGATGAAGAGGAAGCCAGACAAAGAGAATGGTGGGGAGGTGGAGAAGCCGTTAAGAAAGAAAAAGAAAAAGAGACAATAAAAGAACCGGAGCCAAAGAAGATTGATGACGGAATTATTGATACGTCACAAGAACTCACCGCTGAAAACTTAAAGAAGATGGCTGACAAGGTTCTAGCTGCAAAAGAACTAGAGGTAGTTTCTGGTTCTGGAACTGAGTCCAAAGATAAGGTCAGTACAAATGATACACATGTGTCAGGTAAGAATGGTACATCTGAGCACAACTGCAAAAATTGCATGAAAGAGTGCAAAGTTTGTAGTACACATGCTTACCTCAGTGGTAAGAAAGTTGAAGAACTGACTGGTAAAGTCAGAAGTGTTGAAGATCAAATCTTAAACCGGGATAAATTGTTGAAAGTTTTGAACGACAAATTAAAAGAATTAAATGAGAAAATCGAAAAAGATAAAAATGACGTAGAAAGAATTAGGAAAGAAAATGAAAAATTGATTCTTGAAAACCGTCAAATCACAGAAAATTTTGAAAAGCTAAAACGAACGGTTAAAGATTGTGATGAAAGAAATGGTAAAACAGACAAGGAAAATCTTCAACTGACCGGTGTTCTTAGAGTGAAAGAAGAGTTAATCAATCAGCAACTGGATGAAATTGCTAAGTTGAAGCTTCAATTTCAAGAAGCTAAAATTGAAAATGAACGCATCAAGTTGAAATTGAAAAGTTATAACTCCGCAAGCTTTGTTTTGCAACACATTGTTCCCAAACCCATCGGGAAAAACAAAGCAGGCGAAGATGTTTACTCGGATGGAACTGGGGTTGGGTTTCATCATGTTCCACCACCAGTTTTAAACAATTATTCAAAGAAAAATCCGGGTTGGTTAATGATGAGGATGAAAATGAGGTTAAACTTCCAGACACAATTGATGTTACATTCACTTTGTCATCCGATAAAGGAAGTGTCCAATCTGAAGTTGTTAAAAGTGTGGTTGAAAATGTTTTAAAAACTGAAAGTGACACTACTGAGGATGATGAATGTTTTCTGGATAAATATATTCCAAAATCAAAATCCAAAAACAACTTAGGTGATGAACCGGGTCTTGTAATGTACAAGATGGCTGGATCTGATAAGTTGTACTCGGATCATGATTTTCCACTGGAGAATGTGAATGTTGCTAAATTGACAAATGTGTTCAAATTGGTTGAAATTGATCTGTCTGAGATTGAAGGTCTAAAACAGACGAATAGGCAAATGAATTTTGAAAAAGATAAAGCTTACTACAAGAAACCTGTTGTTCCACCGTGTTTTTGTAACAACAATCGAAACAGATGGTCGGGTGGTTATCAGGGTGGTAAGAATTATCAGAAAAGGAATGTTCAACACAAGAAGTTTGCTGAAAAAAAAGTGTTTGTGAATGGTTCAAGTTCATTTTCTGATGAAGAATCTAATTTTTTTTTCAAAATCAAACAAAGAGTTCTTTGAGAAGAAAGTCTCACAACCTCAGTCCGAAGGCACAAGTCGGGTAGTTGACACCCGAACATGCTTCAAATGTAATCAAGTTGGACATATTGCATGAAAGTGTACTAACTTGAAGCCTAAGACTGAAGTTGTGATGAATTCAAGAAAGAAAAATGATGTGAAGGGAAAAGTTCCATTGGTTGTTGAGAAAAAGATTTTGAAAAATGACAACACCAAATTCAAAACTGAACCTGTAAAGAATGTGGTAACTAAAAATGACAAGTTCTACAAACGGGTTGCGTCGCCTCAACAAGCATGGAAACCAAAAGTGGTTGAAAAGAAACCAAGTTCTTCAAAACTAGAGGTTTCTGAGAAAGAAAAACAATTGTCTTCTACCGATTCGGTAAAGATGAATGTTCCTGTGGATTATTATGAGAAAATTGACAAACAAGAGTCTGTTATTTCTGAGAAAAAGATTGTTTCGAAGAAAGACCAATCATCTGGTCAACCTCAAAAAGACGAATTTTTCTTATATAAAGAGGTTGAGGTTGGGTCTGCAGAGAGCTTAAGGATGAATGATAAAAGTTTTCCACCACTTTACACTATAAAATCTAAACTCAAAGTCCAGTTACCTGAGTCAAAAGAGGCTTGGGTGGCTTCAAAATCTCACTAAATGTTTGTGATTTGTGCAGGAGCTTCCAAGATCCGTTTCACGTTGGATTATGGATAGTGGAGCTTCTCGGCACATGATGGGAAAACAGCCCTGCTGTACGATGTTAAAAATTTCAATGGAGGTTATGTAGGTTTTGCAGGCAATCAAGGTGGTAGAATAGTTGGTGAAGGAACATTATCCAATGGGATTGTTACGTTTGAAAGAGTTAACTACATCGCCGAGCTTGAAAACAATCATCTAAGTATCTCTCAGATTTGTGATCATAAGTATACAATGCACTTTACAGACAAAGAATGTTTGATCTTGAAACCAGGATTTGTTGTTCCTGAAGAATGGATTATCATGAGAGTGCCGAGAGTAAATGATTTGTATGTGTTGGACATGAGTGTAGCAACTACAACTACGGGTCAGGCTCATTGTTTTATATCAAGAGCAACAGAAAAAGAGTCGCGGTTATGGCATAGAAAGATGGGGCATATTCATCTTAGAAAAATGAATCACCTGGTGCATAATGACTTAGTTACTGGTGTTCATGTGAAAGGTTTTCATCTGGAAGGAGAGTGTATCAGTTGCGTCAAAGGAAAGCAAAAGAAGAAATCACACCCCGGGAAGAAAGAAAATTCAATCTCAAGACCTTTAGAGAGACTTCACATGGATTTGTTTGGTCCAGTGAACGTCAAAAGCATTACAGGGGATCTCTATTGTCTTGTAGTCACAGATGATTATTCAAAATTTTCATGGGTATTATTTCTGAAGTCAAAAGATGAGACGTTTGATCGTTTGATGACGTTTTTCAAGAAGATGGAAAACTTATACCAAACTCGCATTAGAAGATTACGTAGTGATAATGGTACTGAGTTCAAGAATATCAAGATGGAAGAGTATTGTGATGAGAGAGGTATATTGCATGAATTTAGCATGCCTTACACTCTGCAATAGAATGGAGTAGCTGAAAGAAAGAACAGGACGCTTATTGAAACGGCTAGGACGATGCTTGCTGATTCAAAGCTACCAGTTAATTTTTGGGCAGAAGCAGTATCCGCCGCATGCTATACACTCAACCGGGTTCTCACTGTCAAGAAATTCAATAAGACGTGTTTCAAGATAATCAATAACCGCAAACCAAACCTGAAGTATTTAGAACCGTTTGGGTCACCCTGTACTGTTCTAGAGCCTTTTGGAAAATTTGGTGCAAAGAGCATTGAGGGAATATTTGTGGGATACTCAAGTCCTCAGAAACGAGTCTTTGTTCCAAGGATGAAGCGGATTATTGAAGCACAGAATGTTGAGTGTCAAGGTTACACAATGCCACCGCAGAATCCAGGCGACTCATGGCGTTTTAATTATGATAAATTGTGGGATTCGTTTGACATGGAAGAAGAAGAAGAAGAACAAGATTTCTTTGACGAGTTGGATATTCTGAGAGAGTATGAGTCTTCGCAGGAAAGGTTCCCAGCTGAGTATTCAAGACGACCGCAACAAACTTCTAATGATGATGAAGCAGCTCCGAGCAATGCTGGAGAACATGATGATATTCAACAAAATGAAGTTGCTCCTGATAATCAGATGGCACAGAATGATAATCGAGAATCTGAGAACATGCCAGTATTTGATCATGGTGATTCAGATTCTGAGGGGGAGCAAGTCCAGATTTCAAGTCAAACAAACCAAGTCAGTGAACAAGGTGCAAATCAGAATGTTACTAATCTGGAAGGCGAGGTAGATTGTGACAACCTGTATTTTCAAGACCTCTAATTACGTATCACTTCACTTTTCGTTGTAACGGTGAGTCAATCTAATAAACTTAATGGAGAATACTGATTTGTGGAATACTGATTTGTTATATCCGTATATTGTAACTTGTGTGATATTTTGCTACATGTATTATCACTTAAGCACATTCAACTCCTCACCTTACATCTCACACATTACATTCTCGACCACTCACTTTTGCATGGGCATGCCCTGTGTCGGTGGGCCGGCTAGCCCAACTTGAGCCACCCTCCTCTGATCTCGGCCCAGCTGATCTAGGGCCCAGCCTATTGATCTCCCCTTCATGCGCATTTCATATGTATGAATATACAGCCTCCCTCCGATTCAGCAGTAACCCTAAATTCTATTTCACACGGACACAAAGGGGACGGCAGGCTCTGGTGCTCGGCATGTCCCTTCTCTCAAGCATCCTTTTCTTTCACGACTCTTGGGTTAGTATTCCTGTACTTGTTTTGATTGTTGTTAAGATTATTCTTGGCTGCATGCGTTTTTATAGTGTTGATCATGATTGTGAGCTTTGTGTATAACATAAATGATGGTAGAGATTGGGATGCATGATAGGGTAATCGTGTTGAACGTGTTAAGAAAATCATGGATCTGATCGTGATTGTTGTAGCACATGATGTTAACCAGTGATAGTTTACAAACTAAGTTGTACCATGTTAATAATCAAGGGTTTCATTAATCCCAAATGATTCAATCGGTTCTGATATGTGTTTGTGATAAATTTCTTGTAAATGATAATGAAGGTTGAATGTGGTTAGTGGTACAATAGTTAGTCAAATGTTAGGGTTATTACAATAATTATTGATTTGGTTTCATTCGAGTGTTTGATATTGTTATGATGATTGGATCATGTTCTTGCTTAGAAATCGATTGTAGTCCGCATTGGTAGATTAAAGATGTCTGCACATATAATATAAATTGCATTGATGAATGTCAGAACTTAATCACATAGAAATCGCTGAACTTGTTATCATGCACAGAAGTTCGAATATAATATAAGGAAAATAATAAAGCAGTTGTTGGTGGTCTGCACATGTAATTCATGTTGGCTGCATGTTAATTCATCTCACATGCATGAAATAATGGCAAGGAAAGGTTGTCTACTTGATGTCTTGAAGTAAGGGTCTGCATTTAACAGGATGCACATGTAATAATGTTTTCCTTTGTTTGCACATGGGTGATGTCAGTAGATGCATGAGATTATAAAATGGTCATGATATTATGTTAACATGTGTTGTTCTTGTTAATCATCAAGATGTGTGGGCTGAAGTTCCTTGGTGGGCCGATCCCTTTTATCTAATTAAGTGTAATCAACATGTTAATTAATATAGCTTTAGTAACAATAGATGATGCTCGCGGGTCGTGATTAGGCATTATAGCATGTGGAATGAGATCATGAATACACATTAGAAACCCAATAGGAATTATGATTGAGATCATTGCTAGTTTACTCAAATGGATTATGTAATGGGTCAAGTTGGAACGGTTCGAACATGTTTGGCAACAAATTGTGTTGGGCTTTATGTTTATTGAATCTTACATGGTTAATGAAACGTTATGCTACATGCTTAACTAACTAGACTAGTGTACAGGGTGATGAATGCCACTACTTGTATTTTATGCATTATCTGATGAATGAATGTGGTATGATACGTACTGGGCTTGTATGCAAACCGACTGTTATGTACAACTATCATAGGGCTTGGTTGACCACTTTTGTTAAACGAGTAATTAAATCAACCGAGCAAACCAAAGGTGAGTTCACTACATTCGAGCATGCGTCCCAGTGGTTGGGGACAGTCAGTGGGTATCCCGTTGAGGGATAAGTCTTTTGGGTAAAAACGGGTATAATGGTTAATATTCTCACCTATCATTCTTGTAAGTCCCTTATATTGTTACCTGGAGGGTAACGGGTATTAGTTGGTAGCGCTACTTAGGTTTGGCACCCTCACACCGCTCCTAGATAGGACGGAGGTGAACTAATGACCCAGTCGGGGCCCAGTACTAGATAGGAGTACGTGGGAAGGGCAGTCATGTATTTCAGGAGCCGTCTTGTTCGGAATTGAGATATTAACAATATTACTTGCATTGGTTATTGAACTGTTTTACATACAACTGGTAACAAACGTTTTCTAAAACTGTGAACTCGCCAGCTTTGTCTGATACACTTGTTACATGCTCGCAGGTCGTTAGGTACTTGGGAACAGGAACTTGCTGGCTGGAGGGCGTGAGTGGTCATGGTGGCATTGATGGGTTTATTTATCAAACATTTATTTACTATGGTTGTTGGAAAGTATTTACATTATGTTACGTTAACGCTTCCGCTGAACTTGATGGTTTTCGAATTACTTATGTTTGGATTTTAATACTATTAAACGATGAAACTTTATTTCAAACTTATGGAATCAATGTAATTAGTGGCTCATTGTCAGTACGTCACACGCCTTTCAGGGACACTCCCTAGGTGGTATTTTGGGGGTGTGACATAGATGTTCCAGGCGAGGTGATGCCACGAACTCTTTCATACCATCCAGAGGATCTGATCATTGGAGAATTACAATCAGGCGTTCGCACTAGACGTCAAATTGACCAAGGCCTTACTTGTTTTTATTCTACAGTAGCTCCTTTACAAACTGAGTTTTCACTTAGTTGTTTTATTTCGCAGATCGAACCGCGAACATACAAAGAGGCACTAACTGAAGATTCTTGGGTCAATGCTATGCAAGAAGAGTTGAGTCAGTTTGAGAAGTTAGGTGTGTGGAAATTGGTAGATTTGTCTGATGGTCAGAGGAAGATAAATACCAAGTGGGTGTTTAAGTGCAAGAGGGATGATCGAGGGGTGATTATTCGCAACAAAGCTCGACTCGTTGTCCAGGGTTTCAGTCAGCAGGAGGGTATAGATTTCACTGAAGTGTATGCTCCTGTTGCGAGACTTGAAGCGATCAGAATCTTCCTAGCATTTGCATCTTGGAAAAATTTTAAAGTTTATCAGTTAGATGTTAAATCGGCGTTTCTCTACGGGAAGGAAAAATAGGAGGTATATGTCGGTCAGCCACCGGGCTTCACCGATCCAATCCACAAAGACAAGGTCTACTTGCTAGACAAAGCGCTGTATGGTTTACACCAGGCCCCGAGAGCTTGGTACGAGACATTGTCTCAACACCTGCTAGCCAACAACTTCATTCGAGGAAAAGTGGATGCCACTCTCTTCACCAAAGAGGTCGACGGTCATCTTCTGATAGTTCAGATATATGTGGACGACATCATATTTGGGTCAACAAATGAAAATTTGTGCAAAGATTTTGAACAAGTTATGAAGCAGAAATTCGAAATGTCATCAATGGGTGAGATGAAATTCCTTTTGGGACTTCAAGTTGATCAACTGCCTAAGGGAATTTTCATACATCAAACGAAGTACGTTCATGATATCTTAGAGAAATTTGGGATGTCAGGTTCTACTCCAGCTTCCACCCCATTAGCAACAAATCATGGGATAAACCCTGATCTCACCGGAGAGAAGGTAGATGAAACGATGTATCGTTCCATGATCGGATCGCTAATGTATTTGACAGCTTCAAGACCCAATATTATGTATCCAACCTGCCTCGCAGCAAGATTTCAATCTAACCCGAGAGCTTCGCATATGGTGATTGTGAATGGGATATTACGCTACCTGAAAGGAACTCCATCATTGGGGTTGTGGTATCCAAGAGAAGGCGATTTCATGCTCGAAGGGTATTCCGATTCCGATTTCGGATGCTGCAAAGTTAACGCTAAATCAACAACAGCGGGGTGCCAGTTTTTCGGACCAGGATTGGTTACCTGGCAATGCAAGAAGCAAACCTCTGTGGCTTTATCCACATGTGAAGCGGAGTATGTATCTGCTAGCAGTTGCTACTCTCAGATCTTGTGGATCCAGCAACAGATGCGCGACTACGGTTTGCAATTTCTTAACACCCCTATCTTTGTTGATAATGAGGCCGCGATAAATATTACTAAAAATCCTATTCATCACGCTAAAACGAAACACATTGAAATTCGTCATCACTTCATTCGAGATTGTTTCGAGAAGAAGTTGATACGAATTGAGAAAATCCACACTGACGAACAAAAAGCTGATTTACATACCAAAGCGTTTGATAAAACTCGTTTTCAATACTTGTTAAAATTGAACGGTATGAAGCTTTTATCGGTGTTGGAGGAGATTATTGGCGTTGATGAAGGAGACATTGTAGATGATGTTGAGAAGCAATCTGCAATGGTTTGTCGATTTTTTATTTGTTTTGGTATTTAGGGGGAGAGTATAGGGTAATATTTTCAGAAAATACAAAAACAATAAAAAATTTCAAAAATACAAAAACATGAGATATTTTCAAAATCCAAAAACAATAGAAAACCAGAAAAGAGCTTGTGTAAAAAGGGAAAATGATAGTACATCGGCTTGACAGTTACAGTATGCTAAAGAAATGTAATGTTTAAAATGGGTTAAATAGTCTCGCTGATGATGTGCCGATAGGTTTTTACACATTTAGTAGGTTTGTTCGGGATATAAACCTAAATTCAAACTTGCTTATTTCGTGGGGAACACTACTTGGATATAGAGGTAACCCCTGAAATCTCGTTTGAATGATCCCTCTTTCTGAGATACTAGGTCTTTATACTCAGTGATATCTGGGGTATTATCCCGGGACCTCTGCTGAACGGAAGTTCTGACCTAGTCCCCGTATAATACTTTCTGCATTGCTTGAAATATAGCGCCGCCCTCAGCATAAATGATGAGACAATAAAATTGCTAATCAATGCTGTTGTAAAAAAGATCCTCTAAAGGGGACACACACAAAGTCAAACCGTCATCTCTCTGCTGAACGGAAGTTCTGACCTGAGCTCTCACGGTTTCGACGTTTCATAATTTATTCCCTTACATATATCATCTGTGGTATGCTCACCTGTAAGACTGAATATTGGGATTTGGATACGGGAGTATATTCAAGAGGTGGGACACATGAATGAGTTTAAGTCCCTAAAACACTAAATCCGTATCCTGGACAGATTGAAAATTGTGTGAGAATTTAAGTGGATCAGTATATCGACAATCTAAGCGAATTGTTTAATTCTGAGTATGAAATTAAAGCTTAACGGTACTTGTGACTTGTCGAATAAGCTGATATGATTCCCTAACACGCTCATCAAAAATATATTTGTAAATAGTTTACTTTTATTGCATTTTATTTCTGCATTTCATTTCTAGTTTAGAAACTTTATTAAAAATTCAAAAAGATTTTACATTTCTGCTTTATTTTCCGACAAACCAAAGTGGAAAGCTGATCTTCAGATTCGGATTGAAGCAGATGCAGGAAGTTTCTGGACTGGAGGATGAGTTTGAAGCTTATCATGTTAATTGAGAAAATAGAAAGTTAAAGCAAGTTCATTAATTTGAAACTTGTAAATTTTCAGAAAATTGTTTGAACAAAGTTTGAACAAAATGTCAGTGTGAATTATCTCAGATCAACCAAGGTCATTAAGTTGGACTTGGTAGATAAACTGAGTAATCAGGGTCAGTAGTTTGGACCTGAATACTTAAGTGGATTTCTAAACACTGATTAGAATAACAAATGGGTTTGAATGGTAAGTATGGACTGAAACTGTTATTGTCATATATCTTATATTTAGGTAGAGATTTTGCAGGTAACATGAATCCCCATGGCAAAGAAAATGTCAAAGTTTGAACCAGAATTCAAGTCCCAGCTTATCGAGAGGGGGAGTCTGCGAAAGGGGGAGTGAGAATTCTGGATCAACATTCAAAGGGGAGATTGAAGATAAAAGATTGAAGGAAGCTTTTACAATGTCAAGACAATTTGGATAGAGAGACTGGAGACTGAAGACTAAAGACTCGACGCCAAAGACTTCGTCAACATCCAAGGGGGAGTCTGTTGGTGCATCTAGTGTCTGTTAACTTCGTCTTAATCGAGTCTTATGTTTAGATAGGATAATCGAGCACACAACAGGGTTAGAAATTAGGGTTTTATATGTAAATGTGAGTGATTCCGCTTGAAAGTGTCATTGCGTAGTTCAAGCGAAATCAACACATATGATTTCGCTTGAAACAACCTGTGTCATTTGGAGCGGAATCTCAACATTATATAGGTGTGTGTGCATGTCAATTGGAGCGGAATCTGATCATATGCTCTGAGTCGAGGTGCTGTCCGTTTGTCATTTGAACGTGTAAAAGCTCAGGATTGATCAATAAAAGGATAATTAGAAAGGAACAAGCTGTGTTGACGTCATTTACATTGATTCCGCCTTTGTACTTGATGATGAACTACTCAGATTGACTGTTTGGGGTCACCGAACGATCCAACAAAAAGGTTGAAGATGGTGAGTTTTGAAAATGGTGGGTTTTGAAGTTACAAAGAGAAGAATAAGGGAGAAGATTGGGTAAAATTGACTAAAATACCCTTGCTCTTTATTTTAAATTTTACCACATGTCATGATCCTATTGGAATCTATCATTCCTAGCCAAAATAAACTTTCTATTTGATCATCACCAATCTTTTTTGTATCCTTCGCTTAGGTATGATTTAACTTCAGTTCTTATAACTCAAAAATGTTAAGGAAGAACGGGACGATAAATAAGTTCGTTTAAAATATACTAAGAGTATTTTACGGCTGATAGTAACTAAGTTTTGTAGTGTTTAACTAAGCCTAGTCACACTTTTTTCTAACTAAATTTCAATATTGTTATGTTGTTTTCAATGGAATGAATCTCTAGTCCGTTATATTTCATGGTTATGATTATTATTATCATAACAAACGTTTGTCTTAATAATGTTCCCACTAATTTTTTATTATAATAATAGACGTTTTCTCATGATATTGTTTCCACTATTTTTTATATAAAAATGATAAAGTGTACATGTAGTTAACTAAGGCCGGCCCCGAGGGGTGGTCCACCGCTAAGGGCTCAAACACTCCGGGGTCCGAATTGACCTATATATTAAAAAGACTATGGAATGAACAGTAATAAAATATATATTAAAAAAGAACGGAATTAACACTAATAAAAATAGAATTGAATGAATGGTATCGGGTATCGATGCCGGTATTAAATTTACCAAACCGGGTGTATTTTCGATACCGGTTCGGCACCGGTATTCATCGGTTTTTACCCTCAATTAACGGTGTCGTACCAGTACCGACCGGTACCGTACAAGGTATATTCGGTACCGGTACCCACTTTTGGGGATTTCGGTAACGGTATTTTCGGTAGCGGTTGGTACCGAGCTCATCAAATCCTATAGCAACGTAGCAATGCAAGTAATTGCACCGTTTAGATTACTTTTCATACACACAGTACGTAAACTATATTTCGTTTGAATGAGGTTTTATATACACAACAACTTATTTTGCTTTATTTTTTCTCTTTTTCTGTAATGAATGCATTGTAGCATATAAAATTAACTTGGATATTTAGATTATTGATGAGCAATCGTATCAAATCCTGTAATCAAATCGGTACCAAATTTACTATACCAAATCATTTTCGATACCAATTTGGTACCCACCTTTTGGCGTTTTCAGAATCGTTACTTTCGGTTCGACATCGGTCTAGTACCATACCTGTATTTATTGATTTTTACCTTAAAAAACTATACCGTATTGTACCGAGCATTTTTTGTGCCGGTACCTAATTTCGATGATTTTCTGGATTGGTACTTTCGTTGCCGTTATCGGTACCGAGCTCTTCCATATTTTAACGTGTTAGCGCTGTAATAACTGAACTGAAAACAACCGAATTTCCAACGTGTAGGACGTGTGGGTCCTATTATTATATAAATTAGGTTATTTAAAATCATTTTTTTTAGAACGGAGTAACTATCCTTTTCATGGCATTTTTATTTATGTTTTGATATTCGGTATCTGTTTGGCGTTACTAACACGCGTTTTACAGTCATTGGGTCTCCGCCGCAACGCGCGGGCGGAAAATCAACTAGTTCTTTTTAAATTACATATGCTAAGTGTGTATATGTATACTTCGTTTCAAATATATTAACAAAGGTAAAGCTTTCTCTAGTGGTGGTCGGTCTCCTACCTCCTCTTAAAAGAACGGGATGTGTTTTTCTCACTTAAAATTTTGGTTTTTCTTTTTGTTTTTTTTTTTATTTTGTTTTTTAGTTTTCTTCTTATTTCAATTCTAAGTTTTCTTTTTTCAATTTAAATTATTTGTTCTGACAAGTTGGTCTAGTGGTTAGTCATTTGGTTTTTCTCTTTGAGGTCTCAAGTTTAACTCTCACCAACATCACTTTAAAGGACATTGTTAGTGGCAATGAAGTTTAGAACTAGACATCTCTGGAGGTCGTTAGTTCGAGACCGAGCCAACCGGGTTTTACCGCAGTGGGCCTTCGGGCGGCGGGTTTTCCCCTGAATTGGTGGCTCAGGTATGCATCCAACTCTGACCGTTATGGAGGAGGAGATGCATTTGCTCGATTGAGGGCATCCCAGGATTACTTATCCGGTGATTTAGTTGGCCGTTCAAAAAAAATTTAAATTATTTACTTTTTTATTTTGTTTATTACTTAAATTAAATACAACTAAACAAACTTTGAAATGGTTTTTCCTTTTATTTTACAAAAACTAATTAAGCAAACATGTTTTGAACATATTACAACTATATTTTTTGATTTTTTTTTTATTTCGATTGCCATAGTGAGTGCATCAAAACATACAAACTTTTTACCAGAAACAGTATGCGGGTATGATCCCACTAGTTTGTATATATTAATAACTATTTTTGTATATATACTTTTTAAAAGTAAGTTACATTTTAGCGGCTAATTTTTCATTTATTTTCATGTTTTCTAATATATACATATGCACTGATTCAAACATAGTTATTTATTTTTTTAAAAATTACTTTATCAACTTTATATTATAGGGGCTTCTTTTCTTCTTCTCGCCCAGGGCCCAAAGTTTTTCGAGAATTATCGGAGACGGCGTCAACCTGATTTTGAAATGTTATTTAACCTGTATAATTTTTCACCAATGGACTTTCATGGATAATTTGAACATATATATCAAAGTATGTGGGCAGGCTTAACCTGATTCTATGCATGTATTTGTGCCGGTTTTTTCTAAAAATTCTACAATGTATTCCAATGGATTTTTCTGGCCAAGTCAATGACATAGCACAGAATCATATTGGAACACGCTTTCCTTGTTGTTTTCTACATGTGAAAAGTCTTATGAAGTTACATTTTTGTTGTGTTATGTTGTTGTGACTCAACAGATTGAACTCTTGCCCTTGTATTCATGATGTTGTTTTCATGGTATTGCGATGTTTTGGTACTATATGTTTGACAAAATCTCACCCAAACCTTAATTTATTTGTGGTCCGAGTTTATATTCACATACATTCAAACCGAACTAAATATCTTGAAAAGATTTTTTTTTTATATATAAGGTCAAACAAATTACACCAAGATAGCCGGTAAGCGGGCAACAAGCTGCGCCGCTACCCCCTTTTGAAAAGATTGACTTAAAAAAAGGTGATAATTCGACCAAGAACATCCACAATGTATGACCCAATGATTATCATCTTAATATGAAAGCATACTTTATAAACAGGTTTTTTGTATGAAATTGAAATTACTTAGTACACGACCTCGTATAGCTTATGATATAACACTAATGAAACATCTTTGATAGTGTATTAAGTATTTATAGCAATTTTAGTGTTGTATAAATCCATAAAAAAATTATAATATAAAAAAAGTTTGTGATTGTAAATATAACTTTTCCAAAAAGTTTAAAATACAAAATCTTGTATTTTCCTAAGATGATGGAAAACGTGAACCACAAAGAAATGATGTAAAAGAGGACAATTTGAAGTAAACGTGAACCACAAAGAAATGATGTAAAAGAGGACAATTTGAAGTTATCACCATTAAAATAATCTTATTTATTGCCTAAACGCAAAATCACATATTGTTAAATTAAATTGTTATTGTTATCGTATAATATATGATTTCATTACATAGTTATGATATGTTTTTTTACTTTGTATATTTTTTACTCATCTTTATCAAAACAATATATTGTTTACACGTACACAATGTTATATAGTCTTAGAAAATTAAATATTCTAGTCCCCACATACATTAAAGAGTAAATAATAGATTACACATATCATCCCAATGCTAAACAGAAATTTCACTTAGACCTAAATTGTTAAATGCTTTTGAGGGCGTGTTAGGACCGTGGGGTGTGGGTTGGGGCGGCGGTTGCCAAGCAACGCTGGCTAGACTACACCGGGCTAGTGTTGGCCATGGCGTTGCCCCACTGGCGTGACTTATTAGTATTATTTGAGACATTATTAATCTAGATAATGTAAAAAAAAATTATTAACCTAGATAAATTATGCGTATGAATAGCATGTAACATTATACATTTGATACTCTATCAAAATGAAGTGTAGTATAAAATCTTGGGTCTTAAGAGTATTTGGAGTTAAACAACTTTAGTTTAGTTAAAACTAAAAATATCAATAATAAAAAAAGCATTGTTATGCGAAGAATATTTAAAAACATAACGAATAACAAACAACTTTAGTTTAGTTAAAAGAAACACTATAATAGCCATCATATACATTGACTTGACAAGGTCACGAGAAAAACAATTTGCCAAAAGTCGCACTAAGAAGCAGAATAAGTATTAATATATATATATATATTCCACTTGCAACAAAGTAATTAATTTATTCGATTATTTTTGTACCATACAGAAGACCTTAAAATCCGTTTTACTTGGCTATTCTAGCAAAACTTATGCTTTAAAAATCCAGATACGAAAATAATTGTTATATACTATATTTTTATTTTATGCTTGGCCGGTTTAATAATACGTTTGAGTTGGTCTATTACTTGGTTTAACCGTCTAATTAAAGGGACATTTTAAGTTAGCATGTTTTAACTCATTTAATTACTGTAAAAAACACATTTTATAAAATCAACCTTTTAGCCTGTTTACGACTCCCTTAATCTATTTATTACAGTTTGTTGTCTATCAACTCTTTCACAACCCGTTTAATCAATTTGCTACAACTTGTTTACCACCACAACCTGTTTACAAGTGGACTGTACAACCCATTTAGATGCATATCCCCTTTTGCATTCTCTCAATCAGTGTTGCAAAAATCGCGACTAGTCGGCGATTAATCGGCGACTAGTCGCTAGTCGGACCTCTACTGAGTAATTTTTCACTAATCAGTGAAAAAATCGCTAGTCGGCCTAGTCGGCCCTAATCGGCCCTAGTCGGCCCTAATCGCGACTAGTCGGTCGGGAAAAATCGGAAAAAAATCGGGAAAAACAAAAAAAATCGGAAAAAAATCAGAAAAAATCGGAAAAAATCAGAAAAAACACATATTCCGGCCAAAACCTCTCAGATTCCGGTCAAAACTTGTCCACTTAAAAAAATTACGTATAAAAATATATGTATATATGTATAAAAACTTAAAATTATACATAAAAAGTCCGATCCGATTAATCCCGATTAATCCATAGTAATCCCGAGTAGTCGCTAGTCCCTACCTCACCGACCCGCTAGCGACTAGCGAGTTCTCCAACCTTGCTCTCAATACAACCCATTTGACTCATTTATGTAAATCGGTTACACCAAATAAATATATTCAAGTTATAATTGATATCTTAAACTATAAATTTAAGGGCGTGTTCCTTTCAACTTATCATTACAAGGAAAGTATGAATTAAAGAAATCTACGGTATTTAAATTTCAACCTTATAATTAATCAATTTCTAAGTATTTCATCAAGTATATTTTATAATTGCCATTCAAAAAATTAACCCACACAAAGTCTAAGAGGCTGTTTGACAACTTTTGAATGATTAAGTTCTGAACCAGTAAAAGATCTGAACCATTAAGAGTTGTGATTTGTCTGAACCATGTTATGTTATGTTATTTGATAGTATTATGATTCTGTGCAGACATTATCAATTTATAAAAACAAACAGTCTTATATTTTCAGCTTGCAGAGCTTCAGACCACATCTTCAGTTGCAGACATAAGAACAGATGAAATCAGCTTGCAGACATTTTATGTCTGCAAAAACAAACACCACCTTAGTATAATGCTTAACCCTTCAGAGGCAAATGTCTGACCAATTCAGATTATATGTATTAACCATTCAGAGGCAAATGTCTGAACCATTCAAACATATACTCACAAAACAATCAGTCCGAATCACTAAGTGCTGAACTATTAAGAGTATCATTAAAAGATTAAAAGGTAAACAAAATCGAGTATCAATAAAAAGTAAACAAACTGCTACTAAAACAGTCTATGTGAAATATAATCTATATTTCAAATAATTACTCCCGACAAAATCGTATTCTATATTAACACTTACACCCTTAAACTTTCTCGAATATACAAATTCCACCCTCGAACTAAAGTCAAAACAAGAAACGTCATTTTCCTTCCCTAACTCCTACTACACTGTTTGTTTGTTTATTGACCATAGAAAATTGTGCAAAGTCATTGTGGACCACCATCCATCACCTCACTTTGACTCAAGAACCAACCAGGCCGGTCAAACCTGTCGCCGGTGACTGTGTTCTCCGTCGTAAGTTACCAAAAGCATCTTAGCATCATCTGTCGCTAACTCCACACGCTTCCTTGCCGGACATCCTTTTCCACTACTACACTTGTAATACACTCTGCACATATCAAACCCAAATCAGAATCAAAATCAAAATTGAAATTTAATTGATTGTATATTTGATAAGGGTATCTAATATTGAGCTTAAAAACCCATTAGGTTTTATCAAGGTTCTGTAGTAATGTATAAATAATCTTACATTGTATCAGAGCCGTTATTTTCATAGAAGAAATTGTATTCAATTACCTTGGATAGGGTGATCCGTCAATCTTCTTCTCGCCATATTTCTTCCGCGAGTAATCATCTGCCGGTATGCTTGTAACCTTAGATCCGATAATCGGTACTCTTCTTATTTCACGTTTTGATCCGATTTTCCTGATAAAACAACAAACGACAACGAAAATATTAATTTATGAACACGGAGCGTAAGATAGATAAATCAAATAGTTATCTGCTAACGTACGCCTTTGCCCACGTTTAATTTACTTAAACAAAAGGCTATTCACTAAAGTACGCCGTGAGCGTGTACGCACCTTCTTTTACAGCAATGACGACAACCACTTCCAGATCTGTGTACGTCAGCAACCGGACTGTCAGCAATACATCTTTTCCGGTGAGTCGCCGGCAACGGCGGCTTCCGCGATGAAAACACCAGCGCCGGAGCTACAATACCTAAGGAAGAAACATGTTTTCCGTTCGAAACAGTCATCTCTAATCCAGATGACGAAGAAGAAGTCGTTGACCGTGAAGATGACGTCGTTTCGGTAACAGATATGTTTGAATCTACGTGTTTCATTTCCGATTGTGAAGAAGTTGAAGGTTGGTTAGAATCCGGTTGTTGTGTAGACGGTGGACGGCGGAAGCGTGCGTGACCGGTACGCTTTAACGTAGATATTGTTTTGTTGTAAGATGGTGATGAAAGGTGAAACATGTGGTTTAGATGAACTACTGGTTGTACTCCTACGCAGTCAACTGCCATTGATGGTGAAGAAAATTTGTGTTATCGATGAGAGAGGGAGAAAGATTGTGGGAAATGAAGGTGGAGAGGGGGTTTTAAAGGTGTAAATGGGGGAATGGAGTCAATGAAATGAGATGTTGATCGGACGGTGGAGAATGATTTGACTATTTTTTGGTGAAAAGTCAAACAAGAACTAAATAGTTGTGGAATAACAAAAAAAAATTGATAAATAAGAAAGAGTAAACTGCCATTTTGGTCCTTGTGGTTTGGGCATTTTTGCCATTTTAGTCCAATTCTTAAACTTTTTAAATCTAGGTCCCTGTGGTTTTATCTTTATTGCCATTTTAGTCCAAAATTCAAAATCCTCCTTTTTTTGACTGTTCCAAAAAGTTTGAGATTTGGACTAAAATGGCAATAAAAGTTAAACCACAGGGACCAAAATGGCAATTTACTCTTAATTTTGAACTAAAATGGCAATAAAAGTGAAACCACAGGGACCCAGATTTAAAAAGTTTGAGATTTGGACTAAAATGGCAAAAGTACCCAAACCACAGGGACCAAAATGTCAATTTACTCAATAAGAAATTATAATAAGTTAAATGTTTATTCGTCAAGTGTGTACGTAGCTGTAAAGCATGCGTTTTCAAAAGTCAAAAGGAAATAGAATATTTATTATGTCAAATATAAAAACAAAATAGTGGCCAGTTTGTAAAATGGTTTTGAGATGTATCGACATTGTTTATTATTAGATGTAATTATTTATATTTATATTTATTTTTATTTGCATGTGATGGGGATGAGCGTGGACTAGTTTGATTTACTCGGTTAATATTAGATGTTAGGATTAGGAAGTCATGAGTTGGTGTATATTAATTAAGTATTTGATGTATATTTTATAGTTTTTTAGTAAATTGCGTGTTCTGTCTTTTATGTTTAAACAAAATTATAGGCATTGTTCTTTAATTATGGGAATTACAGTGGTTATTAAATTTTGCATTTTTTAATTGGGTGAAGAAATGACGAAACTGCCTACACGTGCTCTGAGCTTAACTTAAAATTTTAACTGAGTTAGATCAGAAGGGCACCGTCTGTAGAAATGTTAAAACATAAAGGACGTCCAGTCAGTGGCGGATCTAGGATTCTAACCAAGCGGGAACGTTTTATAAATAAGCGGTAACGAAATCGAAAAAACGTCAAATTTTTCCAAAATTTACACTAAAAACGTCAAAAATTTTCCGACCAAGCGGTAGCGGAGGCTACCCCTTGGTCCTCTATAAATCCGCCCCTGCGTCCAGTGTAGTTTTCATAGTTAAAGTACAACACCTGCAATTTAGTTCAGATATAAATGATGAAAAGTGCAATTCACTTTTTTTTTTTTTCTAAAATAATATTATTTTACATTTACAAACTACGTAATCCTGTATTTATAAGAATTTAAATTCAGATTACTTTTACACCTATAAATCACGTAATCTTGTATTTGTAAGAATCTAAATTCATATCACTTTTTACGATAGAACAAATACCATATCACCTATTGTTTTTGAACAAGTTATCTGGTCAAATACAATAAAATATCATTACTTAATGTATTCTTAATTGACCAATGTTTTTAATGTAACTTAACGAATTGTATTAAACTTTTATGGTCAAAAAATTTGAATAATTTGTATATGATCAAGTCAGGCTATGCACATAAAGAACTATAAACTTTACCTAGTAAAATGTTCATCCCTCTAAACAAAAAAAAAATGTAATGAGTTTATGTGGCATCTTTCTCCTTAATATTTAACATATTATTAAAAAACAAGAGTTAAAATTATATTTTTAAACGGCAAATGTTACTCCTTTAATTATTTCTCTTGGTTGGGTTCGAACCTGAAACCTTTCTTTTAAAAGGCGTATGCCTTTATCAAATGGGCTACCTCACAATAATAGTTAAAAATATATGATAAAAAATATTTTCATGAAAATGATTATGTTTTTGGCTCATCAAAAATTGTCCTTCTAACTTGATTTTTATTAAAATTATGATTTTTCTAACTTGATTTTTATTAAAATTGTGAATTGCATTTTGACAACAAAATGTAATGAGTGACATTCATTAGGTTCTCCCACTCAACCTCTTGATATTTATCTAAGTCAAATTTTATATTTTCAACCAATTGGTGTATACATGTAACACTATCAACACAACTCTTTCTAGAATTCAATTTTGAACCATCAAGTAGTTGTGTAGACGAAATACATTATCCTTTATCGGAATCAAAACAAAATGAAATAACATGACAACATCATACATCCTTAAAGAGTAAGCAATAACCACTTACCTTTCATATTAGAGTTAACAAAGCTACTTATGCTCACTTCCCATAAAATTTGATTCTTTAACCAAAGTCATTTATCCGTCTTAACAAGTCCAACATTTATCGAGCAAACACAGATATAAAACTTTTTTCCAATAAAACTAAACTTAATGCCTCGAGTTTTCCCATTAGTGCCGCCATCTCTCCATAGATGCACAAGAAGCTCCAACACCATCTATAGTCATTAAAGTGTTATAAAAAAAAATTAATTACATAGATGGTTCCTATAATTTGGCCCAGGTAACATCTTTTAGATCTAACGTTTAAAAGTTGCAAGGCTTGTGGTTTCGATTTTGTATTAAGTTTGGGGGTTAAGACTCAAACTTAACAAACAATTCACAATAATTCGGCTTAGACCCAAACATGTTACAAAATCAAAACTGCAAGCCCCAAACTTGCAATTTTGAAATGTTAGGGTGAAGGGGGTGCACCCCTCATGAGATGAGAGGAAATTTTCACCCACCAAATCATGATATGCCATATCAATTCTCCTCTCATACACCACTCTTGCCCAAAAAACATAGGGGTAGTTTCACCAAAACTATTTTTTTAAATAAAAAACAAAACATGATTTGTTGAAATATAATGGGCACCCACCTCTACCCCCTCTTCCTCATTAACCCCGCATGCGGCAACTCTTCCCCGCAATCCTCCTTCATAGTGCGGCAATATTGGACGGGACACCTTCACCGTGCGACAATATTGGGACAACTCACCTTCCCACTTGGTTTGCCGCTTCCTTCCACCCCCTTCACCCTTAAACCTCAAATTTGTTACTTGGTTTGGAAGCCATAAGGACAACATGTTCAATTTACTCTAATTGTAGTAGTTGTATTTAAAAAAAAAACAAGGTGTACTAAGTGTAATTTTAAAAATGAGGGGTACAAAGAAAAAAGGGTAGCGGTAAAACCTCCTCTCATAAGCACTTGAAAAAAACGGCAAAATTGCACTTTTCGTCCTTTATGTTTCGAGTTTTCTGCAGGCGTTGTCCTTTAAGTTTAAAAATTACACTCTATGTCCTTTATGTTTGCAACCTATAACGGGCGGTGTCCTTTTACCTAAACCCAGTTAACTTTTTTATGTTAAAACCCCTCTCTGTAAAGCTCCTTAACAGCAGGGACCATATGTGCAATATTCATTCTCTTTGAGAGAGAAGAGGGAAGTCCGGTGACCGGACACACCTCAGGCCGGCGTTTTTCCGGCGCCACACCTCCGGCCAGACCCACTCAACCTCCTCACCCTGTACCGCCTCACACGCACAACCCACTCTCACCCATCTCTCGTCCCTCATCTGAAACAGAAACGAACCGCCACCACCACGATCGGTGGTGGGTGTCGGAGGAGACAACCGCGAGAGAGAGAGAGAGAGGGAAGCAGAGAGGGAGAGATCGGAGACACAGAAGCGAAGACGGCAGTGTCATCTAGGGTTGGTTCGCCACAGGTAGGAGGTTGTGTGCGATGGTGCGGTTTTCCGGCGGACTGTTGGTGCCAAAGAAACTCCGGTAAGTCCTCTCGAGGCTCTAGTGTGTAGATCTGATTTTATACCTTTCCGATTTCTCAGATCTATAACATCTGAGGTTATATCATAGCTTGTTAGGTGGATTGGTGGTGGCTCAATCGGGTGTTCGACGGCGTTGGTGACGTCCGGCCTCTGGACAAGCGACGGCAGATGCGTTTTAGGGTGGTGGTTGCTTAGGTTAAAGCTTAAGAGGCGTTGGATTGCAGTCGGTAGCTTTTCGGAACCAAGTTGGGAATCTGAGTTAAGGGTTTTGGTTGCGGGTTGCAGATATGATGGAGATGATGTTTATCACGAAATAAACGGAGTAGCCGGAGTTGCCGGAATCTGGCGAAATTGCCGGCCGGAGTTGCAGAGAAGATGGCGGCTGTTTTTGTGTTTGAATGTTTCACTTTTTTACATAAAAGGTCCCTCATGTTTGAATTTAACGTTAAAAGTTAACTGGGTTTAGGTAAAAGGACACTGCCCGTTATAGGTTGCAAACATAAAGGACATAGAGTGTAATTTTTAAACTTAAAGGACAGCGCCTGCAGAAAACTCGAAACATAAAGGACGAAAAGTGCAATTTTGCCAAAAAAAAAACTCATGTTATATTAGTTTTCTTAACACATTCGGTTAAAAAATCACATTGCATCCCACTTTTCTTGATCTTTTGTTTAAACATACAAATCAAACACATCTTACAAGTCTACAAGACAAGAGTTTTAACTAATACATTTCAAAAGTAAAATAGTGTTTTAATTAATACAAGCCAAAATAGACTCACATATAATACAAACAAATAAAAGTTACAAGTCAACAAAATCTAAAGAAGATCTTCGTATACTCTTTTAAATATGATGTCAACGACTATACAAACAATTTCATATGTTTATATTGAACACGTTATCAAGTTATCATCCATCAGAATTTAAAACTACTATTGACTTTTATTTATTTGAACACGTTACCAAGTTATCATATATCAGAATTTAGAACTACTATTGACTTTTATTTATTTATATAAAAATGTTAGAAATAGACCTAGAACATGCCAACTGACCCTTTGAATGTCAATATTAGATCATGTATACCGGAATAATTAAACTCTTTAAAAAGTGTTGCTACCAGGGTGTAAGGGGTGCTTCACTCGAGAGGAGTAATCCCCTCTCTACCCTAGTCAATCATATTATGTCATGTAAATTCCTCTCTTCATTCCCCATTTCATGTAAATTCCTCTCTCCATTCCCCATTTTACACTCAAATGTATGTGGTGCTTCACCCGAAATTTTTTCTTATAAAGAAGAGTAAATTGTCATTTTAGTCCTTGAGGTTTGACCAAAATTGTCACTTTAGTCCAAATAGTTTTTTCTTGCCATTTTAGTCAAAATAGTTTTGTATTCTGCCATTTTCGTCCCTTACTTTTGTCATTTTTGCCATTTTCATCCAATCCACTAACTCCATTCAAAAAAATTAGTTAACTTAGGTGAATTTTGGTCAAACCACATTTTTTTGCAGGTGCGATGGTATGGGGATGGTGTTGTGCCGGTTTACAGTGAAAATGATGGCGGTGGTTGTTGGTTTTACGATGATGGCGGGGGTGTTGATTGATGACGTGGGTGGCGGAAAAGTCGCCGGTGGTGGTGGAAATGGTGGTGGGGTGGGTGGGTGGTGACGGTGCAAGCAAGGACTAAAATTGCAGAAAACAAAATTATTTGGACTAAAATTGCAGAAAACAAAATTATTTGTACTAAATTGGCAAGAAAAAAACTATTTGGACTAAAGTGACAATTTTAGTCAAACCTCATGGACTAAAATGGCAATTTACTCAAATAAGAAGATAAAAGTATGATTGGTTGAAAGAGAGTGGAGCCACCATTAACCATCTATTTTTTTTTGAACGGCTAAATCTTACCCCCTTAAAATCAAACCCTTTTTGCCTCTTATGAGGCTCGAACCCAGCTCTTTGCTGGGGGGAAAACCAAACCCTTTACCACCACACCACTAGGGGTGGGGCTGTTAACCATCTATTTCTCTTCTTCCCTTACATGATGACTCCTCCCCGGTTGAATGAGTTTTTACCGCATGGTGAAGGGGGTGTAAGGGGTTGTGTTCCCGTGAGGTGAATACTCACCTATACTATACCCCTTCATCAATTCCACCTCGTACACCCTTAGGGTGGAGGGTATCATTCAATCACTTTAAGGTGTTTGAGTTACCGTCTAGCCAATGATATCATGTCATGTCAAGTCTCCATTCCACTCCCCATTTTGCACTCAATCACTGACATTGATTCAAATACCTTGAGAATAGTAAAAAAAAAATTTAAAAAATTGTGATTGGTTGAAAGGGGTTGGGACCCACAATTCACCCTCTATCTCTCTCTCTCTCTCACCTCTCCTCTTCTTCATCGAATCGATGAATACTCACCAAAAAAGGCAATCACCGAACACCGCTTATGGGGCGGCGACGATTCACCGAGCGATGAAAACAACTCCCCGATGAAGTCTCCGCTATCATACCGCCCCCTTGCGGCCTTGCTACCTCAATGCTAGTGGGTCAGAGAGGCATTAAGTAAACCACTAATAAATATGATGTGGTGGAATAAAGAAAACTTAAATTAAAAAAAAAAACAATGTGACTGGTTGAAGATATGATGGGCCACAACCACTCTTAACAACGGCCGTTATCACAATGATGTGGCATATAGCGATAATTGACACATAACAAAAACATAAAGTCAACAAGTTTACTTTTCAAAATTTGAGTTGAATGGTTGATTACTTGATTTTGACCATTATAACAGATGGTTGTTGTTGTTCACAGCTTATATGTGCTACAGTATAAAATAAACTAAACTTAATAATCCTGAGTCAAAGGGAAGCTTCTAATTGGTTACGGGGTCAAGTTATTCTACAAAGGCTTCTAATTGTAAGAAGTGTAAGAATGATTTATAGAGTGACAAGTGTCCAATAACCTAAAACTAAACCCACTACATCACCACCAAAAACCTAAACACCCACCCCCACCACCACCCAAAAACCTAAAACCCCCCCACCCCCCAAAAACCTAACCCCCCCCCCCCCCCACCCAAAAACCTAAACCCCCCCACCCCCACCCAACCCCCCTCCGCAAAAAAAACAAAAAAAAAAAACTATACCTCACCAAAAAAACCACCAAAAAACCTAACCCCCCCAACCCCCAAAAACCTAAAAAAAATAAAAAAAAAAAAAACTAAACACCCACCCCCACCACCACCCAAAAACTTAAACCCCCACCCCCTCGGCAAAAAAAAAAAAAAAAAAAAATTTTTTTGGGGGGTGGGTGATGTGCGGGGTGGGGGGGGGGGGGTGGGGGTGGGTGTTTTTGGTGGTGGTGGATGTTTAAGTTTTTTTTTTTTAGTGGGTTTTTTTGTGTAGTGGGTTTTTTTAGGTTATTGGACACTTGTCACTCTATAAATCCTTCTTACACTTCTTACAATTAGGATCTTTGTATTTGATCCTAATCCACTATAATGGTACAGAATAATTGGTAATGGATTGTGTTTCTTTACATCTAGGAATGGAGATTAAATATAAGAGGTACAGCCTAAATCAAGGCAATAATCAAGGAAAATAAATACATAATATGTAATTGATTGGTGCTAGCTATTTGATAGGATTGACTGAATCTTGGAGCGGATTCAGTGGCTTGATTATTTCTGTAATACGCCCCCGCAAGATGGAGGATCCGTTGGAGACTCCGATCTTGGAGTGAAATCGTTGAAACGGTTGGCGAGGCAGTGGTTTTGTAATGACATCCGCAAGTTGATCGGCAGTGTTGATGTGAAGAACTTTGAGCAGACCATTTGAGACCCGTTCACGAACAAAGTGGTAATCAAGTGCAACATGTTTCATACGGAAGTGATAAATGGGATTAGCACATAAGTAAGTCGCCCCTGTGTTGTTACAGAATAAGGTGGGAGTATGTGTTGTTTGAATGCCAAGTTCTTTAAGTAGATTTTGTACCCAAATTAATTCAGCAGTAGCATTAGCAAGTGCCTTGTATTCCGCTTCGGTAGACGAGCGGGAAACAGATTTTTTCCGACAAGATCGCCACGAGATAATGTTTGATCCCAAGTATATGAGATATGCAGTAGTTGAGCAGCCCCCATCCAAAATTCCACCCCAATCCGAGTCTGAAAAAGTCGATAGATCAAGAGAAGAAGATCGATTTAGAGTGAGACCATGGTGGATGGTGGCCTTGAGATAGCGTAGGACGCGTTTGAGTGCTTGCCAATGGGTTTGAGTCGGCATGTGCATGAATTGAGATAACTTGTTAACGTCATAGGAAATATCGGGCCGAGTGAAAGCCAAATATTGAAGCGAACCAAGAAGATTTCGGTAGGGAGTAGGATCAATTTTTGGAGACCGGTCATACGGAGAAAGTGTGTTCACGGTTCCGAGAGGTGTGTGTAACAACCCGACTTTTCGGATCGTTATCTATCGCTGTTATTCTTTTTGCAAACACTTGTACTCTTGGGATTCGATTACCGCTATGGGTTAAACTACATTTTTAACGCATATTAAAACACTATTTTATAACGCTTACTACTTAAACACGTTTTATCGCTTGATTACATCGCTTATTTAGACTAAACACTATCACAACGCAAACTCAACGCAGACTCAAAACGCGAATTTAATTACATTATGTGTGTTATTTGTGTGATTATTTGTTGAATGTTTTGTGCTTATCAACGCAATGCTTATACGCTCACTCGCAACTCGATTAAATGCGACGCGACACTCAACAAACGAACCAAAGTTGGAAAACTAACTCGCGCAAACACGGCCGACCGAATGGCCTTCCATCCGAATGGACATCCGCTCGGATGACCATCCGAATGGATAGAGCCATCCGAACACAACCCCTCGTGCACCGCCTTAAATCTCGCTCTCCCCCTATAAATACTAGCCGTACACCCTCATTCTAACACTTTGACACTCTCATCCGCTACCCAAGTCTCTGTCTTGATTCAAGGCCATTTTGTAAGCTTTCTCCCTCAAATCTTCATCAATTTTCATCTCTAATCACTTCTACACCATCTTCTTCATCAAAATCACACACACACTTAAACTTTTTCTCGAAATCATCTGATTTGGACCTCTTGAAGGTGGTTTCCACTCGTTTTGCTTAGGCAAACTGTTGTGGAGGACCATTCAATCGAGATTGGTTCAAGATCTAAGGGATTTCACACTATTTAACTTAGTTATGAAAGATTTCAACACTTTTTCATCTGTTTTCAACTTTTCTTCGGTTTATACACAAATTTCGATGGAATCTGGACTCAATCGGACTCCCGACTCGTTCCTTAGTCGAAAGTCGGTTGAAAACTGATTCCCACCAAAGAGATGGACCGATTAACGGGTCAAACATGAAATTTCACCAAGGATAACCATATGTCAGAATGGGCAGCCCCAACCGGACGAATGGACTGGATCTGGTACCTTTTCGTTGCTTGACACGTCGGCACACCATCTCCGTTAACCAAAATCGTTGTTTAAAGAAAAGTTTTACAAAACTTCAACCACAGATCATTCGTCTGAATGACCATCCGTCTGAATGACCTGACATTGACTTTTTCCATTGTTTAAACGCCTTTAACTAAACTCCGAACTTTAACGATTCACGAACAGAACACAGCCTATTCAAATGGCCATCCGCCCGGATGACCATCCGTCCGGTTGGATGCGCCATTGTCAAACATGCCAAGTGGATTGTGAGAGGAGCTTGTCACGAAAGAGTTAACTGTTGGATTAGAGGATACAGATGTTGGATGGGAGATGTGGTGATCCTGTAGGAATCGCACAAGCTTCCTGCAATCTTTAGTGTCGTAGCCTGTAATTTTACAAAAATAACAAAAAAAAACATTATTTCGGTTAGGTCGGTAATTGGAGCCATTTTGCGGACGGTTGTTCCTTTGTCCAAAGTTGTTGTTCCGAGTGTTGTTACGGGGCTTAAAGGAGCCATGCCTATCAGGTGCTGCTCGGGAAAAAGAGGGACGTCTTTGCATGCTAATAACGATAATAAGTGTAGGTGCAGGTTGTGCTTCAAGGAGGGACCGTTCATGGTCAACCAGCTTCTCAAAAAGATCTAAAAAACTGATAGATGTATCCCGTATTGTCACAACCCCCGACCCCTGCCCCGGGAGGCGGGAGGCCGCGAGCTCGCACATTCGCTGGTATCATGTTTGTTAGAATTTGGCAGCGGAATTTACATCAGGACCGTAGTTAGGAAATAGTTTATCAGAGTAAAACACCACATTTTTATAATAATAAATACATGGGAAAAAACATAAGTTTCTATTACAACATTTTTTTATAGGGATAAACCCTAATTTATTTAAATAAAAGTTCTTCTTTATTTAGGTAACTTTTATAGCCACTTTTCTAAGCCTTCAGTGCTCTGCAGCTGGCTTCTATTTGGCTTTCAAATTTTGTTACCTGAAACGCGTTTAAAAACATTTTATCAGCAAAAAATACTGGCGAGTGAATCCCAGTTTAATCAAGAAAAGTTTTATCATTTTACATCATTGAGGGCAATCCAGCTATTACATTTGTTTACATCTACTTTAATTACCACCCACGGTACTGTCAATCCTGACTTGTGGTAATGTTACTACTCACATTGTAGTAACAATTTATGTATACAAGACCCCAACATACCGACGATAATTGTAGATTTACAAATACTCAATCACTGTTAAATTTCAATTAAAACAATTGAGGTTTTGTAATAAAACAATTTACAAAAAGAAGGATTAACTCACATTGCTAATTTAAGTATTTCCTTGTGACTTCCTGGTTATAATCTATTAAATTAAACAATGCACACGCGTTAGTATAATAACCTAATTTACATTAGCTATACCATCCCTGAGACATAACTCCAACGACCGGGTCAGGTAGAGCCTCGACATGCGTTACGGAGCACTAGATCAATCGGGCAGCGTAACTAATATGTAACCGGGGGTTATGATACTTACATCGAGGCAGAGCTTCGTTATTTTTGTGGGTATTATGCCCGAGTATTACTTTAGCTATCAGAAAATTTAGAGATTCAGATTTCGATTTTTGAACGATTTGAAACTGAAGTCGTGATCCCCTATTTATAGTTCTGATCGAGCAGCGGGTCGCGGCCCGCGACCAACATAGCCAAGTCCTTCGCGACCCGCGAGGACTGTAGGCTAGGTTCTAGCCTTGACTGGTCACGACTATAGGCCCAATACGTATACGACACGTGGCGCACTAGGGTGTCGCCTGGTGCCACCTCATCGCGGCCCGCGACAGGCCCACCTTGCCTGGGTCGCGCCCCGTGAGCGACCTGTGAGTTTTGTTTTATTTGTTTTTTTTGTAAAAATAAAGGTATTTCGGGCCTATTTTTCGTATTCGGTATGTAATTTAGGACCTATAGGAATGTTATAAGTATTTTTAGGAGAGTTGTTATATCCTCCCCACCTTGTTTTACAACTCGTCCTCGAGGTCTATTGGAACAGGTGTGGATATTTCCTCTGCATTTCTGATTCAAGCTCCCAAGTGTACTCTGGTCCTCTCTTGGAATCCCATTTTACTTTGACTAGAATCAATCCCTTGTGTTTAAGATTCTTGATCTTTTTGTCTTCAATTCGTAGGGGTCTTTCTATAAACTTAAGTTTCTCATTTACCTCTATGTCCTTAAGAGGTATCACTAATGATTCATCTGCTAAGCATTTCTTGAGATTACATACATGAAATACATCATGTATTCCTGCCATTTCCTCTGGCAGTTGTAGCTGGTAAGCTACGGGTCCTATTCTTCTAATAATCTCAAAGGGTCCAACATACCTAGGGCTTAGCTTTCCTATTTTGATGAATCTAACCACTCCTTTCCATGGCGAAACTTTTAATAATACCTTATCTCCTACTTGAAATTCCAATGGTTTTCGCCTGTTATCAGCATAACTCTTTTGACGATCGCGTGCTACTTTTAGTCTTTCCTTGACTTGAATAATCTTGTCCGTAGTTTCTTGTACTATCTCTGGTCCAGACAATTGCTTTTCTCCAATTTCTGCCCAACAATCTAGAGTTCGGCACTTTCGTCCATAAAGTGCTTCAAACGTGCAGCATTGATGCTGGTATGATAGCTGTTATTATAGGAAAATTCTATTAATGGTAAATGATCGTCCCAATTTCCTCTGAAATCAATTACACAAGCTCTAAGCATGTCTTCCATTGTTTGAATTGCCCTTTCGCTTTGTCCGTCCATTTGAGGATGATAGGCAATGCTTAGATTTAACTTGGTTCCCATGGCTTTTTGGAAACTAGTCCAAAAATGAGAAGTAAAATGGCTATCTCTATCATAAACAATAGATAAAGGAATTCCATGTAATGAAACTATTTCATTTACATATAGCTTAGCTAACTGTTCCATACTGAAAGTTTCCTTCATTGGTAAGAAATGAGCAGACTTGGTTAATCTGTCTACAATCACCCAGATTGTATCATTACCTTTTGATGTCTTGGTTAATTTGGTAACAAAGTCCATTGTTATCAATTCCCATTTCCATATTGGCATTTCTAATTGCTGCAATAAACCTGAGGGTTTCTGATGTTCAGCTTTAACATGTGAACAGGTTAGACATTTGGCAACATATGATGCTATATCCTTTTTCATTCCTATCCACCAGAAATTCTTTGTTAAGTCTTGATACATCTTATCACTTCCAGGATGTATCGTATACTTAGACTTATGGGCTTCTTCTGATATTCGGTGGCGTAGGTTTCCTTGTTTGGGTATCCAAATTCTTTTCTTATGGAATTTCCAAATTCCATCTGTTCCTTGTTCTAATTCCTTAATCATTCCTTTTAACTTTTCAGTATCATCCTTGATTACTGATTCCTGTACTAATCTATCTGCAGATTTAATTTGAGAGAACATACTCTTCTTGGATTTTCATGACACTTTCGACTTAAAGCATCAGCTACTACATTAGCCTTTCCTGCATGAAATTGGATACTACAATCATAATCACTAAGAATTTCCATCCAACGTCTTTGTCTCATATTTAACTCATTTTGCCCTAAAATATATCTTAAACTCTTATGATCGGTGAAAATGGTAAACTTACTACCGTAAAGATAATGTCTCCAAATCTTAAGGGCAAAAATTATGGCTCCTAACTCTAGATCATGGGTTGTATAGTTCTCTTCATGATTCTTAAGTTGTCTAGAGGCATAGGCTATAACCTTTTGACGTTGCATCAACACACATCCATAGCCTAATTTAGAAGCATCACAATAGACTGCAAAGTCTTCAGTTCCTTCTGGTAACACTAATATGGGTGCGTTGGTTAGTCTTTACTTAAGAATTCTAAAGGCTTCTTCCTGTTTGGGTGCCCATTCAAACTTAACTGATTTACAGGTCAGTTTTGTTAAGGAAATGGCTATTCTAGAAAAATCTCGGATAAACTGTCTATAATAGCCGGCCAATCCTAGAAAACTTCTCACCTCCGTTGGTAATTCAGGGACTTTCCATTTAGTAATCGCCTCGATATTTGTGGGATCCACATGAATTCCTTCATGATTGACTAAATGTCCAAGGAATTGCACTTCTTGTAACCAAAATTCGCATTTCGAAAATTTAGCGTAAAGCTTTTCTTTTCTCAGCAAATTTAGGAGTGTATGCAGATGCGCTTCATGTTCCTCTTTACTCTTAGAGTAAATGAGAATATCATCTATAAAGACAATTATGAATTTATCTAGATAAGGTTTACTTATTCTGTTCATCATGTCTATAAATGCGGCTGGGGCATTGGTTAAACCAAATGGCATGACTGTAAATTCATAATGGTCATACCTTGTTCTGAAAGCAGTTTTAGGAATGTCCTCTTCCTGTACTTTCAGTTGATGATATCCTGAGCGTAAGTCAATCTTGGAAAATAATCGAGCTCCTTGCAGTTGATCAAACAGATCATCGATTCTCGGTAATGGGTATCGATTTTTAATCGTGACTTTGTTTAATTCTCGATAATCAATGCACATATGCATTGACCCGTCCTTCTTTTTGACAAACAAGATTGGTGCTCCCCATGGCGATGAACTAGGCTGTATGAATCCTTTCTCCAGAAGTTCGTCTAACTGTTTCTTCAGTTCTTTCATTTCTGCTGGTGCCAAACGGTAAGGTGCCTTGGCAATTGATGCTGTCTCTGGTAGTAGGTGAATTCTGAATTTATAACAACCCTCCTAAAATTTTTCTAACACCCCTAATATATTTTAAATGTCCCAATATGTCTTAAAATACACCCCATACGCGAAAACGGACTCCGGATACCTTTATTTTTATAAAAATTAAATAAAAACAAGAAAAATAGGTCTATCGCGGGGCGCGTAAGCCACCCCCTTGACCTAGGCGGGCCGCGACAGCTCCAATCTCAGGCGAGCCCCCAGGCCGCCACTTGTCGTACTCGTGTTGAGTGATGTGTGCAAAATGCAACATATAAATTACATCAATTGTGGCATAAAACTAACCCTTTTTTAGTACTAATGTTGGAAAAAGTGTGCTTTTGTCTTCCTTTTGTATTTTCAGCAAATTAGCAAAAGAAGCAAAAAAAAGGCAGCTAAATCTAACATAAATACAAGAAAAGGAACAAACGTGACATGCCCGACCCCACGACAGCATCTTCCCAAGCAAAATAAGAGAACAAAAGACTGAACACGCCCGGTGCTCAATGAGCACGTGGGCGTGCCCAAGTGTCAGCATAAAAGACAAAGTTGTAGAAGCTTCCATCGCCCACCACGGGGCCGTGCTCAGCGGACACGGGGCCGTGGTCAACTATAAGATTCGCAGAATCCAGGCAAATCTTGATAGTACAGATATGCTTCTGCACACGGGGTCGTGCCCAGTAGACACGGGGCCGTGGTCAACTAATACAGACAAGAGCAATTAATGAAGACAGAGAAGGATGTGGACACGGGGTCGTGCCCATTGGACACGGGGCCGTGCCCAAGCTTCTGTTCAGCCTATAAATAGGAGTGCTTGGCTCAAGCTCAAACCATCCCTTGGCACACCACCTCTCTCACACTTCACCCACCACCCACCACCACCATAACACCATCATCCACCACCATCATCCATTGTCCATCATAGAGTGTATGAGTCGTCTCGGGATCCAAGATTGATCGTAAGAGTTCTTGACAATCAAGGCCATGTTTGCCTAAGTGATGCGTGTGAAGTGTTATATATATTAGGTGTATATTTTAAGCCCCTTTAACACTTTTTAGCCAAGTTTTAAATTTATAAAACACGATATTTTACTAACACTAAACACACATATGGGCAAGTGCACCCATCGTGGGCGTAGTATAGCGTTGGTAAGATACCGAGGTCGTCCAAGGACACAAGAGCTTTTAGTACCGGTTTATACTCAACGTCTAATCAAAATAAAAAGTTAGAAAAGGTTTTAAACTAAGAAAAATAAAAACTAACTAAAATGCTGAAAATAAAAATAAAAGAAAAACAGATAGACAAGATGAATCACTTGGTTCCGACTCGTATCTAGTATAACCTTTGATTATTTCCGCACTTTTGCACATATTTAAGAGATTATCTTAGTTATTGTAGTAGGCCCCTCTTTTGAAGGTGACGTTACCCTCACCCCAGTAGTTTGAGTCAGCAAGGATACAATCCTAAAAGGGTGGATTATTAGAAGATAATTAATTAAGTTATTAATGCAAATTATGGTAGGCCCCGGTTTTGGCGGTGACGTTACCCTCGGCTAAGTAGTCTGAGTCAGCAGGGATACAGTCCTAAATAGCCGGATTATAGTATTAATAGTAGTTAACTTATGAGGGGATCAAAGAGTTTGGACCCCCGCCATCCAATACCGTGAAGCATTGAAAGAGGTCCTACTAAATTTGACCCAGGTCCATTGCAGGACCTCTAAACGCTGAACAATGGCAAGACCTTTACCAAACCGTTCCCTTAACCCCTGACCAGGTAGCCAACATACCTCCATATAGACCGTGGACATATGAATGGTGAAAATCTTTTATTTTATATAGACAGTACAATAATGCCAAGACACTACGGACAAACGATAAGGAAAGATCACCTTCAACATAAGTAACTAGTTATTAAAGTCATTAATACAAAACCAAATAAAAAGTGCAAAAGATTAGAAATAAAAAGTATTATACTAGACACTTTGTCTTCACCAAGTGATGTAAGAGACTTAGGCAAACATGGCCTTGATTGTCAAGAACTCTTACGATCAATCTTGGATCCCGAGACGACTCACACACTCTACGATGGACAATGGATGATGGTGGTGGATGATGGTGTTATGATGGTGGTGGGTGGTGGATGAAGTGTGAGAGAGGTGGTGTGCCAAGGGATGAGTTGAAATGAAACCAAGCACTCCTATTTATAGGCTGAACATAAGGCTGGGCACGGCCCCGTGTCTGCTGGACACGCCCCCGTGCCTGTCTGACATTCTCTCTCTTCATTAATTGTAATTCGCAATTACAATTAATGTGCCTGCTGTACTTTCTCCACGCCCCCGTGTTCACTGGACACGGCCCCGTGGTGGGCAATAGAAGCTTCTATAGGTTTGTCTTTTCTGCTGCTTCTTGGGCACGGCCCCGTGCTGGCTGAGCACGGGGCGTGTTCAGTCTTCTGCCTTCTCTATTTTGCTTGGGAAGATGCCGTTGAGGGGTCGGGCAGTCCACTTATGTTCCTTTTCTTGTATTTATGTTAGATTTAGCTGTCTTTTTGCTTCTTTTGTGAATTTGAGCTCATTTAATCCTGAAAATACAAAAGGAAGACAAAAACACTCTTTTTCCAACATTAGTACTTAAAAATGGTTAGTTTTATGCCTTATTTGATGTAATTTATATGTTGCATTTTACACACATCAAATACCCCCACACTTGAACTTTTGCTTGTCCTCAAGCAAAACTCTTTAACATGTGGCTTACACTCCCAAATGGAATGGGTAGAAGAGAAGGTTTTGGGCTTGTCGTAGAGTGTCGGGATTTCCAAGATTCTTTATGTAGTTTTATTTTTATTTATTTACAATCCTATTCGTCATGATTTATTTAAAACTTTTCATAAGAGAAATTATTTATTAGGGCATAACATGCCTTTTTTTAAAAATTCTATTTATATACAAGTTCACATACCTCACGGGGATCACTCAACACTCGGCCGAAAATGTATTTTTGTGGATCACTTGAGAGCGGTATGGAACTTACTCCTACCATAGGCTTGCCAAGCAATCAATCCTCCTCCTTTTTAACTTTTATACCTTTGTAATTATCAAGAGGACTTTGTGGGTGAAGGGTTAGGCTTGGGTTAAAGGTAGGTGGTTGGGTTAGTGGTTAGTGGTTAGTAGAAAAAAAGGGTGATAAGTGTAACAAGTGTCGGATTTCGTAGGACTTTCTATTTTTATAACTTTTATTTTGATGAAGCTATTATTCAAACAAAGTTATTTTGATGAACTTGTTTGTTTATTTTCTTTTGCTTCATCATCAACACATTTTTTTTTGAACGATCATAAGAAAAACCGAACTTGTTACTAAAACAAAGGGTTAAAAATGAAAAAGGTTTTTGTGGGTAAAAGGGTGTTTGGTTTGGGTTATGAAATGAAAAGGTTTAGGCTCAAATGGGCTAACTAGGGGGATTTTGGGTAGGTGGTAAAAAAAAAAATAATGGTGTAAAAATAAAAAGGTTAGTCCTAATGCCTCCATCATTTACTTACTCGGGTTTAAGTTGATAAGGAACGGGAATGTATCGTCATGGAAAGTTCTAGAGTCGTAAGAACCAAACGGCTATTCACACAAGAAACGAAAAATGAGCATTTAGTTTAATGATATGTAATTGTATGCTCAATAAAGGCTCAAAACTATGCTCAATAAAGGCTCAAAACTCACTTTTGTGGGAATGAGTTTTTATGTGATCAAGTATATATAATCAAATTTTAACTAACTTTGCCATGCCTTTTCATAATTTTCTTATGGTGGTTCTTGTTATCACGACGCTATCGGTTGTAAATTCGTAAAAATATAACCTTTTTGAGAACTTGAATTTCCCGAGTTAAACCTAGACAAGTAAAAAAAATGAAATTTTTGAAATTTTTTTTGGGGTGATAAGCGGTTCCAATAGAGTTTTGTGTAAGGCTTGTATTTAGGACTTGCAAAATTTCAAGGTTTTAGCATCCCCCCACACTTAAATTACACATTGTCCTCAATGTGTCCCAAAAATAAATTTTTAGGTTGATTAGATGTGTAAAATGGTGTTAAAAGCAAAGATTTATGTTACTGGTAGTCTGGACACGGCCCCGTGGAGACCGGACACGGCCCCGTGTTCAGGTGCCAATAACAAAAATTTAAAGAAAAGAAACAGAAGCCTGGACACGGGGGCGTGTCTGGTGAACACGGCCCGTGTCCAGTTACCTGAACTGGGCATTTTTCTGCAGGGGGTTCAGCACGGGGTCGTGTTGGTTGGACACGGCCCGTGTTGAACCTTCTGTAATGGAGATATTGATGCCGGGTTGCCTTGTTCTTGTGCATGGGGTCATTTTTCCCGTTCCCCTTTTCATCCCTTACCACCATGAGTGTGTTTTATTTATTATGAACCATCCAAACTTTAGAAACCATCATTTTATTATACTCATAGAGAGACCTTACATAGTCCTAAATTTATATTAAACTAGATATGAAAACAAAGAAATATAAAACCATGGAGTTCTAGCCTCTACTTTATTTTAATTAGCAAAATTTCCAAGAAGCTACTAATCTTGGTTAGACAAGGCCTTTTAGAACTCCTTCTTCCGGGTGCGACTTTCCTCACATGTCGGCGAGCCACTCCTCCACCTCCCTTGGAAGGAGAAAAGAAGGCTCATTGGCATTAGTTTGAGGAGTTTCGATTTCCACCGGGATCTCTTGTTGGTGTTCCACGGGAGGTTCTGCCGGAACGTCTTCCCACCCGGTAGGGTTGTTAATTCCGAGTGCCAGGTTCCAATCCTGTTGAGGGAGGACTGGTTCCATCGGGGGTGCTACACGAATATTTAACCTCTGGTGCAGGAGGTTAATTTCTTGGAAGCTGCTTTCGAGTCCCACCGTAAGATCGTTAATACGGTCGATTAGGACCTCCTCTACTGATGTCATTTCGTCAAGAGCCTCCCTTAATGCTATCACATAGTGCACAAGTGTAGCTTCAACGGAGGGCCTCCTTCCTCTTCGGCTGTTTGATGAATGCACGGAAGATGTTTTGCTGTTTTCACTCGACATTCTACGAAAAATAAACTGAAAAATAGTTTATTTGATGAAACAGTGACCGGACACGGCCCCGTGTTCATCTTTCTGCAGAATTTTGGAGCAAGGAAACTTGAAATTTTTAAGTTATTTTCTGAACTTGTGGGGTCTTTTTATTAATAACTTAAAACAATGTTTCACAACATATTTTTACCAAGATTCCTTGAACAAAACTCATTAATCCCTACCACAAAGTTGGAAGAATTCAAACTTTTTAATGGTAGTTCTTGGAGAAAGATGGAGAAGAAGGAAAATGTCTAAAAGAGGAAAGGACAAGATGAGTTGTTGGAACCTTCTTTTAGACTTACCTAGGATAGTTGAGAGAAGATTCCTTCAAATCTCTATCCCAAGTTGGTCCAAATGTGCAGAATTATTGGCTGCATTTATAGAAAACGACAGCATCCTGGACACGGCCCCGTGTGCAGGTGGAGTTCTGACACAGTTTGTCCGTATTCTGACGTACTGATCAGAAGGGAATCTTTTGGTGAACACGGGGGCGTGTTGGCTGGGCACGGCCCCGTGTCGAGGGACTGTTTTATGAAGTTGTCTAGTTTTTTTAAGGAACTCACTAGTATCGGGTGGCTCCTGATTGGTTGGAACAACCCCAAAGTGCCTAAGATACCTTAATTGTCCTAAACTAAGGTGAGAACGCAAGAGGTTGTCGGTGAGGGTAATTCCTATTTTCATTCTAGGTGGACAAGTCCAACCCTTTCCCGGGCTCTCGTTAAAGAAGGTGTATGCCGAATCGCTCAGGTCTATGTATGCACCAAACGAAGTCGATGGAGAGTCCTTCACGACACAATCGGCACAGGGACAACTATCGTCCAAGTCTTTGCTAGGTATGAAGGTATTTTTGGGAGCAACGAGGTTGTCGGAATGCGGTTCCAACATTTCTTCATGGTCATCGTCTTGGGGCGGATCAATAAAGTCCTTCCTAAGCTCTTTTAACCAATTTAGAATTAGCTTTTCTAGTTGAAATAACTCGTCAAGGAGCATTTCCCATAGAATATCTGGCTGGGCGCATTCGAGGGAGAGATAGTGCTTATTTTTACTTTCGCCCCTCTTAAGGTTATAAGGAATCGGTGGGTCTATGTAGTGGGGCCTATAATTTAGAAAGTAACATTCTAATTCTTTATGTTCGCCTCCACATAATTGACACCACGTACCATAAGAGTGCCGAAAGTAAAAACAATTACTATCACTCATGTTTATGTCAGAAATTACCAACCGCCGGGATCTAACGGTTCTGTTTTAAGTTAGTGAATCTTGGGCACGGGGGCGTGTTGAGTGAGCACGACCCCGTGTTCAGCTTACTGTCTGACTTAAAACAGGATTGCCAGTTCCAATGATTTAGCACGGGGGCGTGTTCAGCGGGCACGGCCCATGCTGAGCTCTGCAGAAGCTGAAAAACTAAGAAAATCCTAAAAAATTAAAAATAAAAATATGATCAGGCCGTTGATTCCTAACTTTCTTAAAATCCTTGTGTCCCCGGCAACGGCGCCAAAAACTTGATGCGTGTGAAGTGTTATATATATTAGGTGTATATTTTAAGCCCCTTTAACACTTTTTAGCCAAGTTTTAAATTTATAAAACACGATATTTTACTAACACTAAACACACATATGGGCAAGTGCACCCATCGTGGGCGTAGTATAGCGTTGGTAAGATACCGAGGTCGTCCAAGGACACAAGAGCTTTTAGTACCGGTTTATCCTCAACATCTAATCAAAATAAAAAGTTAGAAAAGGTTTTAAACTAAGAAAAATAAAAACTAACTAAAATGCTGAAAATAAAAATAAAAGAAAAACAGATAGACAAGATGAATCACTTGGTTCCGACTCGTATCTAGTATAACCTTTGATTATTTCCGCACTTTTGCACATATTTAAGAGATTATCTTAGTTATTGTAGTAGGCCCCTCTTTTGAAGGTGACGTTACCCTCACCCCAGTAGTTTGAGTCAGCAAGGATACAATCCTAAAAGGGTGGATTATTAGAAGATAATTAATTAAGTTATTAATGCAAATTATGGTAGGCCCCGGTTTTGGCGGTGACGTTACCCTCGGCTAAGTAGTCTGAGTCAGCAGGGATACAGTCCTAAATAGCCGGATTATAGTATTAATAGTAGTTAACTTATGAGGGGATCAAAGAGTTTGGACCCCCGCCATCCAATACCGTGAAGCATTGAAGGAGGTCCTACTAAATTTGACCCAGGTCCATTGCAGGACCTCTAAACGCTGAACAATGGCAAGACCTTTACCAAACCGTTCCCTTAACCCCTGACCAGGTAGCCAACATACCTCCATATAGACCGTGTAGATATGAATGGTGAAAATCTTTTATTTTATATAGACAGTAAAATAATGCCAAGACACCACGGACAAACGATAAGGAAAGATCACCTTCAACATAAGTAACTAGTTATTAAAGTCATTAATACAAAACCAAATAAAAAGTGCAAAAGATTAGAAATAAAAAGTATTAAACTAGACACTTTGTCTTCACCAAGTGATGTAAGAGACTTAGGCAAACATGGCCTTGATTGTCAAGAACTCTTACGATCAATCTTGGATCCCGAGACGACTCACACACTCTACGATGGACAATGGATGATGGTGGTGGATGATGGTGTTATGATGGTGGTGGGTGGTGGATGAATTGTGAGAGAGGTGGTGTGCCAAGGGATGAGTTGAAATGAAACCAAGCACTCCTATTTATAGGCTGAACAGGAGGCTGGGCACGGCCCAGTGTCCGCTGGACACGCCCCCGTGCCTGTCTGACATTCTCTCTCTTCATTAATTGTAATTCGCAATTACAATTAATGCGCCTGCTGTACTTTCGCCACGCCCCCGTGTTCACTGGACACGGCCCCGTGGTGGGCAATAGAAGCTTCTATAGGTTTGTCTTTTCTGCTGCTTCTTGGGCACGGCCCCGTGCTGGCTGAGCACGAGGCGTGTTCAGTCTTCTGCCTTCTCTATTTTGCTTGGGAAGATGCCGTTGAGGGGTCGGGCAGTCCACTTATGTTCCTTTTCTTGTATTTATGTTAGATTTAGCTGTCTTTTTGCTTCTTTTGTGAATTTGAGCTCATTTAATCCTGAAAATACAAAAGGAAGACAAAAACACTCGTTTTCCAACATTAGTACTTAAAAAGGGTTAGTTTTATGCCTCATTTGATGTAATTTATATGTTGCATTTTACACACATCACTAAGTCTCTTACATCACTTGGTGAAGACAAAGTGTCTAGTGTAATACTTTTTATTTTTAATTTTTTCGCACTTTTTACTTGGTTATGTATTAATGACTTTAATAACTAGTTTCTTATGTTGAAATTGATTCTTTCTTATCGTTTGTCCGTGGTGTCTTGGCATTATTTTACTGTCTATATAAAATAAAAGATTTTCACCATTCATATCTCCACAGTCTATATGGAGGTATGTTGGCTACCTGGTCGGGGGTTAAGGGAACGGTTTGGTAAGAGTCTTGCCATTGTTCAGTGTATAGATCCTGCAAAGGACCTGGGTCAAATTTAGTAGGACCTCCTTCAATACTTAACGGTATTGGATGGCGGGGGTCCAAACTCTTTGACCCCCTCATAAGTTAAACTACTATTAATACTTTAACCCGGCTACTTAGGACTGTATCCCTGCTGACTCAGACTACTTAGCCGAGGGTAACGTCACCTTCAAAAGAGGGGCCTACCATAATATGCATTAATAACTTAATTAATTATCTTTCAATAATCCGACCCTTTAGGATTGTATCCTTGCTGACTCAAACTACTGGGTTGAGGGTAACGTCGCCTTCAAAAGAGGGGCCTACTACAATAACTAAGATAATCTCTTAAAAAGTGCAAAAGTGCGGAAATAATCAAAAGTTACACTATTCACGAGTCGGAGCCAAGTGATTCATCTTGTCTATCTATTTTTTCTTTTATTTTTATTTTCAGCATTTTAGTTAGTTTTTATTTTTCTAGTTTAAAACCTTTTTCTAAACTTTTGATTTGATTAGACGTTGAGGATAAACCGGTACTAAAAGCTCTTGTGTCCCTGGACGACCTAGGTATCTTGCCAACACTATACTACGCTCACGATGGGTGCACTTGCCCATATGCGTGTTTAGTGTTAGTAAATATCGTGTTTTATAAATTTAAAACTTGGCTAAAAAGTGTTAAAAAAGGGCTTAACATATACATTAAAAACTAATAACACTCACGCACATCAAGTTTTTGGCGCCGTTGCCGGGGACACAAGGTTTTTAAGAAAGTTAGGAATCAACGGCCTAATCGTTTTTCTTATTTTTCTATTTTTTAGGATTTTTTTTTAGTTTTTCAGCTTCTGCAGAGCTCAGCACGGGCCGTGCCTGGTCGGACATGGGTCGTGCCCAGAATTGTTACTGGGCGTGCCCATACCCAAGACATGCTTAATAGAAGTTTAGCAAACTTTCATATTTTAGCAACCACAGCTGCCGACCCAAATCTGGAACAACTAGTAGCACCTCAACCATTACCCTTGTTTCCCACCCAGCCGATGGAGATAGAAAACAACCCCAAAAATCAAGTAGAAATGCATGATTTTAATCCAGATGAGATACCTAGGGTACCAGCACCCAATCCCTTAGACCCAGACTACGATCCGTGGTTTGATGATCATAGGGACTATGTGCAATGCTACCACCTGACAGACCTACCCATGCCAAACCTAGCAGCTTACACAGGTCTGGACCCTCTAGATCCCTACTACGATATTGATGAATACATTAGGGAGATCTTAGAGAATCCGTATCCTCAGGAAGAACCCATGCCACAGTACCCATATCCAGTACCAGCACCTGCACCCCCAATGAGTGCATAAAATGTGCAAGAGCTCCGAACTTTCGGAGAAGAGATTTTAGAAAGTAGTGAGAGAATGAGACAGGTAGGAGAACGACTCGTCTGGAAGTACGACGAGCGTCATATGGATTTCTGGATGAATCCATATCCATGAATGTAGTGGTGGAGGTAGTAATAATATATATATATATATATATAATAGGTGTGTATAAAAATAAATAAATAAATAAATATATAACTATAGATGCCTACTAATAGTGTGATTTTTATTTTAGTCGTATTGTAATTTTTTAATTTCAGTATTGGTTTGTAGTAGATGCATATATAAGAAAAGAGTAAGTCGCAATGATCGACGCTTTTGATCAAAATGCGTGTCATGTGATTGATCGTATTAAGATATTATTTTGTAATATTAATATGTGGTAAATGTTTAAAATTCAGATGGCCGACCAAGTGAATCAAGAGAACCCGTATAATAACCTGGAAAACCAGAATGACAATAATCTGAATAACGAAAATCCAAACAACAACAACAATGGAAACCAAGTGGACAATAGTGCCATCCAACACATAGTGGCACAAGGAATAATAGATGCAATGCCATTTATTATTCAAACTGTTAAGGACGCGGATAATAAAAGTAAACATAGCAGTAAGTGACCAACTGAACCTGAAAACAGCGTGAACAATGGACCTATACTTCAAGCGCCCATTCCCAAAAGAAGAAGAACCATGCCTTATGGTTGTTTTTATAAAGAATTCTGGTCTTGTAAACCAATAGAATTCTCGGGCAATGAAGGGGCTGTTGCAGTTTTACGCTGGATAGAAAAGACTAAGGCAGTCTTAAAAATAAGCAAGTGTGCAGAAGAGGATAAGATAATGTTTGCTTCTAATATGTTTAAGAATTCAGCCTTAGAGTGGTGGAACACCATCCTCCAGTCTAGAGGAAGTGACAGGATTTACAATATGGGATGGGAGGAATTTAAAAACATGGTAGAAAGGAAATTCTGCCCTCTCAATGAAAAAGAACAGATAACAAATAAGTTCCTAAACCTTAGGATGACTGGTGTAGATAGCAAGGGATACACTACGTTATTATTTGAATATGCTAGAATAGTGCCAACCCTTGCATCACCTGAACCAGTATTAATCTCCCATTACATCTGGGGATTAATTGGAGAAATAAGACATGTAGTCAAGGCAACTAGACCCCAAACTATAGAAGAAGTTGTCGAACTAGTGAATACCTTGACAGATGAATTAGTCCGTACACGAGAAGATGATCAAAGGAAGAACTTAACCCAGAAGCTTACCCAAGAATTTCGCTTTGGAAATTTCATTGTAACACCTCGTAAATTCATGTCCAATAATGTATCGACACGTGTCATGAACTTTAAACGTGTAAAAGATTACTTATGAAGGACTAAAGTTGACAAACAAAGAAAGTATGTGAATATAAGGGTTCAAAGTGTCAACAATGGATAAATATACTTTACTGTAACCCTACACGATGTTTATAACCTTAAACGAATGAATCATGGATCATACGAAGCTAATTGTGGAAGAAAGTGAGAGATTACAAACTACAGGGGTTAAATGTGTCAACATGTTTAAAGTATACCTCTGAGTGACCTTTTAGCAAACCCAAAGCTTTGTAACAATTAATTATGCTCACTAGAATAAGTGATAAAAATTTCACAAGGTTTCAATAAAGTATGAGAAAGTTATGACAATATGCGTATACGAGGGGTTAAAAGCATCAACGTTGAAATTTATGACTTTTCGGGTGATCACAAAGTTAACTAAGGACTTAACAATGTTTGGTTATGTCTTGGAACCCTTAAAAGTCAAGTTAGAGGGTTGAAAATGCAAGAAATGAAGTTAAAACCACGTATACAAGGACCAGGGACCAAAAATGCAATTGCTGAAACTTGTTTGTCCTGGACCTGAGCCTCACACGGGCCGCGTAAGACCAGGCAGGACCCTTACGCGGGCCGCCTAGGACTGCCAGCTTCAGAAAGTGCGCACAGCTGCCAGTTCAGCCTGTGTAACTGACTCCAAACGCTTGTTTTTCATACCAGGGGCTGCCCCAATGGTATTTCATGCATAGGGGGCACTTGTCTTGATATGGAACCATTCATAGACTTCCTTGGCATGATCTTATGTGGTTAAATTCACTATATAAGAACCCACTAGTTGCAACACTTGAGCACATCATTTGAAAACTCTCACAACTTCATTCCTGGAGATTTTTGGAGCTCAAGTGCACTTCCTAGGAGTCTCTAGTCGTACTTAGGACTATTGTAAGTGTCCTTAACCTTTCTTAATTCAGTTTTGCTTAGTTAATTAGCCTAAGGTCAAACCACCGTAATTAAGGTTTGACTTCGTAATTAATCACAATTTGTCCAGTCAAATTTCAAATTGAAAGTACCTATGAGTTGGTAATTATGTGGGCAATAAACCCTTAAAAGGGCACCCTCTGATTCCCACTCTAACTAGGTCAATTGTCGGGTCAAAGTTAACCTTAAAAAGTCAACAGAAAGCTTATTTTCAAATTAATGCATAATTAACAATGTAGAACCCATGCAACCTGTTTTATCACTAATATAACTTGGTAATTAATGTAAGAACATGTCTAAACATGTTCAACCCGACAATTTTCAGTTTAGGCTCGGTTCGGAACCAAAAGTAGCATATTTTGACTTTTGCTTTGACTTTCAGTTCTGACCCAATGTAGCATGTTTTAGAAATGCCTTAGAGCTTTACTTGGACCAGGTTACATGTTAGTATAATCCTCTGTGATTATACAACTTGGTTCATTAGTTATCCGATTCATATGCATGTTTCCGTTAAATGCTTAAATGTTGACTATTATGCCCATATGACCTTAAAATGTGATTTTTGAAAATGTAAAAGAATAGAAACCTTAATTACTGAGTTATAGACTTGTCCCTAAAATTTGACATCAGTTTGAGGTCTAGATTAGAAGTTATGCTCATTAGCGTAATTAGAAAGCTTTTTATTAAATAAACGGCGTAATTAGCATATAGCCTATCTAAACCCAATTCTTGATACCAAAATTTTTACCCACTGATGTAATATAATATTTTGGGATTTTTGAAGATTTTTATTTATTTTTAGGCTGAGCATAACATAGAGTTCTAAGCTTGATTCGGTAATTGCCGGTTTTGCCCTCTTGGCCCATAAAATGAGTTTTACAAATTATTTTGACACCAAACCTTTTTCTACTGATCTAATATGATAAATAAAATATTTTGAGCCTTCTGGATTTTATTTTGAGCCTTCTGGAATAATAAAAATATCAGCTTTCCTTTAAAAACCCGGAAATAGCTCAAAATTGCCTTTTTAAGCGTTTTTAACGCATAGTATGTATTAAAACTATTTTAAACATATAAGGTTTGATGTCTACTGATATTTTCAGTAAATTTTTATATATTAACAGTAAGCAAAAATTTTAAACTCAGATTTCCAGTTTTGACCTTTTAGGCTTAAGTGAAATTACCAAAATGCCCCTACGGTGCATAGTTTAGTTATAAAAGATAAATTTCACATATTTACAATACCCTATTGTTATGACTTATAAAAATAAGTATTTTTACTAATTATATCAGACTTGTAATTCATATTAATATTTAAACTCTTTTATAACCTTTAAAATGACCAAAATACCCCTACGAGGCGTAAATTGAGTTTAAATCCGTTTTGGGCATAATAGAAGATATCTTACTGATGTCACAACATATTTAAGGCATATTAAGTTAGGAAACCTGTATATAGCTCTTTTGGTTACCCATTATGCATTTTCGTGTTCGGTTCGGTTTATGTAACTAGTTTGCATAAATTGACCGAAACGGGTCAAACCTTATCATTTTTGTCTCTAAATCCAGAATGTGGTTAGTTTACCCATATTATACATGTCTTCAAACTTGTCGGGTCTAAATCTCATTCTATTCCGGTCTTCGCTTAATCGTGCGTTTGAACCGTATCTTCTTTTAAAACTAACCGGTGTAAATTTAGGCTTAATAAAAGACCATTTAGGAATCTAATAGGTTATTATAAACCTTCGTTCCAGAATAGGAGACCCGGTAAAAGCTACGTACACTTGCTATTTGTGATTATTACTTGCAAAGGTAAATACTTTTAACTTATTTTCCCTATACGGGCTTGGGGTATGGTATATAAAATACCGCTTGGTCGGGCATTGAATTTTTTATTGTATGAAGGTTAAATTATTGAAATGTCATTGTGTTGTTTGCTTAAAGCCTTTGGGGGTTTAATGACCATGTCCCGGATATCCTTGGCAACATTTTAAGAAATGGCCACGACATAAGCATGGGGTGTAGGCGTACACCCGACAGTGCATATATAAATAATAAGGTATAATCGCCGGTTTCGGGAATAACTCGCCGCGGGACTATATCATGTGGTGTGTCTATTAATCTTTAACCCAGTGTCAATCCGGGCTACTGAACGTATAAGAAACATGTAATTCTTTTTCAAGTTTATATATAAATAATTATCCCAAGTTATAAAATGTTTTGTGCCTTGTGCATTCAAATCAATTTTCTAACCCTTTTCAAAATGAGTCAGTTAATTATATTTACCAGTGTAAACTGACGTATTTTCCCAAAAAGGTTAAGTGCAGGTACTAAGCGTAATAGACTGGCCTCTCCTTAAAATCATTAAGAGTCTCGCAAGCTTGGATGCATTTAAGTCTGATGAACTATGTTTCCTTTTTATTTGATCCGCCTGTGGATATGTTTCAACTATTTTGTGATACTTAATATTACAATTTATTCGGTTGAAATAAATCTATCTTTTGCTTCCGCTGTGCATTTAAAATTGTGTTGTTTGACAATGATGATATCAACTACGTCACGATACTCCCCACCGGGCCCACCGGTAATACATGGAAATATCGGGGTGTGACAGGTTGGTATCAGAGCCAACACTGAGTGAATTAAACACTAGCCTTTTGTGTTTATTCTCAGTTACACAGTTGCACATTCCTAAATTTTCGAGTCTAGACAAAGAACTTAGGACAAATCCCGATTTGTTTTAATTGGTCTTTTATATATATTTCCTTGTTGTTATCTTTGTTTATGTTGACAGGTTCAATCATGCCACCAAGGTTCAACAGGGGAAGAGGAAAGGCACCAATCACAGGCCACGACCATGAGGCCGGGCCCTCAGACAGACGAACCCCACCAGCCTCAATGAGTACGAGTCCTCAGGAGCATTGGAGGACGTATATAGAGCCAGCGAGGCGATCCGTTTCGCTATGTTTGTCACCATCCTATCACCATTCTAACGGGCCTCATTCTGAAAATGAGCCCCATAACCCACAACCATCTTTCATCCCCCTCCAAAGATCCAGCCCTCACTATTCATTCGATGACCCGACACCTGTCTTTCGAAGCCGGTTCAACCCGGCAAACTACATTGAAGAACCAGTGGGATTTAACCCACTAGGACCTGAAGACCACTTCTCGGGCGACCATGCAATGGACATGGACGAAGACACGGATCCCGCCGAGCCTCCAACTGGGACCCCTAACTACCCCATCGAAATTTCGGATGGGTTACCTTTTGTGGGATCACCTTATAATGGTCCCGACAGCTATGAAGAGAGGTTCAGACAGATTGACTGGGTGTTTACTCCCAGTTCTCATAACTTACCGCAGCAGCAGCAGGATCCCTCCGAGGATTCTTGCTTTGTCGCGGTCACTCCGCCACCACCACCAGCTCAGCAACAGCCTCCGGAGCCACCGACGCGAAGAAGATCGAACGCACGGATGTCCATGCGAGGAGGAGTGCGTATCAGCACCCCTCAACCTTCAAGTGGCAGCCGCTACCTGCCACTCCATGAAGACCCGAAGATAGGTGGGCCTTCAAACCCCGTCTCGGAAGTAGACTCTGCGCCTGTCGCGCCACCACCGTTGGGCTTTGGCGACCATTTACATACACCGGTACGGCAGCATATAACCCCTTTGAGTAGCCGGCTCACACCAACTACAACTACGCTAATGTTGACCCGTACCAGGCAGCGTGGGATTACAACGCTCTTCATCTGGAAGGATCCTTTGGGGTCCCATATCAAGCTGGATACCCACATTATGGGTATCCACCTTATGGGTATCAACAACCGCCACCTCCTCAACCTCCTCATTATCAACAACCCCCGCAGCTGCCAGTAATAACGCCACCGCAGCATCAAGAAATCCTTCAAAGGATAAATGAGGTGCATCATGAGGTTCGGGAAGGGCGTAGGCAAAACCGAGGAATTTTCAAGGGTCTGGCGAACTTAATAAAGGGGAAGAGCAAGAAGGATTATTAATCCTTTATTTGTTTATCTGTTTTTGGTGTTGTAATCATGTCCCTGCGTGGACATTTGTTTCCGTATTCTGCCCCTGCGTGGGCATATCTTTCTGTATTCTGTCCCTGCGTGGGCATGTCTTTGTGTTAACCCCTGCATGGGTATGTTATTTCTGTTTAAGCCCCTGCGCGGGCATGTTATTTCAGTAGAAGTCCCATTTAGGGCAAATTTGTACTAGTTAATTTTTGTAGTGGAATGATTAAATTTAAATTTTCATTTTTAAATTATATGCATAAATATAATATGTGAAATAAAAGAAAAATAACATTCATTTTTAAGACCTACCATTTTAATAAAATAATAAGAATCTTAAAGGTAAAACCTAGCCACATGTCATTCTAAATATGGCCAAAATGGTAAAACCTATTTAAAAGATTCAAATCCTCGTTAACCTCTGTAAAACATGTTAACATTCCTGACAAATTGCGATACGATAAAATCGCATAAGTCAACCTTGCATTGGATTCTTCCAGCTTCTTTTATTATATTACACATCCATAGGGATGAAATGCCTACGGGCTATATTCATTGTCATATAAGACAAAAGACAGTCGTGGTCTTCGACCCCCTGTTAAGAAGAGGTAATGAATTATAATTAAAACCTTAACACCTTGATCCTATAAGATCATGATTAAAAATTTTAAAACTTTCCTGTGATTCGGCCGTTTATGCCATTAATATATTTTAATTATAACTAAGGATTAATAAAACGAAAGATCCTGAATATATATATATATATATATATATATATATATATATATATATATATATATAGGGTAGGGATATGGTAAAAAGTGTCTAAAATGTGAGAAGGGTAAGAAGTGTTTTAAACCATTGGATATTTGATCTAATGGTTGAGATCAATAGGGTATAAAATGTAAATTGTGTTTTAATTAGAAGGACCTTATGTAAAATTGAAGGGCAATAGTGTCTTTTCCAATGTTTCAAATATGGTAACCGCCATCAATCTCCTAAAAACTAGCTATTCAAATTTAATTGCTAAATTATCTCGATCCTAAATTCTAAAAATAGAAAAATATGTAACTGCTGCAAAGAAACGTATAACACTATACATCAATCATATAACACTATACATCTATCATATAACACTATATAACACTATACATCCATCATAAGCATGCTACCAGAAAAATATAACACTATATAACACTATGCATCCATCATATAACACTATATAACCAAAGAACACTATATAACACCATGTAACACTATATAATACTATATAAAAAATATATAACACTATACAGTTCTAAATGGTGGTTGCACTACAGAATTAATAATTGATGGTGTTATATAGTGTTTTTTGATAGTTGCGCTACAGAATTATATAACACTACAGAATTATATAACACAAAAAACCATATTATAACACCATATAACACCAAGTAACACTATATAACACTATATAAAAATATATAACACTATGCAGTTCTGAATGGTTGTTGCACTACAGAATTATATAACACTACACACATTCGTAGATTAATTCCTAAAATCGAATTCCTATAATAAAGGGTGGAAGTTATTTTGGGCAGTTATCTTTTAATCAATTAATTGAAAGAAAATAGAAAATTACTAATTCACCCTTTTCAATTAATTTAGATATAGGACACTTGTCATCACCACGTTATTTCTTACCCTTCTCACACTTTGAGCACTTTTTACAGGATCCTTTACCTATATATATATGTCTAACAAATTAATCGAAATGGTTTCTTAAATACCGTGATTAATAAATCATCTAGAATGATAAAACTGTTATAGACCTCTGAGTAAATTAAAATCATTTATCTTATGTAGCAATCAAGCTACATGGCTGGGTCAGACGAAGCCAACAGCCACCCCAGAGATAATCATGACACCTCCAGAGTCAACGTAGCAGGAGCAGAATTACAGGCATTGATAGACAATGCTTTTACAAGAGCTTTGGATAGGCAATTCAATGAATCTAGTGGTACTCATGTAAGGACCCAATCTGTACCACATACGAAGCCACCCTCAAGAACTCATACTGCTCACAAAAGTGATTCTCATCACTCATCAAACCAGAGAAGTGTTCCCTCTAAGAGAGTTGTGTTAAACCAAGAACCACGTGCTAAAGGTTGCACTTATAAATACTTTGTCTCCTGCAAACCCAGGGATTTCACCGGGGAAAAAGGAGCAGTTGATTGCATGTCATGGTTAGACGAGATGGACACTGTGGTAGATATTAGTGGTTGCGCTAATAAGGATGCGGTAAAGTTTGTATCTCAGTCATTCAAAGGCGAGGCACTAGCCTGGTGGAGGTCTTTGATCCAAGTCACAGGGAAAATTCCATTGTACAATCTGTCTTGGGAGCAGTTTGTAACATTGATTAAGGAGAATTACTGCCCTCAGCATGAGGTTGAAAAGATTGAAGCTGATTTCTTGTCGTTGGTTATGAAAAACCTAGATTGTCAAGTCTACCTTACAAGCTTCAACACTATGTCAAGACTGGTTCCGTATCTGGTAACTCCAGAACCCAAGAGGATAGCCCGTTTCATTGGGGGTTTGGCCCCAGAAATCAAGGCCAGTGTGAAGGCCTCCAGACCAGCTACTTTTAGGTCTGCAGCTGATATATCATTGTCTCTGACTTTGGACGCAGTCAGGCAAAGATCACTCTGAAACACCGATGCTGAGAAAAGAAAGCATGAGGATGACAACTCACGACGATCAGAAAAGAAGCATAAGGGAAACAATGACCACAAGAAGAGTTCTGGAACGAAAAAGGATGGTCAACAGTTGGGTGATAAACCCAAGTGTGAAGTCTGTAAGAAACACCATTTCGGGAGGTGCAGATATGAATCAAAATCCCAGTCACAGCCGAGAGCTTGTGGGATTTGTAAATCTTCTGAGCACAAGACATTAGACTGTAAGAAAATCAAGGATGCAACGTGCTACAACTGCAACGAGAAAGGGCACATTTAGTCCAACTGCCCAAAGTTTGCAAAGAAGGCTGAAGATGGGAAAAAGACCAATGCTAGGGTCTTCCAGATGAACGCACAAGAGGAGATGCAGAATGATAATGTCATAACAGGTACATTCCTTATTAATGATGTATATGCATGGGTGTTATTTGATTCTGGAGCAGATAAGTCACTTGTTGATGATAAGTTTTGTAAGTTGTTAAACCTACCTGTTAGAACCCTAAGCATAAAATATGAGGTTGAATTAGCCGATGGCAAAATAGAAACTGCATCAACCGTGTTAGATGGATGTTTCATATCCATTAGGAACCACTTTTTTCCATTGTCCTTACTTCCTTTGAAGTTAGCCGATTTTGATATAGTTATAGTTATAGGCATGGACTGGTTATCTCATAACCAGGCCCAGATTGTTTGCAACAAGAAGCAAGTGGTGATCAAGACTCCGTCTGGTGAGCCACTTACCATTCAGGGAGATACCCAGTATGGATTGCCTAAGCAAGTGTCTATGCTTAAGGCATCAAGGTGTATGAAGAACGGTTGTGTCATTTACATGGCTCAAGTGACTATTGATGAGCCAAAGCCTAAGATTGAAGATATCCCCGTCATTTCTGGATATCTCGAAGTATTCCCTGAAGAACTACCTGGTTTGCCACCAGATAGGCAAGTAGAATTCAGAATTGACATTATTCCAGGAGCAGCACCTGTTGCAAGGGCACCTTACAGGTTGGCACCAATAGAGATGAAAGAGTTAAGGACTCAGTTAGATGATTTGTTGGCAAAAGGTTTCATTCATCCTAGTTCATCTCCTTAGGGAGAACCAATCCTGTTTGTAAAGAAGAAGGATGGATCGATACGACTATGCATCGATTATCGCGAGCTTAACAAAGTCACTATCAAGAATTGATATCCATCGCCCAGGATCGACGAACTGTTCGAACAACTCCAAGGGGCGAGTTATTTCTCCAAGATCGATTTGAGGTCAGGCTACCATCAGTTGAAGGTTAGAGATGAAGATGTGCACAAAAATGCATTTAGGACTCGTTATGGTCATTACGAGTTCCTAGTGATGCCTTTTGGGCTCACTAATGGACCAGCAGCGTTCATGGATCTCATGAACCGTGTCTGCAAGCCATACTTGGACAAATTTGTTATCGTCTTCATTGACAACATTCTGATTTATTCAAAGAATCAGGCCGACCATGAGAAGCACCTTCGATGTATTCTGGAACTACTTCAGCAGGAGAAGCTTTATGCCAAGTTTTCAAAGTGTGAATTTTGGCTTCGCGAGGTCCAGTTTCTTGGACATATAGTTAGTGAGCATGGTATCCAGGTGGATCCCACTAAAGTTGAAGCTGTCATGAATTGGCAAGAGCCAAAGACGCCCACAGAAATCCGTAGCTTTTTGGGTTTGGCAGGATACTATAGGCGATTTATTGAAAACTTCTCAAGGATTGCAGCACCCCTAACTTTATTAACCCGCAAGAATGTCAAGTTTGACTGGGGACCTAAGCAACAAGAATCCTTTGACATTCTCAAACAGAAGTTGAGCAATGCACCCGTATTGACATTGCCTGAAGGAATCGAAGAGTTTGTGGTTTATTGTGATGCATCGCACACAGGAATGGGATGTGTGCTTATGCAGAAAGGCAAAGTTGTTGCCTATGCTTCTCGACAGCTAAAGGTGCACGAGAAGAACTACTCCACCCATGACTTGGAGTTGGGTGCCGTTATATGTGCGCGAAACTGTGGAGACATTGTTTGTATGGTACCAAATGTGTGATCTATTCTGATCACAAGAGCCTCCAACACTTGTTTAATCAGAAGGACTTAAATATGAGGCAGCGACGATGGATGGAAACTCTAAATGACTATGATTGTGAAATCCGATACCATCCAGGCAAGGCAAATGTAGTCGCAGATGCCTTAAGTAAAAAGGAGAGAGTGGAGCCCATAAGAATCAATGCCAAGAGCATTGAATTAAAGAATAGTTTGAATGAAAGGCTGTTAGCTGCACAGAAGGAAGCTGTATTAGAAGCTAACTATTTTGATGAAAAGCTAGGAGTAACTGAAGAGCAGTTATCTTATGGCAAGGACGGAATCCTGAGATTAAATGGACGAATATGGGTTCCAATTTATGGAGGACTTAGGGATGTGATCCTCCATGAAGCCCACAATTCTAAGTACTCCGTTCATCCTGGAGCTGATAAGATGTACCAGGATCTGAAGGCAAATTTTTGGTGGATAGGCTTGAAGAAGTCTATAGCTACCTATGTAGCCAAATGTTTGACGTGCGCGCAAGTTAAAGCTGAACACCAAAAGCCGTCAGGTTTGCTACAACAGCCTGAACTTCCCACCTGGAAGTGAGAAATGGTGACAATGGATTTTATCACCAAGTTACCAAAGACAAAGAAAGGAAATGATACTATTTGGGTGATAGTGGATAGATTGACTAAGTCAGCTCACTTCCTACCTATTAAGGAAACACATAGCTCAGATAAGTTAGCTCAGCTGTACGTGGACGAGATTGTATCTCTCCACGGAGTGCCAGTATCTATCATTTCTGATAGGGATACAAGGTATACATCGCACTTCTGGAAGAGCTTTCAGCAATCCCTAGGCACTCGATTGAACTTCAACACGACATATCTTCCGCAAACGGATGGTCAAAGTGAGCGAACGATTCAAACACTGGAAGATATGTTAAGGGCTTGTGTTATTGACCTAGGTGGAAGTTGGGATGAACATCTTCCATTGATCGAGTTTTCATACAATAATAGCTATCACTCTAGTATCCAAGCTGCACCATTCAAAGCTTTATATGGAAGGAAGTGCAGAACGCCCGTTTTTTTGGGCAGAAGTTGGAGATGTCCAACTAACAGGACCTGATATAGTCCTGGAGACGACATACAAGATTGTGCAGATAAGAGATCGTCTCAAAGCTGCCAGAGATAGGCAGAAAAGCTACGCAGACTTAAGGCGTAAACCTTTAAAGTTTGAGGTTGGTGATAAGGTTCTGCTTAAAGTATCACCCTGGAAAGGGGTGATGCGTTTTGGCAAGAAAGGTAAGCTAAGCCCAAGGTATATAGGACCATTTGAGATCATCGAATGTGTAGGAACAATGGCTTATAAGTTAAACTTACCTGAAGAGCTCAGTGGTATTCACAATGTATTCCACATCTGTAATCTAAAGAAATGCCTAGCTGACGAGTCACTAGTCATGTCACATAAGGATGTGCACATAGATGAGAGCTTAAAGTTTATTGAAAACCTTTGTCGATCAAGGATCGACAGGTTAAGAAGCATCGAAGGAAGCAAGTGCCGATTGTAAAGGTCAAATGGGATGCCCGTAGAGGTCCCGAGTATACGTGGGAGGTAGAGTCCACAATGAAAGAAAAGTACCCTCATTTATTTCAGTAAATCTCGAGGTCGAGATTTCTTTTAAGGGGGTGAGGATGTAACACCTCATAAATTCATGTCCAATAATGTATCGACACGTGTCATGAACTTTAAACGTGTAAAAGATTACTTATGAAAGACTAAACTTGACAAACAAAGAAAGTATGTGAATATGAATGATAGTTGGCGCTTAACAAGCTAGGGGAAGCTTGATGAGTGAGCGGGTCAAACGAAGCAAGTACGGAAAGAAAAGCGTGGCGTGGATGCGAGGTAAGTGTAATTTACACACTTATGTAGAATACCCGTTTATTCGATACGTTGTAAACGTGATAACGATAATATTGGAAATATGGAAATTTGTCAAGTGTCGACTAATGTAAATCAAGGTTAAAAGGATACCCATGGCGTAAGCCGAAGTGGGTTGAAATTGTAAGAAAAGAGTGTAAAAGAAAAAGGGTATGGTAATAAAATCCGGGATGGGATGGATGTATGAATTGGAGATCAAAAACGATGTTTTTGATTAAATAGATAATGTTGGGCATATAGTCCAAACGGGTCGAATGGTGGCGATAACACCATTTGACAATATCGACTAATGGGTTGTCAAGTCTTATGTTAACAGGACCGATTAGCAAATCAGATAATTGCGTCACCATTGATGGTGTGATAATGAAAACGAGGTATAAATCGGGTTTACTTGTTGCTCCGGGCCAGGTATGCATAATTATGTTGTAGTTAAAAGTGCTATTTTGGTCGAATAATTTGAGAGAGAGTCCTTCGTCGTAAAAGGACCAAAATCGACCAAAATCGCCCTTGTAGGCTAAATTGAACAAACAACCCTTAAAGGTTGTTTGGAAACGAGTTTTATGATTAGGTAAATACTTAGAATAAGTATAGAATCTGAAAGAGGTATTGTATTAGTCAAATGGCACTATTTGAGTTTTTGCTGTAAAATAATGATTCGAGAGGTAAAATTTGGTTTATATAGATCACTACATTAAACCCACCATAAATACAGTTGTGGTGGAAGATTATAGGATGAGAAATGTGGTGATGGAATGCTAGAAGCAATCGAAAGTGATTTTAGGCTTGAAAGTGCTTAAATACCCTTAACGGGTCAAAATAAGCACTTGAGCGTAAACGGGTTTTTATTATGTAAGAAACCCGTGATTTGAGATTAACATGATAGGAGACATTGAAACTAGGAATTTCATAAGTTTAAAGATCAAATAAACATGTTTGATGATGAAATCATGAACGGGTCAAAATTTGGTAAAAAGGGTAATAAGCCGAAGAGTTAAAAGTCTGAAATTTTATTATGTCGGATGTTAGATTCTAACTCCGTATTATGGAGAATTAAATTACGGACGCGTAGGAAAAAGAATCGGGTAAAACGGATAAAAAACGAGAGAGTTATGCTCGTTTCCGTGAAATCGGGTCATGCTGGGAATCTGCAGCACCAGCAAACAACATTCTGTCGAAAACAGGTGCTAGCGTAGCGTGAGCATGTGCTAGCGCTACGCGAGCATGTGTCAGTTTCGCAAAAATCGATTATTTTAACCGTTGATGCATTGCGAACCCGTTTAAATACGTTCTAAGTTACGTATGACTAATCCAACTCATGTTTTATGAGTTTCAGGTAAAATTTTAGCACCGGAGGACGATCAAGCACAATGAAGAACCGAACACGATCAAGAAATAAGCTTCCGCATGACATTTCGTTGTTACATTTAAATGACGACTTAATTACATTATGTTCTAAACTTCTAACTTTTGTAAGAGGCTTTTAATAAGCCGTATTTCCGATGTATATGTAATCTTAATTACATGATTGTTTTTCGTAAATTATACGTTAAACCGTTAAATAATAATAAGGGTGTTACAAGTTGGTAATCAGAGCTCAAGGTTGTTGACAAATGTGTTCGGTTCGAGGCTTGATCGCAAATCCGGTAACTACATGTATATCAAAGGTTTAGTATGATTAAAGTGTTGAGAACAACACATATGGTTATCGTGTAATACACGTTACACCAATAAAAACGATATAGAATAGATATAGTCAACGAAATAACACGCGTTGATGCATATAGTAGAAAAGCCTTGGATTATAATACAGGCATCCTTTAATGTTGAAATTACTAACTGTTGTATATGTTTTTGATTGAAGGACGGTCGCATATGAAGATAGCGAGAGTTTAACAAATCATGGATTTGACAGAGGAACGGTCCAAAGTATGACAAATAGAGCACGATCACCAAGGACCAAAATCGCGCAACGATTGCGAATAAGTTAATGGCAAGGGGAGCCTGTTAGAGCAAGCATTATCAGGTGCACGTTTTAAATTATTGCATAAATAGTAATATGCAACAAATATGTAGAGATTGAAAGTTGCATATGTAGATTGAAAACTTGGAAAAACCTGAATAGAAAACCTATCCGGGATATTGTTTCCAAGAAAAACAAATAGAGGCCTTACTTACATGGGGTGTAATGTGAAAATTATAAAAGGGTCATGTATACCAGGTGTTGATCGCTTACTCTGGCCAAGTAAGTAGTGAACACGTGGTACCATGAACTTCTTATGATGAACACATTTATGTCCGATGTAGTAAGGGTGGGGTGAATGGGACTAACTTAAAAAGTACCCAAATGAATCAAATGAGCAAAATATTTGATAATAATGTAAACGCACAGCCGGGCGACGGAAGCGTATTACATTAGGATGATGAGCCCGAGTGAAGGGACAAAGATTAATGTAAAACAATTAAGGTATGCAATTGGGAGGGGTGTGCTTACTCTTGAACCCGAAGAATGCAAATATGACTCTTAACGAGCCGATTTTGTAAAACACCAAATTTGAGAACAAAGTAGGAATATAAAAGCGAAACGAAGTCATAATGCATACCGTAAGGGTTGCAATAATAACGACTTCGGTAAAACACCCGGTTGGTGGGTAAGGGTTTAAACGCATGCGTAGACTGAGAAACAGGAACGCGAAATAGAAAGTCAAAAGACTCGGAATATGAGTCATGACTAAAAGATGACAAGAATTTTCGCAAACATAAATTTTGGTAATTACGTTCAACCATTTCAAAGTTGGACGGGTCAAATAAAGAATGAAGTTTGACATTCATAAGTGATGAAAATTCACCCAAAATGAGTCAAACGAGTCAATTAAGGAATAATGCTTAATATAATAGAAAAACGCAAACCAGTGAAACCGAAAAGCTAAAAACAATAAGATAGAAGGACCCGAGTAATGGGTTGTAAAGGAGTATAAGTATGAACCGGGTAATGGTAAGCGTAAGACAAACCGACGTGTAAATGACGCTAGAAGTCGTAAAGTCGGAAAGATAGTCCGAAAGTAAACAAATGAAACCTTAGACTACGGTCAAGGTCAACTAAAGTTCAAAAGTAAAATTAAATGATTCCAAACATAACAAAGGATGCTTTAAAGCTATATATGTATAAATCCACAATTGAATAAAGACTAGAATAAAAGATGATCTACGGGATCATCATAACCTACGGGATATTAATTAGTGTAAAGGTCTACGGGGCCAAAATGACCCACGAGTCATAAATTGAAGCAAATGGATAATAAGGGCCTCGCCTTAAAGAGGTGAAAGCTTAAGGAAATAGCCTACGAGGTTAAGTGAAGGAACCTACGGGTCAGTAGTGTAAGATGAGGGAACTTGTTACGATTCCCCGCGTAAAACAAGAACGGAAAACAATAAATTATGGGTTGTCAATATCCTAGTATGGGTAATTGACAAAAGTTAAAGAGAAGATCCTAAAACTAAAACTTCGGTTTTAGTAAGAAATAACGTTTTTACAAACATAAATTCTGATAGGAATTTAAATAATAAGCATGAAAGATACAAGTCCTGACACTGATAGGCACAAGACAATATATTCGAAAAGTGATATTTTCAAAAATGAAAGGTTGATATAAATTAAACATGATGTGACATGATCACGGTCAAGAGATGCAATGTGAAGTAGAATCACATTATAACCAAGCGAGCGGTAAAAAGTAACTAGACTAATAAGTCTAGTTAGTGAGACCGGTTAAGGTCAACAATTCAAGTCAAGAAATTTGGTTTGCTCGAAAACGGTGGATTCGGTATAACTGAATCGAATAAATAAATTTGAAAACAAAAGAATTTGTTGCTAAAAGTGAAAGATTTCACTAAAGACCTTTAAACGGGTCAAAGTAACGGATCCATAAAGAATTCGATAGTATATGAAAGTGATGAATATCGCTAAGTAACTAAACTAGTGGAAATAACGAGATTACGTTATTTCGAGTTGCACTATGTCGTAGGAGATATGTAGACGAATAATAACCAAAAAGATGTTACCATACTTTTCTGGTAATACTAACAATTGGATAAAAGTATAAGTAATGTTTAAAAGATTTCTCGGCTCAAATACATTGAGTTTAAACTCAATGAATTATGTAAGAAAAGGTTTCGAGGACGAAACCTCTTTAAGGGGGGTAGACTTGTAACACCCCAAAAACGGGTTTGGTAATCAAACCACGTTAATACTAAAAGACGGGTAAAGTACCGTTAGTGGTAAAAGTAACCCGGTAAATATTAGGATTTAATTAAATAAACCTAATATTAAATAAAAAGTGAACAAATCCTTTTGAGGAAATTAAAATGGATAAAAAGGCCCGAGTTAACGGGACTCAAGATAAACTTAGTCATAGATTCCCCGAACCCACTAATTTAATTAGGAATGCTTAACCTAGTTAATAAGTAGGGAACATTATTAGAAATAAGTGGGTTGTACCCTACGTAACTAACTAACTAACCAAACTTGAGGGGCCAAAAGAGGAAGATTGAAACTTAATATTTATTTTAATTAAAAACACTACACACAAACTAGTGTGTGAGTGTGTGTGTGCGTGAAAGAGGCCAGGGGAAGCAAGGAGAAGCCAAAACCCTAACTCAATCTAATTCACCAAATTGAAGGTCAAAACTAGCTCAAATCAAATGCATGATCACTTACAAACGATCACCAAGTCAAGGGGATCGTGAGGTATGTCAAATTTTATAATTTGGTAATGTTTTGGAATCTATGATGAACACTCAAAATCAGAATTCGTAAATGAATGTTGAGTTTATGAGTGATATGGTATGAAATTCATGTTTAGAAATGAACACTAGATGAAAACTTGATGAATTAGCACTAGAAACAAAGGATTTGATGATGACCCTTGTATGTGCTAAGTGGGTTTTGATTTAATAATGAAGATGATGATAACCTTGTGTTTAAAAACCATTATAATTGATAATAGAAACAAGGTATATGAACAAATTACATGATTGGGTATTTGTTCATATAAGATTGAGATGGGTTTTTATGATATGATGATGTTAGTGTCAAACTTGTGATTAGAATCATCATATTAGTTAGTAAAGACAACGTACTTGAACAATTTAGGTGTTTGGGTACATAAATCATATTTACCATGAAATGGGTTTTGAATAATAAGATGAAATGATGAATTTCATGAGTTTAAAGAGAAAAATAGTCAAAGAATCATAAGGTGTGAAAGTCATGATTTGGAATGACTAATCTAATAACCTTGTGAATAATGAATGATAGTTGGCGCTTAACAAGCTAGGGGAAGCTTGATGAGTGAGCGGGTCAAACGAAGCAAGTACGGAAAGAAAAGCGTGGCGTGGATGCGAGGTAAGTGTAATTTACACACTTATGTAGAATACCCGTTTATTCGATACGTTGTAAACGTGATAACGATAATATTGGAAATATGGAAATTTGTCAAGTGTCGACTAATGTAAATCAAGGTTAAAAGGATACCCATGGCGTAAGCCGAAGTGGGTTGAAATTGTAAGAAAAGAGTGTAAAAGAAAAAGGGTATGGTAATAAAATCCGGGATGGGATGGATGTATGAATTGGAGATCAAAAACGATGTTTTTGATTAAATAGATAATGTTGGGCATATAGTCCAAACGGGTCGAATGGTGGCGATAACACCATTTGACAATATCGATTAATGTGGTTGTCAAGTCTTATGTTAACAGGACCGATTAGCAAATCGGATAATTGCGTCACCATTGATGGTGTGATAATGAAAACGAGGTATAAATCGGGTCTACTTGTTGATCCGGGCCAGGTACGCATAATTATGTTGTAGTTAAAAGTGCTATTTTAGTCGAATAATTTGAGAGAGAGTCCTTCGTCGTAAAAGGACCAAAATCGACCAAAACGCCCTTGTAGGCTAAATTGAACAAACAACCCTTAAAGGTTGTTTGGAAACGAGTTTTATAATTAGGTAAATACTTAGAATAAGTATAGAATCTGAAAGAGGTATTGTATTAGTCAAATGGCACTATTTGAGTTTTTGCCGTAAAATAATGATTCGAGAGGTAAAATTTGGTTTATATAGATCACTACATTTAACCCACCATAAATACAGTTGTGGTGGAAGATTATAGGATGAGAAATGTGGTGATGTAATGCTAGAAGCAATCGAAAGTGATTTTAGGCTTGAAAGTGCTTAAATACCCTTAACGGGTCAAAATAAGCACTTGAGCGTAAACGGGTTTTTATTATGTAAGAAACCCGTGATTTGAGATTAACATGATAGGAGACATTGAAACTAGGAATTTCATAAGTTTAAAGATCAAATAAACATGTTTGATGATGAAATCATGAACGGGTCAAAATTTGGTAAAAAGGGTAATAAGCCGAAGAGTTAAAAGTCTGAAATTTTATTATGTCGGATGTTAGATTCTAACTCCATATGATGGAGAATTAAATTACGCATGCGTAGACTGAGAAACATGAACGCGAAATAGAAAGTCAAAAGACTCGGAATATGAGTCATGACTAAAAGATGACAAGAATTTTCGCAAACATAAATTTTGGTAATTACGTTCAACCATTTCAAAGTTGGACGGGTCAAATAAAGAATGAAGTTTGACATTCATAAGTGATGAAAATTCACCCAAAATGAGTCAAACGAGTCAATTAAGGAATAATGCTTAATATAATAGGAAAACGCAAACCAGTGAAACCGGAAAGCTAAAAACAATAAGATAGAAGGACCCGAGTAATGGGTTGTAAAGGAGTATAAGTATGAACCGGGTAATGGTAAGCGTAAGACAAACCGACGTGTAAATGACGCTAGAAGTCGTAAAGTCGGAAAGATAGTCCGAAAGTAAACAAATGAAACCTTAGACTACGGTCAAGGTCAACTAAAGTTCAAAAGTAAAATTAAATGATTCCAAACATAACAAAGGATGCTTTAAAGCTATATATGTATAAATAGACAATTGAATAAAGACTAGAATAAAAGATGCTTTAAAGCTATATATGTATAAATAGACAATTGAAAGTACCTATGAGTTGGTAATTATGTGGGCAATAAACCCTTAAAAGGGCACCCTCTGATTCCCACTCTAACTAGGTCAATTGTCGGGTCAAAGTTAACCTTAAAAAGTCAATAGAAAGCTTATTTTCAAATTAATGCATAATTAACAATGTAGAACCTATGCAACCTGTTTTATCACTAATATAACTTGGTAATTAATGTAAGAACATGTCTAAACATGTTCAACCCGACAATTTTCAGTTTAGGCTCGGTTCGGAACCGAAAGTCACATATTTTGACTTTTGCTTTGACTTTCAGTTCTGACCCAATGTAGCATGTTTTAGAAATGCCTTAGAGCTTTACTTGGACTAGGTTACATGTTAGTATAACCCTTTGTGATTATACAACTTGGTTCATTAGTTATCCGATTCATATGCATGTTTCCGTTAAATGCTTAAATGTTGACTATTATGCCCATATGACCTTAAAATGTGATTTTTGAAAATGTAAAAGAAGAGAAACCTTCATTACTGATTTATAGACTTGTCCCTAAAATTTGACATCAGTTTGAGGTCTAGATTAGAAGTTATGCTCATTAGCGTAATTATAAAGCTTTTTATTAAATAAACGGCGTAATTAGCATATAGCCTATCTAAACCCAATTCTTGATACCAAAAACTGATGTGATATAATATTTTGGGATTTTTGAAGATTTTTATTTATTTTTAGGCTGAGCATAACATAGAGTTCTAAGCTTGATTCGGTAATTGCCGGTTTTGCCCTCTTGGCCCATAAAATGAGTTTTACAAATTATTTTGACACCTAACCTTTTTCTACTGATCTAATATGATAAATAAAATATTTTGAGCCTTCTGGAATAATAAAAATATCAGCTTTCCTTTAAAAACCCGGAAATAGCTCAAAATCGCCTTTTTAAGCGTTTTTAACGCATAGTATGTATTAAAACTATTTTAAACATATAAGGTTTGATGTCTACTGATATTTTCAGTAAATTTTTATATATTAACAGTAAGCAAAAATTTTAAACTCAGATTTCCAGTTTTGACCTTTTAGGCTTAAGTGAAATTACCAAAATGCCCCTACGGTGCATAGTTTTGTTATAAAAGATAAGTTTCACATATTTACAATACCCTACTCTTATGACTTATAAAAATAAGTATTTTAACTGATTATATCAGACTTGTAATTCAGATTAATATTTAAACTCTTTTATAACCTTTAAAATGACCAAAATACCCCTACGGGGCGTAAATTGAGTTTAAATATGTTTTGGTCATAATAGAAGATATCTTACTGATGTCACAACATATTTAAGGCATATTAACTTAGGAAACCTGTATATAGCTCTTTTGGTTACCAGTTATGCATTTTCGCGTTCGGTTCGGTTTATGTAACTAGTTTGCATAAATTGACCGAAACGGGTCAAACCTTATCATTTTTGTCTCTAAATCCAGAATGTGGTTAGTTTACCCATATTATACAAGTCTTCAAACTTGTCGGGTCTAAATCTCATTCTATTCCGGTCTTCGCTTAACCGTGCGTTTGAACAGTATCTTCTTTTAAAACTAACCGATCTAAATTTAGGCTTAATAAAAGACCCGTTCGGAATCTAATAGGTTATTATAAACCTTCGTTCCAGAATAGGAGACCCGGTAAAAGCTCCGTGCACTTGCTATTTGTGATTATTACTTGCAAAGGTAAATACTTTTAACTTATTTTCCCTATACGGGCTTGGGGTACGGTATATAAAATACCGCTTGGTCGGACATTGAATTTTTAATTGCATGAAGGTTAAATTATTGAAATGTCCCATTTAAATTGTGTTGTTTGCTTAAAGCCTTTGGGGGGTTAATGACTATGTCCCGGATATCCTTGGCATCATTTTAAGAAATGGCCACGACCTAAGCACGGGGTGTAGGCGTACACCCGACAGTGCATATATAAATAATAAGGTATAACTGCCGGTTTCAGGAATAACTCGCCGCGGGACTATATCATGTGGTGTGTCAATCCGGGCTACTGAATGTATAAGAAACATGTAATTCTCTTACAAGTTTATATATAAATAATTATCCCAAGCTATAAAATGTTTTGTGCCTTGTGCATTCAAATCAATTTTGTAACCCTTTTCAAAATGAGTCAGTTAATTGTATTTACCAGTGTAAACTGACGTATTTTCCCAAAAAAGGTTAAGTGCAGGTACTAAGCGTAATAGGCTGGCCTCTCCTTAGCATCATTAAGAGTCTCGCAAGCTTGGATGCATTTAAGTCTGATGAACTATGTTTCCTTTTTTATTTGAGCCGCCTGTGGATTTGTTTCAACTATTTTATGATACTTAATATTACAATTTATTCGGTTGAAATAAATCTATCTTTTGCTTCCAGTGTGCATTTAAAATTGTGTTGTTTGACTATGATGATATCAACTACGTCACGATACTCCCCACCGGTAATACGTGGAAATATCGGGGTGTGACATTCAACCATGGGAAAAATGTAGGTTCTACCTCTGCACCCTATTGCAAGTATTGCAAAAGGAAGCATTCTGGAAGATGCTCCATATACTGCAACTTCTGCAAAATATCTGGACATAAGGAAGAAGACTGCAGAAAGAAACACAACAGGATATGCTACAACTGCGGAGAACAAGGCCATATCAAGCCAAATTGTCCGAAATTAGCTCCAGCTACAAACAACAAGAACACCAAAAATGCTAGAGCATGTGTTCTAACTGCAGAAGAAGCAAAGATGATCCCGGATGTGATCGCTGGTACGTTTTTAGTTAATAATATTTTTGCTAAAGTATTATTTGACTTTGGTGCAAACCAAAGTTTTATTAATACTTCATTTTGCAAACTTCTCAATCAATCATTAACAAAACTTCTACAAGAATGTCTAGTAGAGACAGCAAATGGAGAAGCCATTAGGATTTCTGATATCTTGCAGGGAGCAAGAATATAAATTCTAAATCAGAAATTTATTGCAAACCTTTACCCAATGAAGCTGGCAGAATTTGATATCGTGTTAGGAATGGATTGGTTAATAGCGAATAAAGCCAGTATTTTATGTGATCAAAAGTCAATCCAAGTAAATTCACCAAAGGGTGAAAAGATCACAATTAAAGAAAATAAACCATCTAGATCCACAAAATTCATCTCTGTGATGAAAACAGCAAGTTATATAAGAAAAAGGGTCATTAGTGTATTTGATTTCTATAATCACTAACACTAAAGGGATGAAGGATATTCCAGTAGTGTCCCAGTTTTCAGATGTATTTCCCGAAGAATTACCAGGACAACCTCCAGACAGTGAAGTTGAATTTAGAATTCATCTGCTACCAGGGACTGCACCAATTGCCAAAGCACCTTACAGGTTTGGCACCCGTAGAAATGCAGGAACAAAAGAAACAGTTAGACGAATTGTTGGAGAAAGGATTCATACAGCCAAGTTCATCACCCTGGGGAGCACCAATTTTGTTCGTCAAAATGAAAGACGGGTCAATGCGAATGTGCATTGACTACCGTGAATTGAACAAGGTCACGATTAAGAATCGGTATCCATTACCAAGAATCGATGATCGCAAGGAGCTCGATTTTTCTTTAAAATCGATTTAAGGTCAGGATATCATCAATTAAAGGTACATGAATAGGACATTGCTAAGACCGCCTTCAGAACAAGGTATGTCCATTATGAATTTACTGTCATGCCATTTGGTTTAACCAATGCCCCAGCAGCATTTTTGGACATGATGAACCGAATATGTAAGCCATATTTGGATAAATTCATAATTGTCTTTATAGATGATATTCTCATTTACTCTAAGAGTAAAGATGAACATGCAAAGCATTTGCACGCACTTCTAAGTTTATTAAGAAAAGAAAAGCTTTATGCTAAGTTTTCAAAGTGCGAGTTTTGGTTAGAACGAGTACAATTTCTTGGACATCTAGTTAATCATGAAGGAATTCATGTAGATCCCACCAAGATCGAAGCGATTACTAAATGGAAAACCCCTGAGTCGCCAACCGAGGTTAGAAGTTTCTTAGGACTAGCCGATTATTATAGAAGATTTATTCAAGATTTTTCTAGAATAGCCATTCCCTTAACTAAGTTAACCTATAAATCTGTTAAGTTTGAATGGGGATTAAAACAAGAAGAAGCCTTTAGAATTCTTAAGCAAAGACTAACCAATGCACCCATACTAGCTTTACCAGAAGGATCTGAAGACTTTGTAGTCTATTGTGACGCTTCTAAATTAGGTTATGGATGTGTATTGATGCAACGTCAAAAGGTTATAGCTTACGCCTCTATACAACTTAAGAATCATGAAGAGAATTATTCAACCCATGATCTAGAATTAGGAGCCATAATTGTTTCCCTTAAGATTTGGAAACATTACCTTTATGGTAGTAAGTTTACCATTTTCACAGACCATAAGAGTTTAAGGTATGTTTTCGGGCAAAAGGAATTAAATATGAGACAAAGACGTTGGATGGAAATGCTTAGTGATTATGATTGTGATATCCAGTACCATGCAGGAAAAACAAATGTAGTTGCTGATGCTTTAAGTCGAAAGTATCATGAAAAGCCAAAAGGAGTACGTTCACTTAAATTAAATCTACAAGTAGATTTAAATGAACATATTAGAAAAGCACAAGAATCAGTAATCAAGGATGATACTGAAAAGTTGAAAGGTATGATTAGGGAATTAGAACAAGGAATAGATGGAATTTGGAGATTCCATAAGGAAAGGATGTGGATACCTAAATTAGGAAACCTACGCCACTGTATATTAGAAGAAGCCCATAAGTCTAAGTATACGATGCATCCTGGAAATGATAAAATGTATCAGGACTTAAGGAAAAATTTTTGGTGGGTAAGAATGAAAAAGGATATAGCAGCATATGTTGCCAAGTGTCTAACTTGTTCACAAGTCAAAGCTGAACATAAAAAACCTTCAGGTTTATTGCAACAATTAAAAATGCCAGTTTAGAAATGGGAATTGATAACAATGGATTTTGTTACTAAATTACCCAAAACTAGGAAAGGTAATGATACAATCTGGGTGATTGTAGACAGGCTAACCAAGTCAGCTCATTTCCTACCAATGAAAGAAACTTTCGGTATGGAACAATTAGCTAAATTATATGTAAATGAAATAGTTTCTTTACATGGAATTCCTCTATCAATTGTTTCTGACAGAGATAGTCGTTTTACCTCTCATTTTTGGACAAGTTTCCAAAAAGCCATGGGAACCAAGTTGAATCTAAGCACCGCTTATCATCCTCTAATGGACGGACAAAGCGAAAGGACAATTCAGACAATCGAAGACATGCTTAGAGCTTATGTAATTGATTAAAAAGGTAATTGGGACGATCATTTACCATTGATAGAATTTTCTTATAATAACAGTTATCACACAAGTATCAATGCTGCACCATTCGAAACACTTTATGGATGAAAGTGCCGAACCCCAGTATGTTAGGTAGAAGTTGGGGAAAAGCAGCTATCTGGACCATAAATAGTACAAGAAACAACCGACAAGATCATTCAAGTCAAAGAACGACTAAAAACAGCACGTGATCGACAAAAGAGTTATGCTGATAACCGACGTAAGCCATTGGAATTTCAGGTAGGAGATAAAGTGCTATTAAAAGTCTATCCTTGGAAAGGAGTGGTAAGATTCATCAAAAGGGGAAAGCTAAGCCCCAGGTATGTTGGACCTTTTGAGATTATTAGAAGAATAGGACCTGTAGCCTATCAGCTACAACTGCCAGAGGAAATGGCAGGAATACATGATGTATTTCATGTATCTAATCTCAAGAAATGCTTAGCTGATGGATCACTGATAGTACCTCTTAAGGATATAGAGGTTAATGAGCAGTTAAAATTTGTAGAAAGGCCTCTACAGATTGAAGACAGGAAAATTAAGAACCCCAAGCACAAAAGATTAGTGCTGGTCAAAGTGAAGTGGGACTCTAAAAGAGGACCAGAATACACATGGGAACTAGAATCAGAAATGCAAAGGAAATATCCACACTTGTTCCAGTAGATCTCGAGGACGAGCTCTAAAATAAGGTGGGGAGGATATAACAACCCTCCTAAAATTTTTCTAACACCCCTAATATATTTTAAATGTCCCAATATGTCTTAAAATACACCCCATACGTGAAAACGGACCCCGAATACCTTTATTTTTATAAAAATTAAATAAAAACAAGAAAAATAGGTCTCTCGCGGGGCGCGTAAGCCACCCCCTTGACCTACACGGGCCGCGACAGCTCCAATCTCAGGCGAGCCCCCAGGCCGCCACGTGTCGGACTCGTGTTGAGGCTAGGTGTCGACGCAGAAAGGCTACGACCTAGTCTACAAGCTTACGCGGGCCGCGTAGACCTAAGCCGAAGCTTACGCGGGCCGCATAAAACTCGAAATTCAGCCCTACAAATTAAGGGCATCGGCTTTAGTCTCCGATCGCTCGCACACTTTTCTTTCTCTCAATTTCTGAATAGTAGGCATAATTTTCGGGTATAAGACCCCCCCTAAATAACGAAGTTCTGCTCCGTTGTAAGTATCATAACCCCCGGTTACGTATTAGATACGCTGCCCGATTGATCCAGGGTTCCGTAACGGCTGTCGTGGTTCTGCCCGACGTAGTCGTTGGAATGTCGTCTCGGGGAGGGTATCATTAATATAAATAATGGGTTATTATACTAAGACGTGTGCATTGTGTAAATTATAGATAATCACCAGGAAACCCTTAAAGGAAACCTAAGACTGCAATATGAGTAATCTTCTTTTTGTAAACTGTTTTTACAAAACCTTAAATATTTTACAATGTGATCAAGCAGTGATTGAGTCTTTGTAATTCTTTAATTACTGCCGGTATTATGGGGTTTTGTATACATTACTTGATAACCTTCACAATTGGACAACAGGTTAGCCAATATGTGATATGACCATAGCCACATATACGGTCGAGTGGCAAGTACTGAATGAGTAATTGTGTAGATATAAACATTGTAATCGCTCTCAATACTGTGTTAATTGATAAAACTCTTCTTGATTAAACTGGGATTCACAACCAGTATTTCCCACTGACAAAGTGTTTTTAAACGCGTTTCAGGTAACAAAATGTGAGAGCCAACTAGAAGCTAGCTGGACAGCACTGAAGGCTTGGAAAAAGTGGCTATAAAAGTTACCTAAATAAAAGAAGATGTTTTATTAAATAAAATAGAGTTTATCTCTATAAATCAGTTTGTAACGAAAACTTGGGTTGTATCCCAATATGTTTAATATTATAAAAGTGTGGTATTACTCTGATAAAATATTTCCTAACTACGGTCCTGATGTAAATTCCGCTGCCAAAATGATAAACAAATGATACCACCAAAACTGAGTTCGCGGCCGCCCTTTCCCGGGACAGATAAGGGGGCGGGGGTTGCAATAGAATTCGACCTCCCTATCCGACGGTAGTCCCGGTAATTCTTCTGGGAAAACATCTGAGAATTGAGATATTACGGCGATATCTTTCAATTCTTTTCCTTTAGTGTTAATGATTATGGAAATCATATACACTAGTGACCCTTTCCTTGCATAACTTGCGGTTTTCATCACAGAGATGAATTTCGTGGATCTAGATGGCTTATTTTCTTTAATTGTGATCTTTTCACCTTTTGGTGAATTTACTTGTATTGACTTTTGATCACCTAGAATACTGGCTTTATTGGCTACTAACCAATCCATACCTAATACAATATCAAATCCAGCCAGATTCATTGGGTAAAGATTAGCCATAAAATTATGGTTTAAAATTTCTATTCTTGCTCCCTACAAGATTTCAGTAATCTTAATGGATTATCCATTTGCTATTTCTACTAGCCATTCTTGTTGAAGTTTAGTTAATTGTTGATTGAGAAGTTTGCAAAATGAAGTATTAATAAAACTTTGGTTCGCACCAGAGTCAAATAATACTTTAGCAAAAACATCATTAACTAAAAACGTACCGGCAATCACGTCCGGAATCATCTTTGCTTCTTTCGCAGTAAGAACAAATGCTCTAGCATTCTTAGTAGTCTTGTTGTTCATGGCTAATATGTCGCTTTTCTCCACAATTGAAGCATACTCCATTGTTGGGTTTCTTCCTATAGTCTTCTTCCTTATGTCCCGGTATCTTGCAAAAGTTGCAGTATGAGGAGCATCTTCCAGAATGCTTCTTTTTGCAGGACTTACAGTAAGGTGTAGAGGTAGAACATATACTTTTCCCATGATAGTTATTTCCATAAGGAAATTCTTGGTGTTAGTACATTAAGTGTCTATCGCCTCTGTCAATCTAGCACGTAGCAGAAACCGAAGAAGTCTAGATTTTATATTGTAATATTAGAGATAGTTAGACAAAAAGGCAAGGTGGCATTTCTGTAATAATGAGAAATCTCATTAAAAGCCTTGTGCCTATAAATAGGAAGTTAGAGTGTTAGGTTTAAGACTTTTGCCATTTTAGAGAGTTTGGAGCTTGGTGCTTAGAGAGAGAAAGTAGAGAGAGAAAGTGCTCTAGGTGATTCACGGTTCTTGTACGATTTCAGATTTATCAAAGAATCACGTTTATATTACGTCACATGTGTTAGGTCGCGTTCGTGTATGGTTTCCGCACGTTTCACGTTCGTTTCGCAATCGTTTCGGAGTCAAAACCGGTCCAACCAGTGGTATCAGAGCAGGAGCTCGATTGCACTGATCTATCACACGATTTCGCACAGGATTACATCGATTTCAGATCTAAATATCATCGATTTCTTCATATTCTACTCATTTTTCATGTTTTCTACGGTTTTCGACAAATTGAACAGGATTTTACGGTCCGAATCGGCTGATTTTTTAGTATATTGTGCGAAAACAGTTGATCTACAATCCTGCCAAGTTTCAGATTCAAACTCCTAGTCGTTTAGGAGAATTTCGATTTTTTGTGTCCGATTTCGTTGGGAACAGCAAGATTTCGCTTGAACCAGTTGAATTTCGCTTGAAAAATTCAAGCGAAATCCTTATAAGTGAGATTTCGCTTGAGATATCTGTTTAGGTTTCGCTTGAAAAGGTGCATATAATCAGTTTCCGCTTGAAAATCACTTGGAACTCAGAGATTTCGCTTGAAACTCATCATTGATTCCGCTTGAAAGATAACAGTCGTGATTTTGCTTGAATATTCTGAGGATTTCGCTTGAATATCTGCTGGTGTCGCTTGAACTGATTGAACGTGAACATAACAGATTGTTGGTCAAATGAAAAGTGTTCTCGTGAATCAAAATAATCAGACCTATGTGCTGTGTCAGACATCTATAATATCAACGGTCAATTAGAATTTAGACATCTATGTGCTGTGATAATCTGAAATTGATAAGTCCATCACGTGAATTAAAAGAGTTGTCAGTAGTGTTCTTGACCCAAGATCAACTTTAAACTTTGAGGTCCAATGAGAATAGGGTAAACATTAAAGTTGTCGGTTCCTGAATCCATTTATTAAGTCATCAGCCCATGTGATATTGTTTAATGTCGATGTTGGTTTGATGGAATTCAAGGCTCATTAATCAATTTGTTAAAGTCATCGGTAACCACAATTTGGATTTAATTTGTTGTCGGCTGCATGTGATACATATTAAAGGCTCATGTGACATTGATTTTGGCGGTTCTTTTAATGCACTGATATTTTGCATGTGAAGATATTGTTTGTTGTCGGCTAATCATAACATCACGTGATTTGTTTTAAGTTTACATGTGAATGCATTAGAGGTTGCATGTGATGTTGTTTTGTTAGTCAAGTTTATTATTGTGGTCAAAAAGACAACTAGCTAAGTGATCGACCAAGAATTTTGTTGTGTAGTGTGATTCGATCGAAAAACCAATTCACCTGGATTGATCAGTCAAAGGTCCAAGTCTCACGGTTTGATCGTTCAAAGGTCCATTTCGTTTGAACCTTGTCAAATTGTTTGGAGTAGGGTCAGGTTGTTTGAAATTGATCCGGGTCATAGCAGTCTGCACAGTTTGACAACTTGAACCTCAGTTCGCACAAGATATTCACCAGTTCGAGTATCAGTTTGATTCAGTTGTTTGATATTTTTAAACTGATAGTTTGTTTGTTTGATCTAGGTAATTGAAGATGTCAAGCAACGGTGAAGAGTTCTACAATACATTCTACAACGCGTTCACTTCCGAATCATCAGATAGAAGATCTGAGATGAAAGAATATTCAAGAGAGATTTCGGAGAATTTGAAGTTTGAGAATATGTACGGAAGCCAACAGAAGCCACCAAAGTTAATGAAAGTTGAAGACTATCACTGGTGGAAAAACAGATTTGAGGGTTGGGTAAAAGCTTTCGCTCCTGAAAGTTGGATAAAAATGACAGATGGATACACTGAACCAGTAAAAGAGGGAGGAGAGTTAATAGATGCGAAGGATTTCTCAGACATAGATATAAAAAATGTTGTGGCTGAATCTAAAATGATCGCATTAATCAAACAGTCAGTGAGAGAGGATATTATTTCGTTACTTGAACAAGAGAAAACTTCAAAGAGTTTGTGGGAAGCGTTAGGGAAAAAGTGTGTAGGAAGTAATGAAATTGTCAAAAACAAAAAGAAATTGTTGCGTAAAGAGTTTGATTTATTCAGTTGTATGAAAAATGAATCTGTTTGTAGAATGATCGAAAGATTTGGGCATCTGAAAATAGAGTTAGCCAGACATGAAATCACATATTCTGAAGAGGATTTGGTGGATAAATTGTTTGATTCATTGCCAAATGATCAAGAGTGGCAATACTTCGCTTTAATGTTGAAGAGCACAATCAAGCCTGAAGATTTAAAAGTGGATTTGCTGATCGAAAGACTTGAAAGTCATGAGTTGGAGATAAAGAGATCTAAAGTCAATAATCCAGCTTATCAGCAAAATGTGGAGCTTTACTACAGAGGAAATGCACCACAGGCTGGATCTCCAAAAACAGCATTTTCTGCAGAAAGTTCAAGTTCGGTGAATAATGAAAGTCTTCACAGTGGTTTTCACAGTGGATCTTCTTCAAACACTTCAAACCAATCTGTTTCAAAGAATTTGTTTCAGTGTAATATCGCAGTGGATCTGAAGAATGGGCAGAATTTCAGTGAAGAATCGGCAAACCAACAGATGGTTTTCTTGGCATCTGTACTTGAATCGTATGAAAGCCTCGTTGTAGGGAAGATTGGCAATACCAACTTGACGAAAGAAGATTATGATCAATTAGACCCCGAGGAGATGGAACTAATGGATATAAGATGGTGCATGGCCAGTGCGGTTCGTCGGGCACAGCGGTTCATGGAGATCACGGGGAGAAAGTCAATTGGTGGACCATCTACCAAACTGGGATTTGATAAATCTAAGGTGACATGCTTCAAATGCAAACAAAGAGGTCACTTTAAGCGCGAGTGCAGAAATGCGTATGCTGATGATGATTCTGCAAACCCGTTCAACGAAGATTATTACAAGAAAGCGATTTACCATCAGAACAAATTTGAGCCACCAAGATTGAAACAGCCTGAAGAAAAATCAAGGGCTCTTGCAGTTATATATGACGATGAAGGTTACGACTGGAGTCAAGTATGCCATGAAGAAGATGCAGTTGGATATGCATTTGTGGCTAATGCTGATCCTGATAGATATTGGAAAGCAGACTATGCAAGATGGGAAATTGGAAAATTAAACGAATCTTTCAAAGATGCCCAGAGAGCAAAAAGATGGAATGAAGAGTTGGAATATTACATGGATCCACGGGGTAATCCAGTTGTTGACCCATCAAAAGTGGATTTCGAAGCTGTAACAAATTTGGTTCCAAGGCAGGCTACTTTCAACACACGAAGGTTATCTGATAAAGCATATTTGCCTGATTTGGGAAAGAAAATTAGAGAGGTTTGTGAAGCAAGTCTACCGAAGGTGGTAGAGATGAAAAAGAGAAAAGAAGAAGAATTGAAGAAGATGATTGAAGAAGTAAAGACTGTTGTGAAGATTGCTGCTGAAGAGGAACAGAAAGCTGAAGAAGAACAGAAGAATGCAGAAGCTCAGAAAGAAGAAAAGAAGGAAGATCAGAAAGTTGAGTCAGAAGAACCGGTGCTGAATGTTACTGAGGTAATAAAATCTTCTGACTTGTCGAATGTTGAATTGGTTGATGAAAAAGAAAACAAATGCAGGAATTGCATAGAAATGTGCAAAGCCTGTATTGAAAAATATGACATAATAAAAACAAAAGACAATGACATAGTTAAACTTGAAAATGTTTTCACAATAAAATGTAAAGATATGATTGAAAAAGAAGAAATTTTGAAACTAAAAGTTGAAAAATTGACACAGAAATGTCAAGGTCTTGAAAAGGATAATGATGTTTATAGACAACTGTGTTCAGCAAAATGTGTTGATTGTGTTGAAAAAGAATCTAAATTTCAAGATTTACAAAAATAGTATGATTCTTTAAAGTGGTCGAGTCAGAGAGTACAAGAAGCTTATGATACTTTGAAAAGCCAAGTCAAAAGTTTTGATCAAAGATTGTCTGAAACTTTAGTCACTAAAGACATGTATGAAAGAAGGTTTAAAGAAAAGCAAATTGAATTGAACAAGTGTGTTGACGAAATTGCTAATCTTAAACAAGTCTTGGCTGAAAAAGAAAAGATTGTTACAAAACTTCAAAGTTATCATAACTCTTCGTACATTCTCGAACGCATTTTCAACATCACACCAGATGATAAAGATACTGAAAATTGCAAAAAGGGTATTGGTTCAGAATTTCATCAGGTACCACCACCATTGAGAAACAATTATACTTTTTTATGATGAGGAAAAGGTGGCAAAGGGTTTGAACATAGCTGACCAGTTACCTGAAAGTATCGATGTGACTTATTCCAAATCTGATTATGCTAATGATTCAGAGGTGGTAAGTAAGGTTGTTGAAAGTGTTTTGAAAGATGAGTCTACAAAAGGTAAGTCTGAATCACAGGATGAAGATGAAGGAAATCTTTATGATGGTTATCTGAAAAACACAAAATCCGAGAAAAATTTGAATGATGATTCAAAAGGATTGGTTTATACCATGATTGGATCGGACAAATTATTCTTCGATGTTGTATTCCCGATTCAGAATGTGATTTCAGAGAAGGTTGATAAAGTTTTCAAAATGGTTGAGATTGAGAAGTCTGAGATTCCAAAGTTTGCTGGTAAAGGTCATAAATCTTTTTATAACAAACCTGGTTTTAAGAAGAAAAACATGAAGGCTGGTTTGGGTTATAAAAAGAAACGGAATTGGAATCAAAGTAAAAAACCAAATTTGCAACAAAAGATGAATTTTGTTCAAGGGAAAAGCTTGAAAGAAGAGGAAAAACTCAAATTTGGACGACAGTCTAATGAGGAGTTTGATGCGATGAAAAAGAAACAACAACAGGCCAAGGATGTTTCAAAGAAAGTGTGTTTTAAATGTGATCAAATTGGACATGTTGCACGAAAGTGTCCAAATCCAAAGCCTGTTGATGTTGAAAAACAGAAATCTGAGGCTGTGAAATCGAGGTCAACCAGATTTGATTCGAAACAAACTTGGAGGTACAATACAAACAAGTTTGCTTCAAATCAAAATTGGAAATTAAACCCGAACAGGTTTGATTCAAGACAGACCTGGAATTCTCACACACCCAGATTGAGAACAACACAAAGTTGGAGAACATCTGTTGATATGACAAAACCTCAAGAGTTTTAGAAACCTAAAAATGTTGTTCAAGATCAAAAAGTTCAAAAAGAGACAAATTTTTACAAAAGAGGTACTCCGGAAGGTCAAATGTGGAGTCCTAAGAAACAAGTGATGTTGGTAAAAGATGAGAAAGTTGAAGTCAAAATTGAAAATGTTTTAAATGACAAAGAGTTTTCGAAATTAAATGAACATTATTGTGTTGAAATGCCTAAGGTCCAACAGACCTGGGCTAATTTGTTCAAATGATTGATAAAGTTTGAAATGTGCAGGTGCTCAACGAAGCTGAAGATTGTGAGAATGGTAGTAGGAGCAGCCTGGCACAGGAAGAGGTTGCAGGACCCTGGTTTGGTTGAACAGGGAGTTTAGTTTGAGTGATGTTTGTATATAAATAAACAATATTTTCAAAACTCTAAAAATTTGAAAAATAAAAAACCCAAAATATGTTTTAGTTTGTTAAAAGTTGAAAAACCATAAATATGTTTGTTTTTAATTTTGTTTGAATGTATGTTGATCGAATACGCCGAAACCCTCACGGCTGAACAAACATGATTACTTTCATCAGATTGAAAAACGATTTTCAAATTGTTAAGATCAATGGTGTCACACCCCCAAAATCCACTTGCGGAGTACCACCGCTTGGAGGCGTGACTGACCAGGATCCAGCCACCAATCATATTGAACAAGCATATAGGTAGTTATAAAAAAATCCGACCAATACAATTGGTGTCCAAACAAAACATAGTTTAAGTTGCAAGCGGAAGCATAACGTTTAAAACCAACACATAAGTTTAATTGTTTCGGAGTTTAACATGGCACACAGCCGTCCATGTCCCACAACGACTCTCTTCCATGCAAGCTCCAACGAAGTACCTAAAGACCTGCAAAGCATGTTGTAACGAGTCAACAACAAGTTGAGTGAGTTCACAGTTGGGTGTTCGTTTTAAGTTGTTTCAAAAACAGTTTCCTTTATCTGGCATCCTGCCGTGGGGGTTACCCCATAGTTGAAAACGTGACTTGTTTATTCCCGGTTATTCTGGCAATCCAGCCGTGGGGGCTACCCCGTGTTAGTTATCTGGAATTTCGGCCGTGGGGGCTACCCCATGTATACACTAGACTCGTTACCATATCGACTGCTGACTGTAGTCATGTTTATGTGCCCTGAAACTGTCAATGTCTATCATCATTGACGTGCCCCAGATCCATTAGTTCACGCCCGTCCTCTGCGGCACGGTGTGAGGTTTGTCAGACCTAAATAGCGCTATTTAACTAATGACCCGCTCGCCATTGGCCCGACGATTAAGTCGATATAAAAAGGAGGGACTTCGTGATAGAGTTTTGGTCTAGTACGAGTTATCTGTCCATGAGGACGAGGAATTATATTCCTGAACCGATGCTGTCCTACCCAAGAAGGACGAGGAACCCATGTTCCTTAACCCCAATTCCCGACCCCTGGGAATCCCATGCTTTGTAGAGGGTGTGAACTCACCTTGGTTTGCTCGGCAGATACACAGAAAGGTCAATCAAGTTGTAAGTGGTCAACTACGTCCTAACATAGATACCATTCATGTCAGGTTCATATCCAAGTAGTGCACGTATGTTCTACACGTATTGTACACAAGTAACAATCATGGCATACATGTCTAGCATGGCAGTTCAACAACAGTTCGTAACAAGTTCCACAGTAACATTCACGTAACAACCCAAAGTCCAAGTGTGCGGCCCAAACAGTTGGGCTCGTAATAGCATGCAGGTCCAAAACAGTGCACGACATACACAATTAACAATACACAGAAAGTCCATACATTCGGCCCACTAACTTAGGCCCGTAACTATGCAGGTCCAACAGAACATACATAATTAGGTGGTCTCGAGTCGAGACTATAGATCTCGAGTCGAGACTGTGCGGTCTCGAGTTATACCTACGAGTTCTCGAGTCGCAAACTGTGGAGGTCTCGAGTCATGCACGTTCTGGTCTCGAGTCGCAACCGGACTCGTAACCGTGGTTTCGAGTCATGCTGTTTTGTGTGAGGGAGCTGTGGTCTCGAGTCGAGACTAGAGGTTCTCAACTCGCAACCGCTGATCTCGAGCTGGCTTCTAGATGGTCTCGAGTCGAAACCAGAGGTCTCGACTCCCAGCACCTGCTGATCTGCATAGTGTACTTAACCAATGGAAATCCGATTTCATGCTCCCCTATGTACTATCCATATAAACATGTTTTCTTGTCTAACAATTTACTAAAATGGATCAAACAAGTATTTTTCAAATGTTCATAGCATGTTCATATCATATTCAAACACATTCAACACATATTCAAATATTCATATCCTCATTCAACACCTTTTCATCATGTGTTCATCCTATATAAACTCTTGCATTTTACGGACAAGAATCATAATACCTAAACTAGATATCAAGATCATTTTGCAAACAAAACATTTGTTCCGTAACTTCATAAATCGGATGATCATAACAAATCCTCTAACTATCATTCTTTTATCACTCAAGCTTATCTTAGCAAGGCATTTATCATACAACCTTCATACTTTTCACAAAAGAGAATATTTGTTCATTTTATGTATTTGGAACCAAGCATATATCAATAACAAACAAGAACTCGTCAAACCGATCAAACACATTCATCATGCCTAAAACTTAAACAAGCAAACACATTATCAAGTATCTTCATCACACATCATCATCAACCGAAATATTGCACATCATCATCAACCGAATATAATACATAGCATGAATCACTAACCGGTTAGGTTTTCTAAGTGTGAGGGTATGAAGGGTCGATGAGTGAACTTCCGTATGATGATCCCAAGCTCGATCCGAGAGTTCCTTGTGGTTACCGGTTTGATCCGAGAAGAAGGAGAAGAAATGTGATGTTTGGTCTCTAGGATTTTAGTGAGAGAATGTAGGAGAGTATGTGTGAGAGTGAGTGTGGGTTGCCCAAAGAATGGCAAAGTTGGCTATCCACCAAGGTTATATACTAGTTCTAAGGTGGTGCACCCTAATGGGCTTTCTGGTGGACTAAAGAGGTGTGTGGCCCAACCGGCCCAAATAGTTACACTGTCCACTCGAGACCGCATAGTCTCGAGTCGGGTCCTTATGTCTCGGTTCTCAATAATCACACGCATACATAAAAGCATAACACATAATCACATAAATCCACTTATATCATTCAATAAACCGACAAGTTAACTAGTCACATAACGTTCAATCATGTTACATCGAGATACAGTGAAAGGTTCTAAATTTCGAGTTGTCACAAATGGGTTGTAAATCATGGGGGTACGTTATATTTTCTGCAAATCAGAGCATGTGAAGCAGAAAATGGATGGCGAGACAAAGTTATCAGTATTGGTTGTCAAATTTTCTTTAAATGGTTTTGCATTTTAGGGGGAGATATATTGTTGTTAGAAAATCCAAAAACATTTGAAAAATTTGAAAAAGTCAAAAACATGATAAAATTTAAAAAAAATAAATTGAGTTTTGCGTAAAAAGAGGAAATGATAGTACATCAGTAGACAGTTACAGTATGCTAAAGAAATGTAATGATTAAATAGTGTTAAACAGTCTCACTGATGATATGCCGGTAGGTTTTTATACACTTAGTAAACTTTTTCGGGATATAAACCTAAATTCAAACACTTGCTTATTTCGTGGGGAACACTACTTGGATATATAGGTAACCCCTGAAATCTCGTTTGAAAGGTCTTGTATTCTGATATACTAGGTTTTTATACTCAGTGATATCTGGGGTATTATTCCGGGACTTCTGCTGAACGGTAGTTCTGACCTAGTCCCCGAATAATACTTTCCACAATGCTTGAAACACAGCATCACCCTCAGCATCAATGATAAGACAATAAAATTGCTTAGCAATGCTGTTGTAAAAAAAGATCCTCTAAAGGGGACACACCTACAAGTTGAGTCATGATCTCTCTACTGAACGATGGTTCTGACCTGAGCTCTCATGATTCTTCATAATTTATTAACCCCTTACAGATATCATATGTGTTATAATTACCTGTAAGACTGAATATTGGGATCTGGATACGGGAGTATATTCAAGAGGTGGGACACATGAATGGGTTTAAGTTCTTAAAATACATAATTCGTATCCTGAATCAGTTGAAATTTGTATGAAAATTTAAATGGATCAGTATATCGACAATCTAAGTGAATTGTTTAATTCTTAAAGTGAAATTAAGCTCAACGGTACTTGTGACTTGTCATAAACTGATATGATCCTCTGACGCAAACTCAAACAAAAATATTGTCTGTAAATATGTTTGTACATATTTCGTTATTGCTTTATGTTTTCAGAAAATACAAAAAGATTTTGATTTCTGCTTTATTTTCGACAACCGATGTCTGAGTGCTGAGTTTCAAAATCTAAGTAAGCTGATTGTGTTTCTGAAAAATAAAACAAGTTCATTAATTTGAAACTTGAAGTTTTAAATTAAAAAAAAATCAAAAACAGTTTGTGATATCTCCAAGGTCATTAAGTTGGACTTGGATGATTAACTGTGGGGGATTTGGATGCTTATATTGTTATAAGTGTTAGTTTCCGATACGATTCGATGAAACTGCCAAATTCATGAGAAGTGATTTTAAGGTTTGAATTGTCAGATTACGATATCCGGAAGTTTAAAATGTTGTTACTTATAGTTGTATGAGTGATTGTAGGAAAAGTCCAGACTACAATCCCGGAAGCTGAGTCTAAAGGGGAGTCTGAAGACGAGCTCAAAGCAAGGGGGAGCTTGTAATCGAAAAGCAAGGTGTCGATCCCTATAGCACGGAAGCTTGACGAAAGGGGGATCCTAAAGAAAAAGAGTCTGAAGGAAAGAAGGGAGCAACGAAAACTTGAAGACAGATTCATGGGGATTCTGTTCAAGATAGAGAAAGACAAGATGCTACGAGATTGACTACGGCAATATCCAAGGGGGAGTCTGTTAGTACATTAAAGTGTTTATCGCCTCTGTCAATCTAGTACGTAGCAGAAACTGAAGAAGTCTAAGTTTTTATTGTAATATCTAGTTAAAAGGGCAAGGTGGCAAACTTGTAAATAAGGAGAAATCCTTATATTCCTTGTGCCTATAAATAGGGAGTTATAGTGTTAGGTTTAAGACTTTTGCCATTTTAGAGAGTTTGGAGCTTGGTGCTTAGAGAGAGAAAGTAGAGAGAGAAAGTGCTCTAGGTGATTCACGGTTCTTGTACGATTTCAGATTTATCAAAGAATCACGTTTATATTACGTCACATGTGTTAGGTCGCGTTCGTGTATGGTTTCCGCACGTTTCACGTTCGTTTCGCAATCGTTTCGGAGTCAAAACCGGTCCAACACTTGGGTAAGTTTCTGAGCTAGGTTCTTTCTCTGGTTCTCTTCTTGCGTACGTAGGGGTGTTCAGAATTCGTTTCAAATTCGAAAAATTCGAAATTTGTTTAAATTCGATTCGATTATCAAGAATTCGTTTCGATTATAAGAATTCGAATTCGATTCAATTCGAGTCAAGTAAATCGAATACGAATCGAATACGAATTTATAATTTCAAATTCGATTCGATTCGAAATTCGAATAAAAATTATACATTTTTATTTATTATTTTTATATATAATACATATATAACTTTTATTAGGCTATACTATAAATTATTTTCAAAATTTATTCAAAGTATTAAAATTACCCATTACCAAACCCTCTACATGGATCATAATTAAAACCTAATAACAAATCTATCAATAGATTTCTAACCCTAAAAATATTATCTTTTAATGTGAAGTGGTTATTCCCGACTTCTCGTTTTGAATTTTAGACTTATAGTACTTTATTTGACACTTTTTAATGTGATATCGTGCTTTATGGCCGCTTTAAAATTTATATTTCATTTTGATAGTTATTTACATGTTTTTAAGAATCTAAATCAAATCGAATTTTTTCGAATTCGATTCGAATTCGACTTTTTAATCGAATACGAATCGAATACGAATTGGGTTTTTTATTCGAATACGAATTCAAATCGAATTCGATAAGTTTTAATCGAATTCGAATCGAATACGAATTCAAGAAAAAATAAAAATTATTCGAATAATTCGATTCGAATAATTCGAAAATTCGATATTCGATTCGATGAACACCCCTATGCGTACGTACTAGTTCATCAGTCAAGGTATTTGCTAGTTCTACTGCTTCTTCTATGGTTTGGGGTCTAGCTGCCTTGACTACGTGTCTAATCTCACAGATTAATCCCCAAACGTAACGGGAGATTAATAATGGTTCTGGTGAAGCTAGGGTTGGCACAATTCTAGCATACTCGAATAATACGGTAGTGTAACCCTTACCGTCAACTCCAGTCATTCTAAGGTTTAAGAACTTATTAGCTATTTGTTCTTTTTCATTGGGTGGACAAAATTTTCTTTCAACCATGTTCTTAAAATCAGTCCATTCTATATTATAGACTCTATCACTTCCCTTAGGCTGGAGAATAGTGTTCCACCATTCTAAGGCGGCATTCTTAAAAAGATTGGAAGCAAACATGATTTATCTTCTTCTGCACACTTGCTTATTTTTAAGACGGCTTCTGTCTTTTCTATCCAGCGTAGAGTTGCAATTGCTCTTTCATTGCCAGAGAATTCTATTGGTTTGCAAGACCAGAATTCTTTGTAAGAACAACCATATGACATGGTTCTTCTTCTTTTGGAATAGGCAATTGAAGTAACGGTCCATTGTTTACGCTGTGACCGGGTTCAGTAGGTGGTTGTCACACCCCGATTTCCGGTGGGCCCGGATGGGTATAATCGTGACGGTTGGATAACAGTTATCACAGTATAATAATATGCAGCAGAAGTATTGGATTAAAATTATTAAAATAAAGCTTGAATGTATAAAAGTATTACAAGCGTTCCATACAAGCCCACAGGGAGGATCTAAATAAACAGAGCTTTAGACATCATAGGCCTTAAGCTTCAGGAGTGCAAATTCCTTAGCCTTCATTCTAGCCGACCCGTATTCCCAGCCTATAATAAGGTTCCGTACCTGCTGTTCAATCTTTTGAAAATACGTCAGCCATGGTAAATACAATTAACTGACTCTTTGGAAAAATAGTTTTTTTTTCGAAAAGAGTTTTATACGTATAGATAACCCGTAGGTGATCTTTTAAAAATATATTGGGATTATTCTTGTTACGAGATTATATACTTGATTAACCCAATGGGTTGTCCGGACATGGTATCATTAACCCCCAATTACAATAATTATCAAGTAAACTGATTAAACCGTATTCTTACATTTTTGCGCAATCATAGGCGACTTACTTATGTAATAACCGTCCCAAGGGGCATATTTGCCATCCCAAGTTTACACTAAAATAAGTCAAGAGTATTTACCTTATTGCTAGCTTCCAATCAACAAGACTATATTTGACAAAAGCCGCAACTCTAAGTATTATTGACCCAAGTCCGATTATCTGGGGGGGTACTATAATCTGGAATGAACAGATTTATTATCTGTTAGAATGTATACGGGCTAAAGGTAGTTCCTTTAGATATGACCCGATACTTAAGAATAAGTTCGCTAGATTAAGCGTATACTGAATAGAATGTGGTTTAACCCAACAAGTACTAGGACTTGTATAATATGGGTAAACAATGTACATTCTGGATTTTGAGATCAAAACGATAAGGTTAAACCCCTTTTCAGTAAACTTATGGAAACTAGTTACGTAAGTCTAACCGTACCCGTATAAGCGATAATGGGTAACCGGATGAGTCATGAACGAGTTCCATATGCCAATACACTTTAAACAAGTTATAATATCAGTATGATATCAACTTGTATGCCCGTTAAGGTTTTAAAACCAAACTATGCCTTATAAGGGCGTTTTGGTAATTTTACAACTTATAAAAGGATCTTGCAAGTAAACTAATGTCATGGTCATAAAAATTCTGTTAAAATGGTTAAATTATGATGTCATATAAGTAGGATATAAAATATATGTCAGGTTTATGCTTTCAGACCAAGCTATGCACCGTAGGGGCATTTTGGTTATTTCACACATAGTTTCGAGACTTTATTTAGGATTCTGAGTTCACGACTTATACCTACTGTAAAAACATTTAAAATAGTTTATAAAATCAGTAGGTAATAAGTCTTGGTTCATACGTATGGTTTAAAACCATACTACGCGCCTAAACGACGTTAATGTCGTCAAATGACGATTTATGCGAAGATTTATGAAATATGATGTTATGACCAGCTTTGAATAGTTAAAATATTTTATTTGTCATAACATATCATTAGACAAAAGGTTTGGTTTGAATGTTATGCCTAAAACACATTTTATGTGCCATAAGGGTATTATCGTCATTTATCGGCATTGTATGCGAAACTGAAGTTAAACTCAGTTTACAACCTAACTTTGCATCCCAAATAATCCTAATTATCATATCATATCAGTAGGTAATGAGTTTTATGATAAAATTACATTTAAAATTCATTTTGTACTTAAAAGGGCATTTTTGTCCTTTTTTTAAAAGCATAGTTTACGACCACATGCGTAAACTCAGTTTATGACCAGTTTATAATCATCAAAATATCCTAAACATGTTTACTTATCAGTACATAACTCATTTGCATGCTCGTTTGTATTTAAAACCTTATTTTTAAACAAAAGGGCATTTTAGTCAAAGTATGGCAAAATAACGGAACATGCACATAAACTCAGATTCCTAGTCCGATCGTGTAATATAACCTGATGGGGCTATACTACATTATATTACGATCATAACGGAACCTAAAATCAGTAGCATACTAGTCTAATTCGGTTTATAACCAAAAGTCAACGTAGAAGTCAAACTACGCGACTTTCGGTTGCGAACCGATCCTAAAACTGGAATTGACGAGTCGAACATGTTTACACATGTTCTAATAATTATTACCGAGTTGTTTAAGTGATAAAACATATTTTAGAATACTTCTAAACTCATATCGTAATTATTTTTAAAAATGACCCGTTGACTTTTTAAATAAATATTACTTTGACTCGTCAATTGACCAAGCAAACGTGATTCTTAGGAGGTGCCCTTTTGAGGGATTAACCCCTACCTAATTACAATCACGTAGCCATGTTCGTTACGAACAATGGCTTGACCTTTTAAGGTCTAACTAAAAGTCAAAGCGTTTTATCGTAAACGCTTGACTTTTTGGATTTAAGAGCCAAATAAAATAACTAGCCACGAAAGGAACACTTACAATGGTCCTAGGGGCTGAAAAGAACTTATTGGTATGCTCCAATGCTCAGGAGCTCCCAAATGAGAAGTTTAGAAAGAATTGAAAGGTGCATAGTCAATTGATGGATGAACACCACTATATATAGTGTTGGGAGATTTTGTAGATGATTGCCAAGTGTTTCAAGAGTTAATAAGATGGTAACAAGTGTCTTACCAGGTATTTAAATCCATCAACAAGTCCCTAGTTTCATTTAGAAAGATCTAGATTTGAGTGGTGACCAAGCAAGTAATAAAACAACATAAAAAATGTTACTGTTGTTTGTCGGCCTCGCGGCCCGCATAAAAAGACAGGGCCTGGGCCCCAGCCCGCTAGGCGGTCCGGCCCAGCCACATGTTTGGCCATTCGACGTTTTTAGTCCCTATGTCTTTCACTTATAACAACAATATATATATATATATATATATATATGTGTGTGTTGCTGTTTGTTGTTTAGGCGACCCGCGAGAAGGCAGCCCATTATGGGTCACGACCCGTGAGGCTTAGAAGCCCAGCCAAACATCTTTGAAAAATGACAGTTTGGACCCTGAAGTCATTTATGTTTAAATATGAACTTTCAAAGTTTACCCTTTAAGCACAAAATTTATAGTTCAAAGGTATTGTTAATTATGAGGTACATAAACCATTAGTGACCAATTTTCGGCACACACGGGAGGACGACGAACATCGCGGAGTACCCGGTTCGTATAAAAGGTCACTTTATGGTGTAGTTTCGCTAGTTGACGTTTTTAGTCCTTTTAACGCACAAAGGTGTGCGTAATAACGTTTAACGGCATCAAAGCCTTACGTAGCTCATATCAGTCATTCCTGTGAGTTTTATGGAACAACATGATGCTCTGGGTTCGCTAAAAGGTCATTTAGAGGTAAGAATTAACATGTTGACACTTCTAACCCTTTTTACGTATAAACTTATGCATATCATCGTTTAATGGCATCAAAGCCATAAAAGACCAATATTAGGTATTTCCAAGAGAGTGATCAACATCATAAGGCTCTGGATTCGTTAAAAGGTCACTCAGAGGTGAAATTTAACATGTTGATGCTTTTAACCCTCCGTTACCGAAACTTTTGAGTTTATCGCAAACGGTTTTGATTATCCAACAAATAGCTTAATATGAGAACACGAATATCATGTAATGTCACTCAGAGTTTTAACTATTTGGCGATTATAGTCCCTCCTAGTCAATGTTTGACATAATTAGGATTAGGGACACGTGTCGATACATTACTGGGCATGATTTTACGAGGTGTTACATCCTCAACCCTTAAAAGAAATCTCGACCTTGAGATTTGTTCAGAGTAATGCGGCCAGTTCCATATAGTAGCAGGTTTCAACCTTTTAAGAGTATCCTTGGCCATAATGGGAATCCGATTTCATATTTATGAGGGAAACTTGGAACTTTCAGATTCCATGGTCCAATATGAACAAGGTTTTTCAATAAACCTTAAGCTCACGTTGAATGTCATGGCGGAGCATGACGAGTGCTTATCAGTTGAGCATCATGCTAAAATTTTCTAGCGATAAGAATATATTTAGTATCTTATTCCGATACTATAGACAACGGTACTCCATAAGGAGACTCGATGTTGTCTTTATACAGCTTAACTTGTCGGAAATTTTAAATTTTCCTTAATTGACAAGATGCGTCGACTTGGTAAGCTTGTCGAATATAATTTACAACACGTCATTGCCGTGATTTATTCTAGGTAACTGTGAGATTAGATCCGTTGTCACCATTTCCCAATTTTATGTGGGATTTTTCTAGTTTAATGATGCATACTAAAAATGGTCTGCGATGTTCGACTTCCTTGCGAACGTTCTAAGCATTATGCTTCCTTGGTGGCTACGGACTTCTCATGCCCATCCACACAAAGGTCTTCAGCTTTCGATCTTAATTCGTCAAAATTTACTTGTGTCATGTGAATGACACATCCCCCATTCAATTACTTGGATGCCTTAAGCATAAAAACTTCCTCGGGCAATCCATAGTGTTGATCTTCCACGGATGGTGAATATATCACCAGATAGGGATTTTAATTTTGATAAGTTTCTTACTGCAGACACAGCGGATTTGGTTTTCGGACTAACCAATCCATGTCTAAGAACATATCGAATCCCGCAGGATTTATAGATAAAAAGATTATCGAGGACAAATTGATTTGTGAAGGATATATTATATGTGAAATCATCTAGATTAGCACTTGATTTTATAAATAATATTTAAGCCTTGAAAAAGCAGATTTAAAGTTTTATTAAATTTTCAATCGATGAAGCTTTAACTAGTTCTAGAGTTTAAAACAAGTTTCTAGCACGTAAATCATTTACGAGAAACAGAAACGTAAAGATATGTCTTGAACTGCTTCTGCTGTAGCAGACTGGAAGGCTCAAGCATTGCCTTTCTGGCCATCAGTGGCCTTGTTTTTCCCGTCCGTTGCCCTCTTCGGGCAGTGGGTCTTTATATGCCCTTTCTCGCCACATCCATAGCAGGTGGCGTCTTTCAATTCTTTGCATTCATGGGACTTATGATCCATCTTCTTACAGATGCCACAACCTTTGGTTGGCTCACGGAGACTTTTTCTGAAGTGTCGCTTCCCGCAGGTTTTGCATTTGGGTTTTGTTGTAACATCCGTCAAAATGGATTCCCGAAATCCGACCCGTTTTGAAATTCGAGTCCTAAACTTGAACCAACGTAGATTTTTGGCGAATTAAATAACCGTCGAAAAGATTTTTATATGGTTATTATTTGTGTAATTAATTATTTGTTTATCAAAACAAAAATATTAATTCAATATAGTAAGAAATTAATTAATTTAATTAACTTAAAGGTTATTTAGATAACCTAGTTAGTTATAGGAAATCAAAATAAACCAAGTTAAGTTAGCTTTTTAGTTAACTCTTAAATTGAGGGTCTATTAGTGTAAATAATTGAAAGTATAATAATAAAGAAACCTAACCCTAACTTCTGTTATAACATCAGCGACATATCAAACTCATAACCCCTTTCATCTTCTACATTCAGAATTTTCTTATGTCCCAAATCACTTACAAACCCTAGCCTACACCTCTAATCTCTCTCTAGAATCCGGTGACCGGAGTCGGAATTCTGGCCGAACTCCGGTTATGCTCCGGCCTCGATAACACCCCCCAACACACGCACACCCTGAATCACTCTGTTCTCCTCTCTCGCTCTGAACAGCCGGCAACAGGAGCCGATATTCTGGCACCGCGCCCCCCTGCCATCTCCAAATGACCCGGAAACACCCCTCTTTTGCATTCTTCTTCAACATCTCGCACCTACGCAAACCTGAGAGAGAGAGACGAGATAGAGGGAGAGCTATCGGGAAGAGAGAGAGAGAGACGACGGCTGTGGCGCCGTCGTCTACGGCGGTGGACGGCAACGAATGGGCGGCTCGCGGCTGCAATCAACGACTGAGTGAAGGTTTAGGTGTCTCGTTTCTTTTGATTCCTGACTAACCCAATGGCCGACAACAGGCGGCAACCGTACCAGTCAACGGCAATGGTGGCGGTGGTCCAGTCAGTTCTGATTCTCGGGTTTTGTTTGCTTTCGGTTCTGTTCCAACTCGAGTCCCAGTTCAGGTATGTGTTTCGAATATTATACGTTTACGTTCCAGTATTACTTCAAGTCGGTTTATGTTTTGAAATTTCTTTCAGTCCGTTTCTGACTACGGTTCAATCTTGGTTCATGCTCAGTTCAGATTTCGGGTCGGTCAACAACAGTTTCGGTTCGGTCAATAGTAGTCAACTGGTCAAACCTGGTCAAAGCTGGTCAACTATCGATCCGAGGCTTGGTATAATCTTAAACGACGCAACTTTTATTATTATTATTATTGTTTATATATTCGGTTACTGTTTTAATCGCGAAACGTTAGTTACTCGAACCTGTTCATTAATCGTGTTTTGAAACTTGTATAAATACACATATTTTAGTTATATAACTCGTATAAATATGTAATATTTTCGTTGATTGTTGAGTTTTGACAAATATATCGACAACTTGTGTTGTCGGGTCGTCCAAAAACAGAGGAAACTCTGCCCGTTTTTCTTAAAATTCCGTAAAACAAAACATGTAAATTTTATAAAACGAAACCTATCAAATTCGACTAATTTTTATAAATTAGAGATAAATGTATAGTTATTTTGACAAAACTTATATAATATTTTAATAAAACCCTTGTAATTTCTATTCTTTTGAAAGTTCTTTTAAAACCTTTAATTCTTAAATCCATTACTAATTAAACGAGTTCTCATCTAAAATTCTTTCCTTGTAAGAATCTTTATAAACCGTAAATTTATGAAATAAATGTTCTTTTCTACTTTATAATAAACTCCAAGAACAATAAACAATTCATTTTAATTCCTTTTATAACTTTAAAGGTTAATAGTGAAGTAAATTATCTAAATAAATTAATTTATTTAACTATTAAATAATAGCGAGTTCATAATATTTTAAATATCTAGGTCAAACACTCTCGTTTGTTCTCTCGAATTGTTCCAACCTTTACTCGTGCGTTATTTTACTAGGAGTCGCAATCGTAACCACTCATAATCTCGAGACTTCGGTGTTCCATCCTTCTCATCTCATACACTCGTCAACACTTGGATAATCGGAAGGCTTAGCAATTTTGTGAGTATACTCGATCCCTTTTCCCCTTTACACTTTGGGATGCAACATGTATAACTATGCAAACAACTTTTAAACTAAATTAAACATACTCAATCTTTGAACGAAGCATGAAACTAATGTGACTTACTTGCTATTCTTGTATGCTCTATGAACGATTTGGAACGTTATATGCTCATTGACTTGCTCGACCACCTTAACAATTATAGCGCTATAGGATTAACGCCCCGCCCGCTATTCTAATTGGGTATTGTTAAGTTACCACCCCGCTAAACTATTGGGATTAGGCTATTTTATGCGTTGTATTCTAGGGTTTGATCATATTGTACGCCAAAATTGCATACTAGTAATCACATATTATGAATCATGTTGGATTTGAGTTTTTATTCTATTATGCTATGTATTCAAACTTGTATACTCGCCAACTTTTGTTGATTTTATTTTAATACATGTTGCAGGTTGTTAGACAAGATGATGAAGAAATCAAGTTAGGATGGACTTAGATACTCATTCAATAATAAACATTGTTGTTGCAATTTGTCTTTATTTGAAACAATGTATTCAAATTTTAGTCATTAATGAAATTGGATTTAAATTATATTGTCACATAGTGTTATGATGCTTTTGAGCGATTTGTTCGTCTTATCCCGATGTTTCCGCCATCGGTTGGGGTGTGACATTTGTCTCATTCGGTTTGGACTGGTTATATTTCAAACCAGTCTTACTCTTTTTGAAATCTTTATATGGGGTATCATCACGCTTTCGCTTAAGATCCTCCTCGGCTTTAGTCGCCCTTGCTCTTATCTCATCTTCAGTAAGAGAAAGAGCCAGATCCACATCGGATCTAAAAGTTGCAGGTTTTGAAGATTTAACCATCCCCTTGATATCTGGGGCGAGTCCTCCAATAAATCGCGCAATGCGCTTATACTCGGGGGTAATTAAATACGGTACGAGTCTTGATAAGGAGTTGTAATCAGACAAATAGGCTCGACACTCAAGGCCTTTCATGGTCAGCTTTAGAAGGCCAGTTTCAACTTTCTCCACCTCGTAAGGTGGGCAATAAGTCTCGCGGATCAATTCTACGAACTTTGACCAACTCAGGCTGTACATTTCAACCTTGCCAGTGGATTGGATTAGTGCCTTCCACCAAGTCAGAGCATCTTCCTTGAAGGATTGGGACACGAATTTAACAGTGTCCTTGGTGGCACAACCGCTTATATCAACAACGGTTTCCATTTCATCCAGCCATTTCAGAGCACAGATTGCTCCAATCTCACCCGTAAAGTCACGGGGTTTACATGAAACGAAGTATTTATATGTACACTCCTTCTTAGAGTCATGCGACTCAACTTTCTTAATACTCTTAATACTCTGCTCACTTTTAGTTGAGGATAATTGAGACCTTTCAGTCTTATGAGTATTAGAACGAGGTTTAGTAATGGAGTTCTCTTTCTGTACTGATGACTCTCGCCCTTTAAATGTGGCCATAAATCCAGCCAGGGCTTTACCGACTTCATCGGCAACTATGGATCGAAGACGATTCTCTTCGTTATTACGGATCTGGTGCTCTAAATCGTCACCACCATTTTTCTTAATTGCTTTGCCAATACTCAGGCTTGCCATAAGTTAATCTGGAAGATAATAAAACCATCAGTAATTATTCGAGAACTAAATAGAAAAACAATTTATTTGCATTAGATCTTACAGATCTATATGTTTATATATCAATTTCACTAGCCCTGCTTACCATAATTGGTAATGGACTTAGCCGTATAACTCATCGGCTTGTCATAAGGGATATTTAAATATAGCACATTAGCTTGTCACGAAGGACATTTAAGTATAGCACTTTGGCTTCTCACGAAGGATATTTAAATATAGCACATTAGCTTTGTCACAAAGGACGTGAAAGATATGGCACAAGGGCCTGTCACAAGGGTTGTGAAAGATATGGCAAAATGTATCGTCACGATGGACATTAGATGATATGGCACTAAGGCCTTGTCCCGAAGGACATTAAAATAGATATGCCGCGATCTTATTTGATAAAAGGGGCTTTAAGGTTTGAACATAGTTCATTACCTTTGAATAAGAGGTCGTAGACCACTACTGTCACCACAAATGACGATATAATATGGCTCATAGGCAATTCGATTATCATCATAAAGGATGCTAAATTAATGGCCATTGCACTGATGATATCAGTCATGATCACACTTGATCATATAGACTGAGAGACTTGGCATAGCCCTCCACTTTGGACAAGGAACCATAATGGTCACAACTGTCATTGTCTCAAATAGACGATATAAGATAGTTTGTAGGCGATACATCACTAGGGATGTTACGTATTGATTATAATGTTGATGATGTTAGTCATGATTGCATTGATCATATAGACTATTAGGTTTGGGTATAACCCACCACCTTGAACAGGGAACCATAAAGAACACCACTATCATTGTCTTATCGACATTAGAGTAAAGTATAGCCCGTAGGCACGTCGTCACTAGGGATGTTAATATTACTATCATCATACTGATGATATTAGTCAGGATCGCATTGATCATATAGACTTATGAGATTTGAGCATGGCTCACCCCCTTGGGCAAAGAATCATAAAAGATTACAATTATCTTGTCACAATTGGACAACATAATATAGCCCGAAGGTGAAACATCACTAAGGAGGATAAATAATATGATCATCGTCTTAGATGATGTTAGTCATGATTGCATTGATCATATAGACTGTGAGGCTTGAGCATAGCTCACTACCTTGGACAGGGAATCATAAGGTCACAACTGTCCTTATTTTTACTGATAAAGCAGTATTATGATTCCTCTCATTCCACATAGTTGGGAATTGTTGGAGATTGGGAACAAGTATCGTCACAAAGTTGACGAAGATTTTATCCTTTCCACACAGTTGGGAATTTAGTTGGAGATTTTAATGATAGGTTTTAGTCAATGTATTGAATATGAATTCTTCTCCTCATTTGGAGATGCGTCTCAATTGACGTTGAAAATATAAGTCCCTTTCCGTATTGGGAGATTTGGGGATACGCCTCAATACAGTCAGCGTATATGATACGACCGATACAATCACTGTTTATATGTATCCATCTCCACATTGGGAGATTTGAGGATGATTGGCGTCACATAGATGGATGAAATTTCTATCTCCTTTCCACACATTCTGGAATTAATTGGAGATCCTAGATAAGTGCTGACTAATAGTTGGACGAGAATCACCGAAAGATTTTTGATATTATAAGGGTGTGAGGGAATCAGTTTTCCACTTCTATCACCCTTTCAACCACTACCATTGGTGGGAAATTTAAGACAAAGTCTTTTATCATGGTCTTATTTTCTAGTCTTAATTACATAAGAACTAGTAGACCGAGTAATATTTAAAAGAAATTTATTTCCTTGATTGCTAGCGGTCCTTCGACTAATTGTCTTCACCCAATAGAGTTGGCACTTTTAGTCCTTCTCCTCAGTTGGAGTTTCCAGGACACGTCTCATTTGACGTTTTAATTATATGCACTTCTCCTCAATTGGAGATTTGGTATACACCTCAATATAGTACAGTGTATACGATACGGCTCAATAAAGTACACCGTTTAAATATATACTCCTCTCCTTTATCGGGAGACATGGGGATACGCCTCAATAAAGTACAACGTATATAATACAGCTCAATAAAGTACACTGTATATGGTACGGCTCAATAAAGTACACCGTTTATAAATATACCCTTTCTCCACATGGGATATTTGGGAATACGCCTCAATAAAGGACAGCGTATATAATACAGCTCAATAAAGTACACTGTATATGGTACGACTCAATAAAGTACACCGTTTATAAATATACCCCTCTCCTTATCAGGAGAATTGGGGACATGTCGTCTCATATTTGGACGAACATCTTGCACTATTTCAACCAATCATTGGTGGGAACGCGTGCTTTTGGCCTTCGTCTATTGCGCAATCAAGAGATTTGTTTGATAAGGTATGAGCAATAAATGTGACCTTCATATCATTAGAAGGAAAAAAACATAAAATGGGCTCCATAAAATCAATGATTCTTCTTTTGGCAGTAATATCGCCAAATTATATTAGATGCTTACTATTAGCCGATATCAGTACAATATAACCCTTGGGAGATCTTAGTGGTTCCATGCAACCGTCATACTGGCCAGGCATGAAAGTAATCTATGGGACACACTAGGATACTGCCAATTAGCATATGGCGCTTCCATCAAACTAAGTTTGGCATTCGTAGTTGCTAAAAAAACAATGAAATAAAAATCATTGTCGTACTCCAGTAGACTGATTTGGGATAGTTTGGAGAGTAGAGGGGTTTCTGGGAAGTATATAGACTTAATTAGGGATATGTATGTTAGGACTGAGACTAGGGTCCGAGCGCCTGTAGGGGATACTGATTCTTTCCCGGTGGATGTAGGACTCCACCAAGGGTCCGCTTTGAGCCCTTTTCTATTTGCAGTTATCCTAGATGAGTTGACAAAGTTAATTCAGGGGGCTCTTCCGTGGTGCCTGCTTTTTGCAGATGATATTGTGTTAGTTGCTGATAGTAAACAAAGCCTGAATGCGAGGTTAGAAGAGTGGCGAGCAGCTTTAGAGGGAAGAGGTTTAAAGATTAGTCGATCTAAGACTGAGTACTTGTATTGCGACTTTAGTGGAGTAGACAACGATGAGGACATTCAGATCACCATTGACAGTCAAGCGGTCCCGCAGGTGACTAAGTTCAAGTATCTAGGATCGTTTGTCCAGAGGGATGGGGAGATAGATAGTGACGTTGCCCACCGCATCCAGGTCGGATGGTGTAGGTGGAGAGCTGCCACTGGGGTATTGTGCCATAGGAGGTTCCCAACAAAATTGAAAGGGAAATTTTATAGGGTTGCAATTAGACCTGCTATGTTATATGGAACCGAATGTTGGGCCATTAAGGAAGTACAGGCACGCAAGATGGAGGTAGCAGAGATGAGAATGCTAAGATGGATGTGTGGCCACACAAGGTTAGACCGGATAAGAAATAATGTTTTTAGGGAAAGGTTACAAGTAGCTAGTATATCAGATAAGATAAAGGAGGGAAGATTGAGATGGTTTGGGCATGTGAAGAGGAGGCAGATGATAGAACCAGTTAGAGTGGTTGAAACCCTCGAGGTGGAGGGGAGGAGGAGTAGAGGCAGACCCAAAATTACTTGGGATGAGCGGATTAGGCAGGATTTGCAAAAATTGCACCTCTCTGAGAACATGGTCCATGATAGGAGCTCGTGGAGACGTAGGATTAAGGTTAAGGATTTCTAGGAAAGGGTACAATTGTGTTTTTAGGTGTAGTGGAGTGTATGGTCGTACATAAGTAACTATGTGTATAGGATGTTTTGTACAGTTGTGTTTCTAGGTGTAGTGTATGGTCGTAAATATGTAACTACGGGTATAGACTGTTTGTGTTGTCATATTTGTTCTGTTCTATTATGCACTATTTTGCAACTCATACTACATTGGTAGCTTCATACACATATACACACACACACCCCATGCCCTATTTATTTCTTTCCTGGGTGTTTTGGAGCCGAGGGTCTCTCTGGAAGCAGCCTCTCTATCCCTAGGGGTAGAGGTAAGGTGTGCCTACATCCCACCCTCCCCAGACCCTACAAATAGCTTTGCTCTTTGTGGGATTTTACTGGGTATGATTGATTGATTGATTGATTGTCGTACTCCAGTTGGAGAAATTGCTGGCGAAAGTTGCCGAATTTATATAATATAATATACCCTGATGGGTTTGAATTAATCGAGCCCAAAGACTCGAAATTATATGCTTTGAGCATGAATCAGATAAAGTGATTCCTTTTTCTGTTTATTCTCTAGAATGAGAGAACATTTGAATCAAATAATAGAAATTTTTGGTGCAAGGTGCACATGTATCTTTGCCATGATACGACTTTCTATAACCGTTGCTATTTGAATCAGCTGGTGAGATATCACCGGAATGTCTATCAAATATGATAGACTTTGGATAAATGATATTAGGATATCACAGGAATATCAAAAGATATATCATCAGATGATGAGGTTTATCATCCCCGTATCGGAGTCATCGTCTCCAGAACATATGTAGTTCACCATATGGAACTTCAAGTTACTCAATGGTAGAGATCCTCGAATCCGTGACCCATTATAGTTTCTTCATCTTGTCCGTGACATCTTGGCGGTATAAAATCAACAACTACTATATAGATTGAGAGTAGTCTTATATTCAGGTCTAGACTCGAAGGTTTTAAAGGAATCTGCATTTGTGATATTTGAGATTAGACACTAAGGGCTAGTGTCTAATTCACTCAAACTGTAGCTCTGATACCAACCTGTCACACCCCGATTTCCGGTGGGCCCGGATGGGTATAATCGTGACGATTGGATAACAGTTATCACAGTATAATAATATGCAGCTAAAGTATTGGATTAAAATTATTAAAATAAAGCTTGAATGTATAAAAGTATTACAAGCGTTCCATACTAGCCCACAGGCAGGATCTAAATAAACAGAGCTTTAGACATCATAGGCCTTAAGCTTCAGGAGTGCAAATTCCTTAGCCTTCATTCTAGCTGTGACCTGTATTCCCAGCCTATAATAAGGTTCGGTACCTGCTGTTCAATCTTTTGAAAATATGTCAGCCCTGGTAAATACAATTAACTGACACTTTGGAAAAGTAGTTTTTTTTTTCGAAAAGAGTTTTATACATATAAATAACCCGTAGGTGATCTTTTAAAAATATCTTGGGATTATTCTTGTTACGAGATTATATACTTGATTAACCCAATGGGTTGTCCGGACATGGAATCATTAACCCCCAATTACAATAATTATCAAGTAAACGGATTAAACCGTATTCTTACATTTTTGCGTAATCATAGGTGACTTACTTATGTAATAACCGTCCCAAGAGGCATATTTGCCATCCCAAGTTTACACTAAAATAAGTCAAGAGTATTTACCTTATTGCTAGCTTCCAATCAACAAGACTATATTTGGCAAAAGCCACAAGTCTAAGTATTATTGACCCAAGTCCGATTATCTGGGGGGTACTATAATCTGGAATGAACAGATTTATTATCTGTTAGAATGTATACGGGCTAAATGTAGTTCCTTTATATATGACCCGATACTTAAGAATAGGTTCGCTAGATTAAGCGTATACTGAATAGAATGTGGTTTAACCCAACAAGTACTATGACTTGTATAATATGGGTAAACAATGTACATTCTGGATTTTGAGATCAAAACGATAAGGTTAAACCCCTTTTCAGTAAACTTATGTAAACTAGTTACGTAAGTCTAACCGTACCCGTATAAGCGATAATGGGTAACCGGATGAGTCATGAACAAGTTCCATATGCCAATACACTTTAAACGAGTTATAATATCAGTATGATATCAACTTGTATGCCCGTTAAGGTTTTAAAACCAAACTATGCCTTATAAGGGCGTTTTGGTAATTTTACAACTTATAAAAGGAGCTTGCAAGTAAACTAATGTCATGGTCATAAACATTCTGTTAAAATGGTTAAATTATGATATCATATCAGTAGGATATCAAATATATGTGTGGTTTATGCTTTAAGACCAAGCTATACACCGTAGGGGCATTTTGGTCATTTCACACATAGTTTTGAGACTTTATTTGGGATTCTGAGTTCATGACTTATACCTATTGTAAAACATTTAAAATAGTTTATAAAATCAGTAGGTAAGAAGTCTTGGTTCATACGTATGGTTTAAAACCATACTACGCGCCTAAACGGCGTTAATATCGTTAAATGAGGATTTATGCGAAGATTTATGAAATCTGATGTTATGACCAGCTTTGAATAGTTAAAATACTTTATTTGTCATAACATATCAGTAGACAAAAGGTTTGGTTTGAATGTTATGCTTAAAACGCATTTTATGTGCCATAAGGGCATTATCGTCATTTATCGGCATTGTATGCGAAACTGAAGTTAAACTCAGTTTACAACCTAACGTAGGATCCCAAATAATCCTAATATCATATCATATCAGTAGGTAATGAGTTTTATGCTAAAATTACGTTTAAAACTCATTTTGTACTTAAAAGGGCATTTTTGTCCTTTTTTTTAAAGCATAGTTTACGACTACATGCGTAAACTCAGTTTATGACCACTTTATAATCATCAAAATATCCTAAACATGTTTACTTATCAGTACATAACTCATTTGCATGCTCGTTTGTATTTAAAACCTTATTTTTAAACAAAAGGGCATTTTAGTCAAAGTATGGCAAAATAACGGAACATGCGCATAAACTCAGATTCCTAGTCCGATCGTGTAATATAACCTTATGGGGCTATACTACATTATATTACGATCATAACGGAACCTAAAATCAGTAGCATACTAGTCTAATTCGGTTTATAACCAAAAGTCAACGTAGAAGTCAAACTACGCGACTTTCGGTTGCGAACCGATCCTAAAACTGGAATTGACGAGTCGAACATGTTTACACATGTTCTAATAATTATTACCGAGTTGTTTAAGTGATAAAACATATTTTAGAATACTTCTAAACTCATATCGTAATTATTTTTAAAAATGACCCGTTGACTTTTTAAATAATTATTACTTTAACTCGTCAATTGACCAAGCAAACGTGATTCTTAGGAGGTGCCCTTATGAGGGATTAACACCTACCTAATTATGATCACGTAGCCATGTTCGTTGCGAACAATGGCTTGAACTTTTAAGGTCTAACTAAAAGTCAAAGCGTTTTATCGTAAACGCTTGACTTTTTGGCTTTAAGAGTCAAATAAAATAACTAGCCACGAAAGGAACACTTACAATGGTCCTAGGGGCTGAAAAGAACTTATTGGTATGCTCCAATGCTCAGGAGCTCCCAAATGAGAAGTTTAGAAAGAATTGAAAGGTGCAAAGTGAATTCATGGAAGAACACCACTATATATAGTGTTGGGAGATTTTGTAGATGATTGCCAAGTGTTTCAAGAGTTAATAAGATGGTAACAAGTGTCTTACCAGGTATTTAAATCCATCAACAAGTCCCTAGTTTCATTTAGAAAGATCTAGATTTGAGTGGTGACCAAGCAAGTAATAAAACAACATAAAAAATGTTACTGCTGTTTGCCGGCCTCGCGGCCCGCTAGTCGGTCCGGCCCAGCCACATGTTTGGCCATTCGACGTTTTTGGTCCCTATGTATTTCACTTACAACAACAACAATATATATATATATATATATATATATATATATATATATATATATATATATATATGTCGCTGTTTGTTGTTTAGGCGGCCCGCGAGAAGGCAACCCATTATGGGTCACGACCCGTGAGGCTTAGAAGCCCAGCCAAACATCTTTGAAAAATGACAGTTTGGACCCTGAAGTCATTTATGTTTAAATGTGAACTTTCAAAGTTTACGCTTTAAGCACAAAATTTATAGTTCAAAGGTATTGTTAATTATGAGGTACATAAACCATTAGTGTACACCTGTCTTAATTTTATAAGAATTTAATGTAAATGCGCAAGATTATATATAAAACGGTACCTTATTTCAAAGTAAGGACAAAATTTAAGTTTCTAAGTTTTTTTTTTGAAAGGTTAACTTCATTAGCAAACTAGCCAGCCCAAACCGGGCCGACCAAGACAACTACAAACAACACACAAAGAACATTTACAAATTTACAAACTCACACCAGTCCCTCCACTCCATACCTTTAAACTTAGACCTGTTCGACCACCATAGAAAACTTGACGCCTTAATCTCACTAGCAATGTTGTTTATTCTAAGTGATTACATACTAGGTGATTTCTTAACTAGTTCCACCATTCCAAAACATGATTAGCGAATTATATAACCCTACAAAAAGTAACTTGGGGTGCCTTAGGGAAACTCAAAAGTTGTGTCTCTTTACACATAACCCTTAACTAATACCCTTGCCTTAATAAACACATAACCCAAACCAACATGTCTTAATATACACACCCATTAATTATTACCTCCCAAACCAACATGTCCCAATATACACACCCTTTATATAATACATTTGAATTAGTTAACACTTTTATGCTTATATAACCGTACATTACATCACACCCTTAACTATTACGCATGCCTTAGGTTTCCTTATCCACATCATCGCATCCTTTCATAAAAGGCACCCATTCAAAATTTAACAGACATCGATTCATTCAAAATGGAATAATATGCTTATAACTGATAACCAAACCGATGCGTCAATTAAACAAACCGACAACATTAAAATGAATATATACAAAGACAATTGATGCGTTGTTTAAAACACTAAAATGAAAGATAATTGAACACACATTATCAACAGAAATTAGAAGAAACATGATGAACGGAATTCGGATTTGAGTCGATGAACAAATTAACCGTCAAGAAGTTACGAATATTGCTTTGTTATTTTTTTCAGAAGGTGACGTATAGAAATGCCCTTGAAGTCAAAACGACATGCCCCTACTATTATGTCGATTGTCGGATAACCGTCATCACAATCCAATCAACCGGTGTGGATACACCAAATGAAACCGCCACAAACATTTAACTACTGGCGTCGCTTCATCATAGTTACCGACCAAACCGAGACGTCTCCTCCCATCACTACTGTTTCCCGTCGTTTGCCATATTTTCATCACTCTATATAACCATCGCCACAACCACAAAATCCACCGCTCATGTGAAATTTTGTTCTCCTTCCATGCCCCGAATGCATTTTTTGGCTTTCTCCCCTCAATAAGTCTATCCCATTGGTCTTCATTTTTCTCACTTTCGAATTCATTCCACAGGTTTGTGTTTGTGTTTTTATATTTCCTTGATGGATTTTCGATTGCCTCATCCCTTCTTTGTTCATCGGGTTGGAGATTGCAGATGAAAACGAAACGATCACCGTTGGGAAGGCGTTTGGAATTGGGAACCGTAGATCTGAGGAAGATGGCGACAGGCGTGTCATTGTGAGAGCCGGCCAAAACAATGTGCGGTCGTTGGAGATTTTACTTTCCTTGATTGCTTCGTCGTCTCTAACTTCCACTGTAATTTCAATCGCTAAAATGTCTGGTAATCCGGTGGCTGTGGTGGATATGTTGGTGAAGGGATGAGATGGGGGAGAACACAAATGGTGGCGGTTGTTGTTGATTCAACCTTCTCCCATACATTAAACTTAATTGAAGTTTCCGAAAAAACTGTATGTTTTTTAAATTTTGTTGTTGTCTTCAAATATGTTATGGTATTATTTATTATTTTATTATTATTATTATTATTATTATTATTATTTAATTTAGTCATTATGATGTAGCATGTATATAACTTCATTTTCGCCATTGCATTCAATGAAATTTGTAATTTTTTGGTTTATTTTAATATTTTTAATTCTAAAAATTAGTTATCATCAACTAGCATGTATGTAATTTGGTGGAATGGATGTGAATGCTCTTCGAAAAAAGTTTTGTATGCTAGAAATAAAAAAGAAAGTTGGTCAACCATCATCTCATCTAATACACAATTTCATAAACTTTACAAAAAAAAAATGTCATAATATTTTGGTCATGGTCATTGAACAGGAAAACCAAACATTAAATGTGACAAAATAAACGATAGCATTTTTTGGTGCGACTGAAACTGAAAATAATTTTTAACTAATGTGCTTTAGTTTAGTGTGTGTGTGGGGGGGGGGGGATAGTGCACGGTCCTCCCAACCGCCGGAGTGATCCCACTCCGAGAGCCGCTACCCGACCAAGCTAGCTCCACGGTGACTTCTCCTTGTCGAGTTCTTACCCTGGGCGACATATGCCACTCCCAAGACTCGAACCCGGTACCTCTGGGAAGAGGTGGGTGTCGGTGGCCAACTGGGCTACCCCAGTTGGTTGCTTTAGTATAGTGTTGTAAGCTAGAGGTTAGGCAAAATGAAAAGAATGTGTTTGAACTTAAAAAAATCCGCATCTCATATAACGATACCAAATACATTCATAATCAACAACCCGTTGCAACGCGCGGGTAAGCGCTAACTTGTTATTAACAATTAATAATAATAATAATAATAATAATAATAATAATAATAATAATAATATGCAGGGGCATTTTAGTCTTTTAATGAAAAGCTAACAGAAAATTCAAACAGAGTTAGAAATTTGGACTCAAATGGTTAAAGAAAATGCTTATGGGGAAACTTTTTGAATTTGGACTCAAGTGGTTATTAAAACACAGAAATAACAGAGACTCAAAAAGTAATTTACCTTTATTTTTTAGCAAGATTTACACTACTCGCAATGGGCCAGGAATAGATCCACCCCAGAGCCCAAACATTTTTGGTTTAGCTACACAAACATTAGCCACCTATTGATTTTGATGTCCACCGTGTCAATCTTTTCTTTTCTTTTTTCTATATTTTTTTAATGTGTCAATCTCTGGGTACGAAATCATCAGAGATGAACACAAACAAGATTCACAAATTACTTCTCTTAATTTTTTTGTAAATAACAAGGACTATAAATACCGGAAATAATTTAATCCCATTAGGACTCTTTTTCTTACTCATACTTATCTTCAAACAATTAGAAACTAATTAAATCTAATACTAAAGATATTTTACTTGTTTAGCCCTTCGACTTTAAATCTCCATCGAACCACCCCTTTGAGATCAACCAAACCTCCCTAGTTGTTTACATTATAAACATTGTCTAAACGGGGTAAATCTAATGCAGAAGCTTCAAAAGATTGTGTTCGGTTCGAGAGCATTGACTTGACCATCATCCACGAACTTGCAACACCTAAAAATTGGAGATTTTTAACAAAAATTAGTATTAGTGTTCTTAGAAATATTGCACAATCGAAACTACGCTCAAAAACGGATTCGATTAGCTAGGATATGCAAAGAAATTAACAAAAGTCTGGGATCTACCGTAACTTACGGTAGCTACCGTAAGTTACGGTAGCCGCTGGATTACTTTGGTCTGCCGTAAGGCAGTAGAGAACTGCCGTAACCTTTTAATCTCTACCGTAAGTTATGGTAGTTACCGTAACTTACGGTAGCTCCTGTAACTTTGTGGTTTGGACCATTTATTCATTTCGCCCCAAATCGCATGGACGGGATTTCACTTCTTAATAAGAAGACCCAAATCATGGGTTCCTTATTTTCTACACTCGCGCTCCCATCACCAGTAATTACTATCCATCACTTGGGTTCGAAATCTACGAGTAAGGTACTACCGTTACTCGGCTTATACCTTCTCTTAATGACCCGTTAGTTTGCCCTTAGGAAATTAATCTTTCAAGCAAACAAACTATCAAAAATCTCGTATTCTATTATTCATATAATTAACAATAACAAAGGGCCAAATAACTATATTAACGAAGCGTTTAGCTACGTACTAATTAATTATCCGCCCCGTTTGGCTCATCTATGGAATCCACCATTATAATGACAACCAAACGACTTTTAAACACTTTTAACCTAATTATTCAAGTACCGAACCTTGTCGTTTCAATGAACACAACCTTTATTTTACAACACAACTAAACATATTCTAGTTATCAAATTACTCAATATAACAAATCGAGTTACATACCTTCAAAGTGAACCCTTCAAACGCAAGTCGCCACCGGCTTGTCCGCTTGATGCTCCGGTGTCCTTTCCTATAGAGTTCAATTATGGCATATTTAGAACTCTCTTTAAATCATATATCGCATAATTTGCTGAAACATCGTAATTATGCGTTTTAACTTAAATTCTCAGTTTTAAACCTTCTTTGAGGCATTTATACAAACACTTTATGGGCATAATTTTACATGATTTATTAACAAGTTCATAACTTGTCATATAGCCCAGATTTTCAACAATCTAACTATCTAACATGAATATTGACTTCTATAATTCTGAATTCACTTAACAAAGCTTCAATTACACTAGAACAACCACTATAATCCTAGTGTTTATCAAGTTTCACAAAACCCACTTATCACCTTAGGTGGTGATTATGAATTTCACCCAAAATAGGCACAATTTCATCAAGTAATCGACTAGGGTTTGTTCCTAGACATTATTTCATTCTAAACAACTAACATGCAACATCATATTTCAGATTTCTAAGTTTACTTAGAAATCCAACTAGAGATTCTTCACAAAACTCACATACCTTATGACTCCCCTTTCAATGGAGATCACGAATTTGTGTTTGAGACTTGTTTTAGAATGAATTTGAGCCCTCAATTTGGTGAATTTCTGGAAGAACTAGGGTTTGTGGGAGACCCTGTGTCGCCCCCTGCTCCTAATCGACCCACACACACTTTTTTTGTGTGTTTTGGATTTTTATTTTGTTTAATTAAATCAAGTTCCAGTTTTAACACGTTTAGTCCCTCTACTTTCGTTTTTATTTTATCTCAAGTGTTTAACCCACACTCAAGCCACTATCTAACTAGGTTAGTGTTATTCCTAGTTAGTTTATTTTAATTATTTATTGACTACTTATTCGAAATAAATAATTTATATTTTCGGGGTGTTACAAGTCCAACCCCCTTAAAAGGGTTTCGTCCTCGAAACCGGAAATACGTACCAAACAAGGTCGGGTAGAGACGCCGCATCTCTTCTTCGGATTCCCAAGTTGTGTCCGAACCTTTTCTATGCTCCCATTTAACTTTTACTTAATTAATTTCTTTGTCCCGCAAGCTCTTCACCTTGCGATCTAAAATTGCGATCGGCTTTACCGCGTAGTTGAGGCTAGTATCCACCTCGATGTCGTCGTAGTGGATATAAGCCGTTTCGTCAGCTAAACATTTCCGAAGATGCGATACGTGGAACGTGTTATGTATTCCACTAAATTCTTCGGGTAATTCTAGACGATATGCTACCTTACCAACCCGTTCGATGATTTTGAAAGGCCCAATAAACCTCGGGCTTAATTTTCCCCCTTTTCTAAACCGGAAGATCCCCTTCCATGGAGATACCTTTAACATAACCTTGTCACCGACTTGGAATTCGATTGGTCTCCTTCTTTTATCCGCATACAACTTTTGTCGATCCTGAGCTGCCTTCAAGTGAGCTCGAACCACGTCGATTTTCTCATTAGTGGCTTGGACAACATCTTTATGTGCAAGCTCGCGTGGACCAACTTCACCCCAACACACCGGGGTTCTGCACTTCCTACCATATAGCATCTCGTACGGTGCCATCCCGATGCTCGTATGGTAACTATTGTTATACGAAAATTCGGCCAAAGGTAGATAAACATCCCAACTTTCGCCGAAATCGATGATACATGCTCGTAACATATCCTCTAGTGTTTGTATTGTTCTTTCACTCTGCCCATCCGTCTGAGGATGGTAGGCGGTGCTAATGAAAAGTTTCGTTCCCATCTGTTCTTGAAAATCTCGCCAGAAGTTTGAAGTAAACCGGGTATCCCTGTCCGACACAATGGATACCGGTACTCCATGACGTGCCACTATTTCATTTGTATATACTTTAGACATCTTTTCCGAAGTATATGTCTCGCGTATAGGAATAAAATGAGCACTCTTCGTCAATCTATCCACAATCACCCATATAGCATCGAATCCCCGAATCGTTTTAGGTAGTTTGGTTAGTAGGTCCATAGTGATATGTTCCCACTTCCAAACCGGGATCTCCAAAGGTTGTAGCTTTCCATATAGTTTCTGGTGTTCCGCCTTGACTTGTAAACAAGTCAAGCACTTCTTCACGTATTTTACTACATCTCTCTTCATTCTGGGCCACCAATAATTTTGTTTCAGATCGTTGTACATCTTGGTCGCCCCCGGATGAATAGAATATCGGGATTTATGAGCTTCATCAAGTAGAAGCGTCTTAACCCCATAAGAAATTGGGACCCATATTCTCCCGGATCGGGTCTTCAGCCCGTTCTTTTCATCCGTCAAATCTTTCAACTAGCCGATTATTCTTTCCTTCTTCCAGTTCTCCTCTTTTACTGCTTCTACTTGCGCTTCTCGGATACGTTCAAGTATCCCCGAGGTTACCACAAGCTGCATTGATCTTACTCGTATTGGGATATAGTCCGCCCTTCTGCTCAGAGCATCTGCCACCACATTTGCCTTTCCAGGATGGTAGTGTATTTCACAGTCGAAATCCTTCACCGTTTCAAACCATCGCCTCTGTCGCATATTTAACTCCTTCTGATCGAAGAAGTATTTTAGGCTCTTGTGATCGGTGAATATGGTGCACTTTACCCCATATAAATAGTGCTTCCATATGTTTAACACAAATACCACCGCAGCCAATTCGAGATCGTGCGTGGGGTACTTCTTTGTGTGTTTTGGATTTTTATTTTGTTTAATTAAATCAAGTTCATGTTTTAACACGTTTAGTCCCTCTACTTTCATTTTTATTTTATCTCAAGTGTTTAACCCACACTCAAGCCACTATCTAACTAGGTTAGTGTTATTCCTAGTTAGTTTATTTTAATTATATTTATTGACTACTTATTCGAAATAAATAATCTATATTTTCGGGGTGTTATAATTAGTGACCAATTTTCGGCACACACGGGAGGACGACGAACGTCGCGGAGTCCCCGGTTCGTATAAAAGGTCACTTTATGGTGTAGTTTCGTTAGTTGACGTTTTTAGTCCTTTTAACGCACAAAGGTGTGCGTAATAACGTTTAATGGCATCAAAGCCTTACGTAGCTCATATCAGGCATTCATGTGAGTTTTATGGAACAACATGATGCTCCGGGTTCGCTAAAAGGTCATTTAGAGGTAAGAATTAACATGTTGACACTTTTAACCCTTTTTAACGTACAAATTTATGCATATCATCGTTTAATGGCATCAAAGCCCTAAACGACCAATATTAGGTATTTCCAAGAGAGTGATCAACATCATAAGGCTTCAGATTTGTTAAAATGTCACTCAGAGGTGAAATTTAACATGTTGATGTTTTTAACCCTTCGTTACCGAAACTTTTGAGTTTATCGTAAACGGTTTTGATTATCTAACAAATAGCTTAATATGAGAACACGAATATCGAATAATGTCACTCAGAGGCTTAGTTTAAGAATGTTGACACTTTCAGTCCTTTCACATTCAAAGTTTTAACTATTTGGCGATTATAGTCTCTCCTAGTCAACGTTTGACATAATTAGGATTAGGGATAGGTGTCGATACATTATTAGGCATGATTTTACGAGGTGTTACAGTGGTCGTTTAGTTCCAGTGTTAGTTTTATTTTTTTCCGCTTTCTTAACCGTTTAGATAATATATGGCATAGCGTCTATAATTCTTTGTGCCACTATGTGTTGGATGACACTGTTATCTATTTGGTTCCCGTTATTATCGTTATTCGGGTTTTCCTGATTCACTTCGTTGTCCAGCTGGATTATAAACATTTACCAAGTATTAATATCACAGAACAAGATTTAGTGCGAACAATCACACAGACAAACACATTGATCAAAATCGTCGTGCATTGCGACATTTACTCTATTTCATATATATATAAATCATTATTATTATTACTATGGGTTAAACTGCCTCTCCTGCTCGTCGTATTTCCACACGAGCTTCTCTCCTATCTCTTTCATCCTCTCTCCTTTATCTATCAACTCCTCACCATACATACGAAGTTTCTGAACGTTCTCTTCACTCATGGGTAGGGGTGTAAACGGACCGGACCGGACGGGACCATGTTCATGTTCGTCCGCTAAGGTTTTACCGGACAAACGGACGGTTCGCGGACAGAGGACCGAACGAGTTTTCTTGTTCGTGTTCGTTCATTAAGGATATGAATTTGTTCATGTCCGTTTGTGTTCGTTCGTTAAGATCCTTAACGGACACAAACGAACTGGTTCATGGACGTTGACAAACGAATTGTTCATGAACATAAACGAACAGTATAAACGAACGGTTCATGAACACAAAACAAACAAATATTAATGTAATTAAAACAACAGAATATATAAAAAAAGAAAAGATAATATAATTTAAATAGAATATATAAAAAAAATTATTCTTTAATGAATAATATAAACAAACAAACATGGACGAACGTAAACGAACGTAATCGAACGAACGTTCGCGGACACATTATTGAACGTTCACGAACATAAATGAACGAACGAGACCTTTGTTCATGTTCGTCCGCTAAGCTTATCGGACGAAAATTTTTGTTCATGTTCGTCCGCTAAGCTAAACGAACGAACACGAACGAACTTCCCGCCGAACGGTTCATGAACTTTTCGTTGAACGTTCAGTTCGTTTACAGCCCTACTCATGGGTGGTCGTGGTGCGGGTACTGGGTCTGGGTACATAGGTGAAGGTTCTCCATATGGGTATGGGTTTTCTAGTATTTCCCGAACATACTGATCGGCATCCCAATATGGATCTAGGGGGTCAAGATTGGGGTATGGTGCTACTGGGTATGGTGCTACTGGGTTTGGTATGAGCTCCTCCTGTGGGTAGAGTTCTTGATAATCCCTATGTTCATCGTTCCAAGGGTCATAAGCTAGAGGATTTGGTGCTGGGACTCTAGGGATTTCGTTTGGGTCGAAGGCGGGTATGGGAACCTGGTCTCCTGGGTTAGGTTCTATTTCCATGGGTTGGGTTGGGAACAGTGGTAGTGGCTGTAGGGCATTGATTTGGTCTAAGTTTTGGTCTGCGGCAGTGGTAGCTAGTATGTGAAAGTTGGCCAATCGCCTACTGACTATGTCTTGGGTCTGGGCATTCATCTCCCTATTTGCTGCTGCTAAAGCCCATTACTGATGTAACTTCCTCATTCTCTTCCTACGCGCATGTGCTCCCCGACTGAACCATCCTCTCTTTTTGGTAGGGAATGGTTCTTCGGATTGCGGCTTAAATATGAAAATCCCCTCTTCTGTGTCAGCTGAATACCCCGAAGGAGTAGGCTGGGAGGAAGTTCATTCATCTCTAGGAGAACTAGACACGTGACGATAGGCGTCTGACGGACCTTGATCACTCATACTGTAAACTAACAAATTGTCAAATAACACAAAACAATAATATACAGATATGCACGTAATCACATAGATTATTTCCTAACAAAATTGATAAAAAATTTTGGTGTCAACAGATCACTTTTGTGGCTGAAATCAGTGGCTGTAGCTCTGATACCACCTTCTGTCACAACCCCCGACCCCTGCCCCGTGAGGCGGGCGGCCGCGAGCTCGCACATTCGGTGGTATCGGTGTTTATTAATGTGGCAGCGGAATTTACATCAGGGCCGTAGTTAGGAAATAGTTTATCAGAGTAAAACACCACATTTTTATAATAATAAATACATGGGAAAAACCCAAGTTTCTATTACAACATTTTTTATAGGGATAAACCCGAATTTATTTAAATAAAAGTTCTTCTTTATTTAGGTAAATTTTATAGCCACTTTTCCAAGCCTTCAGTGCTCTCCAGCTGGCTTCTATTTGGCTTTCACATTTTGTTACCTGAAACGCGTTTAAAAACATTTTATCAGCAAGAAATACTGGCGAGTGAATCCCAATTTAATCACGAAAAGTTTTATCATTTTACAGCATTGAGGGCAATCCAGCAATTACATTTGTTTACATCTACTTTAATTACCACCCACGGTACTGTCAATCCTGACTTGTGGTAATGTTACTACTCACATTGTAGTAACAAGTTATGTATACAAAGCCCCAACATACTGACGATAATTGTAGATTTACAAATACTCAATCACTGTTAAATTTCAATTAAAACAATTAAGGTTTTGTAATAAAACAATTTACAAAAAGAAGGATTAACTCACATTGCTAATTTAGGTATTTCCTTGTGACTTCCTGGTTATAATCTATTAAATTAAACAATGCACACGTGTTAGTATAATAACCCAATTTACATTAGCTATACCCTCCCCGAGACAGAACTTCAACGACTGAGTCAGGCAGAGCCTCGACATGCGTTACGGAGCACTAGATCAATCGGGCAGCGTAACTAATACGTAACCGGGGGTTATGATACTTACATCGAGGCAGAGCTTCCTTATTTTAGTGGGTATTATGCCCGAGTATTATTTTAACTATTAGAAAATTTGGAGATTCAGAGAATTTCGATTTTTGAACGATTTGAAACTGAAGCAGTGATCCCCTATTTATAGTTCTGATCGAGCAGCGGATCGCGGCCCGCGACCAACATAGCCAAGTCCTTCATGGCCCGCGAGTACTGTAGGCTTGGTTCTAACCTTGACTGGTCATGACTATAGGACCAACACGTATACGACACGTGGCGCACTAGGGTGTCGCCTGGTGCCACCTCATCGCAGCCCGCGACAGGCCCACCTTGCCTGGGTAGCGCCCCGTGAGCGACTTGTGAGTTTTGTTTTATTTGTAAAAATAAAGGTATTTCGGGCCTATTTTTCATATTCGGGATGTAATTTAGGACCTATAGCGATGTTATAAGAATTTTTAGGAGAGTTGTTATACGTATCTTCACAGCAGCAGTGACCTGCTTGTAATCTTCCCTGAGGTGAGTGATGATGCGCACGATAAGATCATCTTCATCAACTGGTTTCTGGGCTAGTGCTAGTTCATCAGCGATTGATTTCATCAACCGATTGCCTTTGGTAGTTGTGGCGAGCTTGGAGCGAAGAGAGATGATACGGGAGCAAGAGACACCCGCATAAGTTTCGGTTAGGCGCTAAAAAAGTTCAAGAGAAGTTGCAGCAGATGAAACTATGGGGAGAATAGTGGCGGAGCAACTGCCAAGGAGTGCTTCGAGCAGTATCTGATCTTGACGGAACCATAATCGGTATGCCGGGATTGGTTTGCCTTCAAGTACCTTGGGTGGTGATTTGGTTTTCCCGTCAACAAACTGCTCAAGTTCGAGACCCGTAAGGGTTGATGGGACTTGTTTGCGCCATGATATGAAGTTATCCGAGACCAATTGAATGGGAAAATGAGTGTGAGTAGAGAGGGTGATGATAGTGGTAGCCATGGGTGACTGGAAAAAAAAGAAGGGAATTGGTCGGAGTTGTGGATCGGAAAAACTCGGAGGAGATGTGATCAGAGCTCTAATACCATATAATGGGACAGAATATTTGGTAATGGATTGTGTTTCTTTACATCCAGGAATGGAGATTAAATATACAGAGGTACAACCTAAATCAAGGCAATAATCAAGGAAAATAAATACATAATATGTAACTGATTGGTGCTAGCTATTTGACAGGGTTGACTGAATCTTGGGGCGGATTCAGTGGCTTGATTGCTTCCGTAATAGTTTCCATATTTTTATTATTGAAATTAGAAGTAGCATCTAATTGATTCAATAATCGTGTATCCGTCTAAATAAGTTCAACATAGCCGACACGAATTCAAAACTTTCCTTTTTCTAATTAAACTAAATACAGTGCCTCGAGTTTTCTCCATCGGTACCCTCTCTAGACAAAACAATGAACACTTCTTTCACTAGTTTCCACAAGGATAAAAGTCGATGCATAGTTTTAAAGTCGTATTCCAATGAGTTTTCACCGACCCAAGCAAAGCTTATTTCATAGATTTTGCTTTTCTTGTTAAATTTCACAAAATCGTTATATTGTTTTTGCTGAATAGACACACAAGAAGCTCAAACAATATCCAGAATCAATAGATACAATAATAGAAATAAGTAACTCACAAATGCATATTTAGAAGTGATGTATGAAAACCACTAGTATAAATTTGTAGATAGAAACATATTTAGATTAACTCATGAAAAGTTTTGTGAGTTATATTCGGGGATTACTATGATGAACTGGTGAACACCATAAGTATGTAAAATTTAGATCATATACGTATCATTTTAAGTTCACCATAGCAAATGAATTTTGTAAGATCACATGTTTAAAGATTTAGAGAAATTTTAATACAAAGAGTTAGACGTTTAGTTATCTGAGCTTCAATTGGCTTAAAATGTTAAAAGTTCAAACAACTACTAGCTAAATGCTCTAAGTTGTTAGTTGTTAAAATGACATAAGTTATATAGTTCATTCATATGTTATATACATGGTTTACACTTTTATCTCTGAGTGTGCAGGTTAAATATGTTAAGGTTTTTTTTTTTTTTTTTTTTGTGTAAAAGGGAAAGTAACAAAATGACCATAATGAAAGATCATGTGAACATGAAATGCTTGATTGGAAGTTTCTTGTGAGCTGGTATTAAAGAGCTCACTTAGGGTTGAGTAGATCATTCACCCCTTCACTGTTTTGAAACTTCTCTCTTTAAAAGTTGTTAGGGTTTGTTAGATTGTTGGTACTTTCCTGTTAGATCCTGTGAGATCTTGTATGTTTCTCTTGATTTCTTGATGATCGAGAGATGGTTCTCATCAGTTGATCAAGATAGTTGTATTGTTTCATAGATCTTACACTTTAAGATCTAGGGTTTCTAGGAGGTGTTTTTCGGGTTTGGGTGATCAATAATATCTTGGTCACTAGTTTTGTCGCTATAAACTATGTTCATCGTTGATTTCACAGTTTTATGCATGGTATCAGAGCTATCTAGCTCTTGACTCGTGTTTCCGTTGTTTTTTGGTCTTATCGATTTGGGGATTTAGGGTTTACTCTTCTTGGTAATAGCGCACCGTTCCACATACACAAGGCGCATGGTATTTCTTATATATATTTTATATTTCTCATATGTTTCCATCATCGTGTATCCAAAATTTTGATTAAATAAGCACTATATATGATTTAGCTACCTACATATATAACAAGGTATGATCCGGTTTGCATAACCCGAACCGATCAAACATCTTTTTGACAATAAATAACCCACTTGTTATTCCAGAATATTCTATTCTAGGTGAATAAATATCTTTAATTACCGAATCTCCCAAATATTATGAAGATCTGCATGATCTCATATTTCGGGTACTATCCCAATGTAAACACAACTCCTAAACGTGGGGAAACCGTAACCACCGATCACTATGAATACATGACAACAAATCAAAGGTAAGATCATTTACTCCCTCAACATACTCTCTCGCTACCGTCTTACTCTCACAAACCAAGTTCTTTCTCTCACACTAGAGGGTGGTCACATTGATAACCTATACCTTTGGCGTGGCTTAATGGTGTTCTATCTTGTAGGCCACAAATCTGGCTATCGTCGTGGAAGTCAACCTAAGGAGATCCACCCCAGGTACATATTTCTTCAATGTACAACCCAACCGTTGGGGTTTTGATATTGTCCAAATTATATTATAATTATTTTATAAATATTATTAAAACACAAGATGTGTTTACTCGCTTTCGTGCTACATAGTTTTTTTTTTTTTTTTGACTTTTTTTACTTTAATCCTTTTACTTTCAGTTTTAACACTTACACCCCTTAACTTTCTAAAAGTTTTATAAAATGTCATTTTGATCCCCTCGAGTTTTAGGTGCTTATTTAGATATATGTACGTGTCAGTATAAATTCAAGTTGGTTTACGGTTCAACATAAATTTTGTCCGGGTCAATATAATTGGTTTACGTTTTGACATAAATATTGTTTGAAAACAAGTCGGGTCAAATATAATACGTTTTCATTATATTGTATAAATCTGAGTTGCTTTATGTTTAGATGCCATCGCAAGGCAGTACCATCCTTTAACTTAGAAATACAGTATTTCCTTATGTTTCGACGTAATTTGTTTAGGAAATAAGTCGGGTCAAATGTAAAACGTTTTCGTGCTTATTTTTATATGCTTTTTCGGTTGGTCTATGTTTTGACGTAAATTTTGTTCTGAAACAAGTGGGTCAAATATAATATGTTTTCATTAGATATTATGAATTCGCATTACTATATGTTTTGACGACGCCTTAACGTGCGAGAAAAAAATACTAGTTTAAATAAAAACTCAGTAATCTTACTAAAGTAGTAAAGTTAAAGGTATTACTTTCCATATTAACGAAAAATAGTCCCTCTAGTTTTGGATGTATTTAAAAGATAAGTAAACCATATGATTCATTTTATAAACTTTTGTATTTTATAAATCTTTAACATAGATTTAAATCTTTAATTTTTTTAACAAATCTAAAACTAAAACAAATAAATTAAAAGGCTTTATTATATAAATTAAAAGAATTGTTCTGATAAATTACTAAATAGGATGCTTTTGTATAACAAAATTTCAAACTTAGGATTGGATACATTGTTATGAATATATACACACCTTATCAATAAAATAAACTAGTTTGCGCAGCTGATAGTACTCCGATTGGTTGTGCACGTCTAATTGAGTGGTTGGCTGAAGCAAGGGTAAACCCTAAGTGAAATTAGGAAAATAGAGTGTAGCACTGTAGCTACTGTAGCTCCCAAATTGAGCTTCAGTGAACTTGAGTTGTTCTTTAATATATATAATAATATACACACGCGCGCGCACATATATATATATATATATATAATGTTGTGGCAAATGATAAAATAACCCTAAGGTGTTTTATTGATAAAAGAAAAAAATTGGGTACAATACGATGAAAAATAATTTGGATGACAAGCGAAGGGGTAGAATTTCATTGTTGTTACATATTTCACCATAATTTTCACATAATCAATATCGAAAGCTTAAAGATGATGGTAATAGCAAGTGGTGGTGGTTGTAAAAGTTTGGTAGGTGGGGTGGGGTGTTGGCAGGAGATGGTGGTGGTGGTGAACGGTGCTGGTCTAAGGATGGAGGGATTGGTCACCCAAGGGAGAGTGTTTAAACAATTTTCTAGCTAATAATATCATGTCATGTCAAGTCCACACTCCACTCCTTATTTTGCACTCAATCACTGGCAATGGTCAAACACATGGAGAGTGGTAAACAATTTATTTATTTTTTTTTTTTAAAAAAGATAAATTTGTGATTGGTTGGAAGAGGTTGAGACCCACCATTAATTCCCTCACCCTCCCACCTCTCTCCTCTTCAAACACTCAGTGAATACTCACCGATCAAGTCCCTCACCATTCACCGAAGATATGTCATCGAAGGGGTGGCCATGGTTCCCCGTGCGGCAACCTCACCTCCCCGAGACCACTACCCGATACCACACCGTCCCCCCAAGACATGTTGAAGAAGAAGAAGAAGACGGAGTTAACGGTGCATCGGTAATTTCACACAAAATTAACGGAGAATTTAACGAGCGTTAGGGGTTGGGCGCCTAGTGTTAAAACATTAAAAGTCGGGGACAAAAGTAGGTAGGGGCGGAGCAAACCACTAGGACAAAAAGTACAGTTTACTCTAAATTAAATTTATATATAAATTTGAATACGGGGATAACTTTAAAAGTGAGGGTTATAAAGAAAAAAAAAGTAAAACCCGCTCTCGTAATTAATTAAAAAAGCTCATGTTTTATTAGTTTTATAAACGCATTAGGTTAAAAATTACATATCAAATCCCGCTTTCATTGATCTTTTATTCATAAACATACAAATCAAACACATCTCAGAATATAAAAGTTTTAACTAATACATTTCAAAAGTAAAATAGTGTTTTATAGTGTTTTAATTAATACATGCCAAAATAGACTCACATAATGCAAAAATAAAAGTTATAAGTCAACAAAATCTAAAGAAGATCTTCGAATACTCTTTTAATTACGATGTCAATGAGCTATACAAACAATTTAATATATTTATGTTGAACAAGTAAGTTATCAGAAGAATTTAAAAATTAAAACTAGTGCTGACTTTTATTTATTTAAAAATGTCAAAAATATGCCTAGAGCATGCCAACTAACCCTTTGAGAAATATAAACTTAACAAGTTTACTTTTTCAAAAATTGAGTTGAATGGTTGATTACATGATTTTGACCATTAAAACAAATGGATGTAGTTGTTCATGGCTTATACGTGGTACAATATAAAATAGACTAAACGTAATAATGCTAAGTCAAAGGGAAGTTTCTAATTGGTTACCATATTTTTATTATTGAAACTAGATATAGCTTATTAATATATATTTTTTTAACGGCAAATTTGGATAACTGACGGACCACTTGAGTATCATCGTGCCATCAGCGGAACCACCCGATCATATCCATCTCCACTAGGCATAATGCGTATACATCAATTCAGGAGGAATGCCAATAAATATGGGAAAAACCCCCTTGTGAGAATCGAACCCAATACCTATTGGTTCCAAAGTCTTATCTCACCCTCAAGATGACACTAGGCTATAAAGCCATGGACAACTTATTAATATATTCAATATAGAGATCTTGTTCCTTTAAAAAAAAGAAATAAAAAAGAAAGAAAGTGGAGAACTTGTCAATGTTACATGTTTGAAACATCATTTCTTTTGGTGTGGTGTATTCTTTTATATACCACTAGGTGTAGGACCCGTGTAACCACACGGGTATGTTTAGTAATAATCGAAATCAAATACTAAAAAACAGATTATAATATATCATTTAAATTTTGGTCTTTAGATCTATATCTTTATAAAATAATGTTAAAGACAGTATGTGTTAGTATTATAATAACTATAATGATAAAAGTTTTTGTCTATGTAAATATGTAAACTATCATGTGAACAAATATTTGATGAATTCACATTGGCATTTTAGTTAAGTATACATTTAAAAGTCCCAACCAGAAACTCAATACATCCCAATACTGGTACTTTGCCTACCGATCTTGGTAATACACATTTTCAATAAATCATCTATGTCTAATAATATCCGCAAACCGATCGAATCTATAATTTTAATTTTCAATGAAACTTTTGTTTTAGCTCTACTTTATTAGCAAGAAGCTTTAGTATATTTTATTTTTCTATACAACATAAGTAAATGATAAAAATTTATAAAAAGTAAAAAAGAAGAATTGATCAAACTATTACAGTTATCATCATGATAACATAATGTAGCTGGCCATCAGTATCATCAGTGGTTTAAAACCAACTAATAATTTTTCGTGAGTTTAACATGTAATTCAACCTCAAAAAGAAAAAAAAAACTATATAGTAAAAAAGTAGAATTGGCTAAACAGAATCTGTATCTTCCTCATCCCTGCACAATTGAAGATCAAGGAGAATCACATCACCATCAGATCTGATTTGTGCCTGCAGATTGATTCAGTTCAAGAGTTTCTATCACCATTCTCTTGATACCTTCTTTTACAAGTTCATCACCAGCCATAAGTTCCTTCAAGGTTTCAGTATCCATCTGCTTTTGTCTTTTTCTTTGATAAATAGCAGCACCTGCTGGATCAGTGCATCTCTTGATTTGTAACTTTAGTGGTCTTTTTGAACCTTCAGTTTTAGGATAGTCAGGTTTTTGTGGAACATTTGGATCTTTCTTCCTTAGTTCCTCCAACATTTTGTAAGTGGCCCTGACCCTATCTTCTCTCCACTTTGACACTGAATTCTTTAACCCATAGTCAGCTGCTATCAGCTCGTCTTTCATTCTCTTTAACTCTAAAGCCTTGTCAGGTACATTCTTTTTTTAATTTTTCCCAGTTAGGAGGAGTGTGTTTAACCTTATTTTTAAGCATCTCTTGGATCCTGGCTGCTTCACTTTCAAGCTCAGGAATGGTCCAATCTTTGTACATATGCGTCTCTCCCTTATACTTCTTGTAAGTTATGATATTCTCAACATAGTCTTTTCTCAAAGATTCATCTGCTCTTTCTGATAATTTTTGACAAACATTCTTTGCAAATTGTTCCACGGATCTGACTTGAGTAAGCAAAAATTGGTAGTGCCTTTGATATTCTTTGTCAGTCTTCCCTGTTGATTCTCTTTTAGCAATATCCTCTGCTTGTTTGGCCTTTAATTTTAAATATTCATCAATATTATTAGGCCTAGGATATCCTTCAACAGATGGTAAACTCCTTTTTGAAGGATCATCCTCATAGTAGAAGGATTTGATCTCTTCTCTGACAGCAATAAGTTCTAGAGGAAATTGAACACCTGCAGGAGCAATATCAGTGATTGGCTTTTGTATTTGTGTTGAAGAGAGAGGTACAGGGTTTGGTAAAGTGACAATTGGTAGAGGTTGTGAAGATGTTGGTGAAGGTGAAGGCTCGTCATCAATCAAAATTAACCTTCTCCTTTGTGGTTGAGGAGAGACTGATGATGTTTTGGGTGGATCAGTGGTTGTGTTTGAAGTGTTTGACTAACAGTTGTTGAAACAACAGGTGTTTCAACCACTGTTGTCATTACAACTCCTGATGTGTCAGTAGAAGTCTTCTGCACAGTGGCAGGTGGTGATTTGATGGTTGGTGATGTGGTTGTAGTGGTGGTGGATGATTTAGTCAGATCAGGTGTTTGAGTGGTGTGTGTTGAACTAGCAGTTGTTGTGATTGAGGTGGTGGTTGTTGGTTTAACAACTGCTGAAACCACTGAGGTACCAACAGTTGTTGATACAACAGGAGTTACAACAGCTGTTTGGGTGGAAGATTGATGTGTCATTACAACTACTGATGTGTCAGTAGAAGTCTTCTGCACAGTGGCAGGTGATGATTTGATGGTTGGTGATGTGATTGAAGTGGTGGTGGATGATTTAGTGAGATCAGATGTTTGAGTGGTGTGTGTTGAAGTAGCAGTTGTTGTCATTAAGGTGGTGGTTGTTGGTTTAACAACTGCTGAAACCACTGAGGTATCAACAGTTGTTGATACAACAGCTGTTTGGGTGGAAGATTGATGTTGAGGGCTTTTAGATGGTGGTTTTGGAGTATGCTTTGTGAGTCTGGATGGTGTGGATTTGGGTTCCCTCACTTTTCTAGTGGGATTTTTTCTTTTTGGGTCAGGATTTTTAACATCCTTTGGCTCAGAACAACCCTGTGCATTTAGCTCCATGTAGGCTCTCTTCTCCTCATTCCACCTTGATTTATCCTTTGCCTCTCTATCCCTTTTTACACTTACTTTTGCTTCAGCAAGTGCATTTGTGGTAAAATCAATCTTTTTGCTCCCATCTGGCAAGGGAATGTCTTTAGTCATACAATCTTTTTGTGGCTCAATGTAGAGACCATCTTCAATCCCTTTCTTCTTCCACAGGTTGATTTTCTCCCCTTTTTTGGCATTATCTGGTGGTGGATTATCAAGAAAGAGAATAGTGGGAGCTGCTTTGCCAGTGGTGTTCAAGATATGGCCCTTTATAGCCTTAATCTCAGCTTGGGCGTCTTTAAATCTGGACTCCATCATGTTCCTCAGCTTTTGGACATGTATGTCAAGCTGCTGATCAGTCAACTGTCTTTGTTGTTGGAGCAGGGGTTGAAATAAGTTCCATAACTCATTTGCAGCAGGTGCAGGTTGTGCAGGTGCTTGACCTGGAACAACAGTGGGTGGTACCTTTTGAATTTCCAACATCTGGTGCATCATATTTTTTAGTTCAGCAACAGATGTGTCAAGTGTGTCAATTCTGTCCGTCAGTTCTTGGTATTTTAAACCATCACCCAACTTAGTGGGATCATCTGATTTCCCACCAACAGTGGTTGTATCAGCAGTAGACTTAGGGAATATGTCACAAAAGTCATCTATTGATGCCCCTTTTTCTTGGTACTGGGGACTTCTTTCTTCATTTGTGGACACCTTGAATAACTCACCAGTTGGTAAAGTAAACACACCAGTGGTTGCCTTGGTTGTGTCTGAAGAAATTGCCTTCAAGAGAGTCTTATTTATGGAACAACTGACCCAATGTAGACCAGTGGGTCCAACATTAGTAGTTGCTGCTCCACTTGAACTACTGACAGGAATTACTGGTAATTCCTGCAGTGTAACCACCTCAGTTGTTGCTGGGCTAGCAGAGGTATGAACACCAGACCCAGTCACTTGTGGGAGTATACTCTCAGTGATAGGTGATTGAGAGGAACTGGTTTGTGTCTGAGCTATAGCAACTGCATGCAACAAAGGTAACATTGATTGTGGTAATGTGACGGGTGAAGGAATAGGTGTAGAAAGAGACATGTCCTTCGGATCAGGACTGGGGAAGATGGAGCCGATTGGATCCAGAACTTCATAATGTGGGGTCCCTGTGTTTACAACCGAATCCTTTTGTGAGGATGTCGGAGGAGTTTGAGGCAATGGTGGAGATCTTTCTTCCATCTGCTGTGAGGAAGTAGCAGCAGTGGTTATTGGTGACTTTTGTTTTGTCACTGGCAGTTGCTCTGGGATCTCATCTTCCAGAGTTGCCATTTTACTGGGTTTGGGTGGCTTTTTGGATGATTTCTTTTTGGTCTTTTTGGTAATGGCAGGTGTGGGTTTCATTGCAGTGGTTGTGCTACTATGATCACCTGGAGCAGTGGGCTCAGCAGCAGATACCTGAGGAGCAGTGGTAGCTGCTAAATTCTGCTCAGGCACCTCTGCTTGTGTTTTGCAAGGTGTTGACATTCTACTGAAAGTTTCAGATGTTAAGCTTTTAATTTGAAAAGATTCACCTTGTTGGTATACATGAACATCATCCTTTGCAAATTTCTTTGTAAAGTAATAACTTAAATACCTTGGAAATAATAGAAAGGATTTTGTTAAAACATTTTTGGCCAAATCATCAAAGATTTCCTGGGAATAATTAAAATCTTCATTTTGTAAAATAGCAAACCCCATGGATTGAATCTTTAATGGTATCTCATTGAAGGCAGTTGTTTTATTTGAAACACACATTAACAGGGTATGAAATAAAAATCTTCTTGCAGGAGGGAAATAACCTTTTTCTAAGGTACCCCTCTTTATTTGTTCAGCATACCCCCTTTCAAGGAAATCAGTTTTTAACTCATTTTTTGGAAAAGAAGTTTTACCTTGCTGATCATTGAGTTCAAAGACTTCCGAGATGGAGTGTGGTGTGATTTGGACTGGTTTACCCATTAAGGAGGAATTAATGGCTATGATGTCTTCTCCTTGTTTGTCAAGAGTGGCATTTTTCCAAAATTATGTCTGGGTTTTCTGTTAAATCGGAGCATCTGCTGTTAACAAAGTTTTGTACTTTGATGCAGTCATGGTATCAATGATGGAATCGAAAACATCGGTGGTGCCTGGTTTTGTAAGAATACCCAGATAATTGTGACAGGATTTGTATGGGATTTCGATGGGTGTAGTAGCCTTTTGAGAGGCATTTTTAGATGATTTCGAAGTGGATGTTGCAGATGGCTTTGATTTCGTCATTTTGATGAAGAAAATCGAAGAATGAATTTCAGATAAGAAGATGGAAACTGCTTTGAGAACAATTTTTTTGTGAATTCGAATCGACAGTAAAACCCTTGTTTGGGGTTTTTGATCAGGGTTTTATAGGGAAAAAGGTAATTGCTGTCGTGGCAACAGTTACAAAGATCTGACGGATAAGAACTGACCATATGCCAACCTCTGATGAGATGAAGGATAATGGAAGACAGTTGTTAAGGAAACCACTGATGGATGAATATCAGTGGATTACAAATGAAAATGAGGACAGTGGGTGACTTTAACAATCAGTGGATAATTGTGTCAGTGGTTTAAAGCACTGAAGTTTGGTTACAGTGGAAAATAATGAAAATGATGGAACAGAGGTTGACTTTCAACAGTGGATAGCTACAAACCAATAGATGTTTGAACCAATCAGTGATTACGACAGACTTTGATTTTCTGAAAACATTTTCATGCTTTTATTCATAGAAAAACAGGATTTTGCATGTTATTCCATGTTTAGCATGCCAATCATATAGATCAAGCTTTCAAAGATAGATGTGTCTAAACCTTTGGTTAGCACATCTGCAAGCTGATCCTTAGTGGGAACATGATGCAGACAAATCGAAGCTTTTTTCATAGCAATCCCTCACAAAGTGATGTCTGATGATAAGTGAGAATGGATGTATGAGGTATAAGATTTTTGATGATATATTTCAGCTGCTTGACAATCCTGCATAAAAGAAGTCTTTTGAGCAATTATATCAAAATCAAATATCATATTTAGAGGAAACAAACAGTTATTTTCTCAATATGCAGCAGCAACATAGTCTTCTTCAAAACAGTGGTTGTGGAAACATATGCTGTTTGTGCTTAGTTTGATGAGTATAAATGTTGACAACTATACTCCAACATATACAATGTTGTTGATACCACTGAGGTACCAACAGTTGTTGATACCACTGAGGTACCAATAGTTGATACAACAATCTTGACAACTATCAAAACCACTGAGGTACCAACAGTTGTTGATACAACATGTTAGGATCTGAGGCTCTAATGATTGTGCTTGTTTGTATAATTTGAACAAATCAATAGAGATGAACAGAGTTTAAGTGCAGCGGAAATGAATAACAAACTTTGTAAACACAATCAAAGAGAAAGATTCACAATGATGTAACCAAAGCAAAGCAAAGAGAAATGAATAACAAACTTGATTTCCTTGAATAACATTTGCTTTTCATTAAGTTAAAAGATTATAAATCAAATCAAAAGATTACAATATAAGCTTACAAACTAAACTCCCCCTCAGCCTGATACCCCATGGTTGGTTGCACAAGATGAAAGGATTGAATTGAGGAGAAGAACTCACTCAAAACGATAAAATGTAACAGTACAGGGTACTGTTCCATTTATAGACAAACCAAACCACTGAGGCATCTCAGCTGACGTCACCATGAAAGCGATGTCTATCAACCTAACAAGCTGTAAACACTGTTCTTATACAAACAACTGCTAATCCTAACCACTGATTCTATACAATACAAGTAAAACACTGAACTACTGCTTTCTTCTTTCAACAGTGGTTTCCTCAAATTTGATCAGTCTTTGAGTGGGTAGTCTTTTAGCATAAGTAGATTTAACCAGCAGTGTTTGCTTCTTCAGGGCTTTATCAGCAGTTTAAAGGGCAGCAGCAGTTGTATGTGGACAGTGGATGGAGGTATCAGATGTTATAAGTACTTTCAAGGGGAAAGCCTGTTGTAAACTATTGCTTATTGTTAATCCACTGTTGTGACCCAGTTTTGGCTTTCATTATCTGTTCCTCTGGCAGGGTTCAATCCCAACAATCTCCCCCTGGAACAGATAATGCCAAAACTCTTCATTATTTTGGATCTTTATTCTCTCATCAGAAGTTCCCTAGCTTGTCTTTTAAATTCTGCTTCAAAATCTTGGAACTTGAGTCATCCTCATCCCTGCACAATGAAAGTTCAAGGAGATCTTGTAGATCTTCAACACCAAGGCTCAGTGCTTGTTTCCTTGATATGTACTTCATTTCACCATTGGATCTGATCAGGGTCAATACATGGGTCTTTTGATCAGAGAGCCATTTTAGTATTTTTGAACCCAATGGGTTTCTTGGGAGAGGTTTATTTACTAATGAGTTGGGAGATTTTGGCCTTGTAAAGATTTGTAAAGCAGTATCCTGAGCTTTTGCTAGCTCAGAATTTTCAGACATTTGTTTGAAAGCCTTGTCTATGACTTCATTTGCTGCAGCTATGTCTTCTGCCACTTCTCTGTCAATCTGCTCTTATCTCTTTTGTTGATCTAGCTCAATGTCTGATATATCTGCTGATGTGTTTGATGATGATGGTTTGTTCAAAACCTTTTTGGCAAGGTCTTGAAGCTTTGCTGATCTAGCTTTATCTAAAGCCATTTTCTTGATGGCTTCTTCAAAATACTCAACTTCCTTTTCCTTTTCTTCTGCAACAGTCAGTTGTTTCCTTTTTTCTTGGTCAATCACAGTGACAGAGGTATCTGTTGAGGTGATCAGTGGTTCAGAAGTTTTGATCTGCTGCTTTGGCTTTTTGTATTCAGGCTTCTTTGGAGTGTCAGAAACTGTCATCCTCCTTTTCTTAAGCCTTTCATAAGCCTCATCTGTTTGCTGCTTAGTCCATTTTGCTATAGCATTGGCAGTATCCACCTTTGCATCCACCAGCTCCTGCTTCTTTCTTTTGTACTCAGATGTAAGGTCAGCTATGAGCTTTTTGTATTTGTTCCAGTTTGGAGTTGTCCTCTTCTTGCTTGGATCATTTTTAATTCTTTGAATTCTGTTTGCCTCATGCTTTAATGCAACTATTGGCCATTCTTCGAATTGTTTTTCTTCAGCTGGATAGAATTTTTCTTTCATGATGTATGCAAGATATTCTTTTCTCATTTCTTTTCGTAGATCTGCTTCGGGTGGTAAGTTTGACATTTCTTTGCTCAAATCTCGTGCATAGTCTTCCATCTGTTTGACTTTGGTGAGCAAGAATTCCATTCTTTCAGAAATGGCTTCATCACCTTGATCTTTGCATTCAAGTTTGGCTCTTATCTTAGCCTGCCTTGCTTTGAGCTCGAGATATTCATCCATATTTTCTGGGACTATGAAGCCTATGAGAGAAGGAAATCTTCTTTTCGAAGGGTCATCCACAGTGTAGAATTGTCTCATCTCATTTTTATAGCTTCCAGTTCCAGTGGATATTTTGCAGCATTAGGATCATATTTGTCATCAGTTGCCTGAGTTGTTTTTCTTTTTCTGGTGGTGTAAGTTTTCTCTAGTGAAGGAGTGCTTTTGGGTGATTTATTAATTGAAGTAAAGATGGCTTGAAGTGAAGTGAGGGCAGTGGTGGATTGTGGCTGACTGACAGTTGTTGAAACAAATGGTGTTTCAACTACTGTTGTCATTACAACAGATGTTGTAACATCTGATGTCTTCTGCTTTTTCGCAGGAGGTGATGGTGGTGATGTGACATTGATGAGAGCAGTGGTGGATGACTGGCAAACAACTGTTGAAACAACAGGTGTTTCACCCTCTGTTGTCATTACAACTACTGATGTGTCAGTAGATGTCTTCTGTTTTTTAGCAGGGGTTGATTTGATGGCTAGCGATGTAGTTGAAGTGATAGCTTTTGGAGGTGAGGTGATTTTAGGTGGAGGTAGAGCAGTGGTTGTAGTGTGTGTTGTAGTGGTGTGTGTTGAAGAGATGGCAGCTGTTTGGCTAGCAGTTTTTGAAAAATGCTTTTCTTTTTCTGGTTCAACATAAAGGCCATCTTCTATTCCCTTCTTCGTCCACTGCTTGGTTTTCTCCCCCTTTTTGGCATTATCTGGATGGGGGTTATCAATGAATAGTAAAGTGGGAGGAGCTTTGCCAGTGGTGTTTTGGATGCTGGCCTTTATAGCCTTGATGTCTGCTTGAGTATCTTTGAACCTTGACTCCACCATGTTTGTCAGCATTTGTACATGTATTGCATGCTGCTGATCAGCCATTTGTTTTTGTTTTTCAAGCAGGGGTTGGAATACACTCCATAGCTCATTTGCAGCAGGTGCAGGTTGTGCAGGTGCTTGAGCTGGAACATCAGTGGATTGTGGTTTTTGAGCTTTTAACAGCTGTTGCACCATATCCTTTATTTCAGCAACTGTAGTTTCAAGATTTTCAACTCTGCCCGTCAATTCCTGATATTTTAAATCATCACCCAATTTAATGGGATCATCTGATTTCCCACCAGCAGTGGTTATATCAATGTGTGACTTTGGAACTGAGTCCCAGAAATCATTCATTGATGCCCCTTGTTCTTGGTTCTGGGGTCTTCTTCCTTCAACACTTGATAGCCCTTCAATGTTGCCAGTAGTTTTAACATACTCACTGGTGGTTATCAGAGGTGCTATAGAAGGAATTGCCTTCAAGGAAGTCTTAGAGATGTAACCACTATCCAAATGTAAACCAGTGGGTTCAACATTTGTAGTGGCTGCTTCACTTGAACTACTGACATGAATTACTTGTAACTCCTGCAGTGTAACCTCCTCAGTTGTTGCTGGGATAGCAGAGGTATAATCATCATACCCAGTCACTTGTAGGAGTATGCTCTCAGTGATAGGTGATTGAGAGGAACTGGTTTGTGTCTGAGCTATATCAACTGCATGCAACAAAGGTATTATGGATTGTGGTAATGTGAGAGGTGAGGATAAGGGTGTTGAAAGAGACATGTCCTTGGGATCAGGACTGTGGAAGATGGATCCGAGTGGATCCAGAGCTTCATAATGTGGAGTCCCTGTGTTTACAACCTGATCCTTTTGTGAGAATGCAGGAGGAGTTTGAGGTAAGGGTGGAGATCTTTCTACCATCTGCTGTGAGGAAGTAGCAGCAGTGGTTTTTGGTGACATTTGTGTTATCACTGGCAGTTGCTCTGGGATCTCATCTTCCAGAGTTGCCTTTGCTTTGGGTTTGGTGGGTTTTTTGTATGATTTATTTTTGGTCTTTTTGGTGATTACAGGTGTGGGTTTCATATCAGTGGTTGTGCTACTATGATCACCTGGATCAGTGGGCTCAACAGTAGATGCCTGAGGAGCAGTGTTTTCTGCTAAATTCTGCTCAGGCACCTCTGCTCTTGTTTTGTAGGTGCCATCATTCTAGAGAATGTTTCAGTAGTTAAACCATTATTTGAGTTAACTGCCATTTTCGTCCCTGTGGTTTGGTCACTTTGGCCATTTCGGTCCATTTTTCAAAAATGCGCCATTTTCCTCCCCGACGTTCTGGAAAGGTGCCATTTCAGTCCAAAAATCATAACCCAGTTAAGTCAGTTAGTAAATAAGGACTGATTGTGTAAATTTGTAACATAAAGGACTGATTGTGTAAATTTGTAACATCACCACCACTAGCCCTGCCACCACCACCACTCCGCTGCCACCACCACCACCACCGCCACCACCGCCACCACAGCCACCACAGCCACTGCCACCACCACCACCACCGCCACCACCGCCACCACAGCCACCACAGCCACTGCCACCACCGCCACCACAGCCACTGCCACCACCACCACCACCACCGCCACCACCGCCACTGCCACCACCGCCACCGCAGCCACACCGCCACCACAGCCACTGCCACCACTGCCACCACCACCATCAACGTCATCATCGTCATCATCTGTTATCATCATCATCGATCATCATCGACCTTCATCATCATCATCGCGATCTTCATCATCATCATCGCGATTTTAATGATTCTGCGGATGTAATTCAGCAGCGAATGGGTTTTTCGGATGCAGATCAGCAGAACAAATAGATTTATACGGCTAATAATTCTGCAAATCTGTTCTGAACGAATTATATAACGACAGCAGATATGTTTCCTGTTCAGCAGATTGTTCAATGACAGCAGATTTGTTTATACGGCTAATAATCAGCAATGACCGAACACCTCTGCAGATTCTGCGGACTGATTTCAGCGATCAAAATAATTCTGCACAGATCTGTACTTTGAAAAAAAACATCAATATGTGATTAAACAACAATTTTTTTCTTTAAACGAATAATATTTGATCGAAATTCAAACAAATCAGTCTGAAATTCAACCAAAAATCATTCGATTTAGTCCGAAATCAATCCGAAATTCGTTTTCGTTTTCACCGAACCTGATCAAAATGAACAAACTTTGATTTGAAACAGATCTAAATCAGTCCGAAACGTATTGAAAATCTGATGATGATGATGAAGATCGCGATGATGATGATGATAACAGATGATGACGATGATGACGTTGATGGTGGTGGTTTCGGCGGCGGTGGTGGCTGTGGTGGCGGTGGTGGCGGTGGTGGCGGTGGTGGCGGTGGTGGCAGCGGAGTGGTGGTGGTGGCAGGGCAAGTGGTGGTGGTGTTACAAATTTACACAAGCAGTCCTTTATGTTACAAATTTACACAATCAGTCCTTATTTACTAACTGACTTAACTGGGTTATGATTTTTGGACTGAAATGGCACCTTTCCAGAACGTCGGGGAGGAAAATGGCGCATTTTTTAAAAATGGACTGAAATGGCCAAAGTGACCAAACCACAGGGACGAAAATGGCAGTTAACTCCCATTATTTTAAAATAAGCACCTTGTTTGAGTAAATTTTAATTTTCTTTTGCAAATTTTTCTTTGAAATAGTAGCTTAGAAACCTTGGAAAAAGTAGAAATGCTTTGGTATCAACATTTTTCACCAAATCATTAAAGATTTCCTGGGAATAATTATAATTTTCATTATGTAGAATGGTATAACCCAGGCATTGGATCTTTAATGGTATTTTGTTAAAAGCAGTTGTTTTATTTGAAACACATGTCAAAAGAGTATGAAATAAAAACCTAGTTGCAGAGGGGAAGAAACCTTTTTGTAAGGTATCCTTTTTTATTTGATCTGCATACCCCCTTTCCAGAAAATCAGTTTTCAACTCGCTTTTAACAAAAGAAGTTTTACCTTTCTGATCATCGAGTTTAAAGACTTCTGAGATGGATTGTGGAGTAATTTGAATCGCTTTACCCTGTATGGAAGAATTAATGGCAGTGACGGTCTCGCCTTCTTTTTCGAGGGTAGCGTTTTTCCAAAATTCTCTCTGGGTTTGTTGGTAAATTGGAGCATCTGCTCTAAGCAAAGTTTTATACTTTGATGCAGCCATGATGTCGATGATTGAATCGAAGGTGTGATTGTTGGTGGGTTTTGTGAGTAGACCCAAGTAGTTGTGAGGGGATTTGTATGGTATTTCAATGGTTTCAGCGGCCGTTTGAGCGACCTCTTTAGAAGATGATGATGATTTTGATTTTGATTTTGTCATTTTGATGAAGAAAATAGAAGAATGAATCTCAGATAAGCAGATGGAAACTACTTTGAGAACATTTTTTTTGTGAATTCGAATCGACAGTAAAACCCCTGTTTGGGGTTTTTGATCAGGGTTTTATAGGGAAAAAGGTGATTGCTGACGTGGCAACGCTTACAAAGATCTGACGGATAAGAACTGACCATATGCCAACCTCTGATGAAATGAAGGATAATGGAAGACAGTTGTTAAGGAAACCACTGATGGATGAATATCAGTGAATTACAAATGAAAATGAGGACAGTGGGCGACTTTAACTATCAGTGGACAGCTGTGTCAGTGGTTTAAAGCACTGAAGTTTGGTAACAGTGGAAAACAATGAAAATGATGGAACAGAGGTTGACTTTCAACAGTGGATAGCTACAAACCAACAGATGTTTGAACCAATCAGTGTGATACTTGCAGCAACAACATAGTCTTCTTCAAAACAGTGGTTGTGCAAACATCTGCTGTTTGTGCTTAGTTTAATGAGTATAAATCTTGACAACTATACTCCAACATATACAATGTTTTTGAGGGTCCACTTTTTGCCCAAAAGATTCTCATCCTTTGGTAAAGTGTGCAAGTTTCCAAACTTGTTTTCCCAGAACTGTTGAAGCTCCTCTTGTATGACACTACGCAACTTTCTGTCTTTTAGTGGATTTGAAGTTTAATTTGATCAGCAACTGTTGGTATATCAGTGGATGAGCTTTAACATCTGTTTTGTACATCTGCTGCTCAGATGTCGTCATGATTGTGTTTTTTTGTAATAGATGAATTGATTGTTAAATTGATTGTTAAATTGATTGTGTTTTTTGTAATAGATGAACAATGAATGAATATGATTCAATGATTTATGCAGCGGAAATGAACACAAACTTTATAAACACAATCAAGGAGGAAAATAGTTTTGATAAACACATGCTTTTCCTTAATCGAAAGATTACAAATCAAATCAAAAGATTACATTGCATGCTTACAAACTAAAACTTCCCCTCAGCCTGATGCTACTTGGTCGATCACACAAGATGAAAGGATTGGATCAGAGGAGATAAACAAAGTCAGTCCATCAAGTGAAAAAGTACAGAGTACTGGTCCATTTATAAAGCATGTCAAACAACTGAAGCCTCTTGGCTCACGTCACCATGGTAGTGACATCTAACAACTAACGAACTATAAGTACTGATCTATACATCCATTGTTATCTAACAACTGATCCTATTACAATAAGACAAAGTAAACAACTGTTTCTTCATTCCACTGCTTTATTCCAAGCAAGGCTTTGGTCTTCTCAGCAATTCTTGACTGAAGGCAATAGTTGGAAGAGCAGTACTTAGTCTTTGGCATTCTTTTAGTCTTCACATCAGCTGTTGTGGTAAGCAGTGGATAAAACAACTCAGAATTATAGATCAGCAGTTGTTTGAACCACTGTCAAGGGGACAGTCTGAAGCCTAACAACTGCTTATTCTGGTTCCACTGCTCTGAACCGGTTTTGGCCTTAATCAACTGTTCCTCTGTTAAGGTTCAATTCCAACAATGTAATTCGGTATACCAAGACAATAGAAGCTAAAGAAAAATTAAATAAAGTAGAAAATATACACTTGTTTATGGAATTTAGTAGTTATAAATTTAGGTGTTTTTGAGCTTGTGCCCTTCCTTAAAACTAAGTCTAAACCAAACATATGAAGAGAAACCACAAACAGGTTATGTAATTATCGAACATATTATAATCAAATTGCAAGAAAATTAGTTCTACGTACCTATGTCAAAGGCAGATATCCACAAATGAACAGAATAACTGATAGTAAGTTGTGCACATGGGTTGAACCAAAGAATAAAAAAGACACCTGCAAAAGATATTGAAAATTTAGCCATTAAAATGATAGTATACTGCATTGTGATAGTGACTGGCAGCCCAACCAATTACCAACCTGGTCGGTTCGGTTTTTTTAATCTAAAACCATTATTAGCAGTTTAATCCATATTTTTCACAAAAACTTGGCAAACTGGACGGTGAACATCCGGTTATATGATAACTAACATTTGTTACCTTGTCACACCTCTATAAATTGAGGCTTCTCTAGAAAATTTAAAGGTTAATTAGACACTATCTATATATAACCTAATGCACTCACGATTGCACTTAATTCACAAAGTGAAACCGACACAACTTATATATACCTTCTAAGTGAAGCAACAAATTCTTGCCTAGTCATGTTATTCATTTCTTCAAGCTCTTTCTCATAGTTGCAAACATAAATCATCCAAATTTATATAAAATATGACCAGACTCGGTGTATAAGCTTTTAGCAAGCCGATCGTTACTTTCAATTAATTCAGGGCATAAAGATAAAGATTACTATTGGAAAGTTTGTGGTGGTGGTGGGACCCCAATACTTGAGGGTTGCTAATTCATAAGCTCTAGCTGCTTTGTCTTCCTTATCGTATCCACCTGGTTAATTAAAATTATAAATCAATAATCAATAAATAATTAATATGTAAACAAAATGTTACTAAAACATTATTTTAATGCGAAAAAGGACTCAATAAAACATTATTCAGATAACCCTTGCCATGTTAGGTAGATAAAGCCTCTTTTTGAATAAAAAGACAAAGTAACTAATCACTGAGACCTTAAACACAGAAAATAAGGATTGTAGTTTCTTACATGTCATATGGTGAAGATTTGTGAGTAAAAACATTATTATCACAGATACCACCATCATTTATCCTACAAAAAACTATAGTCAGGGCACTATGTCCAGGGTTTCTGCAATAGAATTTCCCAGTGGGGCATGTTGATGTTCCTGCAAAGCCACATATACCGTTATGTTAAGATAAGTGCACTACTTTGAACTTTTTCAAGTTGAATTCAAACCTAACTTGCTCATCGATACATCAAAAAATCACTCTTATTAAAGTTTATATCTATGAAGTTGAATTCAAACCTACTTTGAACTTTGTCAAGTTGAATTCAAACCTAATTGCACAATAAGGATTGTAGTTTCTTACATGTGATATGGCGAAGACTCGTGAGTAAAAACATTACTTATCACAGATACCACCATCATTTATCCTACAAAAAACTATAGTAAGGGCACTATGTCCAGCATTTCTGCAATAGAATTTCCCAGTGGGGCATGCTGATGTTCTTGCAAAGCCACATACACCGTGATGTTAAGATAATTGCACTACTTTGAACTTTGTCAAGTTGAATTCAAACCTAACTTGCTCATCAATACATCAAAAAGTCACTCTTATTAAAGTTTATATCTATGAAGTTGTATTCAAACCCACTTTGAACTTTGTCAAGTTGAATTCAAACCTAATTGCACAATAAGTCATAAAAACTCAAAATGTATTAGAAAAACATAAGCTGTGACTTGGTGAATGTTCTAGATCCATCTTTGCATAAAATCATTCCTGAAGACCATAATCCCTTGTAATACTTCTCATCTGGTAAGATAAGCAACAAAAACTCAAATTGTATTAGAAAAACTTCATATAACTACAACTGGTTCCATCAAGAATTAGAAGAGGTATTGGACCTACAGAAGCAACTCTAAGCAGGTCCTTTAATCTGAAATTGCAGCGTCAAACTCAAAACCAAGAATGAGAAGATTGCTGCGTTATTCTTCATTTTGATCTCATACCTACAAAACGGCATCGTTTCAGCAACTATCAGATCAAGCACACATAACAACCAAATACACCATAAATTCAACAAAATTCATGATGTGTGTAAAATGCAACATATAAATTACATCAAATGAGGCATAAAACTAACCCTTTTTTAGTACTAATATTGGAAAAAGAGTGTTTTTGTCTTCCTTTTGTATTTTCAGGATTAAATGAGCTCAAAAACGCAAAAGAAGCAAAAAGACAACTAAATCCAACATAAATACAAGAAAAGGAACATTAGTGGATTGCCCGAACCCTCAACGGCACCTTCCAAAGCAAAATAGAGAAAACAGAAGGCTGAACACGCCCCGTGCTCAGCCAGCACGGGGCCGTGCCCAAGAAGCAGCAGAAAAGACAAACCTATAGAAGCTTCTATTGCCCACCACGGGCCGTGCTCAGCGGACACGGGGGGCGTGCCGAAAGTACTGCAGGCGCATTAATTGTAATTGCGAATTACAATTAATGAAGAGAGAGAGTGTCAGACGGGCACGGGGCCGTGCCCAGCGAACACGGGGTCGTGCCCAGGCTTCTGTTCAGCCTATAAATAGGAGTGCTTGGTTTCATTGCAACTCATCCCTTGGCACCACCTCTCTCACACTTCATCCACCACCCACCACCATCACAACACCATCATCCACCACCATCATCCATTGTCCATCATAGAGTGTGTGAGTCGTCTCGGGATCCAAGATTGATCGTAAGAGTTCTTGACAATCAAGGCCATGTTTGCCTAAGTCTCTTACATCACTTGGTGAAGACAAAGTGTCTAGTATAATACTTTTTATTTCTAATCTTTTGCACTTTTTATTTGGTTTTGTATTAATGACTTTAATAACTAGTTACTTATGTTGAAGGTGATCTTTCCTTATCGTTTGTCCGTGGTGTCTTGGCATTATTTTACTGTCTATATAAAATAAAGGATTTTCACCATTCATATCTCCACGGTCTATATGGAGGTATGTTGGCTACCTGGTAGGGGGTTAAGGGAACGGTTTGGTAAAGGTCTTGCCATTGTTCAACGTTTAGAGGTCCTGCAATGGACCTGGGTCAAATTTAGTAGGACCTCCTTCAATACTTCACGGTATTGGATGGCGGGGGTCCAAACTCTTTGATCCCCTCATAAGTTAACTACTATTAATACTATAACCCGGCTATTTAGGACTGTATCCCTGCTGACTCAGACTACTTAGTCGAGGGTAACGTCACCGCCAAAAGCGGGGCCTACCACAATACTGCATTAATAACTTAATTCATTATCTTCCAATAATCCACCCCTTTAGGATTGTATCCCTGCTGACTCAAACTACTGGGGTGAGGGTAACGTCACCTTCAAAAGAGGGGCCTACTACAATAACTAAGATAATCTCTTAATTATGTGCAAAAGTGCGGAAATAATCAAAGGTTATACTAGATATGAGTCGGAACCAAGTGATTCATCTTGTCTATCTGTTTTTATTTTATTTTTATTTTCAGCATTTTAGTTAGTTTTTATTTTTCTTAGTTTAAAACATTTTTTCTAAACTTTTATTTTGGTTAGACGTTGAGGATAAACCGGTATTAAAAGCTCTTGTGTCCTTGGACGACCTCGGTATCTTACCAACGCTATACTACACTCAACGATGGGTGCACTTGCCCATATGTGTGTTTAGTGTTAGTGAAATATCGTGTTTTATAAATTTAAAACTTGGCTAAAATAAGTGTTAAAAAGGGCTTAAAATATACACCTAAAATATACGACACTTCACACGCATCAAGTTTTTGGCGCCGTTGCCGGGGACACAAGGATTTTAAGAAAGTTAGGAATCAACGGCCTAATCATCTTTTATTTTTCTTTTTTATTTTTTTAGGATTTTCTTAGTTTTTCAGCTTCTGCAGAGCTCAGCACGGGCCGTGCCCGGTCAGACACGGGCCGTGCCCAGCAACCATCACTGGCAGTTTTTATTTTCTGAGTTACAGAGAGCTGAACACGGGGCCGTGTCGGTGCAACACGGGGTCGTGTCCAACTCCCAGTAACAGGGATCCAGAAATCAATTACTGTAACTCTGAACACGGGCCGTGTTCATTGAGCACGGGGCCGTGGTGAACATTCTGACCAGCGTTCTTTTCTGTTTTTATTGCAGGATTTGGAACCCAGGCGCCACATTTGAACCTCCTACGTAGTGCATGAGCTCCAGTTCTAGTAGAGACATAAAAGAACCCCTAGAAGAACCCGAGCGCTTTCTCAGAAAAAGGCTAAAAGCTAAAAATCAAGAGAAAGTTTCGGGGGACCCACTTCCAATGGCGGACCAACGTACCCTCATGGATTACCTACGGCCTACTGTAGGCAATCTTGGCGCCGCTATCAATGCCCCGAATGTCGAGGCCAACAACTTCGAACTTCGGCCGCATTTGATACAAATGCTCCAAAACTCCGCAACCTTCCACGGGCTTGCGGACGAGGATCCCCATCTACATATTACTAACTTCTTAGAAATATGTGATACCTTCCGGATCAATGGAGCATCAAATGACGCCATCCGCCTTCGAATGTTTCCTTTTTCATTAAAAGACCGAGCTAAGGCTTGGCTTAATACCCTCCCAGCTGGGTCGGTAACCACCTGGGATGAACTCGCCCAAAAGTTTTTATATAAGTATTTCCCTCCTGCTAAAACAGCTAAATTAATGACAGAAATTAATACATACTCACAAGAGGATGGGGAATCCTTATATGAAACTTGGGAAAGGTTCAAGGAGCTTCTAAGAAAGTGTCCTCACCATGGTCTAGCGATATGGCAACAAGTATCCACTTTCTATAATGGATTGTTGCCACACACAAGACAAACACTTGATTCAAGCTCCGGGGGACTCTTAGGTAATCGTCGCCCAAATGAAATATATAACCAAATTGAGGAAATTGCCCAAACCAATTTTCAATGGCACACTCCCCGAGGTAATAAATCTATTGCCCCGGGCGCCCATAAGGTTGATGAAAGCACCTCTTTACAAGCCCAAATTGAGGCCCTCTCTTCAAAAATCAAAAGGCTAGAAATGACAAAAACGGCCTCAGTTATGGCTTGTGAAGGGTGTGGTGGGTCACATGAAAATTGGAGTTGTATGAAAGATTTAGATGAACAAACTGAAACGGTAAACTACATGGATAATAGACCTAGGCCGTCGGGTCCTCCAACGGGTACCTACAACCAAGGATGGCGTAACCACCCAAATCTTGGTTGGAGAGATCCCGGAAACAGTAGTAACCAACAAAACCAACGAACTAATTTTCAACAACCACAAAATTTTCCTCAACAACAAGGTGGAAGAGAAAGGCTTGAAGATACCATATCTCGCCTCATCTCTGACACTGAAAAGAAGAACTCGGATCGATTTCAACAAATGGAATCGAATTTCAGAAACCAACAAGCTAGTATTCAAAACGTTGAAAAACAATTAAATCAACTAGCTCAAAATTTCTCCGAGAGACCACAAGGCGCATTACCCAGTAATACCGAACCAAACCCAAAGGCACAAGTCCATCTCATCACATTACGAAATCGAACCGTGGGTCCCGAGGATGCTCCATTGCCGCCAAATGGAAGAAGTCATTCTGGCCAGCCTGTGACTCCTCCTGCGCCAGAAAAGGCTTCTATACCAAATCAAGAGCCCACCAAGAATCCTCCAATCCCGTACCCCGGTAGGTTAAATCGTCAAAAGACCGATGAGCAATTCGCAAAGTTCGAAAGTTTACTAAAACAATTGCATGTTAATATTCCTTTTATTGAGGTCCTAACCCAAATGCCTAAATATGCAAAATTCATGAGGGATTTCCTCACTCACAAAAAGAAAATTGAATCGTTGCAATTAGTTAACCTAGGCGAAGAATGCTCAGCTCTAGTACTCAACAAACTTCCACAAAAGAAAATCGACCCCGGGAGCTTCACAATCCCTTGTTCGATTGGGAAGTCCCCCGTCCGAAATGCTTTAGCCGATCTTGGGGCTAGCATCAACCTCATGCCCACCTCAATGTTCAAGCGACTCGGCCTAGGAGCAACAAGCCCTACAAAGATGAGCATACAACTCGCCGACAGGTCCGTCAAGTTCCCACATGGGGTTGTCGAAAATTTGCTAGTCAAGGTCGACAAATTCGTTTTTCCAACCGACTTTGTTATCCTAGACATGGAGGAAGACACCGAGGTCCCCCTCATCCTCGGGAGACCATTCTTAGCCACCGCTCAAGCAGTGGTGGATATGAATGACGGAACTCTAACATTGAAGTTTGGGGATGAGGAAGTGAAATTTGAATGTGGAAAGAGAGTAGAGGAAGAAGATCCGGTCAACTACATGAAGGTCATAGACTCAAGCTTGGATGACGCTCTCCGACGGTGTAACATGGGATGCAACATATCCCACTTGGGTAACATATGACCAGGCATTGGGTCTAGCCAAGGACCCTTATAAACGTGGCGCACCATGGAGGCATTCCACGGAACTATCCTTAGTTTACTTTAGATTAGTTTTTATGTTTTCAAGTTAGTTTAATTTTCAGGAATAAAACACACTCATGGTGGTAAAGGATGAAAAGGGGAACGAGAAAAATGATCCCATGCACAAGAACGAGGCAACCCGACAATTTTCTCCCTTTCAAAAGGTTCAACACGGGCCGTGCCCAACCAACACGGCCCCGTGTCGAACCACCTGCGGAAAACGCCCAGTACAGGTAACTGGACACGGGCCGTGTTCACCCAACACGCCCCCGTGTCCAGACTTCTGTTTCTCTTATTTCAATTTTGTTACTGGCACTTGAACACGGGGCCGTGCCCGGATAACACGGGGCCGTGTTCAGTGCCCAGTAACACAAATTTTTGCTTTTTAAACACTATTTTACACATCTAATCAACCTAAAAATTTATTTTTGGGACACATTGAGGACAATGTGTAATTTAAGTGTGGGGGGGATGCTAAAACCTTGAATTTTGCATGTCCTAAATACAAGCCTTACACAAAACTCTATTGGAACCGCTAATCACCCCAAATTTTTTTCAAAAATTTCATTTTTACTTGTCTAGGTTTAACTCGGGAAATTCAAGCTCTCAAAAAGGTTATATTTTTACAAATTTACAACCGATAGTGTAGTGATAAAAAGAACCAACATAAGAAAATTATGAAAAGGCATGACAAACTTATTTAAAATTTGATTATATATACTTGATCACATAAAAACCCATTCCCACAAAAGTGAGTTTTGAGCCTTTATTGAGCACACAATTCCATATCATTTGACTAAATGCTCATTTTTCGTTTCTTGTGTGAATAGCCGCTTGGTTCTTACGACTCTAGAACTTGCCATAACAATACATTCCCGGTCCTTATCAACTTAAACCCGAGTAAGTAAATGATGGAGGCATTAGGACTAACATTTTTTTTTCACACCATTATTTTTCTTTTTCTTTTACCACCTACCCAAAAATCCCCCTAGTTAGCCCCTTTGAGCCTAAACCTTTTCGTTTCATCACCCAAAACAAAAAAAAAAAACCCTTTCACCCACCAAAACCTTTTTCATTTTTAACCCTTTATTTTAGTAACAAGTTCGGTTATTCGTGAAAAAAAAAATGAAGCAAAAAGAAAATAAACAAACAAAGTAATCAAAAATAACTTTGTTTGAATAAAAGCTTCATCAAAAATAAAAAGTTGCAAAAATACGAAAACCGACACTTGTTACGCTTTTTAGCCCTTTTTTCTACTAACCACTAACCCAACCACCTACCTTTAACCCTAGCCAACCCTTAACCCACAAAGTCCTCTTGATATCTACAAAGGTATAAAAGTTAAAAAGGAGGAGGATTGATTTTTTGGCAAGCCTATGGTAGGAATAAGTTCCGTGCCGCTCTCGAGTGATTCACTAAAAATACACCTTCGGCCGAGTGTGAGTGATTTCCCCGCGAGGTATGTGAACTTGTATATAAATAGAATTTTAAAAAGGCATGTTATGCCCAAATAAGTAATTTCTTTTATGAACAGTTCTAATTAAATCATTACGAATAGGAGTGTAAATAAATAAAAATAAAACCCCAAAAAGATCTTGGAAATCCCGACACTCTATGACAAGCCCAAAACCTTCTCTTCTACCTATTCCATTTGGGAGTGTAAGCCAAATATTAAAGAGTTTTGCTTGAGGACAAGCAAAAGTTCAAGTGTGGGGGTATTTGATGTGTGTAAAATGCAACATATAAATTACATCAAATGAGGCATAAAACTAACCCTTTTTTAGTACTAATATTGGAAAAAGAGTGTTTTTGTCTTCCTTTTGTATTTTCAGGATTAAATGAGCTCAAAAACGCAAAAGAAGCAAAAAGACAGCTAAATCCAACATAAATACAAGAAAAGGAACATTAGTGGATTGCCCGAACCCTCAACGGCACCTTCCAAAGCAAAATAGAGAAAACAGAAGGCTGAACACGCCCCGTGCTCAGCCAGCACGGGGCCGTGCCCAAGAAGCAGCAGAAAAGACAAACCTATAGAAGCTTCTATTGCCCACCACGGGCCGTGCTCAGCGGACACGGGGGGCGTGCCGAAAGTACTGCAGGCGCATTAATTGTAATTGCGAATTACAATTAATGAAGAGAGAGAGTGTCAGACGGGCACGGGGCCGTGCCCAGCGAACACGGGGCCGTGCCCAGGCTTCTGTTCAGCCTATAAATAGGAGTGCTTGGTTTCATTGCAACTCATCCCTTGGCACCACCTCTCTCACACTTCATCCACCACCCACCACCATCACAACACCATCATCCACCACCATCATCCATTGTCCATCATAGAGTGTGTGAGTCGTCTCGGGATCCAAGATTGATCGTAAGAGTTCTTGACAATCAAGGCCATGTTTGCCTAAGTCTCTTACATCACTTGGTGAAGACAAAGTGTCTAGTATAATACTTTTTATTTCTAATCTTTTGCACTTTTTATTTGGTTTTGTATTAATGACTTTAATAACTAGTTACTTATGTTGAAGGTGATCTTTCCTTATCGTTTGTCCGTGGTGTCTTGGCATTATTTTACTGTCTATATAAAATAAAGGATTTTCACCATTCATATCTCCACGGTCTATATGGAGGTATGTTGGCTACCTGGTAGGGGGTTAAGGGAACGGTTTGGTAAAGGTCTTGCCATTGTTCAACGTTTAGAGGTCCTGCAATGGACCTGGGTCAAATTTAGTAGGACCTCCTTCAATACTTCACGGTATTGGATGGCGGGGGTCCAAACTCTTTGATCCCCTCATAAGTTAACTACTATTAATACTATAACCCGGCTATTTAGGACTGTATCCCTGCTGACTCAGACTACTTAGTCGAGGGTAACGTCACCGCCAAAAGCGGGGCCTACCACAATACTGCATTAATAACTTAATTCATTATCTTCCAATAATCCACCCCTTTAGGATTGTATCCCTGCTGACTCAAACTACTGGGGTGAGGGTAACGTCACCTTCAAAAGAGGGGCCTACTACAATAACTAAGATAATCTCTTAATTATGTGCAAAAGTGCGGAAATAATCAAAGGTTATACTAGATATGAGTCGGAACCAAGTGATTCATCTTGTCTATCTGTTTTTATTTTATTTTTATTTTCAGCATTTTAGTTAGTTTTTATTTTTCTTAGTTTAAAACATTTTTTCTAAACTTTTATTTTGGTTAGACGTTGAGGATAAACCGGTATTAAAAGCTCTTATGTCCTTGGACGACCTCGGTATCTTACCAACGCTATACTACACTCAACGATGGGTGCACTTGCCCATATGTGTGTTTAGTGTTAGTGAAATATCGTGTTTTATAAATTTAAAACTTGGCTAAAATAAGTGTTAAAAAGGGCTTAAAATATACACCTAAAATATACGACACTTCACACGCATCAATTCATACCGAATTTGCACAACAAAAAACCCTAACTTGAGAGAACAATCAAAACATAAGTGGAGAGAGTACCGAACGAAAACTCTATAGAAGGATAATCAATCTTGTTGTTTTTGTTTTGAGTAGTTGAAAATCACGAGTCGTTGATGACATTGTGACGTGAGTCGATGATAAGTTTACGGCTATAGATACGGCAATCCGATGCCGGCAGCGGTGGAGCACGGCGGCGTTGAGGGGTGGCGGTAGAGAAGCAGAGAGTGTGGAGTGAACAGGAGAACCAACTCCATCAGAGAGAAATGGATTGATTTCTAAAAGTGAAGCTCTAATTATGAATTTTAGAAAGAGGTTTTTATGGGTCAGTTGTTTAAATTTTGAATTTTAAATTGTCCCGCCTAAAAAAACCACTAATTAATTCTAATAAAAATAAAAATCAGATTTATAGATTATTTGTAGATTGTAAATTGTAAACCGGAATTATGACATCATCATTGACATGTGGCATACCTTAGAAGTTGACACATAGGCAGATTTACATCAGCTCATAATCTCTTATTATAGATAGTATAGATTTTCTTTTCATTTCTAAATCATAAACCAAATACATATTTAGAACAATGTAATTAAATATAAATCGGTTGGTGAGACTGGGAACCATACCGTTTTGACTTTTGAGGCACAATTCATATGGGTTAGACGGCTAACGAGCGAACCCGATTTTTTTCTTTTACTTTGCATTTGAATTGACAAACTACAGATCGCTCTAACCGGATCCGATAGACTAGGGCATGCCGAACCGAACTTGGTGCAAGAAAATATTTGTTGAGGTAGAAATAAAAGAAACTTCTTACCCTGTATAACGTAGGAGAAGAGAAAATTTTGTAAAAAAAAAATCATGAAACAATTTTACTTTGAGCTATGTGAAACAGATGGATCAGGTGGTGAGTCCGGTCCAATCTGCTTTTGTTAAAGGCAAACAGATTTTTGATGGGGCATTGATTATGAATGAAGTTGTGGAGTGGAATAAAAAGAAACATAAAAATTGACTATGAAAAGGCGTATGATTCTTTAAGTTGGGATTATTTATTATATATTATGGAGGCAATAGACTTTAATGAAAGTTAGATAAAGTGGATTTCGGCTTGTTTAAAATCAGCTAGATCGTATGTGTTGATTAATGGTAGCCGTACGAAGGAATTCGAGTTGGAAAGGGGTTTAAGAGAAGGAGATCATTTATTCCCTTTCTTTTTCAGTTTAGCGACGGAAGGTCTTCATGTTTTGTCTGAATTTATTATTGGTTCAGGCTTGCTCACTCCAACTATAGTGGGAGAGAAGAAAGTCACTTTGTCTCATCTTTTTTTTATACGGATGATGTTATATTCTTGAGCGAATGGTCATAAAACAACATGGGGTAGGGGTGGATTTTAATGAAGTCTCGAATTCTTTTTAAGCGAATGGTCATAAAACAACATGGGGCAAGGGTGAATTTTAATGAAGTCTCGAATTCTTTTTAAGCGAATGGTCATAAAACAACATTCGTACACGGGTATGCTAAATTCTTTTTTCCTTGCATCAGGCCTCAAGTTGAAACTTCACAAATCCAATTTATATGGGGTAGGGGTGGATTTTAACGAAGTCTCGAATTTCGCTTCTACTACTAGATGTAATCCGGGAAGGATCTCCTTTATTTATCTGGGTCTTCCAGTTGGGGCTAATATGTGAAGGATCAAAAGTTGGGGCCCTATTGTCAAGAAATTCTACAAGAGACTATCCAATTGGCGGATTAATATGTTATAAATATGAGGAAGGTACACCCTTTTGAAGTCTGTATTAGGATTATTGAGGATATATTATTTCTCTTTATTCCTTTTATCGAGTGGTGTTTCTGATATTTTGGAATCAATTCGGGATCAGAAGGGGTAAGGAAACTTGCTTGGGTTAAGTGGGATTTGATTCTTACTGATAAACAAAAAGGGGGTTTGGATGTAGGAAATTTATCAAGTTTTAACAAGGATTTGTTACAAAAATGGAGACAGCCCTTCGTTAATAGAGGCAACGATTTATGGGTTCATATTATTAAAGTTATTCATGGTGAAGAAGCTGGGGTGATTGATGGGACGAGAATTGGTTCTTCTTCAGATGTGTGGAGTCGTATTTATAAAGTTCAGTAGTGAGTTGAATGTTAAAGGGATAGTTCCATGGTCTTCATTAAGGAAAAACGTGGGAAATAGGGGAAGTAATGTCTTTTCGGAAAGAGTGTGGTTGGTTAACGAACCGTTGTGTGTTAGATTTCCTAGATCGGCTCAAAATAAAAAGGACTGCTCGATTAGTTCTAGGCGTCAGGATGAGGGGTGAAATTGGTCTTGGCGTCGGCCGATTAGGGGAGGTCAAGAGGCGGAACAATTGTATACTCTGATGCAACTTTAACTTGATGTGGACTTAAAGGAAGGAGAAGACAAGTGGGTTTAGGATTTTGATGGGGAAGATTCATTCTCAGTTAAAAGCATACGTAGGCTTATTAATAATATGTCTTTACCAAATGGGAATATGGAGACCAGGTAGAAAAATAATTTCCTTGTTACGGTAATTATTATGGGTTGGAGGGTTTTGCTTAATCGGCTACCTAATAAACTAAATTTGGTCGGTCGTGGTATTGACATTCTAATTGTGCTTTGTCGGTTTATAATTTGACGGAGGAGACACTGGATCATTTATTTGGCGGTTGCGACGTTGCTACTTTAGTGTGGAATTTGGTGTTTAGTTGGCTTAATATCTCGGTTGCTCCTTCTTGTAAGCCGATGGAGATTATTTCGTGGATGGATTCTTTAGGTCTGTCTAAGCAGAGGAAGTTTCGGTACATGACATTATTCTTACTTCATGTTGGGTGATATGGAAGTTTCAGAATGATATATTGTTTGAGAGCAAGGATCAGTAGAAAGGAAGAATCTTTGATTTGATTCGTAGTTATTCTTTTATGTGGATAGTGAATATAAACAGGAAAAGTAATTTAGTTGGCCGGGTTTGTTACAAAACCCGCTTCTTTTTTGTGTAATATTTATCTTTTGCTAGCTTCTAGGCTTCTAGCTAGCCGTTATAAAGCTAGCAGTTGGAAAAATAATAATTGTGAGTCATAGTTTGAATTATTATAATCCAATTTTTAAAAGATATATATATATATATATATATATATATATATATTTTAGTTTGAAAATTTACCTTAATATCTCAGTTTTGTCAGAGTTTATTTATGACTCTTATAGTTATAATTAGGGGTGTTCATGAGCCGATCCGATCTGAGCGAGGGTCTGCTCATGCTCGGATTGAATTACAATCGATCTGATCCGATCGGATCGAATTTGCAAAACCGAGCATAAAAGTGATGCTCGTGCTCAGATTGAATTTGAATCGAGCTGATCGTTTTCGCTCGGTTTTTCTCAGCACCGAAATTAAAACATGTGTAGCAAAAAAAAAAAAAACTGAAATTAAGACTATTACAGGGCTGCATTCAACAAAAACAAATCCTAACTTGATTCTTTGTAAGAAGACATTCTAAAAAAAACACAATTTTTAATCGATAAACAAAACAACGGTAGACTTATACGAACTTGAAAGCAATTCAGAAGCTATATCAATCAACATAACCACGTGAGGAGATGGAATGAAACTATAGACACCAGTCAGAGTTATAATAATTCAATGACATCAAAAACACACAATGATTACTGTATTAAAACAGTTAGTGTTCATGTCAAAAGTACAGTATAGTATTATTATACGGCATCATATTTTTCATTAGCTCCTAATAACACAATGACTCACTGATACAACAATACATTCATATCAATCAAGATCAAAATAAATGAATATACTATTTGTGCATCAAACAGTTATGAATTTACTCTTCTAATATACATCAATTGTTCAATCTCGGTATCAAAATTGAAGTAAAATCGAGATTTGAATAGAAAATAATGGTAGGTTTGTGTGAAATCGAAAACAATTGAGTAGTTAGAATGGTAGATCGATTAAAGTAATCGTGAGAAAAGATTGAATGAGAGGAGCAAACCGTGAAATTGGATCCTCAACAATCGAACATGAGTAGCAGCGAGGTATGTGGCAGGAAGTAGGAGATTGTACCTCTACTGATTTGAAGTATCCGACGAGGTAGGAGATTGTACCGTATATCCGTAAGAGTTGAACTTGAGCAGCAGCGAGCTATGTGGCAGGAAGTATGTAGCAGGAGATTAGGTGCTGATTTGAATTTTTAGGAATTAGGGTTAGGTTTTGGTATTGAGTTGGGCTAGTATGTTTCTTGGTCTTTTAATTTTTCTTAGGCTACTTATCTATATAACTATATATATTAATTATTTAATAAAAATAATTCGAGCGAAACAGAGCTATCGAGGAGCGAGCGGACCTTTGCTCATGCTTGGCTCGTTTTCAAATTGAACCGGGCCGAGCGGTTCATTTACAAACTGGGCGGGAATCAAACGAGCATTTTTTGGGAATTGTTCGAACGATCGTCGAACGATCATCGAGCGATCCTCGATCGCCAAGCAGTTTGGACAGCCCTAGTTATAATAAGTATATATTTACCATGGGCGGACCTAGCCTTTGGCTAGGGTGGGCGGCCGCACCCCTTGAAAAAAAAATTTTGTGTATATTTTAGGCAAAAACCCCGACCGCACCCCTTGAAAATATGGTTGAACATCTCATCCGCACCCCCCAGCAAAAAAATTTTAGATCCGCCACTGATATTTACCACACAATATATAAATTACATTTTACTAGGATTGTACCAAGCTCAAGTAAGCACGACATGAACTTATTTAATTTAACTAGAAAGAGCTTAAACCCATATTATTTCGATAAGACGATAACTATATCTAAAGTTTCACATCTTATTTAGGTTTCAAATTTCGCTATATTGGTGTGATGTGACTGATCGTATTTGCTGTTAAAAAAAAGTTAATATTTTGGTTAATGTCAAATTTATAATAAAAAAATGGTATGAGGATATATGCCATTTTGGTTGAAATAGCGAAGTAAAGACTACCCACGTGAAAACATTTAAATCCTGGTTGTGAAAGAACTACGAGAACCACACATTTTATTAGTTTGAAAAATTGACATAAAAATTCAAAGTAACGGTTTTAGATTACAAATTTCAAACAACATAATCATTCTTAGTCAAAATAGAATAAAGTCATAGTCAACTATGTTTTTGGTTGTAAACACCTACAGCGCACAAGCATTCCGGACTTTTAACAATTTTGAATGAAAATTTGTGTAGTTTTAGGGGCTGTTTGTTAACATCTTAATGACCATTCAGATGCTACCTCTTAATGGTTTAAAACCTCTGAATGAATAAGAGGTAACCTCAAGTCTGAATGGTTAAGAGGTAACCTCTGAATGGTAAATCATCATATGTCACATTCTTCTACCTTCTCATTGGTAAAATTCTTAATGGTTCCATTAAGAGGTAGCCTCTTAATGACCACTCAGAGGCTACCAAACAACCCCTTAGTTGTGTGGTAATTTGGATTTTAATAATTTAAATATTATTATTATTTCTTGGTTTTATGATAAATTGGATTTTAATAATATTTTAGTAACCATTCTAGGTTTATTCTTTGTCACAATTTCATTTTCATCTTTGTTTCTTAAAACTCACCCGGTTCCTATTACTGGTTTTCCCTGTTAGATCAATAACTAATCCGACTCTTCTTGCATTATCGATTGCTAGTTTGGATATTCGAGGACTTGTGAGGTTTTCTTTGGTTCAACCAATGTGAGAAATCCAACAATAATCATTCATTTGATTTTGTTGATCTAGTTGTTACACCATCAGAGTCTTCTCATATCCTTTGACTGATTACGTGATCTTTTGTCCACTTTATTGTTTATGAAATTTGGTTTTAAAAAACTGCTTTCGAAATTTGTATGTTTGGTTAACCACTAACTAAACTCTCCCCCTCAATGGCTCAACAATATGATAACTATGTTCAAAGCGTTGTTCATTGTTCCCTTGTTGAGGTTCTAATGTTGGATTGCCTAGTATGAAGTGTAGATGTGATCGGTACGCTTTATATTAATCATGTTTCACTAGTTATTTGATATATGCACATTATTTTCATTTGTTTTTGATGTAAATTGGCAAGTATGAATGAAATTTCGATTTGGTAAAAAAAAATTTGATTTTGTATTTGGTAGGTTTTAGAAGAAATGAGCTAAAACGTTGTAACTAAGCTAGACACCAGAAAATTAGATGTTCATTACCCGTGATTAGATCTTTAATGATATTTAACATTTCAACTTATGGTTGATAATTACCATTATTATTTAATATTGACCCCTTTTTTAAAAAAAAAAAGATTTAATATTGATCTAACAGTAGTAATCTAATTATTTAATATTGACCTTTTTTTTTGAAAAGATTTAATATTGATCTAACAGTAGTAATCTAATTATTTAATATTGACCTTTTTTTTAAAAAAAGATTTAATATTGATCTAACAGTAGTAATCTAATAATGGCCTCGCGCAAGTCTAATGAAAAATTCAAAATTGGGCTTTATATTAATTACTAGTAATTGGGCTTTATCTGGGTTGATGATCATTAGGTTTCCCACAGATACAATACAAGTATACAAATTTCTTTCATTTTTATGACTTGCTAGTTGTTTTCCGGTGATCATAACCGGGAATATGATTTGGCTACTCATTTAACTTTAATGTTTAGTATTCGTATTCGATACTTGAAATTATATTGAATTACAACACATGGGTTCATATTTATTGTTGTGATTATTGTTTGATTGTTCCGGTAATCGTAACCGGGAGTATGGTTTAGCTACCCGTTTAACTTAAATGTTTAGTATTTGTATGCATTTACATATTTTGTGCCCGAAGTTTGTCGATCAAAAAATACATGTTATTTATCAGTGGCGAAACTAGCCCAAAAAGTTAGGGGTATCCTAATTTTCTTTTTTAGGATCAGTGGTATCCTTTATATAACAGAAACGGAGTTGAGAGGTATTTTTATACTACGGAAATGGAGTTAAGGGGTATTTTTACACTACGGAGACGGGGTTGAGGGGTAGCCCGTGCTACCCCTATTTGTACTATAAGTACTGTTATTTGTGTCTATGTGTGTTTCTTGCTTCTCAGTTTAATTGCAAACTAGTTAAGCTTTTCCTCAATTCAAAAGTTTTTCAATCAATTTTTGCATTTTCTTCTCAAATCAAACATGACGAATGTATAATAACTAGGTATTTTCTGGCATGCGCTGCCGCGCCATTTTTAACATGTATTTGCGTCTTTTATACTAACAATAGTTCAAAAGGAAAAAGATAAGCATGGTCGATTTTTCCCTTACAATGCAGCAACAGTTTGTTCATTATTGGTTTGGCTCGTCAAAAACTATAACATTGAACACCGATGCCGTTTTTTATAATGGGAAAAATACTAGAAATGATGTTCACTCATAAGTGTTTGGGTTCGTCAAAGTATCGCAATGATAACGTCACTCGCTATAGCTTACGATAAAAAAACTAATTTTGAATATGACACTATTTTCGAAAAAGTCTACACCGGAACATTCACAAAAAAACCACGCATTTAGTTTTTAGAAGTTAACAAACGAAAATTACTAAAAAACGGAATTCTCTTAATATATATATATATATATATCTATATATATATATATATATATATAAAGCTTCTTTTTATGTTTAATCATTAAGGATTTTGACAAATTAGTCCAACAATATTAACTTTTGATATTTAATCGTTAAAATTATGAAAAATCAGTCAAAATAATAATAACTTTTTTTTTTTATGTTTGTGTATTACATTGAGTTATTTATTCCAAAAAAATCAGCAACTAATAAACTAATTTTAAGTTACAATTATCATTGCAAAAGGAAAATGTGAAGAGTGGGAATCGGACCAATAGTCTTACTATTTATTAGGTTTTCTTCTGAATTGGTGTATATGCATTATTGTCCAGTGAAGATGGATATGATCGGGTGGTTATGTTGGTAACACGATAATACTCCAATGGTTCGTCAGTGATCCTAATTTGCCATTCAAAAAAAAAAAAAAAAAAATCAAACTTTCTACCAAGCCACACTTGATTGTAACTTTCATTCTATATTTATATGTATTGAATGAATGAAAGATGTAAAAGCTGAAAAGAAAAAGAAAAAAAGAAATCAATATAGCCGCCAAATAGGCCAATTATATCCGACAACCATTAACCTCCGTAAAAAAATGTAGATATAGAAGATAACCACCAATGGGGTGGTGGTCCATTGGCAAATGCAAAGTCTTTAAACACCTTGAGAAGGGAAGGTCTTAGATTCAAGTCTCACAGACAGTAAGAAATAAAAGAAATTTGCTTTAAAAAAAAAAGATAAAAAAGAAGATAACCACATGCTACTTGTATTATAAGTGCGTCATGTTTTATCTAAAACAGAAACGATAAAACCACCAAGCATTGGTTTTTTACCAACCCATTTGGGTTTTGAACACTTTCTGTAGGCTCTGGAGATGCGAATCTTGGGAAGTCGATAATTTTTGTTGATATTTCACAATCCGCTAATTCATTTGCCAGCACTGTGATACACCAATGATAAAAAAAAGTAGCATGACCGATGAGATGAGAAAAAAAAACTATATACTAATAAAAACTTTTTATATAGAGTTAAATGTCATTTTAGTCCATGTGGTTTGAGCCGTTTTACCAGTTTAGTTCAAGGTTTCATTTTTTGCCTGTGGGTCCAAAAAGGTTTCGCCGTTACCATTTTAGTCCATTGAACTAACTTTATCCATTTTTTCTATTAACGAAAAGGGCAATTAGGTCATTTTATATGGCCGAATTACCCTTCTAGTTAACATAATTACATATAAAATGACCGAATTGCCCTTCTTGTTGACATAAAAATTGGATGAAGTTAACCCAGTGGACTAAAATGGCAACGGTGAAACCTTTTTGAACCCACAGGCGAAAAATAAAACCTTTGAACTAAACTGACAAAATGGCCCAAACCATAGGGACTAAAATGGAATTTAACTCTTTTATATATCTATTAAACAATCTCGTTTCTTTTAGGAGAGTGGAAGAGGAAAGAAATCAATTTGTTTCAATGAAAATTAACTACTACAACAACAATCCTATCCAGTAAATCTCAATTCCTACAAATAGCATAACTATTGGTAGGGTCTGAGAAGGGTGAGATATAGACACATCTTATCTCTATCCATAAGGATAAAGAAGCTTTCAAAGATAAACAATATATAGGCGAGAACTAAAAAATCTATAAACAGAGAGCTATTACATACAAAAGAAGCAGTGGGGAGGTAAGATAGTTAATATAAAGAGTAAACTGCAATTTTGCACCCTGAGGTTAGGGGTCATTGGCATGTCTACCCCCCTAAGGAAATAATTGCAATTTTACCCCCCACTGTTTGCCCTTATGTCGTATGTTTACCCCCCGGCGTCAAAGTGGCTAACAGATCTGTTAACTCTAAGTTGAAATGACTATATTACCCTTACATTTTACCCCCCAACATTCATGTTAAATCGCACAATTACCCCCCCACTGGTAAATTACTAATTTGTCCTTTGCTCTTACCCCCTGTACTTTGTGTTAAGACACAACATTACCCCCTAAAATTTACAAAACCCTTCCCGCCAAAATCAAATACCTGTTCTATGATTCTATAATAAAAAATCTGAACCTGTTCTTTGATCTAAAACCTAATTCTGATTTTTGAAAACGTAACAACCATACCTGTTCAAAAATCTGAAACCTAACAAGCAAAGACTCCAAAATCAAGCATATGTTACTAATTCTGAAACCTAATTCTGAACCTGTTCTATGCATATGTTACTAATTCTGAACCTGCAATCAGTTATTTCTATAAGGTGTTCAAACCAAGCATACATGTTCAACCAGTGTGAACAAATCAAGCATACCTGCAATGTTAACAAATCAAGCATACATGTTCAACCAGTGTGATCAACAAAGCAAACTGTCATTTTAGAACTTATGCACATGCAAACTGTCATTTTAGAACTTATGCACATACAGCAACTGTGATCAACCAGTGTCATTTTAGAACTTATGCACATGCAAACTGTCATTAAGACTGATCTGATTAAGCACACTTATGCCCAACCTGCCAGAATCTGATTAAGCCACTTATGCCCAAACTGTGTGTTATTTACAACCTGCAAATGCCCAAACCGTCAGAATCTGATTAAGCCACTTATGCCCAAACTCACATTCAGACATTGTAACACATTCAGACAATGTGTTCAGGACTTATGCAAACTGTCAACAAGCTTAGTACTAGGTAAACAAGCTGCAAATGCATACAATCAAACATAAGGTTCAGACGTTAATGTCAACATAATGAGTGTAAACAAGCTGCAAATGCATACAATCAAACAAGCTGCAAATGCATTCAATGTGGTCGGTACAATTTGCAGCACATAAGTTGCTAGATCCCATGTTGACAGCACATAAGTTGCTAGACTCCAAAACATAATGAGTGTGCTGCTATTTCATGCCCATAAGTTGGTATTAGCTGCTAGATCCCATGTTTTCCAGTCCAATTTCCCAATTTCTCTGATCAAGATGGAGACCATGAGATTGTTATTACCTAACGTCTGAACCTTATGGGCATGAAAATGACATTTTACTCTAATCTAAATATTTTAACACAGAAGATATAGGAGATTGTATGCATTACCCAAAAGCTTTTTTTGATCAACAAGCTAATTTTGATCAAACAACATACCCAAAAGCTTTTAGACAAAAGCTAAATAAGTTAAGTTAGGTTAACCTACATATTACACAAAAGCTTCGATTAAGTTAAGTTAACCTACATATTACACAAAAGCTAAATAACTACTAGACTAAACATCCGCTCAACTCTCCGGTGGTAGATGGAAGTTGAGGACAGGCCTACCAAACACAGAGACCACCAGGTGGACCACCAAAGATGAGCTTGATAAGCTCATCGTCAGGTCAACTGTAAAAAAACCAACAGTGAACCAAATCAGACCCTAAACCCTGCTTATAACATGATAATGACTAAATCTGACCCTGATTAACTAAAATTGGCCGATTATACCTTTGGTGTGGCGGATGAGATAGCGGATTAGCCAACAAAAGACCGGCATTTCCACTGATCTGAAGATAGCGGCAGTGGTTGTTGTGACCGGAGGAGAAGAATGATCGGACGAGGAGAAGAACGATCGGACAAGGAGAACAATGATCGGACGAGTTGATGTCGCCAGAGAGACACTGATCGCCGCCGGAGAGACACTGATCGCCGCCGGAGAAGAAGGTTGAAGGACGATGGGTGAAATGGTGGGGGGGGGTAATTATGCTTTGGTCTGTTACTTATAGGGGGTGTTGTATCAAAGAACCTTAACACTAGTAGCAAAATGACAATTTTACCCTTTGACCATCAGGTTATAAAGTTGACTGTTAACCCACTTTGACGCCGGGGGGTAAACATGCGGCATAAGGGCAAACAGTGGGGGGTAAAATTGCAATTATTTCCTTAGGGGGGTAGAAATGCCAATGACCCCTAACCTCAGGGTGTAAAATTGCAGTTTACTCTAATATAAATTTCTTTTTTAGATATAACGTGTGTTTGTGTTTGTTTATCTTAGCTTAATTTAAATAAGGAACAACTATAACTTGTGTCTGTGTGATGCGAAGCATTTGCATTCAGAACTTTTACGTAAATTCGGCCCACGTGCTGCGGCGAAGGTTTTGAACTCTGCGTGAAAATGAATACATGTAATGTTAATAATGTTGTTCGCATGAAATCGGTTCGTTTCGTCACAGTAAAGGAAATAATCGCTTTTTTTACATGTTTGATTTCTAACAATTTTTTTTTATCTAAACGTACATAATAATAAATAGGTTGCAACAATATATTCGGAATTTTATAACGCGTTATATTATATTATTAGAACTTTGCAAAAGGGTAAACAACATGATTTTACAAATAAGAAAGTAAACCATTACACAATTTTGATGACGTGTACATTTTTTATTTAATCACTTGCACACCATAATTAACAACTCGGTTTTGAATAAAACATATGCAATACATAAAAAATAAGTATGTTATAACACCATACTCTGAACTTTATAAAATATCGCATCTTAAAAGTTAATAGAGAAAAAAAAATGTTATTGGTCCACGTGACACAAGATGGTTATTTAAAAAAAGGGAAAAAAAGTTAAGAAATAAAGAAAAAAACGTTATTAGTGTAATGTTTGTCTTTTGCTAGCTTCTAGGCTTCTAGTTATTCTTGATTCGTAGTTATTCTTTTATGTGGATAGTGAATACAAACAGGAAAAGTAATGTTAGTTGGTCAGGGTGGTTACAAAACCCGTTTCTTTTTTTTTGGGTGCTACTTCCTACACCCCCTAGTTACTTTTTACACCCCATCCTCTCACATACTTACAGGTGGGGCCCGCGTGGGACCGGCAGTTTTCCTCTCACAAGGAGGGGGTATAATCAGGAGGGGGTGTGCTTAGAATCAACCTTTTTTTGTAATGTTTGTCTTTTGCTAGCTTCTTGGCTTCTAGTTAGCCGTTATAAAAGCTTGTAGTTTGAAAAAAAAAATATGTGAGTAATAGTTTGAAGGGTAAATTACCATTTTTGTCCTTTATGTTTGTAGCGGGTTGCAATGGATAACCTTTTACTTCAATAATTACAGTCACAATCCTTTATTTGGAAAACGCATTACACCTTTCGTCCTTTAGCACTAACCAGGTTAAAATTTTAAGTTAAGTCTTATCATGTGACTTGCACATGAGGGTAGATCAGTAATTTTACTAATTTGTTTAAAATATTATATAAATACACCTAAACCCTGTCTCTTTCATTCTGCTATCTCTCTCTCTCTCCCTCTTTCTCTCTTCAATCCGGCCAGATCCCTAAATCATCCAAATCTATTGATCACTAAGTCAATATCGTATAATCAGAATGTATAAACACTCCAATGTCATATCCAATCATCCTAATGGGCAAAATACCTATTAGATTATGCACCTATAGATACATAGAGAAAGTACCTAATCTGGAGATGTGATGAGAGAGAAGATTAGGTAATTTGTTTACAGCTACTGGGTATCAGATAATATTTGTTATTCTTGTTATATACAACAATTAAAGAGAGAAGAAAAAGCCATTTGGATGTGTAAATGAGTGTTCTTGATGCAAGGGTTTCAGATCTGAGGTAGTTAACAAGAAGTCGCCATTTTTCCGACCATAATTTCAGGCCTTTAAACCCCACCACCAATTTCCGGCTGAAATTTCAGGTATGTGAGTACTCATTCAGCACTTGGATACGGGAATTGATGGTTGTGATGTACAAGGGTTTCAGATCTGAGGCAAGGTTTCATGGGTTGAAGTGGTGGTGAGGGTAGTTGTTGCGAAGTTGGTGGTAGTGCTCGTGGTTGTCGAAGGGTTGGGGTGGTGGTAGGACGATGGTGGGAGGGTGATTACTGGTGAAGGTGGAGATGTAGATGCAGATGGTCGTGGATGGTGTGTGTAGGTTATGTTTAAATAACAATACATACATACACATTTTATATAATATATATACATAAATTAACTAATTAATTAATTGTTTTAAAGTATTTTTATTTTATTATTATAATATATATTTTTAATAGATAAAATGACCAAATTGCCCTCATGTGCAATGCACATGTCATATTTAACTGGAAATTTTAATCTGGTTTGTGCTAAAGGACGATAGATGTAATGTGTTTTCCAATAAAGAATTGTGAGTGTAATTATTAAAGTTAAAGGTTATCCACTGCAACCTGCTACAAACATAAAAGACGAAAAGTGTAATTTACCCTAGTTTGAATTATGATAATCCAATTTTTAGAATTGTTTTCGAATGTTGGGGAAACCCTGCGAGTTTTGGGATTTGTAACATCCCGAAAATATAAAACTTTATATTAGAATTATAAAGTATAAATAAACAAGAATTTATTTAACTAGGAAATTATAACCTAGTTAACTAGAAGTCTAGAAATAACTCGAAATAGGGTTAGAATGACCAAACTATATGTTAAACAAAAGTGGAGGGGCTCATGTTGTCAAAATTGAAACTTGTATTAACAATTTTTAACTAAAAACAAAACCAAACACCCCATTTGGGATGTCTGGTCGATCAGAAGCAAGAGAAGGGCGACCCCCATTCTCCAAAACCCTAGTATTCACAAAAACCATGAATTGAAGGCTCAAATCAAGTTCAAATCAAAATCTGAATATAGATTAGTGGTCTCCTTGTTGTAGGGATCATTAGGTATGTAAATTTCGGTATTTTCGATTCATCTCAAGTTCTAGACAAATCATGAAAAGTTGAAATTGAGCTTGATTGTGTCATGCATGAATGAAATTGGAAGAGATATAAGGTTTAGGGACAAACCCTAGATGAATTCTTGTCAAAATCTTGCATGATGTTGTAAGGTCCATAATCACTATAGTGGTTGATTACCAAGTTAGTAGAACTTGGTAAACACTAGGATTAAGACTTTTGATTTAGTGTAAACTGAAACTATGTGATAATCTCTGAAATATTGATGTTGAAAATATGTATATATTTGCCTAATTGAAGTGGATTTAGACAAGTTAACAAGTCATGAACTTGGTAATAATCATGTGAAAATTTGACCCACTAGGTGTTTGTTGAAATGCCTAAGTGGGGAATTAATATGTTAAAAATAGGATAAAAACGCATAATTGACTAATGTGGTAATTTATGTGCAAATAATTACGAAAAGGGTTCTAAATGTAAGTCGAATTGAACTCTTTAGGCCAAGCATCTGGATCTTCAAGCGGACAAGCCGGAGGAGGAGATACGTGCTTGAAGGGTGTGCTCTAAAGGTACGTGACTTTGGTCTCGTTAAATTACGCATATATTTTTTAGTTTAGTGTGTAGATAGAATCGTAGTGTAAAGGATGCGTTTGACGTGTTTTAAAGTGGCGTAGTTCACTTGAACATCAAACGGGTCAAAATAAAGATTTGGGATTGGGTTTGACTTGTTAATAAAGTGATGGTTTTCGCTAGATAGTCAAACGGGTTGAATAGATACCATAAAAGGAGTCATGACAATAGCGATATGATGGTTTCGTAAGTTGTTAAGTGTTGGATTGCACTACGCTTATGAACCTAGCTATGATACTTTAAGTTGTGAATCCAGGATATTGGAATAATAAATGGGGGTATGTTGAAAAGGCTGTTTAAAACGGAATGTTGAGTTCCGAGGAAACGAGCTTTTAGTCCCAAGGGAACACAAAGTCATGAATAGCGCAAACACACCAAGATGTACAAGCCCGGGGACTTGGGTAATGGCATCTAAAAGGTCTTAGAATAAGAAACTGAAAATATACACTTATAGTTGGAATGGGTCGAATAAATAATAATATAGAAACTTTTAGCCGTATGATCGGTGAATCAATTGTTGGTATGATAATCAAAGTGAATATGTCCGTAATGAATTTACAGACATACAGGAAAGAAGTAGTCTAAAACGGTATGCGGTTTTGGGCGAAATCAACAAAATAGTCAAATGGCTAAATCACAGAGTCCACCGTAAATTACGGTCTCCACCGTAATTTACGGTGGAAAACAAAGATGTTACGGTGGTTCACCCCTGTGTTACGGCAGACCAGAATCATTCAGGGTCTACCGTAACTTACGGTAGACACCGTAAGTTACGGTGGAGCCCAGAAAACTTGTATTTTATTTATCACTTTTCGATGTCGGAATTCGTTTATATGGATTGAATTAATGTCAAAACTAATGTTTTTAGTGGTTTGACCCTAGGTATGGAAGAGGTCCTCCCGGATGGTGATCAAGTACATTGTCAAGAACCGAACACGCATTTTGAAGCTTCCGCGTCAAACTTAACCTTGTTTAGACTTTAATCGTGTTGTAAATGGTTCGTTAACCGTGTTTTGAATCCATTAAACTAGTTGTTAGTTGACTAGCAAGGGTTACTATAATTACTATAATTATTAATTAAATTCTGTCCAAATATTAAGGGTGTTACAAGTTGGTAATCAGAGCTTAAGGTTGTCAACAAAGTGTTCGGTTCAAGCTTGATCAAGCATCCGGTAAGAACTAATTGTTCTAAGTCCCTAAGTATAAAAATGGAATGATGAATAGATATGCATGGGAAGAGCGTTTTAATACACTCAAACCCGGAAAGTGCATTAAATAAGAGCGGTAAAAACAAGTTATGAACTTGAATAAACCGAAGTAAATAAACCATATGCTATAGATGAAATGTTTAACGCTTGATGTAAAAATTTCAGTTAAAGATGACGGATAAAGGTAATGATAATGCGGTGCCAAGAGTCACCGAGCAAACGAGAGAAGTGATTGCTGAAGAGGTCGGGAAAGCAATCGAAAACAGTCTGTCGGGTTTCATCGACAAAATCCAAAACACGGTATTATCAGTGGTGGAAGAAAGAATCAAGAAATTGGAGGATAATTGTAACACCCCGAAAATATAAAACTTTATATTAAAACTATAAAGTATAAATAAACAAGAATTTACTAACTAGGTAAATTATAACCTAGTTAACTACAAGTTTAGAAAGGACTTGAAGTAGGGTTAAATAACCAAAACTAAATGTTAAACAAAAGTGGAGGGGCTAATGATGTTAAAATTGAAACTTATGCCACTAATTTTAATAAAAAAACAAAACCAAACACCCCCATTTGGGGGTCTGGTCGATCAAAGCAAGCAGGGGGCGACACACCCCACTCTCAAACCCTAAAAACTCACTAAAACTCTCAATTGGAGGTGCAAATCTGGTCCAAAACGAAATCCGAGCTTAGAATCGTGATCCTCATCGCAAGAGGATTACTAGGTATGTAAAATTTAATGAAAACTCTCAACTTGAAATTCTCATGAAATTGGGAAAAATCTGAAATTATGGTTGCATGTGTGTGTTATGATGATTTAGGAACAACTATAGTGTCTAGGGACAAACCCTAGACAAATACAAGTTGAAAGCATATGAAATTTTAGTGAAACCTATGAACACCATTGTAGGTGATTAGTGGGTTATGTGTAATTTGATGAACACTGGGAAATAGATTGTTGATCTAGTGTAATTTGACAATTTTGAAGTGATTTCAAAAAATTAGAAGTTAACAATCATGTAAAAAGGTTGAATGATGTGAAAATAGGGCTAAATGGTAAACTAGAGATTTAATGTTTAATCATGTAAAAATATGCCCTTGAAGTGTTTGTTGAAATGCCTCTAAGAAGGCTTAAAACTGAAATTCCAAGTTTAAACGCATAATTATGGTGTTTTGGTGTATTATGCGAATTATGATTTAAAGAGAGTTCTAAACATATCATAAATGAACTCTATAGGAACGGGCGCAGGAGCGTCAAGTGGACAAGCGGGTGGCGAACCACGTTTGAAAGGCCTACTTTGAAGGTATGTAACTTGATTCGTTACATTTGATGAATTGTTGTTAAACTATGCGTTGTTGATAAAATTGTGTTGGTTATAGCAATCATGTATGTTACTTAAATCCGTAGGTTAAGAATTGGTTTGTAGTCGTTTGGTAGCCATCAAAATGGAGATTTTCCGTAGATGGATCAAACGGGTCGAATCATGATACTTTGTAGTATTAATATTGTAAGTAAAACCTCGGGAGCTGACAATCGCAGCTGCCTTGTTCTTCTATTTCTTCAAATATCAGGATACAGTGCAGGATGTGGTGCGGATCGACTATGTGTTACAATGTAATTTGAATACAAGTGTTGTGTGTAGTGTTTGCGATGAGCTAGAGAGAAAGTGTTTGAAAATGTGTAAGTTGAGTGCCTTAATCTGATCCGCCCCCATCTATTTATAGTAAAACAAATGTAACTAACTATCCTACATAACCGGGATCCAACGAATATTCCTTAGTCGAACGTTGTAGACCTAGTCTTTCGGGTTCAACGTCTCTCCTTTAACAAATACGCCCGAGTCTTGAGGAGATGAAGTCCATTTGACCGTTAGCAAGTCCCAGTCATTAACCTGCACGTGATTAATTCGATATACCTCAGGATATCACCCAGGATGTTAGCAATATCCCCGTCCAGTATCCTGATCACAAATAAACAATTAAAAGCAGGATATAGTTCAAGATATATATGCTTAGAAAATGAGCCATAACAATTGTCCCCAAATATATCGGTTGGTATACCAATCCAACGGACATATTTTAAAAGTCTTATCCCATGATTCAAGGCATTTAAAACGAAGCGACGGTCAAGATCACATCATAACCTCCAACGCGCTTTTGGCTCAATGGAGATCCACAATGCCCCTATATCTTCTCTCTTCTTGTTTGAAAAGCAGATATCTCCAACAGAGCCTCCAGGTAATTCCCCATTTCTCAGTTACTTTCTGTCAATTTTTCTTATTCGTAATGGTTGCCGAGACATTCACCCAGCAGAATCTCCTCAAAAATCCCGGAAAGGAGGTCTGTGCTTTTGACAACGCAGACATTGCGGCTTTGAGAGCTTCCGGTGCTTTCCCTGCTAACACGGTCTTTAGACCATTCGATCGATCAATACAATCGGATGTTTCTTCCGCTGATTGGGTTTGCTTCCCAGCATATCCTTTCTCGCTAGGTCTTCGATACCCTTTTCCCAAATTCATGATGCAATTCTTCCGAACCACCGGCATCTCTTTTGCTCAAACCATGCCCATGGTTTGGAGAGTATTAATCGTACTTAACCAAATCAAAAACCTTCATTGCCCCGACCTCTGCATCGAGGATCTACCTATTGCTTATCGCCTCCGATCCCACGGCTCTAGCCGGTTCTTGCTTTTCTCGACCTCTAGCAAACCCCTTATTCTTAAAGCCACCAAAAACGAAGACAGATGGCAACACAAATTTTTCTTTGTCAAACGAGACTCCATTGCTGAGGGTGCCAGCCTTCCAGTGGAGTGGTTAACCATCGGTAGGGTCATAAATATTCTCATGGACCTTTAGGTTTTTATCTCCTACTAATATCCTTCTTTTTGATCCTTATGCAGTGAATTTCAAGGAAGTAGCTCCCCCTACCGCTGAATCAGAGGAAAGAATCAACACCGTTTACCAATTACCTGCAATAGACAGGAGTTTCACCACACACGTCCCGAGTTCCAGTCAATACTCGTCATCTGAAATGTCTGGTAAGGATTACTTTTAAAATAATTAGTCAACACAGTATAATAATAAAATAAAGAGTAATAATGATGTAAAACTTTTCCCTTTATGCAGCACCGGCCAAGATCCCTGAGGTCTTTGACCTCGACGAGTTGGACAGTTATTCTGATCAGGTTCAAATCAAGAAGGAACCTAGTCCCAGGGCCACAGCCTCATCCAAACCCAGCAGTTCCAGAGCCATCATCATTCCCAAACCTTCACCGGCTACCAAGCCCCGGAGTTCAAGTTCACGTAAAAGGAAAGAGCCTGATTCCCCTGTCATTTCTGACACATTTCCTTATGAGAAGCACGGGTTCATTGAAGCTAGCGGGTTTATGACTTCCTTTCTTAACCAGGTTAGTATTCTCAAATTACATCCTGCAGCTTACATCATTTACAAATATTAATACCTGTCCTCTTACTTTCACAGGGTCTTGGGCATCTGGTTCACCTATATCAAGAATCCTGCGGGCTTAACAAGACACTCGAATCCAAGCTAAAGGAAGCAGAAGTCACAATCTCCAATCAAGGCATGATTGCAGCCGCCAAATCTCGTCATTACGAGGAGAAGTTCAAAGCTATGATTCAAGAACACCAGACTGCTCTCAACAAAGCTACTCTTCAAGCCCAAACCGATCTTGAAGCTGCCCATGTGCAACATGAACGGGATATGGTCAGCTACCGGGAAAGCCTTAAGAGCTCCGTCGTCATTTCTCTCCTCCAAGCCAGGTTGAAGATGGCCCATGAAGCCAAAACATTAGGTTTTGAATGCCCTTCTTGGGACGTTGGTTCCTGGGAAACCAAGCTAAAGAACCTCGACGGCACTTCTTCCAAACCAGCTGTCGAAGAATCTTCCAAAGCAGTTGAAAAAGCAACCGATGCTGAGAAGGATGCTGAGAAGGATCCCAAGACGGATGCTGCTGAAATCATTATGGACGAAGAAGGCACTGCCCCCTAAAGCTTATTTCCTTTAAATTGTTTGAACAATTTTATGTCATAAGAACAATTTTTATTTCTGCATTAAAACAATTTGATAGCCGAAGGTGGATGGGTCCTGGGTTTCAGGATGAAACCTTCGGTTATCAACCAGTACTGATTGTTTCAAAAAATAATTTCATCTTTCATTTTTCTTGCTATTATCTTCCGTCTTTCTTAGTATGTATCTTAGCTTTGCAAAATTTCGTACAACTATTTTTCAAAAATATCATGATCAATATGCTCAGCGATATATTATAAAAACTGTTATTAGATAGGACTTCCAAATATTCGTTCAACTTTGTGAAAAGCTTTTTAAAGAGTGAAAAACAATCCACATGTTTTGATAATACTTAAATGATCAAAGTTTCAAACTAGTATTAGTTTTTAATCGAATATTCTGAGAAGTATTTTGAAAATATATTTTGAGAATATATCAGGATATTTAACCTTTTACCAAACATAGTATCATCAAAAACTTAAACGATGTTTACAAAGGAAAGATCATACCAGGAATAGGGTATAACCCTATTATCAAACCTCAATCCCTTTGCAACTTTTCCAATGAAGATGTCCCCTGTCTAAGACACTTAGTGCACTAGTTTCGAGCCTTATCCTTTTAGCTTTACACCATTGCTTTAGTAGGAATGTCCCCTGTGTACAATGTCTTCAAATACTTAGAAATCTTCTGGATATCAATCCCCGTTGTATAGACAATTTTTCATGTTACAGGGGTAAAACCCAAGAATGTACTGGAGATAAATTCCTTGTATCCTGGGGAAAATCCCAAATTTTCGTGCGCTACAGGCGGGAGTGTATAAACTCCAAGACTTAGAAAGGTGAAAACCTTTAAACCTTAGAGAGTATGAAAATACCCTTTCGTGAGAGAGGGTGATCAATCCTCATATACCTTTAGGATTCAGGATATAGCCAACAGTAACGAAATTGTCAGCCATTTTTACATGGACTGGTCCCGCCACCTTGAACTATCCCTGAATAACTTGCGCTCCAGGCGTGGTGTTTAAACCCAATTCGGAAGAAAGGTGAATACCTTTAAACCTGTGAAGGGATCAGGATCCCTTATACGTGAGAGAGGGGGCCAATCCTCTAATCTTCTGAAGTATCCTGAGTGAACATCCTGGAGCTATATCCTGGAGCATATACTGCAAAACATCCTTAGACTAAGGTGGATGTTAGCTTGGCTAACACCCCTCTGATGCTTAAGTTAGTATTGGGTTCAAAGCAATAAATAATATTAAACATATTAAAAGAGATAATATTCATACCATCCTGATTTAGAAATTAAATTCCTAACTCACTTGAAATAGAGCTTCAAATGTATAGCATTCCAGGATCTCGGTATCATATCCCCTTTCATATTCTTGAGTCTATATGCTCCTTTCCCTGCTTCTGATTCAACTTCATATGGTCCTTCCCATTTTGGAGCTAGCTTGCCATCGGCAGGATTAGTAGTATTCTGAAAAGCCTTTCTTAACACCCAATCTCCAACCTTAAATCTTCTGGTCCTAGTATTCTTGTTATATGCCCTGGATATTCTTTGTTGATATGCTGCCATCCTTAGCCTTGCTGCATCCCTTTTTTCCTCTATAGTATTGATGTGCGTTTGAAGTGTCGTATATTTTAGGTGTATATTTTAAGCCCTTTTTAACACTTATTTTAGCCAAGTTTTAAATTTATAAAACACGATATTTCACTAACACTAGACACACATATGGGCAAGTGCACCCATCGTTGAGTGTAGTATAGCGTTGGTAAGATACCGAGGTCGTCCAAGGACACAAGAGCTTTTAGTACCGGTTTATCCTCAACGTCTAACCAAAATAAAAGTTTAGAAAAATGTTTTTAAACTAAGAAAAAAATAAAAACTAACTAAAATGCTGAAAATAAAAATAAAAATAAAAACAGATAGACAAGATGAATCACTTGGTTCCGACTCGTATCTAGTATAACCTTTGATTATTTCCGCACTTTTGCACATAATTAAGAGATTATCTTAGTTATTGTAGTAGGCCCCTCTTTTGAAGGTGACGTTACCCTCACCCCAGTAGTTTGAGTCAGCAGGGATACAATCCTAAAGGGGTGGATTATTGGAAGATAATGAATTAAGTTATTAATGCAGTATTGTGGTAGGCCCCGCTTTTGGCGGTGACGTTACCCTCGACTAAGTAGTCTGAGTCAGCAGGGATACAGTCCTAAATAGCCGGGTTATAGTATTAATAGTAGTTAACTTATGAGGGGATCAAAGAGTTTGGACCCCCGCCATCCAATACCGTGAAGCATTGAAGGAGGTCCTACTAAATTTGACCCAGGTCCATTGCAGGACCTCTAAACGCTGAACAATGGCAAGACCTTTACCAAACCGTTCCCTTAACCCCCTACCAGGTAGCCAACATACCTCCATATAGACCGTGGAGATAGGAATGGTGAAAATCCTTTATTTTATATAGACAGTAAAATAATGCCAAGACACCACGGACAAACGATAAGGAAAGATCACCTTCAACATAAGTAACTAGTTATTAAAGTCATTAATACAAAACCAAATAAAAAGTGCAAAAGATTAGAAATAAAAAGTATTATACTAGACACTTTGTCTTCACCAAGTGATGTAAGAGACTTAGGCAAACATGGCCTTGATTGTCAAGAACTCTTACGATCAATCTTGGATCCCGAGATGACTCACACACTCTATGATGGACAATGGATGATGGTGGTGGATGATGGTGTTGTGATGGTGGTGGGTGGTGGATGAAGTGTGAGAGAGGTGGTGTGCCAAGGGATGAGTTGCAATGAAACCAAGCACTCCTATTTATAGGCTGAACAGAAGCCTGGGCACGGCCCCGTGTTCGCTGGGCACGGCCCCGTGCCCGTCTGACACTCTCTCTCTTCATTAATTGTAATTCGCAATTACAATTAATGCGCCTGCAGTACTTTCGGCACGCCCCCGTGTCCGCTGAGCACGGCCCGTGGTGGGCAAAAGAAGCTTCTATAGGTTTGTCTTTTCTGCTGCTTCTTGGGCACGGCCCCGTGCTGACTGAGCACGGGGCGTGTTCAGCCTTCTGTTTTCTCTATTTTGCTTTGGAAGGTGCCGTTGAGGGTTCGGGCAATCCACTAATGTTCCTTTTCTTGTATTTATGTTGGATTTAGCTGTCTTTTTGCTTCTTTTGTGTTTTTGAGCTCATTTAATCCTGAAAATACAAAAGGAAGACAAAAACACTCTTTTTCCAATATTAGTACTAAAAAAGGGTTAGTTTTATGCCTCATTTGATGTAATTTATATGTTGCATTTTACACACATCAAATACCCCCACACTTGAACTTTTGCTTGTCCTCAAGCAAAACTCTTTAATATTTGGCTTACACTCCCAAATGGAATAGGTAGAAGAGAAGGTTTTGGGCTTGTCATAGAATGTCGGGATTTCCAAGATCTTTTTGGGGTTTTATTTTTATTTATTTACACTCCTATTCGTAATGATTTATTTAGAACTGTTCATAAAAGAAATTACTTATTTGGGCATAACATGCCTTTTTAAAATTCTATTTATATACAAGTTCATATACCTCACGGGGAAATCACTCACACTCGGCCGAAGGTGTATTTTTAGTGAATCACTCGAGAGCGGTCCTGGAACTTATTCCTACCATAGGCTTGCCAAGAAATCAATCCTCCTCCTTTTTAACTTTTATACCTTTGTAGATATCAAGAGGACTTTGTGGGTTAAGGGTTGGCTAGGGTTAAAGGTAGGTGATTGGGTTAGTGGTTAGTAGAAAAAGCAAAAAGCGTAACAAGCGTTGGTTTTCGTATATTTTTTTTTTCGAAGAACCGAACTTGTTACTAAAATAAAGGGTAAAAAATGAAAAAGGTTTTGGTGGGTGAAAGGGTTTTTGTTTTGGGTGATGAAACGAAAATGTTTAGGCTCAAAGGGGCTAACTAGGGGGATTTTTGGGTAGGTGGTAAAAGAAAAAGAAAAATAATGGTGTAGAAAAAAATGTTAGTCCTAATGCCTCCATCATTTACTTACTCGGGTTTAAGTTGATAAGGACCGGGAATGTATTGTCATGGTAAGTTCTAGAGTCGTAAGAACCAAGCGGCTATTCACACAAGAAACGAAAAATGAGCATTTAGTCAAATGATATGGAATTGTGTGCTCAATAAAGGCTCAAAACTCACTTTTGTGGGAATGGGTTTTTATGTGATCAAGTATATATAATCAAATTTTAAATAAGTTTGTCATGCCTTTTCATAATTTTCTTATGTTGGTTCTTTTTATCACTACGCTATCGGTTGTAAATTTGTAAAAATATAACCTTTTTGAGAGCTTGAATTTCCCGAGTTAAACCTAGACAAGTAAAAAAAAATTGAAATTTTTGAAAAAATTTGGGGTGATTAGCGGTTCCAATAGAGTTTTGTGTAAGGCTTGTATTTAGGACTTGCAAAATTCAAGGTTTTAGCATCCCCCCCACACTTAAATTACACATTGTCCTCAATGTGTCCCAAAAATAAATTTTTAGGTTGATTAGATGTGTAAATTAGTGTTTAAAAAGCAAAATTTTGTGTTACTGGGCACTGAACACGGCCCCGTGTTATCCGGGCACGGCCCCGTGTTCAAGTGCCAGTAACAAAATTGAAATAAGAGAAACAGAAGTCTGGACACGGGGGCGTGTTGGGTGAACACGGCCCGTGTCCAGTTACCTGTACTGGGCGTTTTCTGCAGGTGGTTTGACACGGGGCCGTGTTGGTTGGGCACGGCCCGTGTTGAACCTTCTGAAAGGGAGAAAATTGTCGGGTTGCTTCGTCCTTGTGCATGGGATCATTTTTCTCGTTTCCCTTTTCATCCTTTACCACCATGAGTGAGTTTTATTCATTACAAACCATCCAAACATTAGAACCATCATTTCATTTCATCATAGAAAGAACTTACATAATCCTAAATTAAACTAGATAAAAGAAATAACAAACCATGGAGTCCTAGCCTTTACTTTATTTTAATTTAGCAAAATTTCCGAGAAATACACAATCTTGGTTAAACAAGGCCTTAGTGAACTCCTTCTTCCGAGTGCGGTTCTCCTCAAATGTCGGCGAGCCATTCTTCTATCTCCCTTGGAAGGAGAAAAGAAGGCTCGTTGGCATTAGTTTGAGGAGTTTCAACTTCCACCGGGATCTCTTATTGGTGTTCCATGGGAGGTTCCGCCGGAAAGTCTTCCCACCCGGTAGGGTTGTTGATTCCGAGAGCCAGGTTCCAATCCTGCTGAGGAAGGACTGGTTCCATTGGAGGTGCTACAAGAATATTTAACCTCTGGTGCAAGAGGTTAATTTCTTGGAAGCTGCTTTCAAGTCCCATCGTAAGATCGTTAATACGGTCGATAAGGACCTCCTCTACTGAAGTCATTTCGTCGAGAGCCTCCCTTAATGCTATCACATAGTGAACAAGTGTAGCTTCAATGGAGGGTCTTCTTCCTCTTCGGTTGTTTGACGAATGCACAGAAGATGTATCGCTGTTTTCACTCGACATCCTACGAAAAATAAACTAAAAATAGCTTATTTAATGAAACAGTAACCGGACACGGCCCCGTGCTCACTGAGCACGGCCCCGTGTCCATCTTTCTGCAGAGTTTTGGAACAAGGAAACTTGTATTTTTAAGTTATTTTCTGAATGTTGTAGGCCCTTTTTGGCTACTAATAACTTAAAACCATGTTTCATAACATGTTTTTTCCAAGATTCTTTGAACAAAACTCATTTATCCCTACCATGGAGTTGGAGGAATTCCAAATTTTTAATGGTAGTTCTTGGAGAAAGATGAAGAAGAAGGAAATTACTAAAAGAGGAAGGGACAAGATGGGTTGTTGGAACCTTCTTTTAGACTTACCTAGGATAGTTTGAGAGAAGATTCCTGCAAATCTCTGCCCCAAGTTGGTCCAAATGTGCAGAATTCTTGGCTGCATTTATAGAAAATGACAGCAACCTGGACACGGCCCCGTGTTCAGTGGACACGGCCCCGTGTGCAGGTGGAGTTCTGACACAGTTTGTCCGTATTCTGACGTACTAATCAGAAAGGAATCTTTTGATGGACACGGGGGCGTGTTGGCTGGGCACGGCCCCGTGCCTACGGACTGTTTTATGAAGTTTTGCTAGTTCAAGGATCTCCCCGATATCGGGTGGTTCCTTACTGGTTGGAACAACCCCAAAGTGACTAATATACCTTAATTGTCCTAGACTAAGGCGAGAACGCAAGAGGTTGTCGGTGAGGGTAATTCCTATTTTCATTCTAGGTGGACAAGTCCAACCCTTTTCCGGGCTCTTGTTAAAGAAGGTATATGCCGAATCGCTCAGGTCTATGTATGCACCGAACGAAGTCGATGGAGAGTCCTTCACGGCACAATCGACACAGGGACGACTATCGTCCAAGTCTTTGCTAGGTACGAAGGTATTTTCGGGAGCAACGAGGTTGTCGGAATGCGGTTCCAACATTTCTTCATGGGTATCGTCTTGGGGCGGATCAATAAAATCCTTCCTAAGCTCTTCTATCCATTTCAGAATTAGCTCTTCTAGTTGAAATAATTCGCTAAGGAACATTTCCCCTAGAATATCTGGCTGGGCGCATTCGAGGGAGAAATAGTGCTTATTTTTACTTTCGCCCCTCTTAAGGTTGTGAAAAGATCGTGGGTCCATGTAGTGGGGCCTATAATTTAGGAAGTAGCATTTTACTTCTTCATGTTCGCCACCACATAATTGACACCACGTACCATAAGAGTGCCGAAAGTAAAAATAATTACTATCACTCATGTTTATGTCAGAAATTACCAACCGTCGGGATCTAACGGTTCTGTTTTCAGTAACTGAAACTTGGGCACGGGGGAGTGTTGAGTGGACACGGCCCCGTGTTCAGCTTACTGTCTGATGTAAAACAGGATTGCCAGTTCCAATGATTGAGCACGTGGGCGTGTTCAGCGGGCACGGCCCGTGCTGAGCTCTGCAGAAGCTGAAAAACTAAGAAAATCCTAAAAAAATAAAAAAGAAAAATAAAAGATGATTAGGCCGTTGATTCCTAACTTTCTTAAAATCCTTGTGTCCCCGGCAACGGCGCCAAAAACTTGATGTGCGTTTGAAGTGTCGTATATTTTAGGTGTATATTTTAAGCCCTTTTTAACACTTATTTTAGCCAAGTTTTAAATTTATAAAACACGATATTTCACTAACACTAGACACACATATGGGCAAGTGCACCCATCGTTGAGTGTAGTATAGCGTTGGTAAGATACCGAAGTCGTCCAACGACACAAGAGCTTTTAGTACCGGTTTATCCTCAACGTCTAACCAAAATAAAAGTTTAGAAAAATGTTTTTAAACTAAGAAAAAAATAAAAACTAACTAAAATGCTGAAAATAAAAATAAAAATAAAAACAGATAGACAAGATGAATCACTTGGTTTCGACTCGTATCTAGTATAACCTTTGATTATTTCCGCACTTTTGCACATAATTAAGAGATTATCTTAGGTATTGTAGTAGGCCCCTCTTTTGAAGGTGACGTTACCCTCACCCCAGTAGTTTGAGTCAGCAGGGATACAATCCTAAAGGGGTGGATTATTGGAAGATAATGAATTAAGTTATTAATGCAGTATTGTGGTAGGCCCCGCTTTTGGCGGTGACGTTACCCTCGACTAAGTAGTCTGAGTCAGCAGGGATACAGTCCTAAATAGCCGGGTTATAGTATTAATAGTAGTTAACTTATGAGGGGATCAAAGAGTTTGGACCCCCGCCATCCAATACCGTGAAGCATTGAAGGAGGTCCTACTAAATTTGACCCAGGTCCATTGCAGGACCTCTAAACGCTGAACAATGGCAAGACCTTTACCAAACCGTTCCCTTAACCCCCTACCAGGTAGCCAACATACCTCCATATAGACCGTGGAGATATGAATGGTGAAAATCCTTTATTTTATATAGACAGTAAAATAATGCCAAGACACCACGGACAAACGATAAGGAAAGATCACCTTCAACATAAGTAACTAGTTATTAAAGTCATTAATACAAAACCAAATAAAAAGTGCAAAAGATTAGAAATAAAAAGTATTATACTAGACACTTTGTCTTCACCAAGTGATGTAAGAGACTTAGGCAAACATGGCCTTGATTGTCAAGAACTCTTACGATCAATCTTGGATCCCGAGACGACTCACACACTCTATGATGGACAATGGATGATGGTGGTGGATGATGGTGTTGTGATGGTGGTGGGTGGTGGATGAAGTGTGAGAGAGGTGGTGTGCCAAGGGATGAGTTGCAATGAAACCAAGCACTCCTATTTATAGGCTGAACAGAAGCCTGGGCACGGCCCCGTGTTCGCTGGGCACGGCCCCGTGCCCGTCTGACACTCTCTCTCTTCATTAATTGTAATTCGCAATTACAATTAATGCGCCTGCAGTACTTTCGGCACGCCCCCGTGTCCGCTGAGCACGGCCCGTGGTGGGCAATAGAAGCTTCTATAGGTTTGTCTTTTCTGCTGCTTCTTGGGCACGGCCCCGTGCTGGCTGAGCACGGGGCGTGTTCAGCCTTCTGTTTTCTCTATTTTGCTTTGGAAGGTGCCGTTGAGGGTTCGGGCAATCCACTAATGTTCCTTTTCTTGTATTTATGTTGGATTTAGCTGTCTTTTTGCTTCTTTTGTGTTTTTGAGCTCATTTAATCCTGAAAATACAAAAGGAAGACAAAAACACTCTTTTTCCAATATTAGTACTAAAAAAGGGTTAGTTTTATGCCTCATTTGATGTAATTTATATGTTGCATTTTACACACATCAAGTATCCAAATCCTGACACATGGCTTCAGGATTCTGTTCAGGATCCTGTAGGGTAGATCTTGAAGTAGGTATTGACATTTCCGTTGGAATCATTGCTTCTGCTCCAAATACCAAGGAAAATGGGGTTTGGCCTGTTGCATTCTTTACCGTTGTCCTATCAGCCCACAAAACAAAGGGTAACTCTTCTGCCCATCTTCCTTTTTTGGCTCCAAGTCTCTTCTTTAAGTTATTGACAATTATCTTGTTTGAGAATTCTGCTTATCCATTCGCTTGAGGATGTACCGGAGTAGATGTTATCATTTTGATTCCTCAACTCTTGTAAAAGTCAGTAGTTCTCTTGCTTATAAACTGAGAACCATTGTCACAGATTATCTCGGCTGGTACTCCGAATCTGGTCAGGATATTTCTCTTTATGAAGGATACTACCTCTTGATCCCTGACTTGGACAAATGCCTCGGCTTCAACCCATTTGGAGAAATAATATGTCATTGCCAACATAAAAACCTTCCCTCCTGGAGCCTTTGGAAGCTTTCCCACTATATCCATACCCCACTTCATAAATGGCCAAGGGGAAACAATAGGATATAATGGTTCAGCAGGCTGATGCAGTATGTTACTATGTCTTTGACATGCATCACATCTTCGAGCATATTCTGCGGCATCTTTTCTCATTGTCGGCCAATAATATCCTGTCCTTAATACTTTTGAGAATAATGACCTGCCCCCAGTATGGTTACCACAATCCCCTTCATGTATATCCTGAAGTACTTCTTTGGCTTCAGGATCCTCTAAGCACCTCAAATACGGTCCTGCAAGAGATTTCTTGTATAAAACATTATTTATAATAGCGAATCGTGATACCTTCATCCTAAATGCCTTAGGATTTTCATTTCCAGGGATGTGTCCTTCTTTGAGATATCTCATGATTGGAGCCGTCCAGGATTTAGGATCCTCTTTAGGATGCTCTGCTCCAGGATCCTGAATACCCGCTACTTCTTTATCCCGAGGATTCGTTGCAGGATACAAGACATGTAATATTGGTATTTGGGTTCCTTCTGGTATCCTGATCGATGATCCCAGATTTGCTAAGGCATCTGCTTCGGCATTATCCTCCCTTGGTACCTGTTCAAGTGTAAAAACATCGAAATATCCTGCTAATTTTTTGAGAATATCGAGGTATTCGATTAATTTCTCACCCTTGACTTCATAGGATCCATTAAAATGGTTAATAATTAACAAGGAGTCAACATATACTTGCAAATTCTTGATACTCATATCCTTAGCCAATTCTAATCCTGCAATTAAAGCTTCATATGCTGCCTCATTATTAGTAACAGGAAATTCACACCTAATAGCCTGGGGTAATATGTCCCCCTGTGGCGATTTTAGTAGTATACCTAAACTTACACCTCTTATATTGGATGCACCATCAGTATATAATGTCCAGGATCCTGAAGATTCTCCTAACTGTTGAACTTCTAGGTCTACCTCGTCCTGAATGTCACTACTGAAATCAGCCACAAAGTCAGCTAAAGCCTGAGACTTTATGGCATTTCTAGGTTCATATACTAAATCATAAGCACTTAACTTTACTGACCACTTGGCCATCCTGCCTGACATCTCTGGTTTCCTAAGCACATTTTTGACAGGATAATTTGTTTTAACATGAATCCTATGTGTCTCAAAGTAATGTCTAAGCTTCATTGATGCCATAACTAATGCTAGTATCAACTTTTCTAAATGAGAATATCTAGTTTCAGCATCTAACAAACTTTTACTAACATAATAAACAGGATATTGCTGACCTTCATGGTCTTTTATAAGAACGGCACTTACAGCATTCCCTGATACAGCGAGGTATAGGGATAGTGGTTCACCATTTTCAGGCTTCATCAATAGAGGTGCAGTTGAGAGATATCGCTTCAAATCCTGCAAGGCTGCTTCATGCTTTGCTCCCCATTCAAATTTCTTATTCTTCTTGAGGATATCATAGAATTCCTTGCATTTTTCCGAGGATCTTGAAATAAATCTATTCAAAGCTGCTACTCGGCCTGTTAACCGTTGTACGTCCTTCATATTCGAGGGTGATTTTATATCCAGGATAGCTTTAATCTGCTCCGGGCTTGCCTCTATCCCCCTTTTCGTCACCATATATCCAAGAAACTTTCCTGCCCCCACTCCGAAATGGCACTTAGCAGGATTCAGCTTCATGTTATATTGATCCAGGATATCAAATTCTCCCTTGATATCCTGGAGGTGATCCTTAGCCTTTTTAGATTTCACCACCATATCGTCAATATATACCTCCATGGTGTCCCCCAGCTTATCTTTGAACATCATGTTCACTAATCTCTGGTATGTCGCACCTGCATTTTTCAAACCGAAAGGCATGGCAGTATAGCAATATATACCTGTTGGGGTCATGAAAGCAGTATCCTCCTGGTCCGAAGGTTCCATTTGAATATGCTGAAATCCTGAGGATGCGTCCATGAACGTTAACATTTCATGTCCAGCGGTAGCATCCACCATTGCATCGATATGAGGGAGAGGAAATGGGTCTTTAGGACAAGCCTTGTTCAAGTCCGTGTAGTCTACACAGACTCTCCATTTCCCATTTTTCTTCTGTACCACAACTACGTTTGCTAGCCATCTTGGAAACTTGACTTCTCTGATCATCCTGGACTTCAACAATCTTTCAACTTCCTCTTGGATAATTGCATTCCGCTCAGGAGAAAATTTTCTTCTTTTTTGCTGAACAGGCTTGAATGATTTGTCAATTCCAAGCTTGTGAGTGATAATGTCTTTGGATATGCCTGTCATATCCTCATGTTTCCATGCAAACGTCGACATCCTGCATTTCAAAAAGTTAGTTAACTGCTCTTCAATATCCTGAGGGATATTGGTTCCTACGAGCACCGAGATATCAGGATTATCCTGATCCAGGATAATTTTCTTCACATCCTGCTCCGAATCCTCCACGATATCCTGGACCCGCATCTTTAATTGCTATGATGTACTAGGCTTAGTTGAGGATTTCATTGAGGACGAGTAGCATTCTTTCGCTTCCTGCTGATCACTTTCAACTTTGACAACTCCCCAAGGGGTAGGGATCTTGATGCATTGGTGATATGTTGATGGCACAGTCTTCATATCGTGAATCCATGGTCTTCCCAGTATGATGTTATAGCAGGATAAGGAGTCCATCACACATAATTGTTGTATCGAGTTGACCCCTTCAACATATACTGGTAACTTTATCTCCCCTACGGTATTCCTAGCTTCTCCACTGAAACCAACGAGCACAGTGGACTTCGAAGTAATGTCCATCGGAGATACATTCATCCTCTTCAATGTTTCCAGCTGAATTATATTGACAGAACTACCGTTGTCTACCAGTATCCTGCGTACAAAATGGTTAGCCACATATAATGTTATTACCAAAGCATCATGGTGAGGATCCTGAACAGTATCCCTGTCATCACCATCGAAAGTGATCATTTTATTAGTTGTGAGGGTAGTCATCCTGACTGGTCTGTCTCCCCTCTCACTCTTAGCTTCCTTTGCATGTCTCTTGGCCGCCGAATACGAAGTTCCACAAATATCAGATCCTCCTGAAATAAAGTTAATTATCTTGGCATCTGCTGGGGGTGATGCTGCTCGTTCAGGATCCTTCTCGGGATCCTGACCTTTATTCTTCTTTTTTCCCAGCAAGTCCTTCAGATACCCTTTGCTTAACAGGTAACTTATTTCTTTCCTTAAAGCAATGCAATCCTCGGTCATATGTCCGAAGTCTTCGTGGAAGGCACACCATTTGGATTTATCCTTCCAATCAGCTTTCTGCTGGTTCTTTCGAGGCCACCTAGCTTTGTCCCCTAAACCCTGCATAGCATACATTAACTCGGGTATATTAACAGAAAAGCGGTATTCAGATAAGTCAGAATATTCTTCAGGATCCTCGTCTTCAACAGCATTCACTTTCTTGTTATCATTTCTGCCATATGGCTTGGAGCGATATGGCTTATATGAGGTTTCTGATTTCCTGTTAGTTGATTCATAGGTTGAGGTAGAATTCATTCTCTCCTGCATCTTCTTGTCATTTTCCAAACGGATATATCTCAAAGCCCTATTACGAGCTTCGTCGAGATTCCTGCAGGGATTCATTACAAGATCCTGATAAAACTGAGAATCCTTTTGTAACCCCATCTTAAAAGCTTGCACAGCTGTTGCAACATCAAGATATGGGATATCCAAGGATTCTCGACTGAATTTGTTCACATAATCCCTCAAGGATTCCTGAGGCCCTTGAGTTATCCTGTAAAGATCACTAGTTAGTTTCTCAAAACTCCGACTACAAGAAAATTAACTGTTAAATAAATTAACCAAATGAGCAAACGAAGTAATTGAGTGAGGAGGGACGTTCAGCAGCCATTTTAAGGCTGATCCTGTCAGGGTAGAACCAAATCCCTTGCATAAGCATGCTTCCTTGAGATCTGGGGGGATAGGATTGATTTCCATCCGTTCCCTATACTGGGCAATATGCTCCTCAGGATCCGTAGTCCCGTCATACAGTTTCATGTTGGGAGTCTGGAATCTCTTTGGTATTTCAGCATCACAGATAGGATATGCAAAGTGGGATATCCTGTGACTGTCTTGGGATACCTCCGGAATTGGCTGGACCACTCCAGGTACACTGGATATCATGTCCTTCAATTTTTGGAGCTCCCGGGTAAATGTTGACGTCATACCTGCGTCCTGCAAAGAGCCATTGTTGTTAGTAGCAAGAATATTATTATTTGACACATTACCGGTCTGAGGATTTTGGCCATATCCTGAAGCATATCCTGAACTCCTCACAGTCGACATCCTGACCGAAGAGGGTATCTCAGGGGTATGATTCTGAGAATGGCTTGGGACGATATTCCCCCTGTTATCCTCGGTGTAAACTGCGGAACTGAAGTTCAAAGCCCTGGGCTGTATAGGAGTGACAGTTTCTTCAGCAGGTCTGCTCGAGCTAGCTTTTAAAAGTTGTATTTCTCTTAACAGCATTTGGTTAGTCTCCTGTTGCTGCCTCATTTGTTCCTGCACACTTCCAAATAAAGTCCGAATTTCATCATTAGAGGCTAAAACGGGAGCAGATCCCTGAACACTCCGAGTAGGGATAACATCTTGAGATTGTGAAGAAAATGGCATCCTTGGAGGAGGTGGTGGAAGCACCGAACCGGTAGTAGCAGAGGTTGCAGCAGACATAGTAGAGGAGCTCATGTTTGATCTTGAGGCCATTGTAAACGATATGGCAAAAAGTTTTGAAAATAGAAAACCGATTAACGATTTTACAAAGATTTTTAGTAAAAGTAGCACCACTTGCCCCACGGTGGGCGCCAAATTGTTTTGGTCAAAAATTACCTAAGCAATTAAGTGATCAAATTAGTTAAGTGAGGTAGTGTGCTAAAATTATGTGTGAAAAATTAACCAAATTAGATATGAAAACAGTTTCAGGATACGGCTCGGGATATAAAGTTGTATCGATGATCAAACAATGAGCAAAAAAGTAAAGGTTGACACGTGATGTACGAGGAAAGCCCTTGATCAATCTAGATCGCCGGCATAAAACCTCGGGAGCTGACAATCGCAGCTGCCTTGTTCTTCTATTGCTTCAAATATCAGGATACAATGCAGGATGTGGTGCGGATCGACTATGTGTTACAATGTAATTCGAATACAAGTGTTGTGTGTAGTGTTTGCGATGAGCTAGAGAGAAAGTGTTTGAAAATGTGTAAGTTGAGTGCCTTAATCTGATCCGCCCCCATCTATTTATAGTAAAACAAATGTAACTAACTATCCTACATAACCGGGATCCAACGAATATTCCTTAGTCGAACGTTGTAGACCTGGTCTTTCGGGTTCAACGTCTCTCCTTTAACAAATACGCCCGAGTCTTGAGGAGATGAAGTCCATTTGACCGTTAGCTAGTCCCATTCATTAACCTGCACGTGATTAATTCGATATACCTCAGGATATCACCCAGGATGTTAGCAATATCCCCGTCCAGTATCCTGATCACAGATAAACAATTAAAAGCAGGATATAGTTCAAGATATATATGCTTAGAAAATGAGCCATAACAGTACATGATTGTTAAATAACTTTTGAAATGTTTTAATTTAGTCGTGTTTGACTAAAGTCTATGCTACTCATGAACTTCTTGTCTGAATTTTATGTTAATTAAGCAACTTTTATTTACAATGGTATAATCTATTATTAAAATCAAGTAAAATTAGACGGGTGTTACAAGTTGGTAATCAGAGCTTAAGGTTGTCAACAAAGTGTTCGGTTCAAGCTCGATCAATCGTCCGGTAAGAATTAACTTATTATGCTAATAAATTAGGTCTTACGTAAGAAATAAGAAATGAATTGAGATGCATGGGAAGAGTGTATTAACACACTCAAACCCGGAAAGTGCATTAAATGTGAACGGTTAAAGCAAGTTAGGAACTTGGCTAAGCCGAAACAAATGAAGCAATGTTATAAATGAAATGTTTAACGTTTAAATGTAAACATTTCAGTTTCAAGATGTCTGATGGGAATGATGATAATCCGGTGCAAACAAGCACCGAACAAATGAAAGAGATAATTGCCGAAGAGGTAGGGAAGGCAATTGAAGGAAGTCTATCCGGGTTTATAGACAAAATTCAAGGCACGGTGTTGTCGCTTATCGAAGAATGAGTTAAAAGGTTGGAGGATATTGTCAACATTATGAAGGAGAAAACGGGAGAACGCAAAGGGTGTTCGTACAAGGAATTCATGGCGTGTAAACCACCAATCTATAACGGGGAGGTTGACCCGATAATTTGTCAAAGATGTATAAGTGATGTTTAAGGGGTGTTTGAACGAACCCATTGTGAACTAGGCGACTTTGTTGCTTACGGAACGGGTCAATTGAGAGGCCAAGCTAAGGATTGGTGGGATAATAAAAAGAAAGAAATGGGAGCCGAAGCGGCGAGGGTTATGACTTGGGACGAGTTTAAGGTACCATTCCTTAAACACCACAGTCCCAAAGCGGTTATTAACAGGATCAAGGAAGAATTCATCCAGCTAAGACAAAAGGGTGAAACAATTGACAAGATCACGGGCATCTTCATAGATAAGCTGAGATTTTGTGACGAGTTATTCACCACTGAAGAGCATAAGATATATTACTATTACAACATGTTGAGTGTCGAGTACCGTGAGTTCATGACTCCGTCAAAGTATGAAACCCTCACGGAGATTATCAACACCGCCCGGGAGCGGGAAATAGAGTTAAAGAAACAAGTAGAAAGGGGCGAGCGGAGGGCACAAGATGTGAATCCAAGCCCTACAAAGAAAGCTAGAACTGCTGAATCGGGAAAGAAGGTGGAGGCTAAAGGCGGGTCGCCAAGTTGTAAAGTATGTGGAAAAGGGCACAAGGGTAAGTGCCGCTTCAAAGACAAGCCGTGTCCGGTATGTGGGAAGACGGGGCACACTGCATCGCTATGTCCCGGAAAAGTTTCTGTTTGTTACAAGTGATATCAACCCGGTCACAAGAAATCTGAATGCCCCGAGTTGGTGGGAAAGAGAGACACAAAAGAGTCTCCAACAAAAGCTCCCAAAGCGAAGGCTAGATCCTTCCAACTTACCGCGGCTGAAGCGAAGACAGAACCCGATGTGGTTTCAGGTATATTCACAATTAACTCAATTCCAGCACGTGTATTGTTTGATACGGGTGCGAATAAATCCTTCATTTCACATGGATTTATTCGACATCCTTCATTTGTATTGACGAAATTATATGTGCCCTTAGAAGTTGAAATAGGGGACAACAAAAGTTTTATAGTTTGTGATGTTTGTCGAGGCTGCAAATTAAGCATCGACGATGAGGAATACTTGATAGACCTAATCCCGATGTCAATGGGAGAATTTCAAGTAGTCGTTGGGATGGATTGGCTATCTCAACACCATGCAAAGGTCGTGTGTTTTCGTAAAGAGATAAAACTAACATCTCTGAGCGGGAAACACGTCACCATTTATGGCAAAAAAGGAGGCAACCCTATAGTATGCTCAATGTTGAAAGCTCACAAGCTTATGAAGCGAGGATGCAATGCATTCATGATATACGCAAATGAGCCCGAAAAAGAATCACGAAAGATTGGAGATGTACCGGTAGTACGAGATTATGAAGATGTGTTTCCGGAGGATTTACCGGGGATACCGCCTGAACGGGAAGTAGAGTTCGGGATCGAATTGATTCCGGGCGCAAAACCCGTAGCAAAAGCTCCGTACCGACTCGCACCGTCGGAATTACAAGAGTTGATGTCCCAAATTCAAGACCTGCTTGACAAGGGATTCATAAGGCCGAGTGTGTCTCCTTGGGGCGCACCGGTATTGTTCATGAGAAAGAAAGACGGAAGCATGCACATGTGTATCATTAACAAGATCAAGGAAGAATTCATGCAGCTTCGACACAAGGGTGAATCTATTGATAAAATCACGGGAATGTTTATGGATAAGATGGAGTTTTGTGATGAACTGATAACGAATGAGGAGCAGAAAATATATTATTATTATAATATATTGAGCGCCGAGTATAGGGAGTTTATGACTCCTTCAAAGTATGAGACTCTCACCGAGATTATAAACGTTGCTCGGGAACGGGAGATAGATTTGAAGAAACAAGTTGAAAGAGGTGAAAGAAGGGCGCAGATAGTCAATCCAAGCCCAACGAAAAGGGTGCGCACAACAGAATCCTCTAAGAAACAAGAAGGGAAAAGCGGATCATCGAACTGCAAGATATGCGGGAAGGGGCACAAAGGTGAGTGCCGGTTCAAGGACAAACCATGTCCTATATGTGGGAAAACGGAGCACACGGCTGCATTATGTCCGGGAAAGGTGTCGGTGTGTTACAAATGCTACCAACTGGGTCACAAGAAATCTGAGTGCCCGGAGTTGATCGGAAAGAAAGATGACAAGAATACACACACTGAGACACCAAGAGCAAAGGCAAGATCTTTCCAGTTAACAGCAGTGGAGGCAAAAACAGAGCCAGATGTGGTCTCAGGTATATTTGCCATAAATTCAATTCCTGCACATGTGTTATTTGATACGGGTGCGAATAAATCCTTTGTTTCACATGGATTTATTCGACATCCTTCTTTTGTACTAACAAAATTGCCTATGCCATTAGAAGTAGAAATAGGTGATAACAAAAGTTTCCTTGTGTGTGATGTATGTCGAGATTGTAAGATAAACATTGACGATGAAGAATATTCAATAGACTTGATTCCTATGTCGATGGGGGAATTCCAAGTAGTAGTCGGGATGGATTGGCTATCCCGATACCATGCGAGAGTCGTGTGTTTCCGTAAGGAGATAAACTAACATCTCCAAGTGGAAAATATGTTACCATATACGGCGAAAAGAGGGGTAATCCCGTTATGTGTTCAATGCTAAAAGCTCGCAAGCTTATGAGGCACGGTTGTAGGGCATTTATGATATACGCGAACGAATCAGACAAGAGATCACTAGAGATTGAAGATGTACCGGTGGTACGCGAACATGCCGACGTATTTCCGGAGGACCTACCGGGAATACCGCCAGAACGGGAGGTAGAGTTCGGGATTGAATTGGTTCCGGGCGCAAAACCTGTGGTTAAGGCGCCGTATCGACTCGCGTCATCAGAATTACAAGAATTGATGTCGTAAATTCAAGATCTGTTAGACAAAGGGTTTATCCGGCCTAGTGTGTCTCCGTGGGGCGCACCGGTGCTATTTGTGAAAAAGAAGGATGGGAGCATGCGCATGTGTATCGATTACAGGGAGTTAAATAAACTCACGGTGAAGAATCGATACCCACTCCCAAGAATCGATGTTTTATTTGATCAATTGCAAGGCGCAAGTTGGTTCTCCAAGATCGACCTCAGATCGGGATACCATCAGTTGAAAGTCAACAACAACAACAACCATACCCAGTATAATCCCACCTATAGCGGAGCTATTGATAGGGTCTGGGGAGGGTAGGATGTAGGCAAGCCTTACCTCTATCCCAGGGATAGAGAGGCTGCTTCCAGTGAGACCCCCGACTCTATAAACCATAACCAAGACATAAGCTTCAGGGACATTATAAAAGCACACAACTACTAAAAAAGGGGGGAATAAAAATAAACACATAAATGAATAAGTACGTGTTAGTAAAACTACGACACCGGGACTAGGTGAGAACTTATAAAAGCTATATGACACCTCATACAAACTGAAAAATTAAACTCATAAGATAAGAACCTAAACCAAAAACTAGGCCACACTCCTAAAAGTCCTTAACCTTAATCCTACGTCTCCATGAAGTTCTGTCCTCGACCATGTCCTCAGATAGGTGCAAATCTAGCAAATCTTGCCTAATCCGCTCATCCCAAGTCATTTCGGCCTGCCTCTACTCCTCCTTCCTTCTACAGTGAGTATTTCTACTATTCTACTCGGGTGTGTCGTCTGCCTCCTCCTGACATGCCCAAACCATCTCAATCTCCCATCCCTTATCTTGTCTGAAATACTAGCGACTCCTAGTCTTTTCCTAAAAACCTCATTTCTTATCTTGTCCAACCTAGTATGCCCACACATCCATCTTAGCATCCTCATCTCCGCTGCCTCTAGCTTTCGAGCATGCATTTTCTTGATGGCCCAACAATCTGTTCCGTATACCATAGAAGGTCTAATTGCAACCCTATAAAATTTCCCTTTTAATTTATCAGGGAACCTCTTATCGCACAATACCCCCGTGGCTGCTCTCCACCTACACCATCCAACCTGGATACGGTGAGCTACGTCGCTGTCTATCTCTCCATTACTCTGAACAAACGATCCTAAATACTTGAACTTAGTTGCCTGTGGAACCACCTGGCCCTCAATGGTAAAAAATGACATCAAAATTAGTACAGGTTAAAAATGACATATAACTAGAGCCTGTTTTACCTGTTTTTACCCAACCGACATGACCTGCCCATCTTGCCACCTCTATTCAGTATAGTATAAAAACGGGAGGTGACTTGTACCAATAAAAGTTACTTTGGTACAATATGAATGCAAGATGTACAATAACACAACAAGTCTTGTGTACGAAGTAATATTGGTGGCGTACAAATTGCCTCCCACAGAAAAAACATAAATTCACAGACTTGAGAGAATTAACTGGCACATCACGCAAATGGACATACCGTGTACGGAAAGCCGTCTTCGGTATATCTTCCTCGTTGACTTTCTACATCAGTTGAAAGTCAAGGAGGAAGATATACCGAAGACGGCTTTCCGTACACGGTATGGACATTACGAGTTCCTTGTGATGTCCTTTGGGTTAACTAATGCACCCGCGGCTTTCATGGACCTCATGAACCGGGTCTGTAAGCCTATGCTAGATAAGTCGGTAATAGTGTTCATTGATGACATCTTGATATACTCGAGGAATGAAGCGGAACATATAAATCATTTGCGTGAAGTATTAGAGACGCTCAGAAAAGAGAAATTGTACGCAAAGTTCTCGAAATGTGCTTTCTGGTTGCGAGAAGTACAATTTCTCGGGCACATCATTAGTGCAAACGGGGTGTTAGTAGACCCGTCAAAGATAGAAGCCGTGGCGAGATGGGATCCACGGAAGAATCCTTCGGAGATCAGAAGCTTTTTGGGGCTTGCGGGTTATTATCGAAGGTTCATACAGGATTTCTCCAAAATTGCTATGCCATTAACCAAGTTAACCCGTAAGGATGAAAAGTTTAACTGGGGTAATGATCAAGAAAGGGCGTTCCAAACTCTTAAGGAAAAACTGACCCATGCACCGGTATTGTCATTACCGGATGGAACAGACGACATGGTAGTTTACTCACATGCATCACATTTGGGGCTTGGCTGCGTTTTGATGCAACGGGGCAAGGTTATAGCCTATGCCTCAAGGCAGCTAAAGACTCAAGAGAAGAGATATCTTACCCATGACCTCGAGTTGGCGGCGGTGGTGTTCACCTTGAAAATATGGAGGCATTATTTGTATGGGGTGAAATGCACTATCTTTACCGACCATAAAAGCTTGAAGTATTTCTTCGATCAGAAGGAATTAAATATGAGGCAGAGGCGGTGGTTAGAAACCGTCAAAGACTTTGATTGTGAAATACATTACCACCCCGGGAAGGCTAATGTAGTGGCAGACGCATTGAGCCGAAAGACAGATTATACTCCTATTCGAGTACGATCAATGCAACTAATTGTGACATCGGGTTTGCTTGAGCAAATCCGGAAATCTCAAATCGAAGCAATAAAGGAAGAAAATGTAAAAAAGGAAAGAATAGTTGGGCAGTTAAAAGACCTGGTGGATGATAACCAAGAATTGAAAACTCGATTTGGGAGAATTTGGGTTCCAAACTCATGTGGGGCCAAGGCACTTTTACTTGACGGGGCCCATAAATCTCGTTATTCGATACATCCGGGGGCGACCAAGATGTATAACGATTTAAAACAAAATTATTGGTGGCCCGGAATGAAAAGAGACATCGTGAAATATGTGGAGAAGTGTTTGACATGCTTGCAAGTCAAAGCAGAGCACCAAAAGCCATATGGTAAGTTGCAACCATTGGACATCCCAGTTTGGAAATGGGAACAAATCACCATGGATTTGTTGACCAAATTACCCAAAACCAACCGCGGGTTTGACGCTATATGGATAGTCGTGGACAGATTGACGAAAAGTGCTCACTTCATTCCGATTCGTGAGACTTATACATCCGAGAGGATGTCGGAGGTGTACAGCAATGAAATCATAGCACGTCATGGGGTACCGATATCCATTGTGTCAGACAGAGATACTCGGTTCACTTCGAATTTTTGGCGTGACTTCCAAGAACAAATGGGGACTAAACTGTTCATTAGCACCGCTTACCATCCACAAACGGATGGGCAGAGTGAAAGAACAATACAAACGTTGGAGGATATGCTGCGGGCTTGCATTATTGACTTCGGGGGTAGTTGGGATGTCTATCTACCCTTGGTCGAATTTTCATATAACAATAGCTATCACTCGAGCATTAAAATGGCCCCATATGAGATGTTATATGGTAGAAAGTGTCAAACCCCGGTATGTTGGGGAGAAGTGGGTCCACGAGGACTAGCACCTACTGATATAATCCGAACTACGAATGAGAAGATCGACATGGTCCGAACTCACCTAAAAGCAGCTCAGGATCGACAAAAGTCGTACGCGGATAAACGAAATAGGGCAATTGAGTTTCAAGTGGGCGATAAGGTAATGCTGAAAGTATCGCCGTGGAAAGGAATAATACGGTTCAGAAAAATAGGGAAATTGAGCCCAAGATTTATTGAGCCATTCAGAATCACCGAACGGGTTGGTAAAGTAGCATATCGTCTTGAACTACCCGAGGAGTTGAGTGGGATTCATAGCACATTCCACGTGTCACATCTCCGAAAATGTTTAGCAGACGAAACTGCTCGTATCCACTATGATGATATCGAGGTGGATAACAGCCTCAACTATGCAGTAAAACCAATTGTGATTTTAGATCGTAAAGAGAAGAGTTTGAGGAACAAAGTGATTAACCAAGTGAAGGTTAAATGGGAACACAGGAAGGGTGCGGATACCACATGGGAATCCGAAGAAGAGATGCAACGGCTCTACCCCATACTTTTTGGTACGTAAATTCGGTTTCGAGGACGAAACCCTTTTTAAGGGGGTGGACTTGTAACATCCCGAAAATATAAAACTTTATATTAGAATTATAAAGTATAAATAAACAAGAATTTATTTAACTAGGAAATTATAACCTAGTTAACTAGAAGTCTAGAAATAACTCGAAATAGGGTTAGAATGACCAAACTATATGTTAAACAAAAGTGGAGGGGCTCATGTTGTCAAAATTGAAACTTGTATTAACAATTTTTAAGTAAAAACAAAACCAAACACCCCATTTGGGATGTCTGGTCGATCAGAAGCAAGAGAAGGGCGACCCCCATTCTCCAAAACCCTAGTATTCACAAAAACCATGAATTGAAGGCTCAAATCAAGTTCAAATCAAAATCTGAATATAGATTAGTGGTCTCCTTGTTGTAGGGATCATAAGGTATGTAAATTTCGGTATTTTCGATTCATCTCAAGTTCTAGACAAATCATGAAAAGTTGAAATTGAGCTTGATTGTGTCATGCATGAATGAACTTGGAAGAGATATAAGGTTTAGGGACAAACCCTAGATGAATTCTTGTCAAAATCTTGCATGATGTTGTAAGGTCCATAATCACTATAGTGGTTGATTACCAAGTTAGTAGAACTTGGTAAACACTAGGATTAAGACTTTTGATTTAGTGTAAACTGAAACTATGTGATAATCTCTGAAATATTGATGTTGAAAATATGTATATATTTGCCTAATTGAAGTGGATTTAGACAAGTTAACAAGTCATGAACTTGGTAATAATCATGTGAAAATTTGACCCACTAGGTGTTTGTTGAAATGCCTAAGTGGGGAATTAATATGTTAAGAATCGGATAAAAACGCATAATTGACTAATGTGGCAATTTATGTGTTAATAATTACGAAAAGGGTTCTAAATGTAAGTCGAATTGAACTCTTTAGGCCAAGCATCCGGATCTTCAAGCGGACAAGCCGGAGGAGGAGATACGCGCTTGAAGGGTGTGCTCTAAAGGTACGTGACTTTGGTCTCGTTAAATTACGCATATATTTTTGAGTTTAGTGTGTAGATAGAATCGTAGTGTAAAGGATGTGTTTGACGTGTTCTAAAGTGGCGTAGTTCACTTGAACATCAAACGGGTCAAAATAAAGATTTGGGATTGGGTTTGACTTGTTAATAAAGTGATGGTTTTCGCTAGATAGTCAAACGGGTTGAATAGATACCATAAAAGGAGTCATGACAATAGCGATATGATGGTTTCGTAAGTTGTTAAGTGTTGGATTGCACTACGCTTATGAACCTAGCTATGATACTTTAAGTTGTGAATCCAGGATATTGGAATAATAAATGGGGGTATGTTGAAAAGGCCGTTTAAAAAGGAATGTTAAGTTCCGAGGAAACGAGCTTTTAGTCCCAAGGGAACACAAAGTCATGAATAGCGCAAACACACCAAGATGTACAAGCCCGGGGACTTGGGTAATGGCATCTAAAAGGTCTTAGAATAAGAAACTGAAAATATACACTTATAGTTGGAATGGGTCGAATAAATAATAGTATAGAAACTTTTAGCCGTATGATCGGTGAATCAATTGTTGGTATGATAATCAAAGTGAATATGTCCGTAATGAATTTACAGACATACAGGAAAGAAGTAGTCTAAAACGGTATGCGGTTTTGGGCGAAATCAACAAAATAGTCAAATGGCTAAATCACAGAGTCCACCGTAAATTACGGTCTCCACCGTAATTTACGGTGGAAAACAAAGATGTTACGGTAGTTCACCCCTGTGTTACGGCATACCAGAATCATTCAGGGTCTACCGTAACTTACGGTAGACACCGTAAGTTACGGTGGAGCCCAGAAAACTTGTATTTTATTTATCACTTTTCGATGTCGGAATTCGTTTATATGTATTGAATTAATGTCAAAACTAATGTTTTTAGTGGTTTGACCCTAGGTATGGAAGAGGTCCTCCCGGATGGTGATCAAGTACATTGTCAAGAACCGAACACGCATTTTGAAGCTTCCGCATCAAACTTAACCTTGTTTAGACTTTAATCGTGTTGTAAATGGTTTGTTAACCGTGTTTTGAATCCTTTAAACTTGTTGTTAGTTGACTAGCAAGGGTTAACTTAAAACTTGTTATGTACTATCTTGGATTTGTTTTGGGTACTATCATAAGTATGTATGGTCTTTAAACACGAAAAGTTTTTGTAAACTCTGATTAGTATGAAGTTAATATAATTATTAATTAAATTCCGTCCAAATATTAAGGGTGTTACAACAGGTGCCATCCATAAAGTAGTAGCTTCCCCTGGGACTGTCGAAAGTTGGGTCAAACTCTTTCTCTTACCCCGTTGTACCCTTAAGGTGGTTAAGCCGTCTTCCAGGCAAGAGCGAAGGTCGGGTAATCGAAAATCCTTGCAATGTGATAGTATTTTGCGGGCCTTAGCTATGTGGAAGGAGGGCTCTGGTTTTGAGGTTTTGGTCAATTCCCTCCTTGCTGATACTGGAGAAGGGGTCGTGCGTGAGGGGGAGGCACAACGGGAGATAGCTGGGGAGGTTAGCCCCAACATCAAGCAATGTCTCAGGAAAGTGAGTGACGGTCACTTCACTGCTGCAGTTAAGGTGTTGTGTTCCAGTGGGGTTGCTCCCCGGGGGGAATCTACCATGCAAGCCCTTATCGACAAACATCCCTTCGCACCGCCCCCGAACCTCCCTTCAACTCCTCTTTCACAACCTGCGTTATCCGTGGATGAAGACTGCGTCCCCAGGTGTGTGAAATCTTTCCCGAAAGGGACATCTTGTGGGCGAGATGGCCTGCGGGCCCAACACCTGTTGGACGCTCTTAGCGGCGAGGGGTCGGCGACTGCCTCGGGATTGCTTACTGCCATCACTAAAGTGGTAAACCTTTGGCTAGGGGGTTATGTCCTAAGGTGCTCGCAGATTTTGTTGCTTCGGCGCCCCTAACCCCTTTGTTGAAGCCTGATAATGGGATTCGCCCCATTGTTGTGGGGGCAATTTGGAGAAGATTAGTCTCCAAAGTAGCCATGAAGAAAGTTGGGAAAGAAGCTGTTAAGTACTTGGGGGACTATCAATTTGGGGTGGGGGTCCCCAATGGGGCGGAGGCGGTGCTGTACAGCGCTAACGGGTTTCTTAATTCTTTTCATTCAGATGGTTCACTGACCATGTTTACGGTTGATTTTTCCAACGCTTTCAACTTAGTTGACCGTTCAGTTTTGCTTCGCGAGGTCCATCGACATTGCCCCTCCATATTCCCATGGGTTCAATTTCTGTATGCTCAGCCTGCTAGGCTATACGTGGGGAATGACCGCATCGGGGCATTCACGAGGGTGCAGCAAGGGGATCCCTTGGGACCTTTGCTTTTTGCCCTAGCCTTACACCCCTTAGTGCTTCAGGTGCAGGAAAACTGTAAACTCCCCTTCCATGCTTGGTACTTGGATGACGGGACAATTATCGGGGACGCTGTTCAGGTTTCTAAAGCTCTCGACATCATCGGTTCGGAGGGTCCAGCCTTGGGGCTACGGCTTAATATTAGAAAAACTGAAGTATTTTGGCCGACATGCAACGGGGTGAAGGTCCAGCCAGGGCTTTTCCCCAGTGAGATTGGGAGGCCGGAGAAAGGTGTCAAACTGCTAGGAGGGGCAGTCAGCCGTGATGCCAGTTTTATTAGTGGTCTAGCGGCTAAGAGGGCAACGCGTGCTATTGACATTATGGGACACCTTCCCTTGTTGCGGGATCCTCAAAGCGAACTCCTCTTGCTTAGATCTTGTATGGGGGTTGCAAAGTTGCTATTTGGTTTGCGAACTTGCCAGCCCCCCTTTGTGGATGATGCTGTTTCATGTTTTGATAAAGGTCTTCGGGAGGCAATAGAAGACATTGTCGTATGTGGGGGTCCTTTTTTTGGTGATCTACAGTGGCGAATCGTGACCTTGCCAATGAGGCTTGGTGGGTTGGGCCTTCTCTCGGCCCGGGATGTGGCTGCCTAAGCCTTTGTGGCTTCCAGGTCTCAATCTTGGGAGTTGCATGACCACATCTTACGTAACAGTGGGGTTGCTAACACTGATCCGGATTATGCCAGCGCCTTGGAACGCTTGCATGAATCTCTACCTGACTTTGATCTCGGCGGTTTCTCTAACAAGGACACCGCCCCCAAAAAGCCACAGAAAACTTTGGCGAATGCCCTTTGTTGTCGAATCACACAAAGTTTGGGAGAAGATTTCCATTTGTCACCCCTCCAGAAAGCCGTCATTGAATGCCTATAGAGGCCTCACGCTCAGGATTTTTTAACTGTTATTCCTATTGAAGGTTTGGGTCAACGTATGTCAGCGGTGGAGTACCGGTCAATTATTAAGTACCGTTTGATGATCCCCATGTTCCCGAATGATGAAACCTGCCCAGTCTGCCGTAAAGCATGCTTGGATAAATACGGGGAGCATGCGTTACACTTTAGAGAGTTGCCGGGGTGTAAGTATCTCCATGACTTTGTGCGAGACGCGTTAATGGATATTCTCAGACGAGCAGGGATCTCGGCGAAGAAAGAGGCACCGGTTAATTTTCTTACAGACCCGTCGGAGGGGAGATCCACCCTACGCCCAGCTAACATGCTAGTTTTTGGTTGGGAGGGCGGGAAACATGCATGTGTCGATCTCACAGGTGTATCCCCACTAGCTGGGTTCCGGGAAAATGGGTTTGTGGCGGGGCAAGCGGTACTGAAAGCAGAGTCAAAGAAGGTGGAAAAGCACGCGAAAGCTTGTGAGGATAATCAACATGCCTTTGTCCCCCTGGCGTTTGACACGTTCGGCTCCTTGGCGCCGGAGGCAGTTCGGTTCTTGTCTAGGGTTCAGCGTGTGGTCCATAGCAACTTTTCGACCCGTCAGGGACGGGGCTTTGTTTTTAGTAGATTAGGGTTTTCTATTCAGAAAAGGATGGCGGCGCAGTTTGTTGCTCGTCTACCTGCTATCCTTATGTAATTTGTCCTGATGATTGGAATGAAATAAAAATAAAAAAAGTATTATTAAAAAAAACTTTAAAAGGTATATATATTATTTTTTTTCAATTTGAAATTTTACTTATGACCCTTATATTTATAATAAGTATATATTTACCACACAATATATAAATTACATTTTACTAGGATTGTATATGAACCAAGCTCAAGTAGGCACGACATGAACTTATTTGACTAGAAAGAGCTTTAACCCATATTATTTCGATAAGACAATAACTATATCTAAAGTTTCACATCCTATTTAGGTTTCAATTTCTCTATATTGGTGTGATTTGACTGATCGCATCTGGCTTTCTGTTTGTTTCATTGTTATATTAAAAACGTATTTGCTGTTAAAAAAATGTTGATATTTTGGTTAATGTCAAATTTATAATAAAAAAATGGTATGAGGATATATATGCCATTTTGTTTGAAACTAGAATTACGACCCGCCGCAATGCGGCGGGGATTCTCTAGTTATAACTAAGTCGATTTAAGACCCGCACGTTATGTTGAACCTGTCAAACGGGAAAAAATAGACGATGTAAAAATGTTCACCCACACACGCACGTTGCGTCGTGTTAACTCGCAAAATTTAGAACGAAATGTAAAAACGTTAAACCAAAGACGCACGTTGCGATGTGTTAAGTCACAAAATTTAGAACGAAGCATAAAGCGAAAAATTTGCAGAAAATGAAAACTATAAAGGAACAAAGTTGAAAGTAAAAAAAGTTGTGAGGATAGATTGCAAAAAATAAAAAGTTTTGTGTTAAAAGTAAAAAAAAAACAAATAGCTTTGGGTTAAAAGTAATTTATGAAATATTTTTGGGTGAATAGTAAAAAAAATCAAGTTTTTTTTTTTTTGTAAACCCCTAAAGCGAAGGTTACAACAACCATATACATAACCATTTTTTTTCTTTGAAAAACCCACAAAGCCTACACAACACATAAGTAAAAAAAGTCAAAGTGGTTAAATCGCAAAAGATGGAAACTTTTGAATTAGAAGTGAAATCAAATTAATCAAAGGGGTTAAATTGTATAAGATGGAAACTTTTGAATTAGAAGTGAAAAATCAAATTAATCAAAGGAGTTAAATTACCAAAGATTAAAACTTTAAACTCAAATTGTCAAAGATTAAAACTTTAGGGTTAAAAAGGAAACAAAAATTAAAACTTTAAACTTAACTTGCCAAAGATTGAAACTTAGGGTTAAAATGAAAAATCCAACTTTTTTTTTGAAAAACTCCCAAAACCAATTATACAACTACTGTATGCATAAAATAGTTGCTTATTAATAAAGTTTTAATAGCGAAGTAAAAGACTACCACACATTTTATTAGTTTGAAAAATTGACATAAAAAGTTTCAAAGTAACGGTTTTAGATCACAAATTTCAAACAATATAATCATTCTAAGTCAAAATAGAATAAAGTCATAGTCAACTATGTTTTTGGTTGTAAACAGTACTATAGCGCACAAGCATTCCGGACTTTTACTATTTTGAATGAAAATTTGTGTTTAGTTTTAGTTGTCTGGTAATTTGGATTTTAATAATTTAAATATTATTATTATTTCATGGTTTTATGATAAATTGGATTTTAATAATCTTTTAATAACCATTTTAGGTTTATTCTTTATCACAATTCCATTTTCATCTTCGTTTCTAAAACTCATTTGGTTCCTATTACTAGTTTTCTCTGTTAGTCACTACTCCGGCTCTTCTTGCATTATCGATTGCTAGTTTGGATATTTGAGGACTTTCGAGGTTTTCATTGGTTCAACCAATGTGAGAAATCCAACAATAATCATTCATTTGATTTTGTTGATCTAGTTGTTACACCATCGGAGTCTTCTCATATCCTTTGACTGATTACGTGATCTTTTGTCCACTTTATTGTTTATGAAATATGGTTTTAAAAAATTGCTTTCGAAATTTGTATGTTTGGTTAACCACTAACTAAACTCTCCCCCTCAACGGCTCAACGATATGATAAGCTATGTTCAAAGCGTTGTTCATTGTTCCCTTGTTGAGGTTCTAATGTTGGATTGCCTAGTATGAAGTGTAGATTTATATTAATCATGTTTCACTAGTTATTTGATATATGCACGTTATTTTCATTTGTTTTTGTATTTGGTAGGTTATAGAAGAAACGAGCTAAAACGTTGTAACTAAGCTAGACACCAGAAAATTAGATGTTCATCACCCGTGATTAAATTTTCAATGATATTTAATCATTTCAGCTTAAGGTTGATAATTACCATTATTTTTTTAATATTGATCTTTTTATGAAAAGATTTAATATTGATTTAACAGTAGTAAATCTAATAATGGCATCGCGTAAGTCAAATGAAAAATTCAAAATTGGGCTTTATATTAATTACTAGCAATTGGGCTTTATTTGTGAACTTTTACTGTAATGGGCTGAATTAAATTTGGGCTGCAATGATCATTAGGTTTCCCACAGATACAATACAAGTATACAAATTTCTTTCATTTTTATGACTTGCTAGTTGTTTTCCGGCGATCATAACCGGGATTATGATTTGGCTACTCGTTTAACTTTAATGTTTAGTATTCGTATTCGATACTTGAAATTATATTGAATTACAATACATGGGTTCATATTTATTGTTGTGATTATTGTTTGATTGTTTCCGGCGATCACAGGGCCGGCTCCATAGGTTTGCCAACCTTGGCACGGGCCTAGGGCCACCAAAAAATAAGGGCTTCCAAGTTTTTAGAAAGTTTTTATCTATAGTATATGTGTTAGGCCCAAATAAATACATTTATTTTAAAACTAAACTAGTTTTTCATTGAAGGAGCGCAAAGTAAATATTGTTTAGCAAAAACAGGCCCAGTTTCAAAGCTCATTTCGCATTAATTTCCATCTATTACAAGACAACAACAACCATCGATATAATCATCATTATTCAGCAGCCTAAGGCCTCTAAAATACACCTGCAATCATCGTTCCCACTACCCATCATAACATGCTTTCAATTTCTAGGTTGTCGGCTACCACTAGACAAAAAAAGTAACTGTAATCGCCCATGGCGACGGGTCTATCGGGATTGGAAGAGAGTTTATGGGTGAAATTAGGGCCTCCACTTCGTAGTTCGCTTAGGGTCTCCAAAAATATTGGAACGGCCCTGGGCGATCATAACCGGGACTATGGTTTGGCTACTCGTTTAACTTTAATGTTTATTATTCGTATTCCATACTTGAAGTTATATTGATTACAAGATATAGGCTCATATTTATTATTGTGATTATTGATCGATTGTGTTAATTGACGGACATGTCATAGTATATTATTCAATTGTTAATTTCAACTTAGTCATCTTAGTATGGGAAAGATAATTTGTATGCATTTACATATTTTGTGCCCGAAGTTTGTCGATCAAAAAATACATGTTATTATGTTATTTATGTCTTTGTGTGTTTCTTGCTTCTCAGTTTAATTGCAAATTAGTTAAGCTTTTCCTCAATTCAAAAGTTTTTCACTCAACTTTTGCATTTTCTACTCAAATCAAACATGACAAATGTATAATAACTAGGTGTTTTTCCGGCGCGCGCTGCTATGCCCTTTTTAACATGTATTCGCGCCTTTTATACTTACAATAGTTCAAAAGTAAAACGATAAGTATGGTCGATTTTTCCCTTACAATGCAGCAAGAGTTTGTTCATCATTGGTTTGGCTCCTCAAAAACTATAATATTGAACACCGATACCGTTTTTTTTTAACCGGGAAAATACCAGAAATGATGTTCACTCATAAGCATTTCGGTTCGTCACAATATCACAATGATAACGTCACTCGCTATAGTCTACAATAAAAAAAACTAATTTTGAATACGACACTATTTTCGAAAAAATCTACAGCCGAAACATGCACAAAAGAAAACCGCACATTTAGTTTTTAGAAGTTAACAAACGAAAATTACTAAAAAACGGAATTATCTTAATAAATACATATAAGGCTTCTTTTATTTTTAATCATTAAGGATTTTGACAAATTAATCCCAACAATATTAACCTTTGATATTTAATCGTTAAAATTTTGAAAAATTAGTAAAAATAATAATAACTTTTTGATAAGAAACTAATAGGAAATTGAATTGTAAATTTTTGGAAGTAGTTCTCATTTCATCATTCCATACAATAATATACATTCATGTGTAACTGACAAAACGGTAATGGTGGGAGTTATGTATATGAGTATATATGACTTTATAACACTCCCCCTCAGATATACATTACTATTCATTTATACACAAATTAACAACATACGTCAGGATGATGTTAAATCGGTACTTCAGGACCTATGAGATAAACTGATACTGCTGGACCAGTTATGCTGCCTCATTAAAAACCTTACTAAGAAAACCCAATGGGACAAAACTTAGTCAAGGAAAAGAGTACATCGTGTATAATGCTCCCCCTCAATTTAACTAACGTCTTTTAATCTACGAAGCCCGATCTCATGTGATAACTGCTCGAAACTGCTTCTAGGTAAAGATTTTGTGAACATGTCAGCTAAATTTTCACTTGCCTTGATCTGGCGAACGTCAATTTCCCCTTTGCTCTACAAGTCATATGTTGAGAAGAACTTTGGTGAGATGTGCTTTGTTCGATCACCCTTGATGTAACCTTCTTGGATCTGAGCTATGCAAGCAGCATTGTCCTCATAAATAATTGTCGACTCCTTCTTGATCTGTTCTAATCCGCATGCTTCTTGTATGTGATTAATCATTGATCTTAACCACACACATTCTCGACCAGCATCATACAATGCTATCAATTCGGCATGATTTGATGATGTTGTTGTAAGTGTTTGCTTAGTCGACTTCCAAGAAATTGTTGTGCCACCGTATGTGAATACATAACATGTCTGAGATTTTGCTTTGTGAGGATCTGATAGATATCCGGCATCAGCATACCCAACAAGTTGGGACTTTTGATCCTTTTGATAGAAAAGACCTAAGTCTTGTGTCCTGCAAATATACCGGAATATATGGTTTACACCATTCCAGTGTCTACGTGTTGGATTCGAACTGTATCTCGCTGGTACATGAACTGCAAATGTAATGTCAGGTCTTGTGTTATGTGCGAGATATATAAGGGCACCGATCGCGCTTAATTACGGTACTTCCAGACCAAGTACTTCCTCGCCTTCTTCTTGAGGGCGATAAGGATCCTTGTGTGGATCTAGCAGTCGGACAACCATAGGTACGCTAAACGGATGTGATTTATCTATGTTGAAACGTATTAACATCTTTTGGATGTAGTTTGATTGATGGAAAAATGTGCCATTGCACCGATACTCAAATTGTAATCCGATGCATAAGTTTGTCATACCAAGATCTTTCATTTCAAATTCCTTCTTTAACAGCTGAGCAGCTTTCTCTATCTCTTCAAGAGATCTGATGATGTTGATATCATCAACATAGACTGCTATTATAGTGAACTTTGAGAGTGATCCTTTTATAAAGACACATGGACTGATTACATCAGACTTGTAACCTTCTTTTTCGAGATATTCACTAAGTCGATTGTACCACATACGACCAGATTGTTTGAGACCATATAAAGATCTCTGGAGTTTTATAGAACACATATATGAGGTGTTGATTTTAATGCTTCAGGTAATTTTAATCCTTTGGGGATTTTCATGTAGATGTCATTTTCAAGTGTCCCGTATAAGTATGCGGTGACGACATCCATTAGTCTCATAATTGTCAAGTGTCCCGTATAAGTATTCAATATTATTTTCAGATATTGTTTTTAGGTGGTAACCGTTTCTCCGAATATCTTTAAAGCTAAGTAAATTTCTTCTGGATTTACTAGAATATAATGCATTATCAATAGTTAATTGGGTACCCGAAGATAGTGTTATGTGTGCTCTGCCAGAGCCTTCGATAAGGTTACTGACACCAGATATAGTCCCAATCGGTGTCTCTGTCGGAGACAACTTAGAGAAAAATCTCATATCTTTGAGAATAGTGTTAGTACTACCGCTATCTACCAGACATTCATCACCAATAATAGCTCTACTGGAGCTAGTATACATATTTCTTCAGGAAATAAAAATAAATGAAAGTTAATGCAAAGAAGTAAAATGAATCATTGTAAGAGTTTCAAACCAAACCAAATACAAAGGTCACAGTGTGAAAGTAAAGCATAAAAGGTACATTAAATGTGTTTAAACATCTCGAACATTTTCAATGAAATCACATGCATCCAAATGAACGTCTGGTATCGTGGCTAGAGGTGCATCCTCAATTAGATTAGTTTCAAGATTCTTTCCGTTTTCTTTCATCATGTGTTGATATGCCTCAACGAGGTGTTTAGGGGTGTGACATGTGCAGGACCAATGATATGACATCCCATATTTATAACAAATGTTGCTTTGGTTCCCGCTACTTTTCCCTTTTGAAGGTCGCCCCGTATTATGTCGACTCGATTCACCACCGCTATTTTTAATGTTTCTGGGACTCTCGATGCCATGTATATCCCCGTCCTCGACCACGACCTCTGCTGGGGTCGCGGCCTCAGCCTCTACCTCGTCCGCTTTGATAATTGGCCACATTCACTTCAGGGAATGAGCTTGCACCGGAAGGTCGCGATTGATGATTTTGTAGTAGGAGCTTGTTGTTTTGCTCCGCGACCAGAAGACATGATATCAATTCAGAATATTTAGTAAATTGACGTTCCCTATATTGCTGCGACAGGAGCATATTTGAGGCATGGAACGTTGAGAAAGTTTTTTTTTCAAGCATGTCTTCATCGGTAATTTTCTCACCACATAATTTAAGTTCAGAGGTAATGCGGAACATGGCAGAGTTATACTCACTAACAGTCTTAAAATCCTGTAGTCATATATGAAGCCATTCATAGCGGGCTTTGGGGAGTAAGACCAACTTCTGGTGGTCAAAACGTTCTTTGATATTTGTCCATAGTTCAAGGGGGTTCTCAACAGCTAGATATTCCCGCTTTAGATCTTCGTGAAGATGATGGCGGAGGAATATCATAGCTTTCGCTTTATCTTGTGGTGAAGTTTGATTACCATCAATAATTGTCTCCCCCAAATTATTTGCCGTCAAATGAATTTTAGCATTAAGAGTCCACGGGAGGTAGTTGTTACCCGAGATGTCAAGTGCGGTGAATTCAAGCTTTGATAAATTCGATATTTTATCTACAAGGAAAGATTCATGCATTTTTTTTAAATGAGCACGTGTATAAAATGTATATTGCATGAGAACTTCGGGTTCTCTTTTGCTAGAACTCCAGGTTCTAAACTTTAATTATGTGTATAAAATAGAGAAGGAAAATAAACTCGTTTATTAATTTTGTATCCTATAATGTGGTTGTCTGATAACATTATAAATAGGGGTTAAATTTGGAATTCAAATTTGTTATACTGCATATTTGAAGATACTACTGACATAATTTATTATTAATTGTACAATTTATTTATTATTATTATGATTGTTTTTATTTTTATTATTGTTTTTTTTTTCAAATCGAACTTTAAATGCTAAGCATAAAATGTTGCAAGCTGTCTGCTTACACGTATCACATGATTAATAAAAATAATCTCATATTAACTAGTATTAAATAATAATTAGCGGTACACCCGTCCGATGGACGCGGGTACATCGTAAACATTGAATGTAAGCCTACGTTTATATGTAAAATTTAATGTGAAATTATTTAATGAATTCACGTTTGCATTATACTTAAGAATACATTAATAACATTTACATGTAAATCTAACGGAAGTACGAAAAAGCCCCTACATTTTGAAGCAAAACCGCAACCTCAACGCTCCTTGGCTCGATATGTCCTGATTTCTCCATAGAAGTAAACGACGGGCTGCTATTACTTGCTTTGAATTTCGGCAGTAGACCAGAAGCGGAATTGCGGTGACTGGATAAATGGTTGTGTTTCTGTACGCAAGACATTCGAGCCATTTTAGTCTTCCACTATAACCATACCAAATTGGGCAATGTCTGCTGAACAGGATTTCAATCGACCCTAAAGCCCATCTGAGCACTTGGTTTAAACAATCCGACAAGTTTATAGGTGCAGAACCTTTAAAGGCTGGTCTAGGTGGCATACAGTATATCGATCGCCAACCGCGTGCATGCATCTTGAATCCTGTAAAAATATCTTCCGTCACAGAACCGTAAATCCACCCAATCTGTCAATATTCAACTCATTAGATACTATTCAAAAATCCAAATCATCTTAAAAGGTTTAAAAAGTTGAAACCAAAACGAAAACAAACCTCACCGCCCCAGTCGGTTTCGTCATCATACCCACAACTGATAACCAGAATACCTTCTTTTAAAACACTCTTTAGTGCTGCAGATTGTGTGACATTAGTAATGATTTTTGATTGAGCACTCTGCATATGTAAACATTGAATGTAAGCCTACGTTTATATGTAAACAGTTGGGAAATGACTTAAAGAAGTCATTTGAAGGGCGGTCTGCACAAACTACAATTTTTCCCATTGCAAGTGCTTCAGCTGTTGCTGTACATAACACATCACTCACACTTGGATTTATAAACACTTTGTAACTGCCAAAAAAATAATAATAAACAATTTTAGTATTTTTTATTATTTGAAATTATATGAAATTATGTACCTGTGAAGTGAGTCATCAGCATGGTCTATGCCTTTCATGAAGTTCACATTCAAGTTCAACTTTTTGGCTGTACTTTGTACTTCATTAGCATCCTCGCCGTTACCATAAATGTAACAAATAAACGTATAGTATCAGTATAGAAGCGAGTTCAGCTGTTCATTACAGAACCAATTTTAAGCAGATATAGTTGAGAACGTTACATTGCATCCATTGTTTGGTGAAAACCCGAACAAATCGCAACCCGAACAGCGAGTTCAATTATTTGGTGAAAACCCGAACAATGGATGCAACCCGAACAAATGGATGCAACCCGAACAACGAGTTCAATTGTTTGGTGAAAACCCGAACAAATGCATGTTCTAACAGTTTTATCGCCGAGGGTCGTAAAGTCGGGTCGCATTGTAGTCATTGATTTATAAAAGTCATGTTCTAACAGTTTTGGATAAAACCCGAACAAATGCATGTTCTAACAGTCATTGAAGCCGAGGGTCGACAAATGGAGACACGACACCCCTATTGAACCTCTCCTATAAACAAATAATGTACAGATGAGTAATTGTTTTAGAAAAAAAATGACAGTTAATGTATAACTCATCAATCTAATTATTATTTAATAATTATTATTTTATATATTATAATTAAATTATTTTTCTTAATAATTTTTTAAGTAGTAGATATTAAAAAATGATGTCAGTTCTTTAAACAAAGAATAACTTTAATTGTTTACAAAACTCATACCGTGGAGATTTAATTCGATTCTTTGCCAAGAGATTACGAAAACCTTATCCAGGAAATCTTGGAGAAGCTACCGTACGTATTCGTGTGATTCAGGCTGGGGAATTTGAGATTTCACCAAAAGAACGAAGGTGTAAATAGAAGTCTTCAAACTTCCCTACTTTACACTAATTTACCTATTGGGCTTCTTAACCATGTTAATTAAATGTGTTGAATATATTAAGTAACCATGGATTCAGATATAGTTATTTAAACTATTGGGCCTTTGTATTATGTATATCTATAGGTAACATGAAATACACACAAACTTATTCATAAATATTATAACCACCAAATTGATTAACTTCAAATCATGTTTGTAAATTGGTAATAAGTTTAAACCTATTTTTTAACCAACTATATGATTTTACTAAGAAAAAAACTTAAGTATCTATAAAAATATATTTTATACAATAAAATTGTTTAAAAGTATATGACTCGAAATGAAACTACCATTATGATGTTATTATAGATTGTTGAATATAAAGTAGAAAATATCAATTCAAACATAACCAAAAAAATGACATTGTATTTTCATTAAGACATTGAAACTTGATCTCAGTTGAAAAACGTCGACTTTGCTTGGCAAGTGAAAATGTTTTACAAAACTTGATCCCGACGAAAGATGTCTAAAACCAGATTATCTGGCATATCTTCTGTATGTTCTTGGACATCAATAAGTAAATACATAATGAAACATGATTAATACAAACCTTGGACATTAATAATCAAACATGATTAACCAAGGTTGAATTGCACAAAACTAAAAAGAGCTTATAATACAAAAAAAAAAAAAACATAAACCACAAAAAAGCTTAATAGATGATATATGTTTTTCAAAGTACATACACATGCATACATTACTTCAGTTTCAAAAGTTTACCAAAGCCCAAACATAAAAACCAGTTCAACAAACCATTACTTAGGAATCCATAAATCCAAAAGACATTTAACCAAACACCAAAATATAACAATAACTTCTAAGCTTCTGACTGTTAAACTTAGATGGCTTCTTGCGGTTTCGTTTGTTGTTCGACGATAGCTCACCAACATTTAACCCTTTCACATGCTGAACGCTTCTCTTGCCATTCGGACTGGTTCCCGAATCCTTCTCAACTTCAACGGTCCCAGAGTCGGCCGTAACAGACAACACATCCTTGAATTAAATCACAAAATAACTACTAAAGTATTAAACATGGATTTATATAATACAAAATGAAGTAAAAGTTCTTATAAAGTCCAAACTCACCTTGGAAATCGAGTCATCGCCCCTCTGTGAATCTTCAGAAAGTTGCACGACTTTCGAATCCGAAACTTCTTGACTTACCTAATAACAGAGTATAAAAAACATTAACTTATTGAATTTTACAATGGAACACTTAGTAACAGATTTCATGTTTGAAACCATTAATGTTTGAACGATTAGTAACATCATACCTCATCAGCAATATCACCAGCAATAACATTATCCGCAACCAGTTCATCTAATATATCCGGATCGTCACATATTTTTTTGGACTGTGTAAACATGATAGTCATGATTAAGATTGTATTCAGAAATGTCAACCTTAAACGCCAGTTTCTTGTCAAGCAACCGAGTGAGCTCGTATGGAAAACTTTCAGTGTCATTAGACTTCACTTGGCGCTCTCTTATGTCACTTGCACTTGAACCAACAATCTTGATAACATCTTTATCAAACATTACAAACGTCACACTACCGGTTTCATCTTGAACCCTCACATGAACCTTGAACCTGAAATATATATATAATGTTTTAAAAAGTTAGAAAATCTACATTCTAAAAAGTGTATACAGCTGAAAAACCATAAATAATTGGAACATCAACGTAATCTTACTTTATGGTTATGGATGTACATTCTTCTTCACACTTGGGACAGACCAAAGAAGTGGGAGCGAGGTTCATTACCGACTCTGAAATAGTTTGAGCATATTGCAAATACTCAGTTTTAGTCAGCGCCTTCTTAAAACACTTTCGGCAAGCAGGATAAAACCAACTATAGTTTTCTTGAACAATCTTGATGGTTGCAACTACAACACATGACATTGCCTATGATAGCAAACAAATTCAACTGTATTATTCAACATGTAAATAAATTCAACTATATATATATATATATATATATATATATAGACACACTACAAAAGTGTGCATATATAGATTGATATATATATATATATATTATAAATAAAATCTCAAATTTTGCAAAAAGTGTATAAATGTATGTGAATTATTCAAACCGATTCGATCTCCATAATGTCATCAACTTTCTTCTTCGGGAAATCTATCAGAAATTCTTGCCAGACAGGAAAAACAGTTTGAGATGACAGTATCGATTGAGAAGAAGAACCACCAGCTTGGACTTGTTGTACCAAAAGGCTGTAAAATTAATTGTACAATGAATTAGAACATCACATAACAATAAATAGTAAAATAATAATAATATTCTGAAAGTATTCAAACACATGAATTGAATAAATACCTCTTCCTGAGCTGTCTAACTTCATCAATTTCTGGATTAAAAAAGATACGTGTTCCAAACTTATCATTCTGAACAGTGTATTTTCCTAAACAAATTGAATATAGATAACCATCAATTAATTAGACTACAATAATAAAACAATCAATTATATTGACGAAATTACCCTGCCATTCATTAATCTTTGCATGCTGCATGATAGCCATCACATTATCATTCGTTTTTTTATCCAAGAAATCTTTAAACTGTTGGGCGTATTCATTCCACACTGTACAACGCACTATATTGCCACTGCATAAGAAAAAAAAAGTTGTAAACATAGCTTCAACAGCAATTAATATCCCAAATATTACATAGTTTTAATATACCAAATTTTCTAATAAATGAGAGAACCCTAACAGCAATTAATATATCTTAATACTTAAATGATATATGATAAATAGACAACAATCATTGATAATAAATACCAATCCTGTTACAAATAAATACAAATTATCTTACAAATATAAAAAATAGACAAATAAATACAAATCATTTTTAATAAATGCAAATCATTTAAATACCAATTCTCTTACAAATCTCAAAAATAGACAAATAAATACAAATGATTTTCTAATTGTTGTAACTATATTGCAAAGAAGATAAATAAATACAAATCATTTTCAATAAATGCAAATCATTTAAATCCAAATAACGCACATAATTTCGGATGAATGAACCTACATGTAGATAAATAATACCAATGAAATTAAAAATGCATATGATCTTACAGAACATATATCTAATAAGGCATACAAAGAACAAAACTCTAAACAATATTCATGGTGAACAAAGTTAAGAAACGAACTGAACTTCTTGAAAAACATATACATTATCACACAAATACCTTCACATATGTTTATATCACATGAAAATACTTACTCCACATCTTGGAGTTCAAAGTTCACCCTTTTTCTTTCTTTAGGAGGTTTCCCATATATGTCCATATCACTACAGGAAACGACAGTACCTGCAACATCTGCAATAAAATAAGGACAATCACTTACATATGATTTACATGCTCAAAAATAATAACGAAACGTTAAAAGAACTGCAACTAAACAAAATACATACCAACAGTCAAAAGGTCTTGGCATTCTCCTTTGTCAATAAGTGAATGTGAGATCAGCTTAAAACCGTATTCAACACCTTCCCAACCAACAGCAGCTCTAACAGTTGTACAACGATAAAAGTTAATCTTATAAGCATGATTCACAACTTTGTATGGGTCCAGGTTTTCACCAACACCAAACCTGGACAAAACAAAAACCGAATCTTCCTGAAGAAGGGAGTCAAAAAAAAGGTATCAAAGGTCCCTTGATACCAGCCTGAATCTTACAACCCTGAAATGTAAGAAAAAAACCCTAACATCAAAATACATTAGAAATTTAAAAAACCTAATGAAGGATATATCCAAACCCTAAATCGTACCACTGAATCTTACAAAAGTGATTTGCAGCATGAATCTTTCAACTGAATCTTACAACCCAGAATACATTAGGGAACCCTAACTCGAACCACTGAATCTTACAACCGAATCTTAAATAAGTATATATCCAGCAAGAACAGATACATCCGAAACATCAAAGAAGATTTACAAAAACCATAATATCATAATGTATCCAAACCCTAACTCGAACCACTGAATCTTACAAAGATGATTTACAAAGATGGTTTGCAGCATAACTCGAACAACAGAACGATACTCATGAAAAAGAAACTTAAATAAGTATATACCTTCTCATCCAGCAAGATCAGATCCATCTGAAATAGTTGCATCCATTTTCTGATAATTCGAACTTTTACATTCCACATATCTTTCGACGGATTGAGATCATCAATGAAACTTAGAGAAAGAGACGATCCTCCAACTTCAGACATAACCGATTTTAACATCGCAAAGTAGATTGATGATGAAGAACTGTAGAGAAAAAAAAGAAATTAAAGAAGAAGAAAAAGAGACGCCAATGTGTGTGTGAGAGAATTAGAGTTATGTGAGATATATGACATTTGAGAGATATGAGAGGAAAATATGATGATGGGAAGTCAGAGACAATTAATGCAAATACCACTTTCCCATGCAATTCAAATTTCCCCCCAATATCTATATCTCACAATAAGATATTTTATATATTATATTTGTTAATTTGTTAATATATATATTAAGATTTAATTGTTATTTATGACATCAGCATATCCTACGTGACATGCCTAGATGGCTGACAAGTATGCATTCTTACATCAGCTCTACTTCTCCTTTAATATATAGTAAGATTAGTAATGGGGTACAACTGTTTGTTCTTGGAACCATCAAAAAAATGTACAGTGAATATTAATATTATCACTCTTCTCCATTCTATTATTATATACACACTCAACTTCCCTTCCGCCGATGATACACACTCTTCTCCATTCACTCATCTAGATCTTTCTTCTTTGCCAAAAAAATTTTAAAATGCTGATCAATAAAGAACCGGCTATGCCGCCGATGATCGGTAAGATCAGTCCGTACACCGTGAGTAACCGCCGATCTCAACGACTTTCTCACCTTCCCTTCCGGTTAAATAGTTCCCTTCCGCACTGTCGTCTTTGATTTTATTTTAACGGTTGGCGGTTGAGGACAATCGCCGGAGAAAAGTTTTCAGGTCAGGTATTTTATGTATGTTGTGTTTTGTTCGGTTGTATGTGGCGGCAGTGACCGCAGTTGGTTGAAGCATACAACAATCTCGGATTTTGTTTCTATATGATAAGAACTATAAACCCAACTTGTGTTCTAAAAAGCACAAAAATAAGCCTATTTCGGGTATTCTAAAATCCAGATCAAAAAGCATGTGTTGTTTTCCAAAGGATGAGATCTATAATCTAATTTGAAAAGTATTTGAAAATTATGGGTAAAATGCCACTGTAGAAAATAGAGGGGATGAAAATCCCTTTTTAATGACCAGTGTGTAAAAATTTAATTTGTGATCCATCCTTTGGAGATGTGTTTATATTCTGGAGAAAACAAAATAATAAGGTAACATTGACCACTGAGTAGAGGTTATGAATATGTGTACCAGGATATTATGAACAAAAGAAGTTTTGAAGACCGAAAGAAGTGTGAATGAATCTGATTTGTTGAATCTGTATGGTTAAAGATTGCCAGGAATCCCAGTGGAGAGTCATCGTGCTGATAACGTGATAAGAAACTAATAGGAAATTGAATTGTAAATTTTTGGAAGCAGTTCTCATTTCATCATTCCATACAATAATATACATTCATGTGTAACTGACAAAACGGTTATGGTGGGAGTTATGTATATGAGTATATCTGACTTTATAACACTTTTTTATATGTATGTGTATAACATTGAGTTATTTATTATCAAACTTTCCACCAGGCCACTTGATTCTTTTGTTGTAATTTTCATTCTATATTTACATGTAGAGTAAACAACAATTTTATCCCTTGGGATTAGAGCCTATTGGCACTCTAACCCCCTACCAGGAAATTTTGTTGTCTGACCCCCCAACTAATGAAAAACCCTGCAATATTACCCCCCGCTGTCAAATAACTTAACAGTTATGTTAAATGACTATATTACCCTTTCATATTACCCCCTATGGTTTGTTGTAAGCAAACGTATTACCCCCCGGTGTTAAATGACTACATTATCCTTTCTTATTACCCCCTATGCTTTGTTGTAAGAAACAATATTACCCCCCGTGTTAAATATTTCTTTGCTTCCTTACCCCCTGCAGAAAACAAAACCAATCCCACCTAAAATGTTTGACCAGGCAAAGTCAAAGGCTGCAGAAACTAAAGGCAACATACTTCAATTGATGTGATCCACTGTGATCATCTAAATTGATCCTTTTTATTAACTGTGATTCACAAACCTGCTGCACATCAGACTGCTTTTTTATAACTGTGATCATCTAACCTGCTGCACATAATTTAAATGGTCATTTTTGACCTTATAAACAAGTCTAACATGATGCCAATGACCAAAAGGACCATTTTGACCTTATAAAGAAGACTAACTTGCTGCCAATTACCAAAATGTTCATTTTGACCTTATAAACAAGACTAACATGCTGCCAATTACCAAAATGTTCATTTTGACCTTACAAACAAGATTAACATGCTGCAATTGATATAAATGGTCATTTTTGACCTTATCACATAAATCAAAACATAAGGAACAATTGTGATCATCTAAAAACACGTAACAGTTATAATATACAATAAACAACTGTTATCATCTAAAAGCAACCTATAAATTAGTCAAACCTGCTGCAAAATGCAAATGACCAAAATGGTCATTTTGACCTTATAAATAAGCCTAACTGCTGTAAATGGTCAAAATGGTCATTTTGACCTTATAAACAAGTCAAACCTGCTGCAAATGACCAAAATGGTCATTTTGACCTTATAATTAAGTCAATACTACTATAAATGACCAAAATGGTCATTTTGACCTTATAAATAAACCTAACTGCTGCAAATGGATCATATGGTCATTTTGACCTTATAAACAAGTCAAACATGCTGCAAATTGATATAAACATACCTGTTGCAAATGATACATGCTGCAAATGGATTAAACATGCCTGTTGCAAATGATGCATGTTGCAAATTGATATAAGCATACATGCTGCAAATGGAATAAATAGGCCTGTTGCAAATGACAAAAATGGTTATTTTGACCATATAAAGAATAAGCCTGTAATGCAAGTGATTTTATAATTGGATCATTTTGACCATCATAATTAAAAAATGCTAAAAATTAAGACTGAAATGCTATAACTTTTGACCATCAACATACAAAATTAACATCTACTTTAAGTTATCCTACTTCAAATGTACTAGTAACATCATACTTAAGTTAACCTACAAAATACACATTACTAATCCTACATAACTACTAACTTAACGTCAGCTCAACTCTCTGGTGGATAATGGAAGTTGATGACAGGGCGACCAAACAAGGAGACCACCAAGTGGACCACCATCGATGAGCTTGATAGACTCATCGTCAGGTCAACTGTAAAAAAACACCAAACAACACAAAATTAACATAGAAATCCGACTATTTTTTAATACCCTGTTTATAACATCAAACAAATCTGACTCTAATCGAACCCTCCATGTACATCATACAATCCGACCCTAATGGGGTTCATACATGACATCTGGAACCCTGATTAACTAAGAATGACATACATATCAAACTATAATATACCCAGTCTGTGATCTCTAATGTGGAACCCTGATTTAACTAAGAATGATATACACTAGAACTACGATTATACCTGAGGTGTGGCGGATCAGGTATCGGATCACCCAACAGAGTAGCGACATTTGATCGGAGAGGAGAAAGATCGTAGTTGGTGTCGTCGGAGAAGAAACGGAGGAGAGCTTAATAGGTGGGGGGTAACATTGCAGTGAGGATGATATATGTAGGGTGTTGTGTTGAGTAAGATATATTACTAAAGGGGAAAAGACGATTATACCCTTTGACCGTTAAAAAACTTATGTTGACCGTAAACAGCATTTGACAGCAGGGGGCAATATTGCAGAGTTTTTCATTAGTTAGGGGGTCTGACAGCAAAATTTTCCTGGTAGGAGATCAAAGTGCCAATAGGCTCTAACCCCAAGGGGTAAAATTGTCGTTTACTCTTATATGTATTGAATGAAAGATGTAAAAAGCCAACAAGAAAAAGAAAAAAAGAAATCACTATATCCGCACAAATAGGCCAATTATATCCGACAACTATTACCCTCCATAAAAAATGTAGATATAGAAGATAACCACATGCTCCTTGTATAATAAGTAAGTCATATTTTCTCTAAAACAGAAACGATAAAACCACCAAACACTGTTTTTTACCAACTCATTTGGGTTTTGAACACTTTTTATAGGCTCTGGAGATGCGAATCTTGAATAGTCGATAATTTTTGTTGATATTTCACATACCGCTAATTCATTTGCAAGCAGTGTGATACACCAATGATAAAAAAAAAGTAGCATGACCGATGAGATGGAAAAAAACTATATCCTAATAAGAACTTTTTATATATCTATTAAACAATCTCGTTTCTTTTGGGGGAGTGGAAGAGGAAAGAAATCAATTTGTTTCAATGAAAAATAACTACTACAACAACAATCGTATCCAGTAAATCCCAATTCTCACAAATAGCATAATTATTGATAGGGTCTGGGAAGGGTGAGATGTAGACACACCATACTAAATGGCCATAAAGTACACGAGTCAAAACGTTTGAAATAACATACATTTCTTTTGAAAGCTTTCATACAAGTTCATAATCCTTTTTACTAGCCGAAAGACTTAATCGACATTTACACCAAAAATGAAATCATAGTTATGGATGTTACTAACATTAAAACGCCAAAGCGATAAGTTCAATACAAATTTACAATGTACTGCATAACTTAAAAACACGACACCAAAATGTTTTGACCCATTTTAACCATGACATGCGGAAGCGTTTGATTCGGGTGGTGTATTCGCTCAAAGCTTGGCAACATCCAGCAAGGTGGTTTACCTACAATCCATAACATACAAATTAATTATCAACTATTCATCAAACATTAAATATAAATTCCATTTCTTACAAAATTGCATCTTTTCGCTCACAATCATGAAATCATTCATCCGATTGGATTTTGATGTCAATCCTTCAACATTTGATATCCGGTCTCAACACCATTACCCAATTCCCATGCAATATACATTTTCACGAATTCGATCCATTCATACAATTAGAACCATCATGTGTTGAAACTCCATCAAATACCAGTCTAAATAAATGTAATGAACAATGAATTCTTTCTATAAACTACTTTAACTTGCGAGTATAAGAACTTACTTTTATCTTGTCTTGCTTGCGCTCCGGAATGGCTTGCGTCATCTTCTTTTACTCCTACAATTCATAACCGACATACTTTAATTTAATGCCTTCATTCCCATTCCTTTCTTGTCATAATCGAGTTAACAATTACCAATTTACGTAACATTCATAAAATCCTCTTTGTCATTAAACTTCTTCATTCAAATATTTTAACAAACACGTAATGTGCGTACCATTAACAAAGCATGATGTACATGTATCTTATGCATAACCTTACTAGTTCATGTCAAGATCATTAAATCCAACTAATTTCATATAATTTTCATTCTAAATCAATTTCATCTAACAAATTCTCATAATAAACATCTTCATACATAATAATTATACTAATTTGCACGTAACTCAACATTACACTTCACAATACTCATACTTCAAGTGGGTTTTCACTTTAGTTACCAATTCAGCCAAATTCAAGCTTAATTCATGTTCTATGTGATGCTCCTAACCCATAATCATACTAATTTCACATAAGTTCATGGATTGCTTGAAACCCATTTCATACAAGATCATCAAAACATAAAATTCTACTTACCTTGTGCTTTAGTGTGCTTAGATGATTAAGAAATCAAAGGCATGCATGGATTTTAATCACAATTATTGCTTCAATTTGTTGATTATGTGATGACAAGGGGTTTCCCCTTCCTTCTCTGGCTTCTGGGCGACACACACACACATCAGTGTGTGTGTTTATGTTTTAATCATTTGTATCAGTTTTGGCCCCTTTAAGTTTAGTGTTTACATTTTTATGGCTAATTCCTTTCTTTTTAGTTAAACCTTACTTACATCCTAACTAAGTTCATAATAATTATCAATCTAACAATAATTATTTCTACACATATTCTTATTTTTAACATGTTCACAAATATAAAGATTTTGGGGTGTTACAAGTCCACCCCCTTAAAGAAGGTTTCATCCCCGAAACCTGAATACGTACCAAATAAAGTCAGGTAGTACTTTCGCATTTCATCCTCCAGTTCCCAAGTGAGACCCGACCCCTTCTTGTGTTGCCATTGAACTAATACTTGCTTAATTTATTTGTTACGAAGGGTCTTTACTTAGGAGTCTTTGATAGCTATCGGTCTTTCAATATAATTCATTCTTTCGTCCACCATAATGTCTTCAAATGGTATGTGTGCTGTTTCATCCGCAAGGCACTTTCGTATTTGTGACACATGAAAGTTGTTGTGAATGCCATCTGATCTTGGGGCAATTCCAATCGATATGCTACTTTTCCAATACGAGCTAGAATTTTAAACTGTCCAATATATCGAGGACCCAACTTTCCTCGCTTACGGAATCGAATTACGCCTTTCCACGGGGATACTTTCAACAATACCTGGTCCCCCACTTGGAGTTCAATAGGGTGCCTCCTTTTGTCCGCATAAGACTTTTATCGATCCAACGCCGCTTTTAATCGAGCCCGTACAAGATCAATCTTTTCATTAGTTATTGCTACTACATCCTTGGGAGCGAGTTCTCTTTGTCCCACTCCCCCCCTAACATACAGGGGTTCTACATTTTCTTCCATATAACATTTCATACGGCGCCATTTGAATGCTACTTTGATAGCTATTGTTGCACGAGAACTCCACTAATGGTAAATGTTCATCCTAATTTCCCCCAAAATCCATAACACATGCTCTCAACATATCCACAAGCATTTGGATGGTCCTTTCAGACTGATCATCCATTTGGGGGGGTGATACGCAGTACTTATGTCCAATTGAGTACCCATCCCTTCGTGAAACTTTCGCCAATAATGAGAGGTAAACCGCGTGTCCCGATCCAATACAATGGACACGGGCACTCCGTGGCGGGATATTATTTCATTTACAAAAATTTCATCCATCTTTTCCGAGGAATAAGTTTCTCAAATAGGTAGAAAATGGACACTTTTGGTAAGACGGTCAACAATGACCCATATAGCATCATGCCCCTTTCTTGTCCTAGGAAGTTTGGTTATGAGATCCATGGTCACGTCCTCCCATTTCCATACCGGAGTTTCCAAAGGCTGTAATTTCCCGTATTGTTTTTGATGTTCCGCCTTTACCTGGGAACATTTTAAGCATTTGGATGCGTACTTAACAGTGTTGCGTTTCATTCCCGGCCACCAATAATTTCTTTTCAAATCCCAGTACATCTTGGTAGCTCCCGGATGAACCGAGTAGCGGGACTTATGTGCTTCTTCCAATAATAGAGTCTTTGTATCACAAAAACGTGGAATCCAAATCCGCCCATTTCTTGTTTTAATTCCACTTGCGTTCACTTCAAGCTTATTGACAAATCCCTTCGTTCTTTCACTTTTTGGATCATTCGCATTTAGTGACTTATCTTGGGCTTCTCGTATTGTTTCAATAAGGTTAAGTGTCACTATCATACTCATTGACTTCACTCGAATAGGCGGTGGATATTCTTTTCGGCTTAACGCGTCTGCCATGACATTGGTTTTACCCGGATGGTAAAGAATGTCACATTCATAATCTTTGATTAATTCTAGCCACCTTCGTTGTCTCATGTTAAGGTCTTTCTGCTCGAAGAAATATTTGAGACTCTTATGATCTGAGTAGATTGTGCATTTCATTTCGTACAAATAGTGCCTCCAAATTTTTAAGGCAAAAACTACCGCCGCCAACTCTAAATCATGAGTCGGGTAATTACTCTCATGCTGTTTGAGTTGCCTTGAGGCATAAGCAATCACTTTGCCTCGTTGCATCAAGACACACCCTAAACCCTGATGCGATGCATCCGCGAACACTACTAGATCTTCCATTCCTTCCGGTAAGGTCAACACCGGAGAACTCGACAGTTTTTCCTTTAACACATGAAAAGCCTTCTCTTGCTCAACACCCCATATAAATTTTTCTTCCTTTTTCGTCAATCTGGTTATAGACAGGGCTATTCTAGAGAAATCTTGAATAAATCTCCTATAATAGCCGGCTAAACTGAGGAAACTTCTCACTTCGTTAACGTTCTTCGGGGGTAGCCATTTAACCACAACTTATACTTTAGATGGGTCTACCAAAATTCCTTTTTCATTAATCACATGGCCTAAGAATTGCACCTCCCTGAGCCAAAATGCACATTTGGAAAATTTAACATATAACCTTTCCTTACGGAGTGTCTCGAGCACCTCACATAAATGATACGCATGTTCGGATTCACTACAAGAGTATACCAAAATATCATCTATAAATACTATGAGAAATTTGTCTAGCATCTTTCGGCATACCCTATTCATTAAATCCATAAATGCGGCCGGAACGTTAGTTAACTCGAAAGACATTACTAAAAACTCATAATGTTCGTAACAAGTTCTAAGCGCATTCTTAGCCACATCTTCTTCCCGTACTCGCAACTGATGATAGCCCGATCGTAAGTCGATTTTTCAAAAACCAACTTGCCCCTTGCAATTGATCGAAAAGATCGTCTATTCTTGGTAAGGGATATCGATTTTTCACCGTGAGTTTATTGAGCTCACTATTGTCGATGCACATGAACATCGAGCCATCCTTCTTTTTCACAAATAGGACAGGTGCTCCCCTAGGGGATATACTAGGACGTACAAATCCCTTGTCAAGGAGTTCTTGCAATTGGACCATGAATTCCCGTACTTCAGTGGGTGCCAACTATTAAGGAGCTTTGGCTACCAGCTTGGCATTTGGTTCCAATTCGATCCGAAATTCTACCTCACGTTCGGGTGGAAGTCCTGGTAATTCGTCTGGAAACACATCCGGGTATTCATTCATAATCCTTGTATCTTCTATTCTTAAAGCATCTTGTTTAGTATCGACTACATAGGCTAAGAATGCCTTACTTCCGTTTCTTACATGCTTAATCGCTTCAATAATGGTACACAGTTTAGTCTTTACCCTTCTCTCTCCATATATTCTTACCTGCATCCCCTTAGGAGATGTCACACGAATAGTCTTGCTTTCAGATAGAATTTATGCATGGTATCGGGATAGCCAATCCATGCCCACCACTACTTTGAATTCTCCCAAAACCATGGGAATGAGATCGATATCAAATACTTCATCTTTAATGGTGACCTTACAATTTCTACACATCACATGGTCGCTGGATTTTAAAGGCACTCTGCCAATTTAACCTTAAAATCTAATTAGTGTGGTATGGGGACTCAAGTTCAAGCGCTTTTTATATGACGAGGACTCAAGAAGCAAAATTTTTAGTTTGGGCACTCGACCTGATCCTGACCAACATGATCAGGGACACAAATTGCAGTTTACTCATTAATTTAAATAATGTAACACCTCGCAAAATCATACCCAATAGTAAGAAGACACGTGTCATAAACCCTAAACGGGTAATAAGTTGACTTTGAAGGGTTAAAGATGTCAAACAATGAAAAGATGTATGCGGAGGGACTAAAAGTGTCAACATGCTAACTTATGCCTCTGAGTGACCTTTTATCAAGTCGGGGATTTATAATGATTAAACATGCTCTCGGGAATGATTAATATTAAATATAAAAGTTAAGGGGCCAAATATGTAAAGTTTAAAAATTTAGTTCTCTGACCAATCACATACGGACCATAAAAGGCTAAGGCTTACGGTTCGTAAGGACTGTATCTGGGCGATACAATTCAAAAGCGGTTACGGACCGTATGAGGTATATGCTTATGGTCCGTGAAGACTGTATTTGGGCAGTAGTTTTGGACAGCTGCAGGTTTGTCATCTTCTACACATATAACTCGATACTAGGGGCTGCTAGCTGTTTTTGGACACGTACATGGACACTTGTTAATCTCTCCCAACACCCCTGGACACCTGGTTGCAACATAAGACCTCCTCTCGCACTATAAATAGGTCCCTTGCCCTCATTTGCAACTTGCTCATTTCAAAATTATAAACTCTTCTCTCTTGCTTGGTTCTCTGAGGTTCCTGATCAAAAGGAAGCTCTCCTTAGTTCAAGTTTCAAGCTAGGACCCTTTGTAAGTGTCCATAGCCTCCTTACTTCGGTTTTTATGCATTTAAAAGCCGAAAGTCAAAGTTGCCATAATTCGGTTTTAGACCTAAACGGTCCAGCCATTGTTGGAGGCGAATATGGCTACGTGATCGTCATTAGGTAGGTGTTAATCCCTCAAAAGGGCACCTCCTAATTACCACGTTTACTTAGTTAATTGTCGGGTCAAAGTAATTAGCATAAAAAATCAAACGAGTCAGTTTTTAAATAGATTCAAATATGATAATGTAGAAGTTATAAATTATGTTTTATCACTTTACTAACTTGGTAAACAGTATTAGAACATATCTAAACATAGGGCTGTAAACGAACCGAACGAACACGAACAAGGCCTTGTTCGTGTTCGTTCGTTAAGGAAATAAATGTGTTCACGAACGGTTCATGAACACTTACCGAACGAGATTTTATGTTCGTGTTCGTTCATTAAGGAAATGAGAGTGTTCGCGAACGGTTCACGAACACAAATAAATTTGGCGAACACGACGAAGGATAAAGATAGATGGCCCAGAGAGTAGCACTCGAACTTGAATCCCTTATTGTGGAACGGAGGTCGATTGTATTCGTGAATGTAAATAATGAGAAATGAAAGGAAAATGATGGATAAACAAGGTGAAAGTGGATTTCCTAGTTTAATTGTTAGGGAAATAAAATACATAAAAGTTTAATAATATGAAAAGTACAAATAAAATATAAGAAAGTACAAAGATCTTCAATTAAAACACAAACATACAAACATAAACGAACAAAAATCAACGAATGTTCACGAACACCTTACCGAACGTTCACGAACACAATCGAATGAACGAGACCTTTGTTCATGTTCGTTCATTTAACTACTCTGAGGTTATATTACATGGTCACCTAGTAATCTGAGTTTATTTACTTGATTCCGTTATTATGCTTAATGTTGACTAAAATGCCCTTTTTGTCAAAAATGAGATTTTTATCATAAACAAACATGCAAATAAGATACATTCTGATTATTAATATTATTTAACATATTTTGACATTTATAATCTGGTCACAAACTGAAATTTTATAATAAATCGCAAAACATGCTTTTATAAGGACTAAATTACCCTTATGCATGCAAATTAAGTTTTAAACACAATGTTGACATAAAACTCATTACCCACTGTTATGATATCATATTTAGAACTAATTAGGATTTTAAATCAGATTACTTACTGAGTTATGCATGAGTTTTCGTATTATATTAATAAATGACGATTATGCCCTTTTCAAACATAAATTGGATTCTAAATAAGAATAACATGCAAGAACCTTTTGTCACTGATATAAAATGATAAATAAATTATTTTGACCATCTAAAGCTGGTCATAACCTCATAATTTCATAAACATCAAAATAATCATCATTTATCGATTTTTACGACATTAAGGTGCATAGTATGGTTCTAAACCATACTTAGCACTCAAGACTTGTTACCCATTGATTTTATAAACCATTTTTAATATTTTTACAGTAGGTATAAGTCATGAACTCAGAATCCCAAATAAGTCCTTAAAACTATGTGTGAAATGACCAAAATACCCTTTCAGGGCATAGTTTGGCCATAAATGGTAAACCACACATATATATGATATCCTACAATTAATATAACATAAATTAAATATCTTTACAGAAGTTTTATGACCAGAACCTTAGTTTGCATGTAAACCTGATGCGTGTGAAGTGTTATATATATTAGGTATATATTTTAAGCCCCTTTAACACTTTTTAAGTCAAGTTTTAAATTTATAAAACACGATATTTACTAACACTAAACACACATATGGGCAAGTGCACCCATCGTGAGCGTAGTATAGTGTTGGTAAGATACCGAGGTCGTCCAAGGACACAAGATCTTTTAGTACCGGTTTATCCTCAACGTCTAATCAAAACAAAAGTTTAGAAAAAATGTTTTAAACTAAGAAAAATAAAAACTAACTAAAAATGCTGAAAAATAAAAATAAAAGAAAAACAGATAGACAAGATGAATCACTTGGTTCCGACTCGTATCTAGTGTAACCTTTGATTATTTCCGCACTTTTGCACTTATTTAAGAGATTATCTTAGTTATTGTAGTAGGCCCCTCTTTTGAAGGTGACGTTACCCTCAACCCAGTAGTTTGAGTCAGCAAGGATACAATCCTAAAGGGTCGGATTATTGAAAGATAATTAATTAAGTTATTAATGCAAATTATGGCAGGCCCCTCTTTTGGAGGTGACGTTACCCTCGACTAAGTAGTCTGAGTCAGCAGGGATACAGTCCTAAGTAGCCGGGTTATAGTATTAATACTAGTTAACTTATGAGGGGATCAAAGAGTTTGGACCCCCGCCATCCAATACCGTTAAGTATTGAAGGAGATCCTACTAAATTTGACCCAGGTCCATTGCAGGACCTCTAAACGCTGAACAATGGCAAGACCTTTACTAAACCGTTCCCTTAACCCCCGACCAGGTAGCCAACATACCTCTATATAGACCGTGGAGATATGAATGGTAAAAATCTTTTATTTTATATAGACAGTAAAATAATGCCAAGATACCACGGACAAACGATAAGGAAAGATCACCTTCAACATTAGCAACTAGTTATTAAAGTCATTAATACAAAACCAAATAAAAAGTGAGAAAATATTAGAAATAAAAAGTATTACACTAGACACTTGTCTTCACCAAGTGATGTAAGAGACTTAGGCAAACATGGTCTTGATTGTCAAGAACTCTTACGATCAATCTTGGATCTCGAGACGACTCACACACTCTATGATGGACAATGGATGATGGTGGTGGATGATGGTGTTATGGTGGTGGTGGGTGGTGGGTGAAGTGTGAGAGATGTGGTGTGCCAAGGGATGGTTTGAGCTTGAGCCAAGCACTCCTATTTATAGGCTGAACAAAAGCTCGGGCACGGCCCCGTGTCCACATCCTTCTCTTTCTTCATTTAATGCAGCTTGTCTTATTAGTTGACCACGCCCCCGTGTCCGCTGAGCACGACCCTGTGTGCAGAAGAATCTTTGTACTATGAAGATTTGCCTGGATTGTGCAAATCTTATAGTTGACCACGGCCCCGTGTCCGCTGAGCACGACCCCGTGGTGGGCAATAGAAGCTTCTACCACTTTGTCTTTTCTGCTGACACTTGGGCACGCCCCCGTGCTGGCTGAGCACGGGGCGTGTTCAGTCTCCTGTCTTCTTTTTTTGCTTGGGAAGATGCTGTCGTGGGGTCGGGCATATCACGTCTTGTTCCTTTTCTTGTATTTATGTTAGATTTTGATGTCTTTTTGCTTCTTTTGTTAATTTGAGCTCATTTAATCCTGAAAATACAAAAGAAAGACAAAAACACATTTTTTCCAACATTAATACTAAAAAAGGGTTAGTTTTATGCCACAATTGATGAAATTTATATGTTGCATTTTGAACACATCAAATACCCCCACACTTGAATCTTTGCTTGTCCTCAAGCAAAACTCTTTAATATGTGGCTATTACACTCCCAATTAGAATGGGTAGAAAAGAAGGTTTTTGGGCTTATCATAGAGTGTCGGGATTTCCAAGATTCTTTATTTAGTTTTATTTTTATTTATTTACAATCCTATTCGTCATGATTTATTTAAAACTTTTCATAAGATAAATTACTTATTAGGGCATAACATGCCTTTGTAAAATTTTATTTATATACAAGTTCACATACCTCACGGGGATCACTCAACACTCGGCCGACAATGTATTTTTGTGGATCACTCGAGAGCGGCATGGAACTTACTCCTACCATAGGCTTGCCAAGCAATCAATCCTCCTCCTTTTTAACTTATATACCTTTGTAAATATCAAGAGGACTTTGTGGGTGAAGGGTTAGGCTTGGGTAAATGGTAGGTGATTGGGTTAGTGGTTAGTAGAAAAAGGGTGAAAAGCGTAACAAGCGTCGGTTTTCGTAAGACTTTCTATTTTTTCACTTTTATTTTTATGAAGCTATTTTTCAAACAAAGTTATTTTTGGTAAACTTGTTTGGTTATTTGCTTTTTGCTTCATAATCAATTTTTTCTCCTTTTTTTTTGAAAAGTCATACGAAAAACCGAACTTGTTACTAAAACAAAGGGTTAAAAATGAAAAAGTTTTGGTGGGTAAAAGGGTGTTTGTTTTGGGTTATGAAATGAAAAGGTTTAGGCTCAAAGGGGCTAACTAGGGGGATTTTGGGTAGGTGGTAAAAAAAAAAGAAAAATAATGGTGTAGAAATAAAAAGGGTTAGTCCTAATGCCTCCATCATTTACTTACCCGGGTTTAAGTTGGTAAGGACCGGGAATGTATCGTCATGGCATGTTCTAGAGTCGTAAGAACCAAGCGGCTATTCACACAAGAAACGAAAATGAGCATTTAGTTTAATGTTATGTAAGTGTTTGCTCAATAAAGGCTCAAAACTCACTTTTGTGGGAATGGGTTTTTATGTGATCAAGTATATATAATCAAATTTTAACTAAGTTTGCCATGCCTTTTCATAATTTTCTTATGTTGGTTCTTTTTATCACGACACTATCGGTTGTAAATTCGTAAAAATATAACCTTTTTAAGAACTTGAATTTCCCGAGTTAAACCTAGACAAGTAAAAAAAATGAAAATTTTTGAAAAAAAATTTGGGGTGATTAGCGGTTCCAATCGAGTTTTGTGTAAGGCTTGTATTTAGGACTTGCAAGATTCAAGGTTTTAGCATCCCCCCACACTTAAATTACACATTGTCCTCAATGTGTCCCAAAAATAAGTTTTTAGGTTGATTGAATGTGTAAAAAGGTGTAAAAAGCAAAAATTTTGTGTTACTGGGCACTGAACACGACCCCGTGTTGTCCGGGCACGGCCCCGTGTTCAAGTGCCAGTAACAAAATTAAATCAAGAGAAACAGAAGCCTGGACACGGGGGCGTGTTGGGTGAACACGGCTCGTGTCCAGTTACCTGAACTGGGTCTTTTTCTGCAGACTGTGCAGCACGGGGCCGTGTTGGGCGGCAGCCCGTGCCGAACTTACTGTAAACGAAGAATTTTGTTGGACGGTCCTGTTTTCCTGCATGGGGTGCTGGTTCAAGTTTCCCTTGTATCCTTTGCCATCTCAAGTGTGTTTTATTCATTTCAACACCATCCAAACACCAAATTAACTAAAAACCATCATTCATTACGTTATAGAGAGTTACATACTAGTCCTAAAAATAAAACAGAAAATAAAAGTTAAAAGTCCCAATATTAAATAGGTCAAGTTATCCGTAAAATCTTCCTAAGGAGCCCTACTTCTACAATAAGAACCAAAATTCCGGAAATAGATTTCCGGTCTAAAAGCCTTGTAGAACTCCAAGCCGAACGGTGTCCCTTAGATGTTGCTAGAGCCATTCTTCTATCTCCCTCGGGAGAAGGGAGGCGGCTTCATGTTCCTCGACATCTTGTGGAGGAGGAGCGACACCAATCGGAACCCCTTGTAGTACGTCTCGAGGAGGCTCCGGATGTAGGGCGTACCATTCGGCCGGAATGATGACTTCCGGCACCACATTCCATGCCCTTTGGGTGATAATCGGCACCAAAGGAGGAGAGGCGAGAATGTTCAACCTTTGGTGCAAAAGGTTGACCTCCCGGAGACATCCTTCTAGTCCCACCGTCAAATGATTAATGCGGTCGACTAATGCCTCTTCCACACTTGTTACTTCATCAAGGGCCTCTCTTAAGGCGTAAACATAGTTTACAAGAGAATCTTCAACCGTTGATGATCTTCTCCCCTGCCGGTTGTTTCTGGAATGCGACGAAGAGTTTCCGCTTGTTCTGCTTGCCATTCTGAGAAAACATACCGAAAAGTGTTCAATTTTATGGATCCAGTACTTCGGACACGGCCCCGTGTTCAGATATCTGCAGGATTTATGAACAAGGAATCTTGGGGTTTCAAATTGTTTTTATGATTTTTGAAGCATTTTTGAACTTAAACAACTTAAAACATTGTTATAGAACTTATTTTTAACAAGATTCCATGAACAAAATCTAACAAACATCTCAATAAGGCTTGAAATTATGGAAGTTTCAAGCTTTAATGGAAGTATGAGGAAAATTGAAGAAGATGAAAGTGGATAAAAGAGGAAAGGACAAGAAGATAGTTGAGAAACTTCTTTTAGAAAATACCTAGGATGGTATGTGAGAATATTCCTCAAATCTCTGTCCCTGGAATGGTTCAAATGTGCAGGATTCTTGGCTGCATTTATAGAAAACGACAGTACGTTGCGCACGGCCCCGTGTCGGCTGGACACGGCCCCGTGTGCAGATGGAATCCTGACACATTTTTGTCCGCATTCTGACAAAATCAGAAAGGAATCTTTGGGTGGACACGGGGGCGTGCTGACCTGGACACAGCCCCGTGTCTAGAAGCTGTCTTAAGGAATTCGTCTATTTTCAAAGAACTTTCCCGGATCGGGCGGTTCCTTACTGGATGAAACAACCCCAAAATGCCTAAGATACCTTAGTTGCTCTAGATTGAGACGAGAACGCAAGCGGTTGTCGGTGAGGGTGATTCCTATGCTATACGTAGGTGGACAAGTCCAACCCTTTTCCGGGCTAAAGAAGGTGTATGTCGAATCGCTCAGGTCTATGTATGCATCAAACGAAGTTGATGGGGATTCCTTCACGGCACAATCGACACAGGGACGACTATCGCTCAAGTCCTCACCAGAGTTAGAAGTATCATTGGAAACAATGAAGTTGTTTGAATGCGGTTCCAACCCTTCTTCTTGGCTATTGTCTTGGAAAAGACTATTGAAATCTTTCCTAAGTTCTTTTAACCAATCAATAATTAGATATTCTAGTTGAAATAATTCATCGAGAAGCATTTCTCCTAGAATATCCGGTTGGGAGCATTCGAGGGAGAGATAAGGATTATTTTTACTTTCGCCCCTCTTAAGGATACTAGGAAACGATGGGTCTATATAGTGGGGTTTATAAGTTAGAAAATAACATTCTAATTCCTTATGGTTACCACCACATAATTGACACCACATAGTACCATAAGAGTGCCGAAAGTAAAAAGTATCATTATCACTCATGTTTGTGTCAGAAATTACCAACCGTCGGGATCTTACGGTTCTGTTTTCAGTAACTGAAACTTGGGTACGGGGGCGTGTTGAGTGGGCACGGCCCCGTGTTCAGCTTACTGTCTGACTTAAAACAGGATTGCCAGTTCCAATGATTGGGCACGGGGCGTGTTCAGCGGGCACGGCCCGTGCTGAGTTCTGCAGAAGCTGAAAAATTAAAAAAAATCCTAAAGAAAAATGAAAAATAAGAAAAACGATTAGGCCGTTGATTCCTAACTTTCTTAAAATCCTTGTGTCCTCGGCAACGGCGCCAAAAACTTGATGCGTGTGAAGTGTTATATATATTCGGTATATATTTTAAGCCCCTTTAACACTTTTTAAGTCAAGTTTTAAATTTATAAAACACGATATTTACTAACACTAAACACACATATGGGCAAGTGCACCCATCGTGAGCGTAGTATAGTGTTGGTAAGATACTGAGGTCGTCCAAGGAAACAAGAGCTTTTAGTACCGGTTTATCCTCAACGTCTAATCAAAACAAAAGTTTAGAAAAAATGTTTTAAACTAAGAAAAATAAAAACTAACTAAAAATGCTGAAAAATAAAAATAAAAGAAAAACAGATAGACAAGATGAATCACTTGGTTCCGACTCGTATCTAGTGTAACCTTTGATTATTTCCGCACTTTTGCACTTATTTAAGAGATTATCTTAGTTATTGTAGTAGGCCCCTCTTTTGAAGGTGACGTTACCCTCAACCCAGTAGTTTGAGTCAGCAAGGATACAATCCTAAAGGGTCGGATTATTGAAAGATAATTAATTAAGTTATTAATGCAAATTATGGTAGACCCCTATTTTGGAGGTGACGTTACCCTCGACTAAGTAGTCTGAGTCAGCAGGGATACAGTCCTAAGTAGCCGGGTTATAGTATTAATAGTAGTTAACTTATGAGGGGATCAAAAAGTTTGGACCCCCGCCATCCAATACCGTTAAGTATTGAAGGAGATCCTACTAAATTTGACCCAGGTCCATTGCAGGACCTCTAAACGCTGAACAATGGCAAGACCTTTACCAAACCGTTCCCTTAACCCCCGACCAGGTAGCCAACATACCTCCATATAGACCGTGGAGATATGAATGGTGAAAATCTTTTATTTTATATAGACAGTAAAATAATGCCAAGACACCACGGACAAACGATAAGGAAAGATCACTTTCAACATAAGCAACTAGTTATTAAAGTCATTAATACAAAACCAAATAAAAAGTGCGAAAAGATTAGAAATAAAAAGTATTACACTAGACACTTGTCTTCACCAAGTGATGTAAGAGACTTAGGCAAACGTGGCCTTGATTGTCAAGAACTCTTACGATCAATCTTGGATCCCGAGACGACTCACACACTCTATGATGGACAATGGATGATGGTGTTATGGTGGTGGTGGGTGGTGGGTGAAGTGTGAGAGAGGTGGTGTGCCAAGGGATGGTTTGAGCTTGAGCCAAGCACTCCTATTTATAGGCTGAACAGAAGCTCGGGCACGGCCCCGTGTCCAGTGGGCACGGCCCCGTGTCCACATCCTTCTCTTTCTTCATTTAATGCAGCTTGTCTTATTAGTTGACCACGCCCTCGTGTCCGCTGAGCACGACCCCGTGTGCAGAAGAATCTTTGTACTATGAAGATTTGCCTGGATTGTGCGAATCTTATAGTTGACCACGGCCCCGAGTCCGCTAAGCACGACCCCGTGGTGGGCAATAGAAGCTTCTACTACTTTGTCTTTTCTGCTGACACTTGGGCACGCCCCCGTGCTGGCTGAGCACGGGGCGTGTTCAGTCTCCTGTCTTCTTGTTTTGCTTGGGAAGATGCTGTCGTGGGGTCGGGCATATCACGTCTTGTTCCTTTTCTTGTATTTATGTTAGATTTTGATGTCTTTCTGCTTCTTTTGTTAATTTGAGCTCATTTAATCCTGAAAATACAAAAGGAAGACAAAAGCACACTTTTTCCAACATTAGTACTAAAAAAGGGTTAGTTTTATGCCACAATTGATGAAATTTATATGTTGCATTTTGAACACATCAAAACCCCTATTATAAATCATCAAATGACCAAAATGCCCTTATGAGGCTTAATTCTGTCTTAAAATCTTTTTGGGCATATTTGTTGATATCATAACATATTCTAAGTATAATAACTTATGGAACTTGTATATGACTCATCCGGTTACCCGTTTATGCTTATACGCGTTCGGTGCGGTTTATGTAACTAGTTTGCATAAATTAGCCGAAACGGGTTAGACCTTGTCATTTTAACTTCAAAATACAGAATGTATTTAGTTTACCCATATAATACAAGTTTCCATACTTGTCGGGTCTAAATTACATTCCAATCCGGTCATCGCTTAATCTAACATTTCGTATCGTAAATCGTCCTTTAAACTAACCGGTCTAAGTCTATGACTTAAATAAGACCCGTTAGTAATCTAATAGGTTAATAAAACCTTCGTTCCAGATTAGGAAGCCTCGGTAAAAGCTACCTCCACAAGTCTAATTGCATTAAACGGCTGAGTATATAGATCTTGCATTTAGAAACTCATGTAAATACTTTTAACTTATTGTCCCTTATACGTGCTTGGGATACAGTAAATTATTACCGCTTAGTTGGGAATGGGATCACTTGGTCGGATTGTGACTAACAAATCCGCATAACCCGTTTTAATCTGTATTGTTTGATAACATAAACATTGGGGGTTAATGAAACCATGTCCTGGATATCCTCCGCTCATTTAATTTTAAATGGCCACGACTTAAGCATGGGGTGTAGGCATACACATGACAGTTGCGTATGTAAAAAGGTAAACCCACATTGTTGGGGATAACTCCTTATGAGTTTATATCAGTGGTGTGTCGGTTAATCATGTCTCGACTTCTATCCTGGGCCCTAAATGCACGACAAACATGTAAACCTGTATTCAAGATTATAACATAATTGTCCCAAGTTATAAAAGAATTTTTGTGCTTTGTGCATCTAAATCAATTTTTATAAATATTTTCAAAACAGTCGGTTAATTGTATTTACCAGTGAAAACTGACGTATTTTCAAAAGACTAGTAACAGGTACTACACATACTAGGCTGGGAGCTTCTGGGCGTTAAGTAGAGGATCTTGCAAGTCCGTAATGCCTTATGTCTGTTGAACATGTTTTGTATTATATTTTAGATCCTCCTGTGGATCCTTTCTTTACAACCGTCTGTATATTCTTTTATTCGTACTTTGAAACTTTCGGTTTGTAATAGTAATTTCTACCAAGCCTTCCGTTGTGCTATAAACTGTGTATATTTGACTATGATGATATCAACTACGTCACGATACTCCCCACCGGTTTGTGGTTAAAATATCAGGGTGTGACAAATACACATCGAAGATTATCCAAATCAGGACCAAAAACCAAGACTAGAATCGGTTGCAGAGGAACAAAAAATGAACTAGAACTGCATAAGAATAGAAGTTGAACCAAAAACCGAACATAAAAAAAATCTATCCATAAACCAAAAATTGAACCGAAGATAAACAAAAATCGAACCAAAATAGGACGAGATTAGGTTTGGGTTTACCTTTGTAGACCGAGAAGAACCAGACTGATTGAGTGGATTCCCCAATTGGAAGACCGACTTAGTTCACCATGTCACATCCCGAAATATCAGAGCATTGGCGTGACTGGACTGGTATCTTCATTGCACAGCGGAAGCAAATAAGCTAAGACTTCTAGAAAATTGAACGCCCACTAAGTACTCGACTCTTCATGGTTCTCCTATTCCAACCGTGCCTTGTCTTAGAAATGCAACCTGAGAAAGAAACATGCGAAAAATCAACATAAAGTTGAGCGAGTTCATAGTTTGTTTGTAAAAGATTTGAAATAAATCTTTTTGAATAACCGATTTTTGAAGTATTACTGAGAAAACGAATTTAAAATCGTTTTCTTGTCATGCTACACAGAAACTTTGTATGAAAACATGGTATGTATCTTGTATAAATCAAGTTTTCATATATAAATCAAGTATTCATGTGTACACCACGTACTCATGTATAATTCAATTTTTTCTTGAGTACCCCACGTACTTCAAGTATAATTCCCGTTTTCTTGAGTACCCCACGTACTTCAAGTATAATTCCCGTTTTCTTGAGTACCCCACGTACTCAAATATAATTCAAGTTTTCTTGAGTACCCCACGTACTTCAAGTATAAATCAAGTTTTAGTATGGTATGAATTTTATGTAAATAAAGTATTCCTGTAAGTATCAGGATTGTTAATGGGTTGCAAAGCCATTAACATGTGACACGACATAGGAACTCACCAAACCTTAGGCATTTAGTTGGCATATTCTGAGACACAAAAGCACTACTCGATACTCGCCCTCACCGAGAGTGTGGCTGCCCGGCACCCGTTAGATCTAACCTTTTGTTCTGCGGTCTAGGTATATTGTTGATTAATGGTGCTTATGTACCCTATACGTGACACGATTTCTCGTATCATTTCTCATAACGCATCATACTTGGTACTCGTCCTCACCAAGCGCGCTTCTCGTATTCTTATATCTCATCACACTTGGTACTCGTCCTCACCAAGTGTGCTTCTTGTATTCTTATCTCTCATCACACTTGGTACTCGTCCTCACCAAGTGTGCTTCTTGTATTTTTATCATACCATTTATAAATATTGTAACATTTGTATCTTGTATTTTCCCGTAGTTTAGAAAACTAGAACTTGTGTGTATGCATATTTCAAAAAAATACGCTTGTTTGAAAAACCGGTATAAAACGTAAGCTTTTCGTAAACCATTTGTGTCAGTTAAAACTTGCTTGTAAAATGGTTTAGAAATATGTAATTCTTGCTTTGCAAAAAGTGCATGTCTTTCCACCCCGAAAACATTTATAAAAATGTAAAACCATAAAAGGTTGGGTTATGAACTCACCTGAATTTTTCCTGTGCAAAGCTAGCTATATACGACTTCGTGATGCCGTTTCCAAGACTTGACTTGCTAGCATGCATTCTACAATATTCCTAACACGGAATATCTAATAAGTTTCGAAATAATGCGGTAACTAATCTACGTGTCACCGAGCTTTACCGAATCGTTAACCGAACGATCCGTTGATATGTTGTTAACTTAATAAAATAATTAAGTTATACTTGTTAAGTTTCGTTTACTAAGTCTAGAAAGTACTTAGTTTTCGAGAAATTCGAATATATAAATATTTACACAAAATATAAATATATCGATAGGATAGTGTTTATCGTTTCGAGAGGTCGTACGCGTATGTGACGAAGATTTTATGAAAAGAATGTATAATAAACTCGTATTATATATCATATGCCGTTTAGGCGTTTGAAATATAACAACTTATATTTATTTAATAGCGTTTTCGTGTTGATGTCGTTTGAAATAAATACGATAGTTATATTTATTTCATAAAAGAATATGAGTTGCTTGGCGCTTGAAATAAATATATAAAATATATTTATTTTATAAAAGAATTGTCATGTTGGTATGTGATAAAGCGTCTTCGAAAGTGATATACACACTTATATTGGTTCTCATAAAAGTCGCTTTTCAATAAAACATGTTTTGCTTTTACGGGTTTTCTCGAAAAACGGGCAGAGTTTCCTCTGTTTTTTGGACGCCCCCGACAACACAAGCTGTCGTTATTTATCAAGATTCAACAAGTTTTCAAACAAATATTTATAACTCAAGTTATAAAACAAGATAATATATGAAACCGCAAACTATATATACGATTTTATCATTCGGTTCGAGAGCTCGTTCACGTATACAAATTATTAAAACGACATAAATAACTCGCGCCACTAAAATTCTTTACCACTTCTTTCGCGTCGAAATGCAGAGTTGACCGAGTCAACTAGATTGACCGAGTTGAGTTGACCCGAAAGCTGAGTTGACCGGGTTTGACCGGGTTGACTCGGTTCCACCGAGTTGGCCGAACCGCTCCTGAGGTTGACTGAATCTGACCCGTTACACCAGATCTGACCAACATAAAGCCTGAATACTTGAGCCACTGACCCAAACCCGAGCCACAACTGAATCAGACGAAATCTGAGTTGTGACCGTGAATACCCACCATCATCTTTAACATTAGGTCATTGTCATCATCCTGTTTAACAGCAGGTTATCACCATCATCATTTTTAGCATCATTGGAGAAGAGAACATAGGAACCGCATCACCGGCCGATAACTTTCGAAACAAAAAGATTTCAAAATAACAGAAGAGGGTTGAGAGGGGTTTACCGGAAAATTTAACGGAAAAAGGCGAAGACCGCCGGTCCGTGGCTCCGACCGCCTGGTCCGCTGGTTCTCTCTCTCTCCTCTCTGCAGCTCTCTCTCTTCTCCGCAGCTCTCTCTCTCTTCGTTTCTTCCTATTGCAGCCGCCACACGCCACCACCATCTGGTGGTGGCTGCTGATAAGCAGAAGACAGAAGGGGGGGTGTCTCGCCCGTCGGAGAGAACCACCGGCAGCCGCCGGTTCCTCATGGTTGTCGCCGGACTGAAATCAGAGGGAGGGTGACCGAGAAGAGTTTGTCCTGTGAAGAAGGAGGGTTGTGAGCTGGGATTTGTATGTTGTGTTGTTACTTGTATATGTATAGATCGAGTGTGAGAGAGGCAGACTTATGTCTGTGTTTGTTTTATTTCTTTGTGAGTTGAGAAGGAATAGAACCATAGGTTCTTATTTATAAGCAAATTTGGGTCTTGTGGGTTTTCATTGTATGTCATGTATTCCAATTACATTCAGGTTAATGTTTTACCCCTTAAGCTTATATCTTTTTGTAGAGAATTCTAAAGATCATGAAGATCTTGTAGAGATTTGGAGATATTTTGTAGAGATCTTAATAAGATCTAATATATTATGCGCATGTTTAGGCTTGTGGGTTTTGGGCTTGGGCCCAGGGCCCACAAGCCCGTCTCATGTGTAAGTGACCCGTAATCTCTAGGAATCCGTTTTCGCAACCCAAACTTCATAAGCATAAAAATATTCGTGTGACATCCATTTTTGTCGGTGTCGTCAGTATTTCGTACGGTATCAGTTCGTTGTCATTTGATGTTCCGCAGATTCCACGCGAATCTTCATACGCGTACTGTATAGCTGAACAAACGTTCCTGGGCACTCCAAGGGTCTGGTTAAGTTAATTAGCGTCGTAAACACTATTTATTAACGTGTTAATCGTCTGTTAATCGCGTAATTATGAGCCGTAAATTACCGGTTGTCACATTCTCCCCCTGTTAATAAAATTTCGTCCTCGAAATTTAGACTACGTTAATTCCTTAGAGTTACGTTATGTGTAGAAAATACGAATAGTACCAAAGTGAACGATCATGAAGTCGAATCAAGACTTATTCGAATGATGTGAATTCAAGGACGTATCAAGATGTCAACTCGGTATCTTCTGGCGAAAGATGAGCGGGTTCGTCAACAAAATTTTGGAAGAATATAATAAAATATATTTAAGTGGGCGTCATAGTGGGATGAGCGACAAGGATGTCTTCACCATATCATGTAGCCTAAGACCATGTGTAGTGGTTTAGCTCAATAATGCCCCCACCATAGGGCGTTTTGCGACACGTGGCATTCCAGTCAGCATGTGGCGTTATTGCAAAAGTGGCGTAGTGGGAATAATGCCCAATAACGCCCTTCCAATCATTAAACAAAAAAAAAAACTAATTTCTCATTGGCCAGTCAAACCCACTTACAACGTTTTTTTAACGCTGGGCCAATTTGTTTCCTCTCCCCATAATAACCCACACCCATAAACTATCTACTTCCACACTCACCTGAATCACAAACCCTAACCACCACCATGGATCCACTCTTCCACACCCTCTCCCTCCTCCCATTCTCCTTCCTCCGGCCACCGCGCCTCCGCCTGAAGCTCCCCACCGTCCCCCTTCCTTCCGCCATGACCGTCTTCTCACTCGTCCTCCTCACCTACTTCATCGTCGTCTCCGGCGTCGTCTACGACGTCATCGTAGAACCCCCAGGCATCGGATCCATCCAAGATCCACGCACCGGCACCGTCCGTCCGGTCGTCTTCATGTCCGGCAGAGTCAACGGCCAGTACATTATTGAAGGACTTTCTTCTGGATTCATGTTTGTTCTCGGCGGACTGGGAATCATACTTATGGACCTTGCCGTTTCCCCCAATCGGGCCAAGAGTGTTAAGGTTTCGTTTGCGGCTGCTGGTGTTTCGTGTTTGGTTATTGCCTATGTCATGAGTATGCTGTTTCTTCGTATTAAGATTCCGGGTTATCTTCATTGACTGTTTTGAAATGTTTATGTTGTTTTGATGAGCAATTAGACTGCTGATAGTTTGGAACTTGATGGTTAAATGTTTGAGATTGTTGAATGTAATGGAGAAAAGGATTATAGATTGTTGTGATCTTTGTGTTTATGTTTGTTAGGGTAAGAATTGAGTATGGGTGTGAGAGTTAGGATTAAGAAGATTAAGGATTATAAGGTTATAATGATGTTTTGTAAGTGATTTGTAGATTGATGTATGGATTTTAAGTAGGGGTGCCTCTATTTTCATGACTAGTTTTGTTTATTGCTATTATATTTCTGTTAATTTCTCGATTTATCAGTTTGAAATTCATCTAGTTTAGGACTTTGGGCGATAATTTATAGGATTCATGACATAACGCATACGGGAATAGCCGAATGTGACTGAATGTAGACATCAAGAGACAGAGAGAGGTGTTGATGTTGGTTAAGTGCTTGAGTGTTTATGAGTTAGCTTGCTGCTTGCATAGGTTGTGTGATACACTGATACTCTACTTTATAATATGAAGTTGAAGTCTTTCTTATTTTAAACTCAGATAAGATACTTCTTTGACTGCCTGTTAGGCATCTCGTGGCAGTTGGCACCCTAACGGAGTTAATGTGACTGATTGACACTCAGCGTAGCAGCGGAAACAAATTTATAACGTACGGATTGATTCTGAACTGACAAGGAAATTTTAAACCAAGGATTTTGAGAAACGTGTAAAAATGACTTAGAATTTATTAATTCTCTAACAAGTGCCAACTCTAAATCTTCTTCCTGCTTTTAGTTCTCTTTCTAACGATCACCTTAGATACATGCTTAAAAACATCTGTCAGCTATTGTTGGTGAGTTCAGTAAAACGGACATACAGTTTTATTGAAGCAACATTGAACATCCTGAAATGTAATTAGAGTTAAGGCTTATAAGGTTAAATTGATATGTTTTAAATGATTTTGTAGACTGATGTATGAATTTGAAGTATGGATGCCCCTATTTTCATGACTAGTTTTGTTTATCGTCATTGTATGTCTGTTAAAATTTTTTATTCATCGGCGTGACATTCATTTATTTTAGGACTTTGGATGATCTAAACTGATAGCTTATAGGGCTCCATGGCATAACGTGTATATGCCTATGTTGTCAAAAGTGCAGTAGGCCCAGAAAAGCTCTAGTTTTAGGCACATAGGCCCGGGCTTGGCCTATGCGCTTTGAGTGAGTCTATGGGCCTTGACAACATAGGCGTAAGCAAATATGACTGAATGTAGTTTAAAACATCAAGCTGAGAGACGAGAATTGGTGATGTTGGTTAAGTACTTGACTGTTTGAGTTAGCTTGCATAGATTGTGATGCTACACTACTTGATAAAATGATGATGAGGATTATGATGATGATGATGTGATGCTACACTACTTGATAAAATGATGATGATGATGACTCTTCTGTTTGGTGTGTGCATGATCGTGCCACCTATAATACCCAACCATGCAGCTTATATTATGACCGAGGCTACTTATCATGCCCATGCTCATGCTTACATGTTGGTGCAGCTGTGCTTTCAACATGCATAGAAACACTCGGTTTTGCTTTGTTTTCGTTTTCGTTTTATAACTCACGTTTCCATAAAAAAGGTTTGTTATCTTTTCAGTTCATTAATTTTTTTACATCACCAGTAAGGTCTAAATGACTCAGTTTCGCCCTAAAACCCTCCTTGTATTGTAACAATGAAATACTCAAGTTTTGGGTTTATGTTTCTAAGGGTTTAATGCTCACAAAGATGTTGGAAGAATAATGATTCTGTTCTCCCGCTTCACACCTAACAAAACCATAGATCTTACGGACATTAATCTTAAATACTCTTAGTTTGCTTAAACTCACAGGATTTTTTGAGCTTTCGTTGAAATAGCTTAACAAATGATGTTGATGACCGAAGGATTGATTGCAAACTCTTCATTTCTGATCTCAGACAATAAACATCCACTACTAACCACTGATTTATGAGTTCAAGCATCACCAAGACTTCCCTTGCACTTGATCTTTGTAGATAAAATTTGGATTGTTATTTTGTGATTGCAGAAGCCAGAAATTGTTGTATATAAGCAGGGACGTGATTAAAGATGACTAGTTTTGTGTGCTTTCAAGTTTGAAAGATAGAGAGTGTCGCGTACTCGCGTTAAAGCAATTACACAAATAAAGCAATGGATTGAACCTAGGACTTCTCCTACTATAAATTACACCAATAAATCTAAATTACACCCTGGCCTAGGTTTGAACCTAGGACTTCTCCTCTAAGAGACATAACTCTCTACCAAGTGGGCTACTGCAATTTTTTTTCACAAGTCGGTGGCAATACTTGTTATGAACATATTACCTAGAACTTTTCTTTCGATATCTCTCATTCCAAACTTTCTCATCTGTACTAAAAACCAACTCTGAGAACACGGCGTTAGTTATTTTGTGTGTTCGGTTATCGGGTTTGTCAAGTCGGCTTATATGGTTAGTTCGGGTTTGTACATGTTAGTTTTTAATTTTTCTTCTGTTTGCATACTACCCTTTTGTTCTGGCCAGTACCCAACCCTCATAACAATCGGTCTAATCGGTTGTTCGGTGAATGTAGCGGGTTTGTTTGGGTTGGTTTAGTTGGGTACGGGTGGAATCGGGCTATGTCGGATTATGTTGATTGGGTTCAGTTAAATATAATGGGCCTAGTTTGTGGGCCATCTAGTATAGATATCATCAGGGCTTATTTGGCGGGGCTCGAACCCTTGACCTTAAGGGGAGCAACACCTTAACTCCAATGGCTTTGCCAAGTGGAGTATTGAACCCAGCCCCCCACCCATCCACGTATAATTAATAATAAATTGTTGGCTTGTTAATCGATTGGAGCTCAAGGTGCACACTAACGAAGGTTCTGTTTGCATAAGCTAGCCGAAGAAATCAAACAAATTAACAAATCATGTCTAGTTAGGGTTATAAATTAACCGAACGTTTAGCTAACTGTGACCTTTAGGTGAGAACTATTAAATGAATGAGTGCACACAAGGATTTCTATTTGTCTAGTTAAATGAGGTTAACGTTTGGTAATCTATTCTTTAAGGTTAGAGTAAAATGCACGGATAGTCCCTGTGATTTGATGAAATTTCACCTTTAGTCTTCAACTTTTCAAAATTACACTCTTAGTCCCTGTGGTTTGACAAGTTGTTACTCGGATAGTCCCCAAAGCGGATGGAGGTTAGTTTTTCTGGTTAAGTGGGTATGAAATGACAAGGACTATCAGAGTAACAACTTGTCAAACCACAGGGAATATCTGAGTAACCTTCATCCGCTTTAGGGACTATGCGAGTAACAACTTGTCAAACCACATGGACTAAGAGTGTAATTCTAAAAAGTTGGGGACTAAATGTGAAATATCACCAAACCATAGGGACAATCCATGCATTTTACTCTTAAGGTTAATTTAGTTATGTGGCAAGTGGGAGAATCAAATCTATTAGAAGCATCTAACTTGGGTAGATCCATGGTTGTAAAAATCCCGACTAGTCTCCGATTAGTCGCCGATTAATCACTAATCGGAGGATCACCGATTAATGGCCGATTAATAGCTAGGCAGTCAATGGCGGTCCTATTCTGGCCAAATTTTGGCTAGATGTCGGCCAAATTTTGACCAAACCATATAAATTCCTTCCAATTACTTAAAAAATGGGTTAATGAGATGGTAAAACATGTCTACTTTAAAAAACTACATATAAAAATGTGTATGTATATATGTAACGAAAAATTGCATATAAAAATCTCAATCCGATTAATTCCGATTAATCCCTATTAATCCCGATTAATCGCTAGTCGGTACCCCACCGCCCGACTAGCGCCTAGCGATTCTTACAACACTGGGTAGATCACGGGTTTAAGCCCCACAAGGAGTAAAAAAATGAAATTTGCCGTACAAAAGAAATGGTTATGTTAGTTGCTCATATTATATTACTATTGACAAATACATAAAATTAGTAAAAGTATAAACAATGGCGAAGCTTCTCATCCCCCCCCCCCCCCCCCCCCCCCCTCCGTATTGCTAATTTTACAAAAAAAAAAAATTCTGAAATGTGTTTTTTGTAAAATATTGGATTTGAGAGTCAGCTCCCTTGATATTAAGTTTTATATAACACTCAGGTTATTAAGTATGATATTGGTATATTCAATAACCGTCTCAAACTTATGGATGTTTAAGAACCTTACTCCGGAAGAAAATGTGGATTTAAGTGAAGTAAAGGTGCTCTATTTTAACCTTTATTTTGCTAAAACCTGAGTATACTTGAGGTTTCAATGTGGAATTTTTAATAAACTAGACCAAGCAACTCCGACCTATTCCGTACTTGTTAAATAACTTGCGCTTAATCTTATGAAAATACGTCAGTTTTCATTGGTAAATACAATTAACCTACTTTTTTGAAAATCTTTTCAAAATGTATTTGATACCATTCGATATATCATTTTTAAATAACTTGGGACGAACTACATCTCTTGTTACCATTTTTACATGCTTGTCAATACAGTTGAGAACCGGAAACCAAACGCCGGTACATGATTAATTGACACACCACATTTTCAATATCATGGCCATTTGCAATTAAATGAGTCAGGATATTCAGTACACGGTCGTATTAACCCCCAAGTGTTTAAGTTATCAAGCAAATGGATTAAAACGGGTTATTTGAATTTTTGACATCATTTGGCCTTTTTCAATACCCGATAGTCGACCAAGTGACTAGTGCCATATCTCAAGTCTTTACAAAAGAAAATAGGCTAAGAGTATTTACCTGTGCTAGTCTTTACAAATCAAATACGTTTAGCACAACCGTAATTCACAACAACCTAAACATAGGCGCAATTTCCAGGAGCCTTCTAGTCTGGAATAAACAGAAATATGATCCGTTAAAACTTTAACGGGTCATTTAAAAGTCATTGACTTTGACCGGTTAACTTAATAGCTACGTGCGGTTCGCTTGATTAAGCGTTGACCAGATAGAATGTGGTTTATACCCTTCCGAGTGTAAGGACTCGTGTAATATGGGTTACCAACCCAACATTCTGATTAGAACTGAATTTGAAAGGTTTTAACCCGATTCGGCTAGTTTATATATTTTATTCTGTTTAAACTAGCCATACAAGTATATGCGGTATCGAGTGGTCGTATAGGTTTATGACAAGTCCATTATGCTAAACCGTATTTCATATTGTAGTAATATCAGTTTCAAAATCAAAATAAATGTTCATTTGGTTTAAAAACCATTTTTATGCCATAAGGGCATTTTTTGTATTTTTAAAGCATATTATGTGGACTTATCAATAAACCCAACAAATGATATGACCAGAAGGTATAACCTCAGAGGGTTATTGTATACAATAACATGGTCATATAACAATACTTAATTATGCTCTAAACTTGACCAAACGGGTCAAAATCGAGAGTCAAATCAGAAGTCAAACTGTTTAACTTTCAACAACAAAACGAGCTCTAATCAAGAAATGACGAGTTGAACATGATTAAACATGCCCTAATATGTTATATGAACTGATATGATGTCAAAATGTAAGGTTTTGATACTTAGAAACTCTTTTAACTTAATATGCAAAATTTATGTTTTTGACTTTTATTTTATATAAATTTGACTCGTCATTTCGCCTACTTAACGTGATCTTCAGATGGTGCAATTACAAGGAATTAACATCTTCATTATTACGATCATGTTGCAAAGTTCAATTCGAACTTTGACTTGACCAAAATGGTCAGAACCGAAAGTCAAAGCAAAAGTCAATTTGCTTGACTTTCGGCTAATAACTAGCCAATAAACTGAAAAGGACTTGAAAGAACACTTACTGGTGTTAGAAGAAATGCTTAGAACTCAAGAAGGAGGCTCCTAATGGTTAGGAGCAACTCCAAAGAAGTTTGAGAATGAAGTGAAAAAGGTGTGAATGAAATGTGTTACAAAGTAGGCTATTTATACTAATCTTAAAGCTCTAAATTCATGACAAGTGTCCTTAGGCGTGTTTAGGAAGTGATTAGTGGCATGACATGTGTTCAAAGGAGATTTAAGGTGGAACTTTCATGGAGAGGTGGCAACATATGCATCAAGGCTGCTGCCAGCTCGATTTCTGCTATCAACGCATCCCTTGCGGACCGTAAGGTTTATGCCTTACGGTTCGTAAGGGACCCCGACGTGTAGAATATTTTGAACATCCTTACAGATCATAAGAGAATGTACTTGCGGTCCGTAAGGTACCTCGAAAATCTATAAAGATTACCTTGTGGGCAGATTTAACCCCTCAACTTCAAACTTAGATCTGGCCTTTTCTTAACCGAATCTCATCCTTGGTTAAAGGGAGGGGCAGATCTATAATGACCGGGGAGTAACAGGACTAGATGATTTACAAACCCTTTTTTAGGGTTCTAATCTCTCAGTGTGTATCATGTGATACGCTTAGATTAAGAGGTAATTTGGTAAAATATTAACTTACACATTATAATTTGGAGGTATGCTCCTTACTGTTTAAGTTTTCATGGTCAGTTCTAATAGTTCTGACTTTATTTTCTCAACCTCGTAAGCTGAGCAATAAATTTTCCTTATTAATTCAATAAACTTTTCCCAGTCTCATATTAGAGTAAGTTGCCAAAATCGTCCTTGAGGTTTGGGCATGTTTGCCAGTTTCATCCAAAACAACTTGTTTTGTACCATATTGCCCTTCACTTTTGAGACTTTTTGCCATTTTCATCCAAATGTCTAACTTTTTTTTTTGCCAAAATCGTCCTTGAGTTTTGAGATTTTTTGCCATTTTCATCAGAATGTCTAATAGAAAAACAAAGCAAATTAGATGTTTGGATGAAAATGGCTAAAAGTATCAAAAGTGAAGGACAATATGGTATAAAAAAGTTGTTTTGGATGAAACTGACAAAAATGCCTAAACCTCAAGGACAATTTTGGCAATTTACTCCTCATATTATATAGGATAACTCTCCCAATAGATTAAATTATGGTTTTCTACCATGTTAAAGTGTCCATTTAAACGGACTGGGATGAACATTTGATCGTGTCATTCACAGCACATATGTTGATATCTATAATGATTTCCATTTCATCGAGCCACTTCATGACATTGTTGGCTCCTTATTCTCCCGTGAAGTCTTGGGGTTTATATGAGACAAAATATTCGTACGTATACACCTTCCTCAGAATTTTGAGGTTCTTTCTAGTGACATGGTCATACTTGCTAGTTTTACTCCTACTTGAGGATTTCGTAATAACTAGCGGTCCAAAGAGATAATTTTCGCTTAATTTCATAGCTCTAAAGCCTTTATTTTGGCTTTTCTTGCACTTTCAAGTCATCAAGACTTATTTAAATATTCTGGTGTGAGTGAGATTTTCCCATTATCATCACCATTTCAACCACTATCATGGTGGGAATATGTGCTTTTAGCCATAGTCTTTCTTTTAGCATGGTCAATCTGCTAGTCTTACTCCTATTGGAGGATTTGTAAGAACTAGTGGACCAGTAAGAAGTTGAGTGATGGGTGTATATTGAAATTTGTCTTGATGGCTCGTGCTTTTTATAATTGGCTTATAAAATTAGCCGAGGTCTCATTTGACCTTAATGGCTATTAAGGCTTGGAGATATCTTCTGTACCTTTCCGGCCAGTGTGCACCACATTGTCACTATCACCATTATTATTGCCAGTATTTTGGCTTGCTATATTTTCTTTTAAATTTGAGCTTCAAGCTATTAAGAAGTTTTATCGATTTAAGACGGATCAATTAAATGTCAATCTTATTCTAAAAAATATCAAGATGAGTACTCATATTTGTGGTATAAAACCAAAATTTTATTAAATCAAAGGATTACAATACGATGTCCAAATATTTGGACTTTTGAAAGGATAAAGTACAATACAATGCCCAAAATGGACTTTAGAAAGATAAAATACAATACATTGTCCAAAACGGACTATTGGAAATAACAAAATTGCAATACAACGTCCTTAAAGGACTTTTGGAATCATAAATTACATTACATAAAATTTTAAAACAAGAAGTCTTCACTTGTCCATATTCTCGTTAACTGCGTTCCATTTGGCGCTGGTGGTCGGTATTGAGGGTTTATCGGATATCGTAAATTGAAATTTGGATAGGTAGAAAAAGAAGATAGGAGATGATAAGAGTTTTGATTGACCGCTCATAGGTAGGGATCGTAGGATGTTGCTGAATTGGCGTACTCCATTGGTGGTGAAGTATGTGGGTCGCTAAAGCCCATAAATACAGAGTCTAGAACCGAAACCGGGTTGGAGGTTTCACCCATCAATGGGTCCTCTGGTATAGGTGTGAAATGACTAGAAGATGAAAGTGGGGAATAAAGATCTTCTTGTGCAATCTCTTCCAAAAAGGGGTCAAAGAAGGGTATAGGGATGTCACTGATGAAATCTGCTGGGTTGATGTAGTATGGGTTGCTAAACCTAGGTGGGTTTGGACGAGCATAAATAGGTACTACGTTATCAGGACTTGATGTATAGGATTCATGGGAGGAACTGGTTTATCGATATTTGTAGGTTTGAGGTTCACGGTAGGGATCGGAATAGAAAGTTCCTTTGCCCGTACATTTTCCGGGAGAATTATATTTTGGCCGGATGATGGCGCTAAAGGGCCGAATGGTATACCAGGTTGAACCAACATCCTTGATTTGACGCGAAACTTTTGTTGTTGTTGTTTCATTGGTTGTTGGGGAGACATCAGGGTTTTCATCGAAGGTATGAAAACCTCACGTTATACATCATTTCCACGTTCTTTAATTCTTGGCGACATTCTTCTATAAAAAATATTTAAAATCAATAACTATATAGATAAGAGTAGTCTTAGGTTAAGTCTAGATTCGGAGTTTCCTAAGAAATCTGCAATTATGATATTTTAGCTTAAATACAAAAGGCTAGTGTCTAATTCGCTCAAACTGCGGCTCTGATACCAACCTGTCACACCCTAATTTCCCGGTGGGCCCGAAACTTGGGGTATATGCGTGACGATTGATATCAGTAATCACAATGCACAACGGAAGATGGAATAAAAGTAAATAAATAAAGTAAAAGCTTGAAAGTAGTAATTAAAGTTATAAATGTTGTTCGTTTGAATATCCAAAGGCAGATCGAATATAAAATGCGACTTGAGAGTAATAAGGTCCTTTTCGTGGAGTTGCAAATTCCAATATGTCTACACCAAGTAGCTCCAGCGTATTCCGTACTTGCTAAATAACATGCGCTTAGTCTTTTGAAGATACGTAAGTTTTCACTGGTAAATACAATTAACCGGCTCTTTTGAAAATCTTTTCAAAATGTATTTGATACCATTTGGTATATCATTTTTCAATAACTTGGGACAAACTATATCTCTTGTTAATTGTTTTACATGCTTGTCAATACAGTCGAGGATCGGAAACCAAACGCCGGTACATGATTAATCGACACACCGCATTTTCAATATCACATAAATATATAACATTAGCGTCTGTCAGGTGTATGCCTACACCTTACGCTTAGGTTGTGGTCATTTGCAATTAACTGAGTCAGGATATCAAGGGCACGATTGTATCAACCCTCAAGTGTTTAAGTTACCAAACAAAATGGATTAAAACGGGTTATTTGAATTTCTATGACATCATTCGCCCTTTTTTCAATACCCGACCAAGTGGCTAGTGCCATAGCCCAAGTCTTTATAAAATAAAATAGGCTAATAGTATTTACCCGTGCTAGTCTTTACAAATCAAATACGTTTAGCACAACCGTAATTCAAAACAACCTAAACTTATGCGCAATTTATTGGAGGCTTATAGTCTGGAATGAACGGACATATGATTTGTTAGAACGTTAACGGGTCATTTAAAAGTCATTGACTTTGACAGATAAACTTAATAGATACGTGCGATTCGCTCGATTAAGCGTTGACCAGATAGAATGTGGTTTATACCCTTCCAAATGTAAGGACTCGTGTAAATGGGTTTACTAATCCAACATTCTGATTCGAACTGAATTTGAAAGGTTTTGACCCGATTCGATTAGTTTATATATTTTATTCTATTTAAACTAGTCGTACGCGCATATGCGGTATCGAGTGGTCGAATAGTTTTATGACAAGACCATTATGCTAAACTATATTTCATATTGTAGTAATATCAACTTCAAAGTCAAATTACATGTTCATTTGTTTTAAAAACCGGGCATTTTCGGTATTTTTAAAGCATATTATGTGGACTTACAAAAAAACCCAACAATTGATATGACCAGAAGGTATAACCTCAGAGGGTTATTCCATACAATAAAATGGTTATATAACAAACCTTAATTATGCTCTAAACTTAACCAAACGGGTCAGAATCGAAAGTCAAAGCAAAAGTCAAATTGTTTGACTTTCAACTACGAAATTGTAACACCCTAGTTTCTATTTAATGGTTTTACATGTAAATACCAACAACTAGATGTGTAGTTAAGACTACACATACTATAAAAATATGGATTTATTAAAACTTTTCGCAAATCAAAAGTTATTTGACATAACGTGATCAGATTCGTCGTTTAAAATTTAAGACGATGCAATGTGCGGAAGCATGTATCTTTATCGTGTTCGGTTCTTCGTTGATCTTGATCGTCTTCCGGCATCCAAAGAGTACCTACATTTCATAAACATGAAATGCTTTAGTCATACGGGGTTTAAAGCGTATCTAAACGAGTTCGGGAAACAAAACTGATTAAAATATATTTTTGTACAGGGTCCACCGTAAATTACGGTGTATACCGTAATTTACGGTAGCCCCTATTTTGATATGTTTCCACCGTAAGTCAGTAGAGAACTGGCATAAAGGTTTCAGCCCCACCGTAACTTACGGTGGGCACCGTAAGTTACGGTTGCCCCTGTATCATATTCTTCCATTTTGCCGTTTTTGACACGAAAACTTTCGTATCTTTCAATCCGCTTGTCCGTTTGACCTACCGTTTCTTCCTACGTGTTTGTAATTTGATTCTCCATCATATGGAGTTAAAATCTGACATCCGACTTAATAAATTTTGAGACTTTTTAAGTCTTAGGCTTATTACCCTTTTTACCAAATTTTGACCCGTTCGATTTTTATCAAACAAACAAGTTTGTTTGACCCTTATTTCTCATAAACCTATTAAATTCAATGATGTTTAACATATTAGGTTCCAATTACAGGTTCATATACCTTCTTAATCCCATTTTCACTCATATGCTCATTTTGACCCGTTAAGGGTATTTAAGCATATTTTAAGCACCAATCGCTTTCATTCGTTTCTAAATACATATGTCCACATTTCTTATCAAATGACCTCCCACCACAACTATATTTGTGGTGGATTCAATGTGGTGATTTATATATTACAAATTTTACACTTCAAATTATTATTTTACGGAAAAGACTCTTTATAGAGTCATTTGACCAATATTTTACATCTTTCGCTTTTCATACTTATTCAAAGTATTGACTTGATTATAAAGCTCGTTTTCAAGCGACTTCTAAGGGTTGCTTGCTTAATTTCACTTACAAGGGCGTTTTGGTCATTTTTAACTCTTCTTTTACGACGAAGGGCTTGCTTAAGCCATGCACGCCCAAAATCTCAACTTTTTAACCCGATTTTAATACCTTGCTTTGAAATCGCTAATTAAGAAAGATGCGAGTACCCATTGGATATCTATTCCTGTAAGCATATAACTCGAAAAAAATCATTAGTCGATATTGTCAAAAGGTGATGTCTACACCTTTTGACCCGTTTGGCCAAATTGACCGATTATATTAGCGAGATGACATTTATTACCACCTCGTATATATGACTCGCTCCGATTTACACCGTGCGGTCACTTTACTTATAATTCCATTTCTTAACACTTTTTTGGCCTATTATAGCTTATGTCATAATTATCTTTTTCGTAACACGACAAAAAGGATATTCTGAAATATATGACTAGTGTAAGATATACTTACCTTGCATCTGAATTACGCTTTTCCTTCATACTTGCTCCGTTTGACCCGTTTCCTTTCCAAGCCTCCACCTAGCTTGTCAAGCGTCAAACTATCATCATAATTCGTAAGACGGTTAGATTAGTCATCATTAATTATGACTATTCCATCTTACGGGTTTTACATCAAAATTCACCATTTGATTTCATTTTGGTCAGTTTGACTTTTAAAGGTCAAACTGCCTATTAACATAAGTGATTATATCATAAACCCCAACAATTCATTTAAGCACTTTGTCAAGTATCCCATAGGCATTATTCTTACGCCACCGTTTTAACTACTTTTCAAATCTAAGTTCATGCTATTATTAACACCAATTTAACTTAGCTCTTGATTATCAAAGTTAATTATTCATTTGTAAAGCAAGAACTAAAGGTTTCCATCTACATGTAAAAACCCGTTTCATCATAGCATTAGACATTCATCCGAACATCAATATAATCAAGTTCTACATATTAATTAGTAGACATCATGATTCCAAACACCTATTTATATGAACCCAAATCACTAATTTCATCATAATATACTAAACCCCTTTCATGAAAGTATGATCATGTACCCAATTTCATGGTTTAATCAAATACCTTCCTTTCATTATCATGCATGATGATTCTAAACATAGTCTTATCATCAATTTCATCATAACAATAAAACCCACTTAGCTAGGTGTGGTAATTCAACCATACATCCAAATCATAGCAATTTGTTCTAAATCTTCGCTTAGGGTTTGTTCCTAAGCAATCATACATCTCAAATTCAGCCATAACTTCTATGATTCGTACATAGATCGCATCATGCAAAGTTAACTAATTTTCACGACTTCGTGAATGTTAGAAATTCGACATACCTTATGATCCCCTTGACTTGGTGATCGTTTCTTTGTATTCGTGCTTCGATTTGGGTCAAGAATTACTCTTCAATTTGGGGATTTGTTGAACTAGGGTTCATCCCCTTTTCTTTTGGTCTCCTGGTCGATCACGTACACACACACACTCTTAGTGTGTGTGTTGTGTGTTATTACTTGTTTTTAATTAAAACAAGTTTCCCCACTTGGAAAATATTAGTCCCTCATGTTTTATCTTGATCAATTGAAGCTACAACTTACCATTTATCACTTAGGCACATACTAGTAACTAGGTTAATTATCCCTGGTTAACTTAATAGGTTCGGGAAGTTATAACCCGTTATATTTTAAGTCCCGTTAATTCGGGCCTTCTATATACTCTGTTTTCTCAAAGTATTTATCTCCCTTTAACTTAACATCAAGTTTATTTATTTAAAATCTAATATTTACCGGGTTAATTTTTACCACTAACTGTATTTTACCCGTCGTCACTATTAACGTGGTTTGATTACCAAACCCGTTTTTGGGGTGTTACAGAAACGAGCTCTAGTCAAGAAATGACGAGTTGGACATGATTAAACATGTCCTAATATGTGATCGGAGTGTCGCGCTCCGGTCAAAGATAATATTTATAAGCCCAAATTACCCTTAACAAATAGTTAGTGGTAGTAAGGGGTCGAACCACGAAGAGTATATGGTTTGTGTATGGATTCGAATGAAGTATAACTAATGTCACGATTTATGAAGCTTACTAGAATGTTTTTGTATTTTTGTTTAATTAAGAGATATGAGTTTAGACTAATTGAATTGATTAAATTGATGAACAACTAATGATTAACAATTACGAGAAAATGGTTACTAAAACAATAATTATAAAAAGGAATCACACCCGGTTTCGGTAATTGTTAGCCTAGGATTTCTACAAGTTTTAGTTTCAACTCAAATGCATTCGATTAACGGATTTAGTGTACCGTGACTTAGGTGCTACTAACTATCAACGCCCCGAAGAACGGACAAAAAGACACTTTGTAATCAACACAAGTAAATCCTAACAACGACAACGTACAATTACATATCACCGTTTCGCAAAGTCATAACTTTTAACATCGTTCGACAATTCACGAATTCGTAACAAATGTAATACTATTGTCAAAAGTTTCAAAAACCAAATACAAAATGTCACTAAGATGAAACAAGAACAAATTGAAACCCTAAAATTAACAACTACCTACACCGGGGTGAAACCGAGATGATTAGCCGCTCATGGTTGATGCAACTTGATCACCGGATGCTTGGAATGCGGATGGAGTCATCTTGAAGCCTTGAGAATGGTGAATGATGAGGTTTGGTGAAAGATGATGATGGTGGAAGGATTAGGGTTTGTGGATGATGGATTAATTGTGATGATGGTGATGATTCTTGATGATGATTTCAAGTTGTCAAGATGAAGAGAGATGAATGGTAGGTGAATGGTCTTTTGTTTAGGCTCCAAGATCAAGTTCAAAACTCCCAAAACAATGTGTAACTGTCGAATAATGATGACCATCCCTCCTTTGATTCGTTCCAAGACCAAGGAATAAAAAAAAATCGCGACAGCATATAGGGGAGCCGTCGCCGACGGCTTGATGTCCCGTCGGCGACGGTGTGTAGATGTTCAACTTGATCCGACGGCTTAACGCGCTGTCTACGGTCAAATCAGGCGACGGCACATTACACACACCGTCAGCGACGACCCTTATGGGTGTCGGCGACGGTGCCCAGATCCCCCACTTTCTGTTTTTTCCATTTCTCAAGTCCGGTTAACCCGTTTCGCGTCCCGGTGACCCGTAAAGCTCCCGAAAAGCTCCTTAAACTCCGCTAGACCTGCAAAACACATATCTAATCAAAAGTAGACCATTCGAAACTAAAACTTGTGTAAAAACATCAAATTAAGCAATTACGATCACCGGTTTTCGACCACGTATCACATCCCCACACTTGTCTTTTGCTTGTCCTCAAGCAAATCTGTTTTTCACTTTCACGTGGGTCGGACAACGAATACCCTCCCCATTCCCGAGACGAAGGTTAAGGTCCAATGTCATGCTAAAGTTCAAACTCTTTACAGTGTTCAATATATTTAACAGTAAAATAATTTCACATACAAAAATGGTTACCCAAGATTAACCCGCCCGTGAAACCAACAATTCATGCACATCCCTCACAATGTTCTCTCCACTCGGCTTATAAATTAGCTAATATTTATAGTGTATTAGCACTACAAAGAATATTCACTCGAAACCGATTAGAACACATACCCGTATAAGCTTGCAACTCAATCATTCTCCACCATTGATCACGAATACTAAGCACAAGTCAAAAGGTCTTTGAAGGGTTGTAATGGGGCTAGGCGAAGGGTAGGAATTAGGATATTTTAAAGTGGCTAAGGTGATGAAAATTCGATTTTTTATTACAAATGACTAGTCTAACAAAACTAACTATAAACACCAAATATGAGGCAACAACATTCGCCTTTTATTCAACAACTACTAACACTTCTTTTTGTGTTTTTCTTCAACGATTTTCACTTCTTTTTCATGATATTTTCTGTTTTTTTTATATACAAATAAACAAGAACAACTATACAAAAACGATTCCTATAATCGAATTTCCATCACACGGGTTTAAAAGAAAAGGTTTAACGGTTATGGGCTATAGGGTGGTCAAACGAAAGGTTTAGGCTCAAAATGGGCAACTAGGGGGTTTGTTCGGGTAAGGATAGATAAATGGTTTTAAGAGAAAAGGTTTACCTAATGCCTTAATCATTCTCGTGCTTGTATTCGGTCTATAGTCTCAAACGTATCAAAAGTTGCAAGTTCTATAATATATGACTAATGATCCACTCAAACAAAGAAACATAGGTATGTAATCTATGATATAAAAGTGGCTCAAAACCTCACATATCTAAAAGGGTATGGTATGTGACATGCATAAAAGACTAGTTTCTTAGGCGGATTATTCCCAAATAACCACCCGCTAAATATCCGTCTTGCTATTAATTCGAACTTGACCATGACAATAGACCAAATGGTTCGTAACATCCCTTGTTGACTTAGTTACTTGTGCTTTAAGATCGCTTTTGAAACAAGATATTTTTGAAAAAAATTTGAAATTTTCCCCCATCCCCACACTTGAGGTAAACATTGTCCTCAATGTGTAGTATTTAAATGAACGGGTCAAAATCTAAAATTTTTACTACTCCCCCATCCCCACACTTGAGGTACATATTGTCCTCAATGTGTAAGAACTAGAGTATTAAACGCCCAAAGGATGTGACACGGCTAATTCCCCCAAAATTTCACCCCGGAAAAATAGTATACAAAATACACTCCACTTATTTGCTAATCTAAAGATCAAAAGTAAAAAGAAACGTATGCACCTGGTTTGTGAGCTCATTCTTCGTATGCTCTTCTCCTCTTCATGAAAGCGGTTGTCCCACGAACCAAATGTACCTACAAATCTTAACCCTTGTGTAGAAGCATGCTTCTCACAACCATTAAAATTTGTTAGTTACCTAGTTCTACCACTTTTATGAAAATATTACCAAGCTATACGTTATTTCACTTTGATTTATGTGGAAAATAAATTACAACAACAACAAACCTAACTCACTTTCGTAGGAATCACGGTTGCATTTAGCTTATGCAACAAGCCCTTTTAAACCCCCCCAATAGCTTGGGAGGACGAGAGGTCTCGTGAGGGTTATATAGGGAACACACCCACAACGTTCATTTAACTAGGCGATAATTTAAATAACAAAATGAAAATAACGAAAATAAAATAATATACAACAACAACAACAAAAATGTACCTTGCCTCTACCGCTGATATCTCTCATTAGGGTTCACGGGCGGGTTCGGCTGGTACGGATAACCAGTGAGGGCCTCAAGCATATCCCTATAGTTATCTAATGGGCTCGACTCTCCTTGGGGCGGCGGTTGGTACGGCATTGGAACGAAACTCGAGCCGACTGCTTCAGGCCAATGAGGAGTTGGATCAGATGGGCCTTGCGGATGAGGAAGATTGGGGTAATCGGTCCACCCCGAGTGTTCAACATATGGGAGACCGGCTTGATAATCTCTTTGATGGCGCTCTTGATCATGGAGCACCTTGAAGTTATTAATCGCCATTTGGTTAGAGAAAGCCAACGCTCCCCATCGGCGTTGGTCCAACTCTGTTTGTGCAGTTTGGCGCCTAGCCTCCTCTTCTTCCCATGCCCGTCTATGAGCCCTTTCTTCCTCTTGCAACTGTATCATGCGTTCCATTTGTGACTGTTGTAACGCATGTTGCAGTTGTTGTTCCTCCAACTGCTTTTCCACCCTCTCGCGGAAAGATGCTTGAAAACCCTATTGTTGCTGCGAATACGCCCCTTGCGCCTCTTCCCATTCATTCCTACTAGCATGGTATTCTCTTGCTTCACCAATACCCGCCGACACATAGTCGTAGATTGCTTGATCTCCACGGTTCCACAACCGATACGACGGTATTTGCCTTTGATTCACAAAATCTGCCACATTGGCAGAGATTTCCCTATGCTTCCTCCTATACCTTTGCCTCGGTCCCCGCGGACCGGAAGGATCAATTTCCTCCTCAACATCGGGCATCTCCTCATCGCCCTCTTCTTCATCACCCTCTTTGTCATTAACCCGATAACTATCCCCTTGCTCATCTTAGACCGTATGCAAATGCCCAAAAGCTTTCACAGTTATTTTCCAATGTCGCCTCATAGAGGCGAAGTTGAATTGATCAATTGGCTTAGACACCCACAGTGAGTCTTGAGGTAATGCATTCTGTTGGAGAATCATGGCGCTAATCAACCTTGCATAAGGAATCATCTTTCGTTTAAACGATTCCCGTGTATCCCATGTGTTGATCATAACAATTTGACGCCACGAGAGCTTGGGCGTCCCATATAACAATGCATGCAAACCCCGACAGTCGGGTGCCTTCACCTTTCCACGGTCTCCGAACCGTACCATAATGTTCTCTAACGAGATACCTTGGAGTATCTTTCCCATCAAAGACAAATCACTTCTCGACTCTCCCGCACCCCCAGAACCTAGTAGGGTGTCCTCTAAAAGCCTCACTGGGTCAGCATCGTTTTTCTTGTTGTCCAAAAACTGATCATACCCATAATATTCATACGCGTCGACCCCAAGCGAGTCAAACCTCGCTATAGCATTCATATGTTCGAAAGACATGACCATTTGACTTTTTCCAATGTTACCAATCAACTTCCACCTATGAGCTGGTCTATCAGAGTGTTCAAAACGAAGGGTGGATAACCACTCACAAACTGCCCCCAAGTATACCCGAGTAGTGATATCCTCACACCAGTCAATCACCCGTTCCCAGCCAAGTTTCTCAAACCTTTTCACTATACCAATCTTCCTAAACTCTTCAACATCTACCGTACGTTCACAAACTGTCCTTTCGGGTACGGATTTTGAAACACCCGTAACCATTTTCATCTTCCACATCTTGGCTTCTAACCTCTTATTGTTGTAACGAGAAAGAGCCTTTGTTTTCTCTTCCTTCCATGCCGAAGCCGATCTACTATTTTTTTCTTCCTCCCAATCCCAATCTTGCCTAATAAGTTGCCCATCACCCTCTACTACATTACTTAGTTGTTCCCAACGTCTTTGATATACCCCGGAGCCCGAACCGGCTCCCGAAGATGAACCTTGACCGGAGGTCTTTGCTTTCTTACTTCCTCGGAGCATGGCTACAATCACAAGACAAAGACAACAACAATTAGTACACTCCAAACCTTCAACAATCTCAAACTTTGAACATGGTGTGCAATGTTGAACTTCAATCAAATTTTAGATGTAAAATCGCCTTTTTAAACTTCCAAAGTCGCACATCTTAGCATCTATATTGATTAAACATGTTTATTCCAAAACTTTCGCAAAATTTCATGTTTTCAACAATATTCAACATCACAACTATGTTCAATCATGCACAAATCTAGTGTAATCACATCACCAAGACTAAAGCATGCTCAAATCCCACCCAAATCAAGCAAACATTCTTAAGTTTATGCTAAAACATCCTACATTGTGATAAACACCTACTCTTAAACAATAAGTTTAAAATTTCGGAAGAAATCAACAATGTACATAATAATCATGCATAAATTTACTGAAATTCATACCTTTAGTGTTAGATAACAAGAAGAACTAAGAACAAGTGCAAAACAAGAGACTTGGATGAACACTCTTCAAAACCCTAAAACTCACGTCCAGAAATCGTGCAAACGAGCAAGATTTGATGGAAACTATTATGGGGGTTTTGTTCCTCTCGAAAAACTACACAAGTTAGGCTCAAGAATCAACTGATTTGGTGGAGATTTGAGGAAGTTATAAGAAAGAGAAGGATTAGGGTTCTTGAGGTGAGATGGGGAAGAAGATGGAGTTAGAAGGAAAGATGTCACGTATGGATCTGATAACTGAGGGTAGGTGAGTGTGTGATAAGATTTTCGGTGTTATGAGAGATGAAAACTGAGTTTAGTTTAAGTTTTAAGGTTCATAAGTGAGATTGGGTTCGATCCCATGCTTCTACAACCGATCAGCGTCGGACAACAAACCGGGAACCGTCGGCGACGGTCAGACACCCCGTCGGCGACGGTGAGTGTAAGTGCAAAGTGGGCCGACGGCTTATTTAGCTGTCTACGGTCAAAAGTGAGCGACGGACAATATAGACGGGCCGTAGGCGACGATGAGGTTAACCGTCGGCGACGGTGCCCCCAAATTCATAATTTTTTTTTTGAAAAATAGGAGGATTTTTATGAACTTTAAATAAAGGGACTATGTACAATCAAAAATCCTAAAAATTATTAAAAATGTTTTTGTGAATTTTTATAAGTTAAAATTTTTTAAACGCAACAACCGTCAACGGCCCTACCACCCCCCAAAAAATCGTGTATTGTCCTCAATGCACATAACCAAGTCTAAAACATACCTTGTATCTTCGTGACCCGTTCGGAATGTCCGGACTTCACACAATCAAGAGAGATTAGTATGGAACGAAAACGATTAACATAAACACACACAAACAAATAAATAATTGTACATAACTTTACACAAAATGTTACCGGTCTTTGTTAGTCGACCTCGTAAATCGGTGTGCTTAGCACAAAGCTCACCAATTCCTTGTTTTCGTCTACCTTCTCGTTACCATCAAGAAACGGTTTTAGCCGATGACCATTTACCGTTTGTCGTATCCCATCCTTCGGGTCCTCGATGGTAACATCACCCAATTGTCCAACCCGGGTGATCACATAGGGTCCTATCCATTTCCTTCGGAGCTTTCCGGGAAAGAATTTGAGCTTCGAGTTGTAAAGCCACACCTTTTGCCCAACCTCGAACTCTTTCTTCCTTAACTTAGCATCATGCGCCTTCTTCATCCCATCCTTGTAATTGGATGCGCATTCATATGCCATTTCCCGTAGCTCCTCCAACTCGCATAGCTTGAGTTTCCTTTCCTTTCCTGCATCATCATATTGAACATTAACTTCCTTAATAGCCCATAATGATTTATGCACAAGTTCAACCGGTAAATGACAATTTTTACCATAAACCAACCGGTAAGGTGTAGTGCCAATAGGTGTCTTATGTGCCGTATGGTAGGCCCATAAAGCATCGTTCAATTTAATTGACCAATCCTTACGGTCCGCCCGCACGGTCTTTTGCAAAATCTCTTTGATTTGCCTATTTGACACCTCAACTTGCCCGCTTGTTTGCGGGTGATAGGGGGTAGCAATCCTATGGTCAACACCAAACCGTTTAAGAAGTTTCCCAAACCGAAAATTTTTAAAATGAGATCCTCCATCACTTATGATGACCCGAGGAATCCCAAACCTTGAGAAAATATCGGTTTGAACAAAATTACACACTACGGAGTGGTCGTTCGTCTTGGTGGCTATTGCTTCGACCCACTTTGACACATAGTCAACGGCCACCAAGATATACAAATTGCCATAGGAATTGGGGAACGGGCCCATGAAATCAATTCCCCACACGTCAAAGATGTCGACTACAAGGATTGGTTGCATGGGCATCTCATCCCTTTTTGAAATACCCCCTAGTTTTTGACACTCTATGCAATTTTTGGCAAACTCATTTGCATCTTTGAAGATAGTAGGCCAAAAAAGACCACTATTTAACACTCTATGACCCGTTTTGTGACCACTAAAGTGACCACCACATGCAAATGAGTGTAGATGCTGCAACACGCTTGGAATCTCTTCGTCATCAATGCATCTTCTTATAACTTGATCCGCACACTCCTTCCACAAATGCAGTTCTTCCAACCGATAGTACTTGATTTGGGACATGAAGTGTTGCCTCTTCCGTCTATCCCAATGTGCCGGTAAGTCACCTGTAACAAGATAATTCACAATGTTAGCATACCAAGGCAACTTATCCAATTTCATAATATACTCATCGGGAAACGACTCATTGATCTCTAACGATTTAGGATCCTCATCAACCATCAACCGGGACAAATGGTCCGCTACCACATTCTCGGTACCCTTCTTGTCCCGTATCTCCAGATCGAACTCTTGGAGCAACAACACCCATCGGATTAACCTCGGTTTTGCATCTTTCTTCTCCATGAGGTACCTAACTGCAGTGTGATCAGAATAAATAATCACTTTACTACCCCATATATATGCCCGAAATTTATCCAAAGCATATACCACCGCGAGTAGCTCTTTTTCGGTAGTGGTGTAATTTAATTGTGCATCCGAAAGAGTCTTACTCGCGTAGTATATGGCAACGGGTTTCTTATCGACCCGTTGTCCCAACACGGCCCCCACCGCATAATCACTCGCATCGCACATAATTTCAAAAGGAAAAGACCAATTTGGCGATTGCAAGATTGGAGCCTCAACCAACTTCTCTTTCAAATTGTTAAAAGCATTTTGGCAATTTTCATTAAAATCAAACGGTTGATCTTTTAACAACAAGTTACATAAAGGCTTGGTTATGTCACTAAAACCCTTAATAAACCGCCAGTAAAAACCCGCATGACCTAGAAATGACCTAACACCTTTAACGGTCGTGGGATACGGTAAAGTAGATATGACTTGTACCTTTGCACGATCAACCTCTATCCCACGACTTGACACCACGTGTCCCAACACTATTCCCTCTTGAACCATAAAATGGCTCTTTTCCCAACTTAAGACCAAACTAGTTTCGACACACCTTCTTAATACTTTATCTAGTTGATCCAAACAAGCCTCAAAAGATGACCCAAAAATTGAGAAATCATCCATGAAGATTTCCAAAGACTTCCCCACCATATCTGAAAAGATACTCATCATACACCTTTGGAAGGTGGCAGGGGCGTTACATAATCCAAACGGCATTCGCTTAAATGCGAAAGTGTCCTAAGGACAAGTAAATGTGGTCTTTGCTTGGTCTTCCGGATGGATGGCGATTTGATTATAACCAGAATAGCCATCTAAGAAACAATAAAATTTTTGTCCCGACAATTTCTCAACTATTTGATCAATGAACGGTAAAGGGAAATGATCTTTGGAAGTTGCAGTATTCAACTTCCTATAGTCAATACAAATTCGCCACCCGGTTACCAGCCGAGTAGCTACCTCTTCACCTGCGTCATTTTTGACGACTTGTATGCCCGCTTTCTTGGGAATCGTCTGTGTTGGGCTCACCCATTGGCTATCCGAGATCGGGTAAATGATACCCGCATCGAGCCATTTCAGCACCTCCTTCTTCACTACCTCCCGCATATTCGGATTTAACCTCCGTTGTGCATCTCGAACGGGAGTCACATTCTCTTCCGTGATGATTTTGTGCATCACCACCGAGGGACTAATACCCTTCAAATCAGCAATGGTCCATCCAATCGCCGCCCGATTAGTGACCAAAACATCCATCAATTTATCCTCTTGCTCCACGGTTAAGTTCGATGCAATAATAACCGGGAGCGTGTTGCCTTCACCAACATAAGCATACTTGAGATGCTTAGGCAACGCCTTCAATTCAACCTCCGGAGGCTCTACTAACGACGGCTTCAACTTGGTATCAATGCTCTCCGGTAAACTCTCAACTTAGTGCGTCCATGTCGGTTTTCCCTCTCTAACCGCAAGCACCTCCAAACTTCTCACTTCCTCATCTATGCTCTTATCCATCTCCACCTGTGACCTGTCAAACATATAACAATCCTCCATTGTGTTTTCCCCATCTACGACTGTGTCGCAAAGAGGTATACACGTGTCAACGACGTCCGCCATATAGCATTCATCATCAACTGGAGGGTTCATAAGTCCGGAAAAAACATGCAACCTCAACCTTCGGTTTCCAAATGTCATGTCAACCGTTCCCGTTTTGCAATCAATTTGAGAATTTGCGGTTGCTAAGAACGGTCGACCCAAAATCACCGTAGGTTGCTTGGTTGGGTCCTTGGCCACATAATCAAGTACTAGAAAGTCCACCGGATAGTAAAAATCCTCGATTTTGACTATCACATCCGAGACAATTCCACGGGGTAGTTTGGGTGTCAAATCGGCTAACACCACAGTGGTGTTTGACGATTGAAGTGGACCAAACTCGTATTGGTCATACAAACTACCCGGTAGAATGCTCACGCTAGCACCAAGATCTAGAAGTGCCCGGTTGATTTTAAAATCGCCTACTTGAATTGAAATGATAGGCGCACCCGGATCTTGGAGCTTAGGTGGAAGTGCACCCGAAAGAATCGAACTCACATTTTCGGTTAAATCTAATTTTTTTGGAAATTTGTGAGTGCGTTTTTGGGTACACAAATCTTTCAAGTACTTAGCATACGACGGTACTTGTTTAATTGCATCCAAAAGAGGTAAATTTATTTTGACTTGCTTAAAAATCTCCAACAACTCTTCTTGTTGTGGACCTCTTTTGTTTACAACTTTTTTCACGGGTCCTTTCAATGCTTCGGGATAAGGGGCGGTATTAGCCTCCACACCCTTTTCCTTAGCCTTAGGGACGGGAATGGTCACAACGGGGGTATCATTTTTCTTTTTCAAGTCATTTTTGTTTTGACCCGTTTGACCATTCTCATTCTCATCTTCACTAGCATCCTCCACCACCCCTTCAACAAACTGGGGTGATGGTGTTTTGACACCATTATCAACGACTCGACCACTACGTAAAGTAATTTTATTAATTGGTACCTCACGTGTGTTCCTTGAGTTTGACCCTTGATGCTTAGGGTTCACCGCGGTGTCACTTGGGAGTCTTCCCGTGCTTCCTCTCATCTGAGCCATTTCTTTCGCAAGTTGGCCCACTTGCTTCTCCAGCGCCTTATGGGATTTATCTCGTACCTCAAACTCTTTCTTCATCTCTTGATTTGAATGATTGATAGCATTCATAATAGCATCAAATTTCGAATTGATCGAGTCATCACCTTGAGAGTTTGAAGCATTACTCCCATTTCCACCTTGGTTGTAACCTCTTTGATAATTACCTTCACGGTTTTGATACCCTTGGTTACCCCCTTGATTGTAATTCCTTTGGTAACCCCCTTGGTTACCACCTTGACGATTGTTGTACGAAGACCCACCTTGACCTCCTTGGTTACCCGATTGAAAATTCGGGTTCATTTGGTTTGAAGCATTACCATACCGGAAATTAGGGTGATTTCTCAAGCCCGGATGGTAAGTGTTGGAGTTCATGTCATATTGCTTTCGGTCCCCATACACTTGATTGACTTCCTCGGTGTAATCACCCGACCCCGTTGGACATTGTTCCGCTCTATGCCCAATATCACCACACTCTTCACACACTTCAAATTGAACCGCGTTCACTTCTTTCTTCTTCATTCGAGCCATTTCCCGCTCTAAAGTAGAAATCCGATCTTTAGAATCAAGATCAGGAAGTGACCGGGAAACGGGATGCTTCTTGGCTCGGTCGGCCGATTCTTTCTCTTTCGAACGCTTGCTCATTCGTTCCAAAAACTCCCAATCATCGTCTTCATGGTTACTTAGGAGGGTCCCATTGCTTGTGGATTCAAGTCGGTTCCATGTATTGTCATCTAGGCCCCGTACAAAGCATTTAACCAACTCCCACTTCTCAATTTGATGATGAGGGCATCTTCGCATCATTTCTCTAAATCTTGTAAAGGCCTCATGTAACGGTTCACCCGATAATTGGCGAAAAGACCTAATTTCATCACGAGCGTCATCGATCTTCGCCATTGAGTAGTATTCATCAAGGAACGCTTGTTGCATTTCTCCCCAAGTGCGAATACTATTTGCGGGAAGTGTGAGGAACCATTGCTTTGCCTTATCCTTCAGTGAAAATTGGAATAGTCGAAGTTTGACCTCCTCTAAAGCAAAGTTGTGACCCCCGATAGTGCTGCAAACCGAAGAAAATTCTGTCAAATGTGTATACGGTTCGTCGTTAGATCTTCCATTAAAATGAGGAAGTATGTTGATGTAATGTGGTTTACAATCAAACATCCTCCTCTCACAAACGATTGGTGAGTCGTTCTCGGTGACAACCGGCCTAAAACGATCATTCACTCCCCGTGGAGGTCGTTGACGACGATGTGGACCATTAACTTCTTGATCAACCGGTCTTCTATTATCCCGTCTTTCACCTCTTCGATCATCTCTTCGATTATCTCTTGGGTTACCTCCTCCCACGAAACGAGGAATCCGGTTAGGGTTTGCATTGTTGTTGTTATTATAAAACCCATCATTCCGGTTCCGTTGGTCATTGTTTCGTGGTTGACGGTTGTTCCCATAACCATCATTTTTTCCACCTCCGTAACCGTATACGTCGTCCCCAACGTAATTGGCATTTTGATAGCCAAATTCCTCATCATCATATCTTCTTGCGTTGTAGATGTTTCCCCTATTCACGTAGCCCCAATCTTCGTCATCGTTAGCCCTATCATCATAATATCCCCCGTCATCCGAATTTTCCGTATGAACACCCACATGTTCCGGCGATTGATAACCGGGAACACTATACGGTTCATCATCAGGGATTGCATTCCTCAAGTCATCGATGTTGAAGAATGGGTCTTCATTTGCGGGATTGCCGCGATCACGATTTCCCCGACGGTCGGAATTGACATTCCGGTCATCTAGGTTAATGGGTAGGGAGTTGTGTCTATGAAGATTTTGTTGTTGAGGTGTTCTTTGATTGTTGTTGGGATTTTGGTTTTGGAAAGGTGGTGTAGGTGGTCCATTGTTGTTGTTACCACCCGGTTGCTCTTGAGGCATGGGTTGAACATTTTGAGCGGGATAAAAGGTTCCTCGGGATTGGAATTGGTTTTAGTTGAGGTTTGGGTGATTGGAGTTTTGGTTTGCTATTGAACCAGTTTCAATGGATGGTGTATGTTGTGGTGTTTGGTTGGTTTGATTAGAAGCAAGTGTTGCTTCTAACCGGCTTGCTAGGTTTCTTCTTGCAACTCGTTCGATTTTCGGTTCATAGACTAAAGGTGAAGTCCTCCCGGAGTTCCGCGTATGCATGCACTACCTGTAATCTGCACAAGTAACACACCCCGCGTAACAAGGAAAAAGACAAGTACAAAAAGAAAGCTAAACAAATTAAACAGATAATCACACAAATTCAAACAATATCCAAACACAAAGCGCACGCACTCCCCGGCAACGGCGCCAAAATTTGATCGGAGTGTCGCGCTCCGGTCAAAGATAATATTTATAAGCCCAAATTACCCTTAACAAATAGTTAGTGGTAGTAAGGGGTCGAACCACGAAGAGTATGTGGTTTGTGTATGGATTCGAATGAAGTATAACTAATGTCACGATTTATGAAGCTTACTAGAATGTTTTTGTATTTTTGTTTAATTAAGAGATATGAGTTTTGACTAATTGAATTGATTAAATTGATGAACAACTAATGATTAACAATTACGAGAAAATGGTTACTAAAACAATAATTATAAAAAGGAATCACACCCGGTTTCGGTAATTGTTAGCCTAGGATTTCTACAAGTTTTAGTTTCAACTCAAATGCATTCGATTAACGGATTTAGTGTACCGTGACTTAGGTGCTACTAACTATCAACGCCCCGAAGAACGGACAAAAAGACACTTTGTAATCAACACAAGTAAATCCTAACAACGACAACGTACAATTACATATCACCGTTTCGCAAAGTCATAACTTTTAACATCGTTCGACAATTCACGAATTCGTAACAAATGTAATACTATTGTCAAAAGTTTCAAAAACCAAATACAAATTGTCACTAAGATGAAACAAGAACAAATTGAAACCCTAAAATTAACAACTACCTACACCGGGGTGAAACCGAGATGATTAGCCGCTCATGGTTGATGCAACTTGATCACCGGATGCTTGGAATGCGGATGGAGTCATCTTGAAGCCTTGAGAATGGTGAATGATGAGGTTTGGTGAAAGATGATGATGGTGGAAGGATTAGGGTTTGTGGATGATGGATTAATTGTGATGATGGTGATGATTCTTGATGATGATTTCGAGTTGTCAAGATGAAGAGAGGTGAATGGTAGGTGAATGGTCTTTTGTTTAGGCTCCAAGATCAAGTTCAAAACTCCCAAAACAATGTGTAACTGTCGAATAATGATGACCATCCCTCCTTTGATTCGTTCCAAGACCAAGGAATAAAAAAAATTCGCGACAGCATATAGGGGAGCCGTCGCCGACGGCTTGATGTCCGTCGGCGACGGTGTGTAGATGTTCAACTTGATCCGACGGCTTAACGCGCTGTCTACGGTTAAATCAGGCGACGACACATTACACACACCGTCGGCGACGACCCTTATGGGCGTCGGCGACGGTGCCCAGATCCCCCACTTTCTGTTTTTTCCATTTCTCAAGTCCGGTTAACCCGTTTCGCGTCCCGGTGACCCGTAAAGCTCCCGAAAAGCTCCTTAAACTCCGCTAGACCTGCAAAACACATATCTAATCAAAAGTAGACCATTCGAAACTAAAACTTGTGTAAAAACATCAAATTAAGCAATTACGATCACCGGTTTTCGACCACGTATCAATATGTTATGTGAACTGATAAGATGTCAAAATGCAAGGTTTTGATATCAGAAACTCATTCACCGTAATTTGGAAAATTTACGTTTTTGACTTTTATTTGTATGTTTGGCATGGAACTTTTAGGAGCTTTTAGAAGCTTCAAGCTTTAAGCTTTTGACAAAAAGCTCCTACTCAATAAAAAGCCTTGTTTGGTTGAAGAAACTTGAAGCTTTTTGGTTAGGAGCTTGAAGCTTTTGGTTGAACGCTCCTACTAGTAGCGTTTAGAAGGAGCTACAAGCTTTTAGGGAAAAAATGACTATTTTAACCTCTAAATGTAATGAACTTTTTAATGCACAAACTTTTAAATTTTTTAGTTATGTCAATTTTAGTCATTTTGGGTATGTTTGGCAACAAGTTTTTAGGAGCTTCAAACTTCAGGCTTTAAAGAAAAAGTTCCAGGCCCAATAAAAGCCTTGTTTGGTTGAAACAGGCTTCAGGCTTTTAGATTAGTTGAAAAGCTCTTTTTGAAACGCTGGTTGAAGTAGCGTTTAAAAAAACCTACAAGCTTTTAGGGTTTAAATTACTTAAATAACCTACAATTCTCATCATCCCATATTGAAGAAAGGATCGATTGCAAGTAAACGCCAGGTACGCATGTTCTTTATATATTTATTTGATCGGTAATTAATTCGCTCAATTTGTATACTTCGATCTCATATTTCATCTTCATGCTATAATATATACGTGAAACGTCGTTATCTGAATCGTTAAGGTGAATTATACGTGTTAGAAATTGTATTTGATGTTTAATTCGTCGAATTTTTAAATGACCGTTACTTTGTATTTAATGATTTGTTTGACTAATTCATTCAAAAACAAATAATATGATTGTGATCTGAATATGTTATAGGGTTATAGGATGGTCACCGTCATACACTCATACATATGCAATTGGCTGGGCAATTAAATAAAAGAAAGGATAAGCTGTAAAAAATGATTTTATTTGCAAAGTATTTCGCCTGTCTTCACGTAAAAGCAAAAAGATGAATGGTGAACCCTAGTTTGTTCACATAGATGGAACCAATTTGGAAGCATAATCACTGAAATACAAGACTACAAATATTGGTGGTATTGGTAAACGAAGGTTGAAGCTACTGGCACTAGTAATCTTTGTATTTTAGTGAAAGCGTAGCCAAGTTGGTTGCATCCATGGGTGGCCCTGAGGGTGGGAGGGGAGGACCACCGGGCAGGGCCCGATATTTCGAAGGGCACGTTATTTAAAAAAAACGGATATGTATATGTAAAAAAATTAATAGGGTATATTCATACGAACACCAACATAGGCCCACTTACAAAACTATTCTTATGGTTTAGATTAGTTATTAGCGCATTGACATTAGGTTTAGACCTTTAGTGAGCCCAACACCCAATCTCGTAAGGCCTAAGGGCATGTTTTTTTGAGCTCGAACAGGGTACAGGGATTCTCAGTGCCAGCCCTAGCTGCATCTTAATGCCTGTATGCTTTTCCCTCTACTTTTATATGTAAATGACCCAGATTTTGTTTGGTAGTCTCATAATTTTTGACAATGTAAATCTTGACCCATACTATATATTTGTTTCACTATTAGACAGACATAATTTTGCATACTATATAATTCATGAAGGTTTGAGATACTTTTTATACGATTGTATAGTAGAATATAATATTGATAGTGTTAATAATATAATCTTATAATATAAAATTCATATAGTAATACGGTAGATATGAACTTCTGAAAGTGTGAACTAAAAATAAGGGTTACTTTGTTAAACCAGTCTCCGTGTGTTAAATTTTTTATGCGGTAAATATTTCCCATAGCGTGTAACTTAGCACCATCACAGCAGATACCGGTGGTGTATGTAATGTAGGATGAGACAAGGACTCTTAACACTATTTGGAGATGTAGTTGCTAGTGGGGAAAATTGTGTGGCACCCTCTATGGATCCAACTACATTCAATGAGGTGCATGTTGAGAACCTTGAGGATGACAATGTTGAGGGAGGTAACAATTTCTTTGGTGACTTTTTGAATGAAGTAAGTCAACATGATGCATCAACATTAAGCCCAAGTGAGGTTGCAAAAAATTTTGAAAAGTCTACTAAAGTAAACACTAAGCCTAAACCAGTTAAGATGAAACGTAAAGGGAGAGAATCATTGGGAGCTTCAATACTTAAAGAACATTTAACTCAAAGTAGCCTGAATCAACAACGTGCTCTAGAAATATTAGAATCAGATTCTTCCAAACTCAGTCAAAGTACTAAGTTTAGTATTGAAGCTGCTATGGGTTTGCTTAGCCGGATGGTAGATGCAGGATTAATGAGAGAAGATGAGGAGTTGTGGTTATTTGCAATGGATTTATTTGAAGA